>LR738710.1:604858240-605004962 GCA_902687465.1 Secale cereale | reverse complement strand
GTAATTAGGCACTCAACAAGAAAAGTAGCAGTTTTTAGGATCTTTGAGTTAAGGTAGAGTTTTAGCATAATTTCAAACATTCACAATACATTTCAAGCAAGCATGCCAAGAGTGTATGAGCAGCGGAAAGTAAAGCATGCAAGTTACAAGAAAGTAAAGAGATGGGATTGGAGTATGGAGATGCAATTGGAGACACATATGTTTTTGGCGTGGTTCCGATAGGTGGGGCTACCGTACATCCACGTTGATGGATACTTCAACCCACGAAGGGTAACGGTTGCGCGAGTCACATAGGGCTCCACCCACGAAGGGTCCATGAAGAAGCAACCATGTCTATCCCACCATGGACATCGCCCACGAAGGACTTGCCTCACTAGGGTAGATATTCACGAAGTAGGCGATCTCCTTGCCCTTACAAACTCCTTTGTTCAACTCCACAATCTTGTCGGAGGCTCCCAAGTGACACCTAACCAATCTAGGAGACGCCACTCTCCAAAAGGTAATAGACGGTGTGTTGGTGATGAACTCCTTGATCTTGTGCTTCAAATGATAGTCTCCGCAACACTCAACTCTCTCTCATAGATTTGGATTTGGTGGAAAGATGATTTGAGTGGAAAGCAACTTGGGGGAAGGCTAGAGATCAAGATTCATATGGCAGGATTGGAATATCTTGGTCTCAACACATGAGTACGTGGTTCTCTCTCAGAAAATGTATGCTGGAAGTGTAGGCACGTTCTGATGGTTTTCTCCACGAATGAAGAATGGGTGGAGGGGTATATATAGCCTCCACACAAAATCTAGCCTTTTGATGTCTACTACGTAACCTTCTTCTTGTAGACGTTGTTGGGCCTCCAAGTGCAGAGGTTTGTAGGATAGTAGCAAATTTCCCTGAAGTGGATGACCTAATGTTTATCAATCCATGGGAGGCGTAGGATGAAGATGGTCTCTCTCAAACAACCCTGCAACCAAATAACAAAGAGTCTCTTGTGTCCCCAATACACCCAATACTATGCAAAATTGTATAGGTGCACTAGTTCGGCGAAGAGAAGGTGATACAAGTGCAATATGGATGGTAGATATAGGTTTTTGTAATCTAAAAATATAACAACAGCAAGGTAACTAATGATAAAAGTGAGCACAAACGGTATTGCAATGCTTCGAAACAAGGCCTAGGGTTCATACTTTCACTAGTGCAAGTTCTCTCAACAATAATAACATAATTGGATCATATAACAATCCCTCAACGTGCAACAAAGAGTCACTCCAAAGTCACTAATAGCAGAGAACAAACGAAGAGATTATTGTAGGGTACAAAACTACCTCAAAGTTATTCTTTCCGATCAATCATTGGGCTATTCCTATAAGTGTCATAAACAGCCGTAGAGTTCGTAGTAAAATAACACCTTAAGACACAAATCAACCAAAACCCTAATGTCACCTAGATACTCCAATGTCACCTAAAGTATCCGTGGGTATGATTATACGATATGCATCACACAATCTCACATTCATCTATTTAACCGACACAAAGAACTTCAAAGAGTGACCAAAGTTTCTACCAGAGAGTCAAGACGAAAACGTGTGCCAACCCCTATGCATAGATTCCCAAGGTCACGGAACCCGCAAGTTGATCACCAAAACATACATTAAGTGAATCAATAGAATACCCCATTGTCACCACGGGTATCCCACACAGGACATACATCAAGTGTTCTCAAATCCTTTAAGACTCAATATGATAAGATAAATCAAAGGGAAAACTCAATCCATTACAAGAAGATAGAGGGGGAGAAGCATCATAAGATCCAACTACAATAGCAAAGCTCACGGTACATCAAGATTGTGCCATATCAAGAACACGAGGGAGAGAGATCAAACACATAGCTACTGGTACATACCCTTAGCCCCGAGGGTGAACTACTCCCTCCTCGTCATGGAGAGCGCCGAGATGATGAAGATGGCCACTGATGATGATTCCCCCCTCAGGCAGGGTGCCGGAATAGGGTCCCGATTGGTTTTTGGTGGCTATAGAGGCTTGCGGTGGTGGAACTCCCGATCTAGGTTTCTTTTTAGGGGTTTCAGTATTTATAGGAATTTTTGGAGTCGGGAACAAGTCAAGGGGGTCTTCGAGTCATCCACGAGGCAGGGGGCGTGCCCAGGGGGGTAGGGCGCGCCCTCCACCCTCGTGGAAGGCTCGGGACTCTTCTGGCCCAACTCTTTTACTTCGGGGGCTTCTTTTGGTCCATAAAGAATCCACAAAAATTTGTAGGTCAATTGGATTCCGTTTGGTATTCCTTTTCTATAAAACTCAAAAACAAGGAAAAAAGAGAAATTGGCACTGGGCTCTAGGTTAATAGGTTAGTCCCAAAAATCATATAAAATAGCATATAAATGCACATAAAACATCCAAGATGGATAATATAATAGCATGGTACAATCATAAATCATAGATACATTGGAGACGTATCAAGCATCCCCAAGCTTAATTCCTGCTCGTCCTCGAGTAGGTAAATGATAAAAACAGAATCTTTGATGTGGAATGCTACCTAACATATTTATAAATGTAATCTTCTCTATTGTGGCAAGAATATCCAGATCCATAAGATTCAAAACAAAAGTTTAATACTGACATGAAAACAATAATACTTCAAGCATACTAACAAAGCAATCATGTCTTCTCAAAATAACGTGGCCAAAGAAAGCTATCCCTACAAAATCATATAGTTTGGCTATGCTCTATCTTCATCACACAAAATATTTAAATCATGCACAATAAAGGTTTCAGCCAAGCAATTGTTTTATACTTTAGTATTCTCAAAGTTTTTCAATCTTCACGCAATACATGAGCGCGAGCCATGGACATAGCACTATAGGTGGAATAGAATGGTGGTTGCGGAGAAGACAAAAAGGAGAAGATAGTCTCACGTCAACTAGGCGTATCAACGGGCTATGGAGATGCTCATCAATAGATATCAATGTGAGTGACTAGGGATTGCCATGGAATGGATGCACTAGAGCTATAAGTGTATGAAAGCTCAAAAAGAAACTAAGTGGGTGTGCATCCAACTTGCTCGCTCACGAAGACCTAGGGCATTTGAGGAAGCCCATCATTGGAATATACAAGCCAACTTCTACAATGAAAAATTGCCACTAGTATATGAAAGTGACAAAATAGAAGACTCTCTATCATGAAAATCATGGTGCTACTTTGAAGCACAAGTGTGGTAAAACGATAGTAGCATTGCCCCTTCTCTCTTTTTCTCTCATTTTTATTTTGTTATTTATTTGGGCCTTTTCTCTTTTTTATGACCTCTTTTTAATTTTATTTTATTTTTCGTTCGGAGTCTCATCCCGACTTGTGGGGGAATCGTAGTCTCCATCATCCTTTCCTCACTGGGACAATGCTCTAATAATGATGATCATCATACTTTTATTTACTTACAACTCATGAATTACAACTCGATACTTAGAACAAGATATGACTCTATATGAATGCCTCCGGCAGTGTACCGGGATGTGCAATGAATCAAGAGTGACATGTATGAAAGAACTATGAAAGGTGGCTTTGCCACAAATACGATGTCAACTACATGATCATGCAAAGCAATATGACAATGATGGAGCATGTCATAATAAACGAAACGGTGGAAAGTTGCATGGCAATCTATCTCGGAATGGCTATGGAAATGCCATAATAGGTAGGTATGGTGGCTGTTTTGATGAAGGTATATGGTGGGTGTATGGTACCGGCGAAAGTTGTGCGACACAAGAGAGGCTATGAATGGTGGAAGGGTGAGAGTGTGTATAATCCATGGACTAAACATTAGTCATAAAGAACTCACATACTTATTGCAAAAATCTACAAGTCATCAAAACAAAGTACTACACGCATGCCCCTAGGGGATGGGTTGGTAGGAGTTAACCATCGCGCGATCCCGACCACCTCTCATAAGGAAGACAATCAATAAATAAATCATGCTCCAACTTCATCACATAACGGTTCACCATACATGCACACCACAAACCTCAACACAAGTATTACTCAAATTCACAATTACTCCACTAGCATAACTCTAATATCACCATATTCATATCTCAAAACAATCATAAGGAATCAAACTTCTCATAGTATTCAATGCACTTTATATGAAAGTTTTTATTATATCCCTCTTGGGTGCCCATTAGATTAGGACTAAATCCATAACCTAAGCAAATTACCATGATGTTCTAAAAGACTCTCAAAATATTATAAGTGAAGCACTAGAGTAAACGACAAACTACTCTGAAAGATATAAGTGAAGATCAATGAGTAGTTGAATAATTATGTAACTATGTGAAGACTGTCTAACATTTAAGAATTTCAGATCTTGGGATGTCATTCAAACAACAAGCAAAACAAAATAAAATAAAATGATGCTCCAAGAAAAACACATATCATGTGGTGAATAAAAATATAGCTCCAAGTAAGGTTATCAATGAACGAAGACGAAAGAGGGGATGCCTTCCAGGGCATCCCCAAGCTTAGGCTCTTCGTTGTAACATCCCAAAATTCTAAATTTTGGAATGTTATATTAAATAGTTAGTTTTGATTGCTTGTGTGATGTGCTGTGTGAAATTGAGTGAATTTAAAAAATTTGAAAGTAAAATGAGAGGGAATGAAATGACTTTCCCAAACTTTCACTTTGCATCTATGTTCTACATGAATTCAAATTAATTTCACCACAAAACCCGGGAGTGAAGATAATATGACTTCTTCCATTTAAATAAATGTTAAGGGTTTTGAAAAGGTTTGAATTCCATTTGAAAATATTTTGAATTTAGAAACTTTATGCAACTCAATGATTTTCCCGAGAGAAGATAAAATGACTTCTTCAAATTATAAGAAATATGAGTTGGAAGTTCTTTTGAAATATTCTGAAACTCATTTTCAAAAATTGAGTTATTGGGTTTTATTCAAATTATTTTTCTCCCAAAATAAAATATATGGAAAATAGGGTAAAATGATTCCCTACAGTAGAAAATTGGAGGGAAATCAATCTGATATCATTTTGGCATTTTTAAAATGGTTTTTATTGGATTTTATCGCAACAGTAGCACTATTTGATTTATTTAATTTTTTGTGGATTTTATTTGATTCTAGAAAATGTTCATGTTCTAGGAAATGTTTTTCTGAAAATTTTGATATATAATATGCCTATATTATTTTATTATTTTATTTGTTTATTTATATTTTTTTCGTGTCTTTTAAAAAAATCTTTTAGGACCGACCGGACCGGGCTGGCATAGCCAGCCAGGCCACGGCCCAGCCAGCCCACGCTGCCGCCTCGCTCGTCCCCGAGCTCGGGACCGAGTCCTGAGCCGGCACGGCATCGCCGCCGCCGCCGTCCGTGTCCCGGCCGAACACGCCTCCCCGCGGCCCCTTCCCCAAGCCAACACGCCGCCCTCCCCTCCTATAAAACCCGAGGGCCCCGGGCTGTCTCTCCCTCCTCTCGCTGCGCTGCGCCGTCGCTGCCGCACTTGCTCGTGCCACCGTGCCCGATCTTTGCCGCCGCTGCTGCTCGCTGTTCCGCCGCCGCCGCCTGAGCGCCGCCTCCCGCACTTGCTCGCGCCGCCCGCCCCTCGCCCCGCGACGCCGTCGCACTTGCTGCCGCCGTGTCGCCGCCGCCAGAGCTCCGACCCACGCCGAACCGATCTGCCCGATCCGCCACCGGACAGCCTGATCCGCTGGTTTTTCAACGAAAACTGCCGACGCTATAAAACTGCCTCGTTTTCCCTGGTTTTTGTTTATGGTTTTTTAATAAAACCGTTTTCGTTTTTTTAGTTTAGTTATTCAGAGAACGTTCTCTCTTTTGGTCTTACGAGCGAACGTTCGTTCGGTAGTATTTTCTTTTTCTTTTTCTTTTAATTTTCGTCCAGGGACCTAGTTGTAGTATTTTCTTTTTACATATTAGTCTCTGACCTTCAAACTTACACAACTTTTTACTCGTTAGTCCAAATCCAACGAAAACAACGCCCACTTCTTCGTTTTGACCCCCTCTATCCAGTAAAACAACTTAAACATGTTTTTGAAAGTTTTAAAATTTGAATTCAACTAGATTTGTTTCAAACTTGTTTTGATCATATATTTTTAACTGTAACTCTGTTTGAGTTGATTCTTTTTGCAAATCGAAGCTCTTGACCTAAACTTTATGATAAGGCCAAATTCTCTTAATTTTGGTACTGTTAGAAATTGTTTGTGATGCAAGAGTTATTTGATTGTTTTCAAAGTTTCCAAAGTGTTTTCTTCGTTCCGTCTAATCTTCTGAGTGATTGCTTATGTGTGGTTACTATTGTTTGCTTACGATAGATTGAACGGAGTGTGACGAGTAGATATATCACGATTTTTGAGTGTGAATCATCTACATCACCAGTACAAGGCAAGTTCATACTTTGATCATACTTTCCAATACCCAGTTTTCATTGCATTAGTTATATCCTCAAACACTTGCATGAGTAGGACTGGTAACCTAAGATGATGCTTTGTAGTTAATGAGGTAGGAACCCAATGACTTGAGATCAACCAAGGGAATATACGATTTGTTACTTATTGCTTATCCACACTTGTATACGCGGATTGGTATGAGTGATTTCGTTGCGAGAGTGATATTTAACTAAGGGAAACTTTAAGGTGGAAATTTAATACACATCTGGGTGGGTTGGTTGTGGCACCCTGGGGATGGACCAGTGGTTGCCAGGGCACCTGGAGGGTCCAGTATTGTCCTAGGGGATCACAGAGGACCCGTGTGATCACCCTATTGGAATGCCACCCAGGCTCAAAGGGATCATATGATATTTTCATGCATAGAAACTTCCATGTGCAGCCACAAGCTATTATGGGCTCTGGCATAGTTGAGTATGTTGTGTGACCTCTTTCCATGGTAGACTAGCAGATGTAGCGGATGTAGGTGGTACGGTCTACCCAGGGTTAAGAGTTAATGCTTCTGAAAGATTGTGTCTCGGTCATCCGGGTCTCAAACACCATGCAGTGCGAGAAATTAAACGGAGGCGATCGAGTCTTGTGGGGAAAAGTGCACAAACCTCTGCAGAGTGTACAAACTATTCATGAGTAGCCGTGTCCCCGGCTATGGACATATTTGAGTATCTAGAAGTGGATTATTTTATTGATCTCATCACTTGACCTAATACAATTGTTGGGTTATTAATTTTGGTAACTTGGTGATTTGAGATGGAGGAACCATTCTCGATATTGCTTAAATTCAACTAAGTAGTAAATAAAAGAATTTATTCCTTTGTTGTAGGGAAAAATCAGCTTTATGCAAAAACAACCTTACAGCCTCCACCAGCCAAATATGCATGTAGTTGTAGGCATTGTTCATCATTACTACTACAGTGTGAATTTGCCCATACATTCAATGTACTGACCTACATGGCTGCTACGTCTCATGTTGCAGGAATTATTCGACGAGTAAGTGTTACGTTAGGGTTGCGTTGCCTACACTCAACTTTGTCGTTGGTGTTGATGGGAATCCACAACTTCATTGTTACTTCCGCTATATGGATCGAGGTAATATTATTTACATTAGTTTATACATGTGATTTACCTCTGTTATAAATCCTCAAGTACTGTGTGTGTTAGCATACCGATCTAGGGATGACACTTAAGCACAGAGACTTGATCCATTCGGGTCGGGTCGCTACATTGGTCGTACTTGAATATTACCTTGGGGTGCCTTGGGCATCCTTGAGCTTAGGCTCTTGCCACTCCTTATTCCATAGTCCATCAAATCTTTACCCAAAACTTGAAAACTGCACAACACAAAACTCAACAGAAAACTCATAAGCTCCGTTAGTATAAGAAACTAAAACCACCACTTAGGTACAATTGTGAACTCATTATAAATTCATATTGGTGTAATATCTACTATATTCCAACTTCTATATGGTTGATACCCTCCGATACTACTCATAGATTCATCAAAATAAGCAAACAACACATAGAAACAGAATCTGTCAAAAATAGAATAGTATGTAGTAATCTCTAACTCTCGAATACTTGTGTAACACCAAAAAATATGAACTAAATTGGAGAACATGAGTAATTTGTCTATTAATCTTCTGCAAAAATAATCAACTCAAAAGCACTCTTCTGTAAAAAATGACAGCTAATCTCGTGAGCGCAAAGTTTATGTTTTTTTACAGCAACATCACATTAACTTACACCCAAGTCTTCCCAAAGGTTCTACTTGGCACTTTATTGAAACAAAAGCTATAAAACATGATTACTACAGTATCTTAAGTGGACACACAAGAACAGTAAGGGTAAATGTTTGATTGTCTCCCAACAAGCACTTTTTTCTTTAATGCCTTTTTAGCTAGGCATGACGATTTCAATGATGCTCACATAAAAGATAAGAATTGAAACATAAAGAGAGCATCATGAAGAATATGACTAACACATTTAATCCTAACCCACTTCCTATGCATAGGGATTTTGTGAGAAAACAATTTATGGGAACACGAATGCACTAGCATATGAAGACAAAACAAGCATAACTTCAAAACTTTTAACACATAGAGAGGAAACTTGATATTATTGCAATTACTACAAGCATATATTCCTCCCTCATAATAATTTTCAGTAGCATCATGAATAAATTCAACAATATAACCATCACATAAAGCATTCTTTTCATGATCTACAAGCATAGAAAATTTACTACTCTCCACATAAGCAAAATTCTTCTCATTCAGAATAGTGGGAGTATCATAAGAAACTTGAATACTATAAATTGTTTCCACATTAAAAGAGTAATGTTCAGAAAAGGGTAATTATAATCATGACAAGTTTTGTAAATATAATCATCACTACTTTTTATAATATAAGTATCATCACAATAATCATCATAAGTAGCAACTTTGTTCTCATTATAATCAATTGAAACCTCTTCCAAGATAGTGGACTCATTACTAAATAAAGTCATGACCTCTCCAAATCCACTTTTATAATTATCACAATAAGATTCAACATCCTCCAAAATAGTGGGATCATTACTTCCTAAAGTTGACACTCTTCCAAGCCCACTTTCATCAATATAATCATCATAAATAGGAGGCATGTTATCATTATAATAAATTTTCTCATCAAAACTTGGGAGACTAAAAGTATCATTAAACATAGCATCCCCAAGCTTGGGACTTTTCATATCATAAGCATAATCACTCTCATCATTAATAGTATGGATAGAACCAATAATATAGCAATTATCATCATCACAATGAGTAATAGGAGCAACATCATTTGGGAGGGATACCTTTTTACCTTTGCTTCTCCGTCTTTTCTTTTTCTTCTTCACATTAAGTATGGGTTTAATCCTCTTTTTGGAGCTCCTTATTAATGATATTGGTTGAATAGAAGGCTCCTCCTCGTTACCTAATTCATCATAAGAAAGAATAGGAGGATATTGGGAAATCTCTTCCCTTTCATTAGTATTCTCTTCATATTCTCTTTGTTTTCTTGTCTTTATGTAATTGAAAATATAAGGATTTTCAATGCAATTCACCGCACAATACATATAAATTTCCTCTAGATCAAAATCAAGAATTTTATCTAGGACAAATTCTGGAATATCCTTAGTTATATGTTTCATTTCTTCATAACCCACAAGCAAACTAAGTTCATTATGATGCGCAAGGGAAATCAAGTCATCACAATTTTTGGACACGTTACGATCATCAAACAATTTGCATTGGTGATTTAAATGATCAAGTTCATTGCAAAGTTCACAAGGATGGCAAAGAAATTTTAAATTTTCAGCACAAGCATCTAGCCTCTCTTGCAACCATTTAGTTTCTAAATACTTATGCCTGTTGCAAAATCTATCTTCCTATTTGGTGTGTACTGACAAACTCTATGCACTCCACAAAAGTTGACATGCTTATAAGAGACATTTTCATCATGGCGAGTGCAATCATCATTAGTACTATGGATATTCAAAGAGTTCATACTAACAACATTGCAATCATGCTCATCATTCAAAGATTTAGTGCCAAACATTTTAATTCATTCTTCTTCTAGTACTTGGGCACAATTTTCCTTTCCATCATTTTCACAAAAGACATTAAAAAGATGAAGCATATGAGGCACCCTCAATTCCATTTTTTTGTAGTTTTCTTTTATATGCTAAACTAGTGATAAAACAAGAAACAAAAAGATTCAATTACAAGATCTAAAGATATACCTTCAAGCACTCACCTCCCAGGCAACGGCGCCAGAAAAGAGCTTGAGGTCTACTGCACAACCTTCTTCTTTTAGACGTTGTTGGGCCTCCAGGTGCAGAGGTTTGTAGGACAGTAGCAAATTTCCCTCAAGTGGATGACCTAAGGTTTGTCAATCCATGGGAGGTGTAGGATGAAGATGGTCTCTCTCAAACAACCCTGCAACCAAATAACAAAGAGTCTCTTGTGTCCCCAACACACCCAATACAATGGAAAATCGTATAGGTGCACTAGTTCACCGAAGAGATGGTGATACAAGTGCAATATGGATGGTAGATATAGGTTTTTGTAATCTAGAAATATAAAAACAGCAAGGTAACTAATGATAAAACTGAGCACAAACGGTATTGCAATGCATCAAAACAAGGCCTAGGGTTCATACTTTCACTAGTGCAAGTTCTCTCAACAATAATAACATAATTGGATCATATAACAATCCCTCGACGTGCAACAAAGAGTCACTCCAAAGTCACTTATAGCGGAGAACAAACAAAGAGATTATTGTAGGGTACGAAACCACCTCAAATTTATTCTTTCCGATAAATCATTGGGCTATTCCTATAAGTGTCACAAACAGCCGTAGAGTTCGTAGTAAAATAAGACCTTAAGACACAAATCAACCAAAACCCTAAATTCGCCTAGATACTCCAATGTCACCTTAAGTATTCGTGGGTATGATTATACGATTTGCGTCACACAATCTCAGATTCATCTATTCAACCAACACAAAGAACTTCAAAGAGTGACCCAAAGTTTCTACCAGAGAGTCAAGACAAAAATGTGTGACAACCCCTATGCATAGATTCCCAAGGTCACAGATCCAGCAAGTTGATCACCAAAACA
Source organism: Secale cereale (assembly GCA_902687465.1). NCBI lineage: Eukaryota > Viridiplantae > Streptophyta > Magnoliopsida > Poales > Poaceae > Secale > Secale cereale. The sequence continues at coordinate 604,993,844 of LR738710.1, read as the reverse complement.
TACATCAAGTGAATAAATAGAATACCCCATTGTCACCACGGGTATCCCACACAGGACATACATCAAGTGTTCTCAAATCCTTAAAGACTCAATATGATAAGATAACTTCAAAGGGAAAACTCAATCCATTACAAGAAGATAGAGGGGAGAAGCATCATAAGATCCAACTATAATAGCAAAGCTCTCGATACATCAAGATCGTGCCATATCAAGAACATGAGAGATAGAGATAGAGAGAGAGAGAGAGAGATCAAACACATAGCTACTGGTACATACCCTCAACCCCGTTGATGTCTACTACGCAACCTTCTTCTTGTAGACGTTATTGGGCCTCCAAGTGCTGAGGTTTGTAGGATAGTAGCAAGTTTCCCTCAAGTGGATGACCTAAGGTTTATCAATCCGTGGGAGGCATAGGATGAATATGGTCTCTCTCAAACAACCCTGCAACCAAATAACAAAGAGTCTCTTGTGTCCCCAACACACCCAATACAATGGTAAATTGTATAGGTGCACTAGTTCGGTGAATAGATGGTGATACAAGTGCAATATGGATGGTAGATATAGGTTTTTGTAATCTGAAAATATAAAAACAGCAAGGTAACTAAAGATAAAAGTGAGCATAAACGGTGTTGCAATGTGTTGAAACAAGGCCTAGGGCTCATACTTTCACTAGTGCAAGTTCTCTCAACAATAATAACATAACTGGATCATATAACTATCCCTCAACATGCAACAAAGAGTCACTCCAAAGTCACAAATAGCGGAGAACAAACGAAGAGATTATGGTAGGGTACGAAACCACCTCAAAGTTATTCTTTCTGATCGATCTATTCAAGAGTCCATTGTAAAATAACACGAAGCTATTCTTTCTGTTCGATCTATGATAGAGTTCGTACTAGAATAACACCTTAACACACAAATCAACCAAAACCCTAATGTCACCTAGATACTCCATTGTCACCTCAAGTATCCGTGGGCATGGTTATACGATATGCATCACACAATCCCAGATTCATCTATTCAACCAACACAAATAACTTCAAAGAGTGCCCCAAAGTTTCTACCGGAGAGTCAAGACGAAAATGTGTGCCAACCCCTATGCATAAGTTCACAAGGTCACTGAACCCGCAAGTTGATCACCAAAACATACATCAAGTAGATCACGTGATATCCCATTATCACCACAGATAAGCACATGCAAGCCATACATCAAGTGTTCTCAAATCCTTAAATACTTAATCCGATAAGATAACTTCAAAGGGAAAACTCAATTCATTACAAGAGAGTAGAGGGGAAGAAACATCATAAGATCCAACTATAATAGCAAAGCTCGCGATATATCAAGATCGTGCCTTCTCAAGAACACGAGAGAGAGAGACATCAAACACATAGCTACTGGTACATACCCTCAGCGCCAAGGGTGAACTACTCCCTCCTCATCATGGAGAGCGCCGGGATGATGAAGATGGCCACCGGAGAGGGATTCCCCCCTCCGGCAGGGTGCCAGAATGTTTCTAGATTGGTGTTCGGTGGCAACACAGGCTTTCGGCAGCGGAACTCCCGATCTAGGTTATTTTCTGGGGGTTTCTATATATATAGGGGGTGTTGGAGTCGGGACCAAGTAAAGGAGGTCTCCGGGCTGTCCACGAGGTAGGGGGCGCGCCCAGGGGGGCGCCCCTACCCTCGTGGGCAGCCCGGGGATCTTCTGGTCCTCCTCCGGTACTCCCCGGGCTTCTTCTGGTCCAAAAACAACCTCCGCTGAGTTTCAGGTCAATTGGGCTCCGTTTGGTATTCCTTTTGTGGGATACTCAAAAACAAGAAAAAACTAAAACTGGCACTCGGCTCTGGGTTAACAGGTTAGTCCCAAAAATAATATAAAATGACATATAAATGCATATAAAACATCCTAGATGGTTAATATAATACCATGGAACAATAAAAAGTTATAGATATGTTGGAGACGTATCAAAGATGGCCACCGATGATGATTCCCCCCTCCAGCAGGGTGCCAGAACAGGGTCCCGATTGGTTTTTGGTGGCTACAGAGGCTTGCGCCGGCGGAACTCCCGATCTAGGTTTCTTTTCGGGGGTTTCTATATTTATAGGAATTTTTGGCGTCGGGAACAAGTCAGGGGGTCTCCGAGTCATCCACGAGGCAGGGAGGCGCGCCCAGGGGGTAGGGCACGCCCTCGACCCTCGTGGATGTCTCGGGACTCTTCTAGCCCAACTCTTTTACTCCGGGGGCTTCTTTTGGTCCATAAAGTATCTACAAAAATTGGTAGGTCAATTTGACTCCCTTTGGTATTCCTTTTCTATAAAACTCAAAAACAAGGAAAAAACAGAAACTGGCACTGGGCTCTAGGTTAATAGGTTAGTCCCCAAAATCATATAACATAGCATATAAATGCATATAAAACATCCAAGATGGATAATATAATAGCATGGAACAATAAAAAATTATAGATACGTTGGAGACGTATCACCGTTACACAGAAATCACCAAAATCGGTGGGACCGGATAATCAAACATGGTCGGACCAATTTAGTTCAAAATGTGAACCTTAGGCTTTTCGGTGGGACCGACATGATCAACTCGGTGGGACCAATTTCATTAGGGTTATGGCATAATGTAATCTCGGTGAGACTGATCATAGCAACTCGGTGAGACTGATTTCTGTAATAGGCACACAGAGGGTTGGTCAGGCAAACTCGGTGGGACCGATTCGCTCATTTCAGTGAGACCGAAATGTTATGAAAGGAAAACATAATGTTTGCATTGCGAACTCGGTGAGAACGATTCTCACGTCTTGGTTAGACCGAAATGTTTCAAATAGGAAACAGAGAGTTTACAATCTCATCTTGGTGAGACCGAGATTCCTATCGATGAGACCAAACTGATTAGGGTCTTGGTAGTGGCTTTGTCAAGTGAACTCGGTGGCGCCAGATAGATCAAATCGGTGGGTCCGAGTTTGACTTTTATGTTTATGACATATGTGGATATGATAAAGTGGTTTAGGGCTTTGGAGCATATCACTAAGCACTTTGAGCAAGCAAGCCATTAAACAACACCTCATCCCCTTTTAATAGTATTGGCTTTCCTATGGACTCAATGTGATCTTGGATCACTGAAATAGAAAATGTAGAGTCCTGAGCTTTGAGCTTTTGCCAATCTTCTGTCCTTAGCATCTTGAAGGGGTTCCAGCTCCTCTTGTCCATGCCACTTCACTGTTGAACTCATCTGAAATATACTAGGTAAAAGTATTAGTCCAACAAGAGATATGTTGACATTAATTACCAAAATCACCCAGGGAGCACTTGTGCTTTCAATCTCCCCCTTTTTGGTAATTGATGACAACATACATCAAAGCTTTAGATAAAGATATAGAGAATAGCAAGTACAGCTTTGGAAAGTGATACGTCTCCAATGTATCTACTTTTCCAAACACTTTCGCCCTTGTTTTGGACTCTAACTTGCATGATTTGACTGGAACTAACCCAGATTGACGCTTGATACGTCTCCAACGTATCTATAATTTTTGATTGTTCCATGCTATTATTTATTCTGTTTTGGATGTTTAATGGGCTTTATTATACACTTTTATATTATTATTGGGACTAACCAACTAACCCAAGGCCCAGTGCAAATTGCTGTTTTTTTGCCTATTTCAGTGTTTCGCAGAAAAGGGATATCAAACAGAGTCCAAACGGAATGAAACCTCTGAGAGAGTTACTTTTTGAACCGTATCTACCCAGAAGACTTGGAGTACACACGAGGGAACGAGAGAGGCGGCCACGAGGGTCCAAGGCGCGCCCAGGGGGCAGGCGCGCCCCCACCCTCGTGGGCCCCCTCTAGCTCCCCCGTTGCCCTCCTTCCTCCTATATATATCCATGTACCCTAAAAACTTCGAGGCAACAGAGAAAACCCTAATTCCACCGTCGCAACCTTCTGTTCCCATGAGATACCATCTTGGGGCCTATTGCGGAGTTCCGCCGGAGGGGGGATCCATCGCGGAGTGCTTCTACATCAACACCATAGCCTCACCAATGAGTTGTGAGTAGTTTACCACAGACCTTCGGTCCATAGTTATTAGCTAGATGGCTTCTTCTCTATTTTTGGATCTCAATACAAAGTTCTCCTCGATCTTCGAGGAGATCTATTCGATGTAATCTTTTTGCGGTGTGTTTGTCAAGATCCGTTGAATTGTGGGTTTATGATCAAAATTATCTATGAAAAATATTTGATTCTTTTCTGAAATCTTTTATGTATGATTATAATATCCTTGCAAGTCTCTTGGAATTATTGGTTTGGTTTGGCCTACTAGATCTATAGTTCTTGCAATGGGAGAAGTGCTTGGCTTTAGGTTCAATCTTGAGGTGTCCTTTCCCAGTGACAGCAGGGGCAGCAAGGCACGTATTGTATTGTTGCCATAGAGGATAAAAAGATGGGGTTTATATCATATTGCTTGAGTTTATCCCTCTACACCATGTCATCTTGCTTAAAGCATTACTATGTTCTTATGGACTTAATACTCTGGATGCATGGTGGATAGCGGTCGATGTGTGGAGTAATAGTAGTAGATGCAGATTGCAGAATCGTTTCGGTCTACTTGTCACGGATGTGATGCCTATATATAATGATCATGCCTAAATATTCTCAGAACTATGCTCTTTACTATCAATTGCTCGACAGTAATTTGTTCACCCACTGTAGAATTCTGCTATCATGAGAGAAGCCACTAGTAAAACCTATGGCCCCCGAATCTATCTGTCGGGGGAAACTGTCCGCCACGAACACCTATGGGACCGGAGCCCCTTGTCTGTGCGGTACGAGGGCGGAGGGAGCACGAAGAGCAGATCGTAGCGAGCACGCGGGCAGTTTTACCCAGGTTCGGGCCGCGGTAGACGCGTAAAACCCTACTCCTGCTTGGTTGTCTATTGAGTTGGAGTGTTCGGGAGCTTGAAGAAGCAGCTACACCGAGCGTGTGAGTGATCTAGGTTCCGAACCCCCTCCACGTTGTGCATGGGCCTCCTTTTATAGTACAAGGGGTCACCGACAGGTGTCAACGTAGGAGAAAGGGGTAAAAACGTAAAAGAGGTGGTAGTTGTAACAGTGCGGGAACAGTGGAGCTACAGTGCAGAACAGTGGTCGCTACCTACTTTGACAGTGGGGGACAAGGGCATTTAATGCCCGTCGCCGTCGACCCCAAAAGCTCCCGCCCTTGCGTCTCCGTCTGCCACGGCGATGGATTCACCACCGTGGAGTGCCACCGTGTCCCCCAGGCTGCACAGCCATCCGCCACGCGTCCCTGGATAGGCCCCAGGGCGACGCGTGGGCCGATGAGCTGGAGCGCGGGCACACAGTGCAACCTTCCCGGCAAGCACCTTGCCGGGGCCTTGATCTTGCCGGGCCCGGGAGCTTGCCGCTCCCCGGGCCCTCGCCGGGGCGCACATAGCGCCGAGGCGTGTCTTCTAGTCTTCCTGGCAAGCTCCTCTTGCCAGGGCCTTGTGCTAGTGGGGCAGTCTTGAGCCTGGTACGGCCTTCCCGGCAAGCTCCACTTGCCGGGGTCTCGATCTTCTGTCTTGTATACTTTGTTTTTGAATGGCTTGATATGGAGCAGGAAGGTCTCCGGCGAGCGCGTGGTAAACCCTGCCGCGGGAAGCTGCAATTGCCCGTGCACAAGTTGGGGTACTGAGGTACCCCTACCTCAGTACACCGACAGGAGCCCCCGGGCCTGGGCCACACACGGTGCCGAGCGCTGTTGGGCCAGGCCCAAAACAGTGCACGGGCACACGCGGCCCGCGGCGCGCCAAATCCACTTCCGTATCCGCCGCATCCCCCCGTAACGGCACGCGTCGATTGCGGCGTCGTGGGATGGGACGTGCCCACGATCTCTTAATGGAAAGGGCGAAACGCCCCCCCACTTCCCCATAAAAGCAGAGGAAGCAGGAGCGGTTCCCCTCCTTGCGCTTTCATTGCATCTTCTTCTTCCTCCCGAGATCCCTCTTGCGCTCCGCCTCCACACCTCCGCCGCCGCCGTCTGCATCTCCGGCGTCGCTGAGTTCTTCGTCCCTCTTCTTCCGCCGCGTCCGCCATGGCCCCGAAGACCGACAAGGCGAAGGCGGAGAAGGCCAAGAGGGAGAAGTCGGAGCAAGCGGCGAAGCTCGCCGCGTATCGGAAGCGGAACCTCGTCTTCCCGCCGAGGCTCGGCGCGCGGGAGCTCTGGAATAAGTACTACTTGTTCTGGGCCAAGGAAACCAAGGCGCACCCCCGCACGCGAGCATATCCGGCCGCCGCCAAGGACAACTACCCCGGCGGGTACTACTTCTTCGCAGCTTTCTTTCACTGCGGTCTTTGTCCTCCTTTCTCTGATTTCTTCTGCGATATCATGCACACCTACGGCCTCCATCTTCTTGACTTCACCCCCAACGCCATCCTCACAATGGCGGTTTTCGCACACATGTGCGAAAACTTCATAGGAATACACCCAAATGTAGCGCTTTTTAGGCACTTCTTCACCCCTAGAGCAGAGGCCGACGCCCCCCTCTCCGGAGGAATTTCTTGGGTTTTCCGTCTGAACAAGAAGGGGTCCTACTTGCCGGGGGAGCTCCGCGGCAAGTGGGAGGAATGGCGCGCGGAGTGGTGCTGGGTTGTTGAGGACGAGCCGCAGGCCTTCACCGCGCCGCGCACAACGCCCATCGTGCGCGGCAGGGACTGGAGCGAGCTAGACTCGGACGACATCAAGCTCGACATCGCGCTCATCCGGATTCTTCGTCTTCGGGTGGCAAAGCTGTCCGTTGCAGAGGTAGGCGCAGACTTCCTCCGCCGCCGCATCGCCCCTCTCCAAGATAGGAAAAGGCCGGCCTGGGAGTATGGCGGCCCGACGGATATAATGAGGCTGCGCCCCGGGCTAAACTTCAACTTTACGACGCTGGAGCTGAAGGGGATGGTCCGGGAACTCTTCAAATATGACCCGGCACACCCTGAGTGGTTCAGACCTCCCCGGGAAGTGGTGCCCCTCTGCAACAGCACAGCTTGCGATCCTCTCCGGGCCATGATGCCCGTTTGCGATTCGCACGGCGTGGACCGCACGTGGATTCCGCCCAAGCCCATCGACGTCCTCAACTTCTACGACAACCTCGTGGAGGTGGCGAAGAACAAGAATGACATCAAGGAGCACACGCGGGACACCACCGACCAGGAGATTGCCTACATGGCTTCTCGGGCTGAAGAGGCCGCTGCAGCCGCAGCGGCAGGAGATTTTGGATACACGCCTGAAGAGGCGGAGGTTGCGGATGCGTCCAGCCAGGCGGAGGAGGCGGAGATCCGCAGATTGCTGCAGCTCCCTCCCGACGCACTCGCCGGGGTCCCCTCTCTGAGGCACTCCGGGATCCACGGGATCGCGGCCGAGGCCGCGGCAAGGGATGGCGCTGCCGGAGGGAACAGAGGCGCCGCGGGAAGCGGAGGCGCCGGAGGAAGCGGAGGCGCCAAGGGAAAGGAGGTCGCAGCACAGGGCGCTGGGCCCAGCGGGCCAGCCGGGGAGGAGGAGGAGGAGGAGGCCGAGGACTCCGACGGATCTACGGAGCTCTACACCGACGACCTCTCCTCGTCGGAGAGCTCCCCGCCCCCGGCAAGCCCAAGGCAGTCCCCACCGAAGCGTCTCCGCAAGGCGGCGACGGGGGAGAGGGCGCAGGCGCCCCGGCAACAACCAGCTCGCCGGGCAGCTCCCCGGGGGAGCCAAGCCGCGCCAAGGGCGACCGGCGCACCAGCCACAGCAGAGGCGGCCCGCGCGCGGGCCACGACGGAGGCGCCTCGCAGGCCGGCGTCGAGCCGACAGGGGTCTTCTCGGAGCGGAGCAACGGCTCCGCCCGCTCCTCGGGCGCTGGCTACCACAGGGGCTGGGTCTTCGCAGCTCCCAGCCCCAAGGACCACCAAGCGCGCGAGGGAATCTTCGTCTTCCGCTCCTCGTGCCGACGCGCCCCAGGTGGAGTACGACTTCTCCGCCTTGAGCGAGGACGACGAGGAGGATCAGGAGTAAGAATCCAAGATCTTACACCTTCTCGAGTTTTGTCTTGATTATTGTTGATGCTAATTTTGTTTGTCGCTCTGATTTCAGGACCTTGGTTCAGCGCATGGCGAAGAAAGCCAAGGCGCCTGTGGTCGAGGTCGCGGAAGGCTCGGCCACCGCGGCAACGGGGGACATGCCGGAGCCAACCCTGCCGGACCCAAGCGCTGCTCCGAGGAGCAGCCCCCAGCGCAGCCCCCAGCGTAAGTCTGGGGTCCATCCTTCCGCTTGTCGGGATGCGCTTAGGGATTTTGTCTTCTTTCAACATCTTGATGTTTCTTGTCTTTTCTTGTGCAGAGGTGGAGCCACAGCGGCAGGAGCGCCCGGAGACCGTCCTTGAGGAGCCGCAGGCCCCGCCGTCCCCGCCAAGGCCGAACTCTCCGGCAAGGGAGAGTGCTCCGCCAAGGGCGGGTACTCCGCCAAGGCAGAGTACCCCGCCAAGGGCGAGCAGCCCGGCGAGGGCGGCCACTCCGCCAAGGCAGAGCTCCCCGGCGAGGGAGCCCGCCGCTGAGGACGTCCGCCAAGGTATGTCTTGTAGTTTGTCTTCTTGGCTTCGTCTCTTTTTGGATATTTGCTTGAACTTCTTTTTCTTCTTTTTCTTCTTAGATCCTCCTCCCCCTGAGCCCATGGAGACGGAAGTCATCAACCTCGAGGAGGAGGGCGCGCAGGGCGGCGGCGGTGACGTCCCGGTCGCCGAGGACATGGCCGAAGCCGCCGAGCCGGCCGCGCAGGAGACCGCTCCGGCTGCGGACGCAGCGGCCGGGGAGGGGGACGGCGACCGCACCGCCGACCCGGAGGCGGCGGGAGCATCAAGTGCTGCGCCGGCCGCCGACCCCTCCGCCAGCAAGGAGCAGGGCTACTATCTTGAGGCCCCCAACGGCGTCTTCATCCAGATGCCTTGGGGGTCTTCGTCGCGAGCTCCCGCGGAGGGCGAGGCGTTTGACGGGGAAGTCCTCGCCTCCGCGGGCCTGAAGATCGTCGAGGCGCCCGGCGGGAGTGAAGGGCCCGAGGAGGAGAAGCTGCTCCACCAGCTCCTGGCCCTTTACCGGGCCAGGCAGGCGAAGCTCGCTTCCCGGGAAGCCCTTGCCGCCAAGGCCGCCGCGGAGATGGAGAAGCGCGCGGCGGAGCTCAGCGCTGCCAACCAGGCGGCCCTCCGCGAGGTGGCGGAGGAGCGCGAGCGGCTTGCCGGCGAATACCAAGAATGGGTGCTGGAGAAGGCCGAAGCTGAGGAACAGCAGCGGCTCGCCGGGGTGGAGCTGTCCCGGCGAGAAGGAGAACTCGCCCAGCGGAAGGTCCAGCTCGACTCCCATGAGGAGGACCTTGCCGCTCGGGAGGAGGCCCTTGGCGGGGAACTGAAGGAGGCGAAAGCCGCCGCGGTTGCCGCGGAGACCGCCAAGAAGGAGCTCGCCGCCAAGGTCGTGCAGCTGGAGAAGGCGCTGAAGGTGAGCGCGGAGAAGGTTGCCGCGCTCATCACAGAGCGTGAGAAGGACGCCCACACCAATTCCGAACTCCAGGTGCGTCTTTCCGAGAGGGGCGACGAGTTGAAGGCCGCCAAGGACTCCATCGAGGACTTGGAGTTGAAGGTCTCTACACTGAAGGACTCGCTCGACGCTGCCCGGGCCCGGGAGACCAAGTTGAAGGAGGAGATCCGCAAGGAGCGGACCCTAGTGGACAGCGCCAACAAAGCGGCCGAGCTCTTCCGCAAAACTGTTGAGGTATGGACCGAGGACTTAGTGTCTTGCACGTCCAACATCGACCAGGAGCTGCTGGCGTTGAAGCTGGAGCACCTCATCTACTCCCCGGATCCGAACCTCCCGCACAGCGCCAAGCTCAGCCTCTTCTTCAGGGGAATCGCGCCGGCCCTTGCTGATCTGCGGAATAAGATCCCCGCGCAACTGGCCGAGGAGACGCGCCTGCTCTGCGCGGGAACTCTGGAGCGCGTGCTGACGAAGATCGTGTACCGCAATCCGGGCATCAACCTCACCAACGTTCTTCGCAGCTTGCCGGCCGACGCGAACACGGAGGCTTTGAAGGAGCAGGTCGCCCACATCATTGCCAAGGTGGCCAAGATCTCCAGGAAGGAGGGCGACCGCGTAGATTAGGCCTCCATTATCTTTATCTCTTTTTGTTGCTGCACATGATGTCATGAACTCATTAGTCCATTGCGACAAGTTATCCTTTGTAAGATATTTATCTCATTTTAATCAATCAGTGCAATGTTATCTTCCTTGTCTTAACCCTTGACTTTGTATGTTTTTCGCCCTACGCTCCCGGGGAGCTTGCCGGCGAGGGGCCTTTGCCGCGAGCGCTAAGTGCTAGACTCTGAGCAGCCTGCTGGCCAAGGTCTCACCGGCAAGCAACCTTGCCGCGGCTAGCCGCAACGCACTTAGCTTGCTGAGCGTACTCGGAAACGAAGCAAGGGCGCGACACTTGTCGCAGCTCACTTAAATCGTTGAGCGAACTCGGAAACAAGATAAGGGTGCGGCAAGCTACGGGTAGGTTCCTCCGCGCACAGGTTTTCCATACAAAGTGTGATTGTTCAAGGAAGACAACTAAAATATAAAATTTGAACTGGTCGAATTTTAACAACTTAGCTTTCATATATTGTTTGCTTCCCGGTAAGGCTTCTCTTTCTTGAACAGCACTTGGTTCCTCCTCCACCTCCTTCCCCCCCGGCAAACTTGTGCGCGAGGAACGTTCTTTCTGCTTAAGAGGCAAGGAAAAAGGAGAGGGAGACAAGTATATTGCCTTTCGGCGTGCCAATGCTTACCGGATACTTGGGTGTTGCACCAAATGCCAAACAAAACATGCAAATAGCAAAGAAAGGCATGCAAAAGGCAATCGGTGCGAAAAAACACAAAAACTTTACTGATGCACGGGGTCTGCGCCCGGCTTTGTACAAAGGGTTACATGCAACAGCGGCAAAGCTTGAACAAAAGGTGGTTGCCGGAGCGGATCACGGCAACCGCGCCTTAGGGGTGAAACTTGCGAAGATGCTCTATGTTCCAGGAGTTGCTCACCGGTAAGCCTTCTTCGGTCTCGAGGCGGACAGCGCCGGGCCTCGTAACTTGTCTCACCCGATAAGGGCCTTCCCACTTCGGCGTCAACTTGTTGGAATTCTTGGCGGACTGAACACGCCGAAGAACAAGGTCGCCTTCCTCGAGACTCCTGGCCTTGACCTTGCGGCTATGGTAGCGACGCAAGGCTTGCTGATATCGAGCAGCTCGTACAGCAGCCTGGAGACGTCCCTCCTCGAGGAGCAATGCATCATCTTGCCGCAGTTGCTCTTGCTCGAGCTCATCATAAGCGAGCACTCGTGGAGATCCGTATACGAGTTCCGTGGGGAGAACTGCCTCTGCTCCATAGACTAGAGCAAAGGGTGTCTGTCCGGTGGCTCGACTTGGTGTCGTTCTGATTGACCAAAGAGCCGCCGGTAGCTCCTCTATCCAATTTCTTCTGCACTTGCGCAGCCTGTCAAAGGTTCTTGTCTTGAGTCCACGCAGCACTTCAGCATTGGCCCTCTCCGCTTGACCGTTGCTCCTTGGGTGAGCAACAGAAGCAAAACAGACCTTGGCGCCAAGGTCTTGGACGTACTGCATGAAGGTGCGACTAGTGAATTGTGTACCGTTGTCGGTGATGATCCTGTTAGGGATCCCGAAACGGCAAACAATCGACCTGAAGAACCTGACTGCTGACTGTGCTGTCACCTTTCTCACTGGCTCCACTTCTGGCCACTTTGTGAACTTGTCGATTGCAACGTACAAGTACTCAAAGCCCCCGACAGCACGAGGGAAAGGGCCGAGGATATCGAGCCCCCAGACCGAGAAGGGCCAGGACAAAGGGATTGTTTGGAGAGCTTGAGCTGGCTGATGAATCTGCTTCGCATGGAACTGGCACGCTTCACACTTGGTTACTAGTGCAGTTGCATCTTGGAGGGCTTCTTGCCAAAAGAACCCCTGCCGGAAAGCCTTCCCGGCAAGGGCCCTTGCGCCAATGTGGTGGCCGCATATGCCTCCGTGTATTTCTGCCAACAGCTTCTGTCCATCTTCCCTGGAGATGCACTTCAGTCTGACACCATTGAGTCTTCTTCTGTACAGCTCGTTATCCACGAACTGGTACCTACTTGACTGCCTGGTTATCTTCTCTATTTCTTCTGGGTCGTCGGGAAGTTCTCCAGTTTGAAGGAAACGGACGATCTGCTGCGCCCATGCCGGAGCCTGGGGCTCGGCGGCAAGGACTAAAGGCTCGAGGGCCGCTGCGGGAACCTCAGCTTCTGCGGCAAGGACCTCTGGTTCTGCCGGAGCTGATGGTCCCCCGGCAAGCTCGCCGGGGCGAGGCTTGTCGGGAACGCTTGCTTCAACTGTACAGACGCGAGGATCTGCAGGAGCAAACTGTTCCTCAGCGTTGTGGTTGTTGATCTTGGGGACCTTGGTGGCGGTTTCAGGAAGATCCGCCGGCAAGTAGTCGCCGGAGACCAACTTTCTCTTCTTGGACTGCCCAATTGATGGTGTAACGGATGGTTGAGTCAGCTTGAGCAAGAAGGTCCCTGGTTCCACAGGTAACTTCATCGCAGCACACTTTGAAAGGCCGTCTGCTATTTCATTCTGAGCTCTCGGGACGTGCTCCATCTGCAGACCTTCAAAGTGCTCTTCAAGCTTTCTCACTTCATCGACATAAGTTTCCATCAAAGGGCTCTGGTAGCTCTTATTAACTTGTCGGACCACCAACTGAGAATCTCCCCGCACAATCAGCTTCCTGATCCCAAGTTCGGCCGCAATCCTGAGGCCGGCAAGCAAGCCTTCATATTCAGCAGTGTTGTTTGTCGCTTGTTCCCTGGGAAAGTGCATCTGGATAACATATTTGAGGTGCTCTCCGGTGGGTGCGATGAGTACCACGCCAGCACCGGCGCCTTGCAGCGAGAAGGCACCATCAAAATACATTACCCATTCACTTGTCGCTTCTTGTACGGGCGCACTTGTTTCTTGGACTTCTTCATCGGGCGTTGGGGTCCACTCAGCTATGAATTCTGCCAAAGCTCGGCTCTGTATGGTTGAAGTGCTTTCAAACTTGAGTCCAAAGCTTGACAGCTCCAGTGCCCACTCAACGATCCTGCCTGTCGCTTCTGGGTTGTGCAATATCCTCTTCAGCGGAAAGCGAGTGACCACTGTTATCTCATGGGCTTGGAAGTAATGGCGCAGCTTTCTCGAGGCCATGAGGAGGCCGAAAAGCAATTTTTGCACACCAGAGTATCTTGATCTAGCCCCCTGGAGAAGGGAACTTACAAAATACACTGGGCGCTGCACCATCTTCTTCCGCACCTCATCTTGTCCCTGCGCAGAGTTATCCTTGTCGGGGCCAGAGCTTGCCGGAGCAGCCTCCTGCTTGTCGCTGGATTCGCTTGCCGGTGATGCTGACTCCTCGTCGGACTCCCTCTCCGCTACTAACGCAGCGCTAACCACCTGGTTGGTTGCCGCTAGGTATAGCAACAACTTTTCCTGTGGTCTAGGTGCGACAAGTATTGGAGTGGAGGACAGGTACCGTTTCAAATCCTGTAGCGCCGCCTCCGCTTCCGGAGTCCACTTCATGGGACCTGCCTTCTTCAAGATTTTGAAGAAAGGTAGGGCGCATTCTGCAGACTTTGAAATGAACCTACTGAGGGCAGCCACACATCCTGTAAGCCTTCTGACATCCTTGACGCGCTTCGGGGCCTCTATCTGCTCAATGGCTTTAATCTTGTCGGGGTTGGCTTCAATCCCCCTCTGTGACACAAAGAACCCGAGAAGCTTGCCGGAGGGGACTCCAAAGACGCACTTCTCGGGGTTCAACTTGAGCTCTATTCTGCGCAGGTTCTGAAATGTTTCTTCCAAATCTTGGATCAGGGTATCCTTGCTCTTGCTCTTCACCACGATGTCATCCATGTAAGCCTCTACATTTCTGTGGATCTGTGGCTCAAAAGCAGTGTATACTACCCTTGCAAAGGTTGAGCCTGCATTCTTCAATCCAAATGGCATGCGTATGAAGCAATAAGTGCCACATGGAGTGATAAATGCAGTCTTCTCTTCATCCTCTTTGGCCATGAAAATCTGATGATAGCCTGAGTATGCATCAAGAAAACAGAGTAGCTCACATCCGGCAGTGGAGTCAACGATCTGGTCAATGCGCGGCAAAGGGAATGGATCCTTGGGACATGCTTTATTCACATCAGTGAAGTCTATACACAGTCTCCATTTCCCATTGGCCTTGCACACGACGACTGGATTTGCCAACCACGTCGGATGGATCACACCTCTAACTAGGCCTGCTGCCTCTAGCTTCTTGATTTCTTCGTTGATGAATTCTTGGCGCTCCACGGCTTGCTTCCTCACTTTTTGCTTGATGGGCCGCGCATGAGGACAAACAGCAAGCTTGTGCTCAATTACCTTCCTGGGAACACAGGGGATGTCAGATGGTTGCCAGGCAAACACATCGACATTCGCCCGCAGGAAGGCAACGAGCGCGCTTTCCTATTTGCTGTCAAGTGTGGCACTGATGGTGAAGGTACCACCAGTGCCGTCCTCCTTGGCGGACACTTTCTTGGTTGCCGGAGGAGCGGCCATTCCTTTCTTACTCTTGCCGGTGGAGCTCGATGGAACGTCCTCGACGGCAGCGCAGCACTCCGAAGAGGTGCGGTTGCCGGAGTGGGTCCCAGAGCACTTGCTGGACTTGGTCTTCGTCTTCTTCCCCCCGGGAGCTTCAGCGGCAAGAGTATCCTTCTCGGCCGCAGCTGCCGCATCCCGGTAGATCTTGTCGGCGCAGACAAGCGCATCCTTCTTGTCGCCGTGGACAGTGATGACGCTTATCGGCCCCGGCATCTTGAGTACGTTGTAAGCATAATGGGAAGCTGCCATGAACTTGGCGAGGGCAGGACGGCCAAGTATTCCATTGTAGGGCAATGGAATATCGGCGACGTCGAAAGTGATGCGCTCAGTTCTGAAGTTGAGCTCCCCGCCAAAGGTCACCGGCAGAGTGATTTTTCCCTTGGGCTTGCTCCTCCCCGGGTTGATTCCTTGGAAAGAACCGGTTTCTTCGAGCTCGCCATCTGGAATTTGGAGTTTCTTGATCACAGCAGAGGAGATCAAGTTCAGCCCGGCCCCGCCGTCAACCAACATTTGGGTGACCTTGAGGTTGCGGATGGTGGGAGAAACCAGCATCGGCAAGCACCCGACCGCAGTGGTGCAGTCAGGGTGGTCCTCAAGATCAAAAATGATGGGCGTGCTGGACCATTTGAGGAGCCTGCGCGACTCCACGGGCGGCTCCGCTGCATTCACCTCACGCACCCACTGCTTTAGCTGGCGGTGGGAGGTGTGCAGAGAGGCGCCATCGTCGACGCACAGGACTTCCGTGGCCTTCTGGAACTCCTGCTCGCTGTTATCCTCGTCCTCCATGTCTTCATCGTCTTCCTCTTCGTCCTTGTCGCGGCCCCGGGGAGTTCGATCTCCTTGCCGCTGCTTGGCCTTGCCGCGGCGTCCTCCCCGGCCGTTGAACGGCCGCTTCTTGCTTGGCTCTTCCCCGCCACCTTGGGCCTTCTCCTTGTCGCGCCTCTCGTACTCAGCTTTCTGCTGCTCGACGAGGTATTCGACGCGCTTGCAGTTGGAGAGGTCGTGGCCCTTGGTGCGGTGGATCTTATAGTATTGCTTGTCGGAGCTGCCCGGCTTGTCGGCTGCCGCTACAGGGGCAGGCTCCTTGCCGGAGCCGCCAGCCTGCGTTTGCTTGGCGGGAGCCTCCTTGCCGGACTTCTCGACGGCAAGCACCTCTTTCTTGCCCTTCCTTCTGTTATTCCGCCGCCGGCTCTTCTTTGCCGGGGCGGCGTCGTCGCTGTCGCTTCCTCCTGCGCCAGCATCCTCCCCGGGGAGTCTCCTCCCCTCTTCTGCGCGTGCGCACTTGTCAGCCAGAGCATAGAGCTCGCTGACGTCCCGAATCTTGGTCATCGCCATTTCTTCACGCATGCGGCGGTTACGCACGTTCTGGTGGAACGCGCTGATAACCGCGGCAGGGTGGACATCCGGGATGTTGTGTTGCACACGGCTGAAGCGTTGGATGTACTTGCGCAGGGTTTCGCCTTCCTTCTGGGCCAAAATGTGGAGATCGCTCTCCTGGCCGTGGGGTTTGTGGCCGCCGGTGAAGGCGCCAACAAACTGGTGGCAAAGGTCGGCCCAAGAAGAGATGGAGCCTTCCGGCAAGTGCATAAGCCACGAACGGATGTTCGGCTTAAGCACGAGCGGGAAGTAGTTTGCCAAGATCTTCTCGTCGCGCCCCCCGGCAGCTTGTACTGCGATGGTGTAGACACTGAGGAATTCCGAGGGGTGCGTCTTGCCGTCGTACTTCTCCGGTACGTCGGGCTTGAAATTCTTCATGCTGGGCCACTGGACGCGCCGCAGCTCGCGGGTGAACGCAGGGCAGCCTGCCGCGTACGGCAAGTCGCCTAGTTCACCGGGCGCGTGCGCGTCGACAGCGTTCCCAGCTCTCTGGTCCGATTGTCGCCGAGCTTCTCGGCGGCGCTCGATTCTTGTCCGAGCGTCTTCTTGTTGCCGGTCGTCGAGGACCTGGCGCTGGTCCCAACGGGCCCGCGGGTCCGACGATGCCGTGGAGCCATCGTCGGCGTTGTTCCGGCAGGGCGGCGTCTTCTGCTTCCGCGGCGGGGAATGCACGCTTGTCGCACCCCCGGCGGTCTTGTCGCCGTCAGCCTTCGTCTTCTCAGCTTGCCGCGGCCGCGAGGCCGACGGCTGCTGTGGAGAATCGTTGTTGGTGAAGGCTATCAGGCTCTGGATGGTGGCCCTCCAGTCTTCGGCCTTGTCTGCCGCTGGAGGGAAGTCGAGGAGCAGTTGCGCTCTTGCGAGCGCTTCTGCCGGAGTGGAGGGGAACGCGGGCGAGCGGTGCGAGGAGCGGGATACGCTCGGACTTCTAACGGCGTTAGAAGGAGCGGGGTCCCGCGCCGGCGCCTTCGCTTTGCTTGTGCCCGGACGAGGGTCCGGGGCGTCCCGCGAGCCTCCGGTTTGGCCTTGGCCCAGCAAACGGATGCCACCTCCTGTGACATGGCGCTGCTGGGTTGTTGTGTGCTGAGAGGGACGCGGTGCGTCCACGGAGACCGAGGTTCGGTCGTCCGTCCTGTTCTTGGATCTGGTGGCGCCGTGAGTGTCCTCGTCGGCGACCACCCTTCCGACGGCGTCTCCCCCGCCCACCGTTGGCTCTGGTGGCGGCGGGTGAGACGCAGACGGGCCTCCGACCTCCGAAGCCTTCTTCTTCAGGGCCATGGAGCTGCTGCTAGTGAAGTTGACGAATTCGGAGAGGTTGATGAAGAATGCGCCCGCGCGAACGCCGGATCAGGTTCGCACAACCTCGACGCCCCCTACCTGGCGCGCCAAAGATGTCAGGGGAAACTGTCCGCCACGAACACCTATGGGACCGGAGCCCCTTGTCTGTGCGGTACGAGGGCGGAGGGAGCACGAAGAGCAGATCGTAGCGAGCACGCGGGCAGTTTTACCCAGGTTCGGGCCGCGGTAGACGCGTAAAACCCTACTCCTGCTTGGTTGTCTATTGAGTTGGAGTGTTCGGGAGCTTGAAGAAGCAGCTACACCGAGCGTGTGAGTGATCTAGGTTCTGAACCCCCTCCACGTTGTGCATGGGCCTCCTTTTATAGTACAAGGGGTCACCGACAGGTGTCAACGTAGGAGAAAGGGGTAAAAACGTAAAAGAGGTGGTAGTTGTAACAGTGCGGGAACAGTGGAGCTACAGTGCAGAACAGTGGTCGCTACCTACTTTGACAGTGGGGGACAAGGGCATTTAATGCCCGTCGCCGTCGACCCCAAAAGCTCCCGCCCTTGCGTCTCCGTCTGCCACGGCGATGGATTCACCACCGTGGAGTGCCACCGTGTCCCCCAGGCTGCACAGCCATCCGCCACGCGTCCCTGGATAGGCCCCAGGGCGACGCGTGGGCCGATGAGCTGGAGCGCGGGCACACAGTGCAACCTTCCCGGCAAGCACCTTGCCGGGGCCTTGATCTTGCTGGGCCCGGGAGCTTGCCGCTCCCCGGGCCCTCGCCGGGGCGCACATAGCGCCGAGGCGTGTCTTCTAGTCTTCCTGGCAAGCTCCTCTTGCCAGGGCCTTGTGCTAGTGGGGCAGTCTTGAGCCTGGTACGGCCTTCCCGGCAAGCTCCACTTGCCGGGGTCTCGATCTTCTGTCTTGTATACTTTGTTTTTGAATGGCTTGATATGGAGCAGGAAGGTCTCCGGCGAGCGCGTGGTAAACCCTGCCGCGGGAAGCTGCAACTGCCCGTGCACAAGTTGGGGTACTGAGGTACCCCTACCTCAGTACACCGACACTATCTTTATCATATTACTTTACCGTCAACTAGCCAATTTCTGTCACTGTTGCTTATTTCCTTTATTTACTTTCTGTTTTTAAACCAAAAATACCAAAAATATTATACTATCCTATCTATCCGATCTCACTTTCGTAAGTGACCGTAAAGGGATTGACAACCCCTTATCGCGTTGGCTACGAAGTTCTTATTTGTTTGTGCAGGTGCGAGGGACTCACGCATGGTCTCCTACTGGATGGATACCTTGGTTCTCAAAAACTGAGGGAAATACTTACGCTACTGTGCTGCATCACCCTTTCCTCTTCGAGGGAATACAACGCAAGCTCGAGAAGTAGCAACGCTGTTTTCAGCAGAACTGCCATTGTGTTATTTTTGTGCAGAAATAGAAGTTCTCGGAATGACCTGAAATTCAACGGAGATTTATTTTGGAATATATAGAAAATATCTGTGGAAAGATCCAGACTAGGGGGCCCACACCCTGTCCACGAGGGTGGGGGCGCGCCCCCCTGGGCACACCCCCTGCCTCATGGGCCCCGTTGCTCCACCGACGTCTCCCCCGACTCCATATATTCACTTTTGGGGAGAAAAAAATCAGAGAGAAGGAATTATCACGTTTTACGATACGGAGCCGCCGCCAAGCTGTAATCTCTCTCGGGAGGGCTGATCTGGAGTCTGTTCGGGGCTCCAGAGAGTGGAAATCGTCGCCATCGTCATCATCAACCTTCCTCCATCACCAATTCCATGATGCTCACCGCCGTGCATGAGTAATCCCATCGTAGGCTTGCTGGACGGTGATGGTTTGGATGGGATTTACTATGTAATCGAGTTAGTTTTGTTAGGGATTGATCCCTAGTATTTAGTATGTTCTAAGATTGATGTTGCTATGATTTTTCCATGCTTATTGCTTCTCACTAGGGCCCGAGTGCCATGATTTCAGATCTGAACCTATTATGTTTTCATGAATATATGTGTGTTCTTGATCCTATCTTGCAAGTCAATAGTCACCTACTATGTGTTATGATCCAGCAACCGCGAAGTGATAATAGTCGGGACCACTCCCGGTGATGACCGTAGTTTGAGGAGTTCATGTATTCACTATGTGTTAATGCTTTGATCTGGTACTCTATTAAAAGGAGGCCTTAATATCCCTTAGTTTCCACTAGGACCCCGCTGCCACAGGAGGGTAGGACAAAATATGTCATGCAAGTTCTTTCCCATAAGCACGTATGACTATATTCGGAATACATGCCTACATTACATTGATGAACTGGAGCTAGTTCTGTGTCACCCTATGTTATAACTATTACACGAGGAATCGGATCCGACATAATTATCCATCACTGATCCAATGCCTACTAGCTTTTCACATATTGCTTGTTGCTTATTTACTTTTCCGCTGCTACTATTACAATTACTACAAAACTACGATCGCTACCTTTGCCACTGTTACCGTTACTTCCATATTACTTTACTACTAAATACTTTGCTGCAGATACTAAGTCTTCCAGGTGTGGTTGAATTGACAACTCAACTGCTAATACTTGAGAGTATTCTTTGGCTCCCCTTGTGTCGAATCAATAAATTTGGGTGGAATACTTTACCCTCGAAAACTGTTGCCTACACTTGTGGGTTTTCAAGACTATTTTCTGGCGCCATTGGCGGGGAGCATAGCTATATTCTTTAAGTCACTTGGGATTTATATCTATTGATCATTATGAAGAACCTGAAAGACTCAACCAAGATCTTTCCCTCAACTACGAGGGGAGGTAAGGAACTGCCATATAGCTCTGCACTTCATTCACCCTCTATTGTAAGTAAACTTGCGACACGAACTCCTGCTATTGAATCTGATATGTCGCATGTTCTTGATGATGCCACTTCTGCTATGTATGATGAAACTACTTCTATGCTTGATAATACTATGCCACTAGGTGAATTTCTTAATGGACAAATTGCTAAGGTTAGGGACAATGCAAATATTGAAACTGATAATATTGATGAAAGTGATGATGAAGATTCTCCCCCTAGATATGAATTGCCTGTTATTCCTGAGGGTTATGTTATGGATGAAGAAACTGCTAGAGACTTTCTTTCTTGCAACGATGGATATGATCTTAAGAAAATATTAGCTAAGCTCGAAGAAAAGTCTTTGAATGCTAGAATGAAATATGACCCTGCTTTTGCTACTTCACCTATCTTTGCTACTGATAAGGATTATGATTTCTCTGTTGATCCTGAGTTAATTACTTTGGTTGAGTCTGATCCTTTCCATGGCTATGAATCGGAAACTGTTGTGGCACATCTTACTAAGTTGAATGATATGGCCACCCTATTCACCAACGAGGAAAAAAATCGTTATTACTATATCCTTAAGTTATTTCCGTTCTCGTTAAAGGGTGATGCTAAGACATGGTTCAATTCTCTTGATCCTGGTTGTGTGCGTAGTCCCCAGGATATGATTTATTACTTCTCTGCTAAATATTTTCCCACTCATAAGAAGCAAGCTGCCTTATGGGAAATATATAATTTTGTGCAAATTGAAGAAGAGAGTCTCCCACAAGCTTGGGGGAGGCTTCTCCGGTTACTTAATGCTTTGCCTGATCGTCCTCTTCAGAGGAATGAAATACTTGATGTCTTTTATAATGGACTAACCGATGCTTTCAGAGACCACCTGGATAGTTGTGCTGGTTGTGTTTTCAGGGAAAGAATAGTTGATCAAGCTGAATTGATATTGAATAATATGTTGACCAATGAAAACAATTTGACACTTCTTGAACCAGTTGATACGTCCAAAACGTATCTATAATTTCTGCTTGCTCCATGCCTCTTTTGGGTGATATTGCTATGTTATTTATACACTTCCATACACTTTTGATCATATTTGGACTAACCTATTAACTCAGTGCACCCCAGTGCCAGTTTCTGTTTTCGGCTGTTTTTGTATTTCAGGTTTTCACATTACGAGAACTGCTAGAAAAAATCCAGAAAAATTATATAAAAAATCAGCGTTCCAGAACCTACCAGGCACCCGAAGCACAGCCGGAGGGGGGCCCCTAGGGCCCCAGGCGCCATGGCGGCGCGCCCCCCCTGGGCCGCGCCGGGGGGGCGCCTGGGCCCCCCGAGGCTCCGCTGATGCCTCCCTTTGGCATATATTTAAAGCGTCTCCCGAAACCCTCGAGAGGGGAACTCTTTTCCGCGATCTCATCTCTGTTCCGCCGCCGCCGCCGCTTCCAAGATCGGGAGCACCAGGAGAACTCTTCCCGGCACCCTGCCGGAGGGGAGGATCACCACCGGGAGCTTCTCCACCACCATGGACGCCTCCCGGATGAGTTGTGAGTAGTCTCCCTTGGACCATGGGTCCATGACCAGTAGCTATGTGATGTTCTCCTCCCGTTCTTGTGCTTCACTAATTAGTCCTCGTGAGCTGCCCTACATGATCGAGGCACATATGTAATCCTTATGCTGTTGCTATGATGAGTTTGCTGTGATCCGATGGATTATGAGATTATGTTCAGATTTTGTTTGAGTAATATATTTGATTCACCTCTTTTATATTTATGTTCGTAAGTAATTCTTGCTTGTTCTCCGTTGTTATTTATTGCTTTGGCCAAGTAGTAGGTAGTGACTCCAAAAGGGAACGTTATGCTTGATTGTGGGTTCATGCCCCTCGATGACTAGCTTGAGTGACAGAAACATGAGTCTAGGGGATGTGCTGTTGCCACAAGGGGGAAAACAACGGTGCTTGTGCCCGCGGGTGCAAGGATTGTTTACTTTACGCAAAGTTCTTTTAATGCAGTTGTCTGTTGCTTTGAGTTTACACAATGGGTGGGACTCGCAACTTAATACCAGCGAGATGTTCTGGATAGATATCTCAATGTGGATGATTAGTAGTAGATGCAGATGGATTTCAGTCTACTTACCTCGGCGTACCGCCCATGCTTTGAACCTCTACCTTTCTTGCAACTTAGTCAGCATTGGTCCTGTCAATTGCCCAGCTGTAATTCGTTTACCTCACATAGCAGTTTTATCGTCTTTTGGGAGAGAGACATCACTAGTGAACATCATGAGACTCCGGTCCATATTACCATCATTGATCACATCCGCTATTTACTTTTCCGCTTTTTACTTACTATTGCAATTATACCTATCACTATTATCACTTGCGTTTGATCCTTTGTAAACTACAAGGCCGGAGGGATTGACAACCTCTCTGTACTCGTTGGGAGCAAAGTTATTTGTATCTGTGTGCAGGTCCACGTTGATTGCTAATATCTGGCGTCGTTAGCAGTTGACACCTTCTTGTTGAAACTGGGAGTCTCAGGGAAAACGATCCTTGATATTGCAAAGGGAAAACTTCTGCTACACTGCATCTCAAACCTTCCACTTGGGGTAACCAACGAGGGGTGAGAAGCCACCTAGCGAAGCAATTTCTGGCGCCGTTGCCGGGGACTCCACTCTTCAGGATAGCGGAGTTGCACGCTATCTTTTACCTTTGCTTTTAGTCTTGTTAGTTTACCTTTCAGTTTTGCTTTAGTATCTTTTATCGAAAATCACAAAAATAGTTATCTTGCTTGCTTGCTACTATGGGTTCCACCGAGAACACCAAGTTGTGTGACTTCACTAGTCACAACAACGATGACTTTATCTGCACACCTATCACTACACCTGCCACTTCAGCACCTTCATATGAAATTAAACCTGCTTTACTGAACTTAGTCATGAAAGATCAATTCTCCGGTGCTGGAGATGCTGCTGCTTTACACTTAAACAACTTTGTTGAACTTTGTGATATGCAAAAGTACCAAGAAATAGATGGTACTATTGTTAAGCTTAAGCCTTTTCCTTTCTCTTTGAGAGGAGGAGCTAAAATTTGATTTCAGTCTTTGCCTAGAAACAACATAGATTCATGGGACAAGTGCAAAGATGCTTTTATTGGAAAATACTATCCACCTGCTAAAATTATCCAACTAAGAAGTAACATATTGAATTTTAAACAATTGAATAATGAACATGTTGCCCAAGCTTGGGAACGTATGAAATCTCTTATCAAGAACTGCCCTACTCATGGTTTGACTACTTGGATGGTTATCCAAACTTTTTATGCAGGCTTGAACTTTACCTCGCGGAACTTGTTAGATTCGGCCGCGGGAGGAACCTTTATGTCAACTACACTTGGTGCTGCCACAAAGCTTCTCGATGAGATGACGACCAATTATTCCCAATGGCACACCGAACGCGCTCCAACAGGTAGGAAGGTAAACTCTGTCGAGGAGATTTCCTCCCTTAATGAAAAAGTTGACTTGATCATGTCTCTACTTTCGAAGCAATCTTCTATTGATCCTCGTGATGTTCCTTTAAATTCTTTGATTGCTCAAGAACAAGTAGATGTGAACTTTATCTCTAGAAACAATTTTAATAACAATGCTTATTGGAGTAATTTTGGTAGCAATCCTAAACCGTTCCCCTCTAATTCTTATGGGAACAACAATGCTTATCCTAGCACCAGGAACTCCACTACTGAACTAGAGATTATGCTTAAAGATTTCATCACTACCCAAAAAGCTTTTAATAATAGTGTAGAAGAAAAGCTAAACAAACTAGGTGATCTCTCTTCAAAGGTAGACCATTTAGCCAATGAGGTAGAATTGCTTAAAATTAGAACTTCTCCTCTTGAGGAGAGGAAGGTCACTCCTATTAATGCTATTCAAGTGCAAATTAATGAAAATATTAGGATGATGGCTAAACTTAAAGAGAGATGGGCTAGAGAAAGGGAGGAAGAAGATAGAATTAAGAGCCTTCCTACCCACCACACTGTTGCTACTATCCAAGTTGTTGAGGATATCCAAACTCTTAGCACCCAATGCACTCCTGGTCCCGATGGACCTATTAATGGTGATGCTATGACTATAGAAACTACCAAACAAATGAACCTAAAGGACACCACTACCACCTTACTTGATGGAAGTGACCTTGATTTTGACAATTGCACTCTTACCGAAGTTATTGATTTCCTTCACAAGATGTCTAGAGATCCCCGCACTAGCACGATTAACCTTGCCTTCACAGAGCATATCACTAATGCTCTTATCAAAGCAAGGGAGGAGAAACTTAGAGTAGAAGCCTCCATGCCTAGAAAGCTAGAAGATGGTTGGGATCCTATGATAAAAATTAAGTTGAATAACTTCTCTTGCTATGCTTTATGTGATGTTGGTGCTAGTACCTCTGTTATGCCCAAAAGAATATATGATATGCTTAAATTGAAACCTTTTGATTCTTGTTCTTTTGGTGTTCGTCTCGTTGATTCTTCCATAAAGAAACCTTTGGGGAGGATCGACGATATTCTTATCATTGTCAATGACAATTATGTTCCCGTTGATTTTACTATTATGGATATTGAATGTGAACCTTCGTGTCCAATTATTTTGGGACGTCCTTTTCTACGCACCGTTGGTGCTATCATTGACATGAAAGAGGGTAATATAAAATTACAGTTTCCTCTCAAGAAAGGGATGGAACACTTCCCTCGAAAGAAGATTAAGTTACCTTTTGAGTCCGTTATACGGGCTAGCTATTCTTTTACTCTTGATAAAACTTGATCTCTATGCATTATGCCTAGCTTAAAGGCATAAAAGAAAGCGCTTTTGGGAGGCAGCCCAATGAATAAATTTTATTTTGTTTTTGTTGTGTCTTGATGTTGTTACTACTGTAGCATCATCATTGTATCTTTGCTTTTTAATTTTGTGCCAAGTGTAGCCTCTGATTGCAAGAAAGTTCAAAAGTTGTGACGTGCTGTCCAGGAAACATATTCTGTCTTTGGATAGAAAAATTCGTATAAAATCACCAGATCATCTTTTTGGTCTGAATTTTTTCGACAGCGTGCTCTATATAATTGTCTTTCGTGCATCTGTTTTGAGTTTTTTGATTAGAGTTACAGAAGTGCTCCGGAAAAATTATTTACTACCTGCTGTTCTGTTTTTCACAGATTCTGTCCTGTTTTGCCTTTCCTTCATTTTGCAAACCTAGAGCTTGCTTTTTCTTTGCAAAAACCTTTTGGCAATCTTGAGAAACAGTAGAACTTCAAGAATATCTTTATTTCCAGCAAGGAACAATTATTTTATTATGGGTACTAACCTCGCTAATCAGATTATGATGAGTTATGTATG
The DNA here is from genome assembly GCA_902687465.1 of Secale cereale. NCBI lineage: Eukaryota > Viridiplantae > Streptophyta > Magnoliopsida > Poales > Poaceae > Secale > Secale cereale. Next base: position 604,968,261 of record LR738710.1, on the reverse strand, counting down.
AAGGGAGTTTTCAAGTGTGCGAGGGAAGATGATAAAAAGATTCAGGAGTGTCAAACGCTCAAGCTTGGGGATGCCCCCATGCACCCCCAAGAAATATTCAAGGAGACTCAAGCGTCTAAGCTTGGGGATGCCCCCGTGCATCCCCTTCTCCATCAACATTATCAGTTCGTCTTTCGTTCCACTATATTTTAATCACTTCATGTGTTATGTGCTATGCTTGGAGCGTCTTGCTTTTAGTTTTCCTTTTAGCTTTCTTTAGATTTTCATAACGAGTCGGAACTCAGCTTTCTTTATGTGGGAGAGAAACACGCTCCACTTCTACCTAGAACATAACATAGAATTTTCATGTCTATCCTTGTTGTGTGTGTTCTTTGTCTTTTAATAGCTACTATCATGCTTGCTCTTAGTATTCATGCTTATCTTTTTAAAGAGCTTTCGTTTAGTTGGTTGCTTGAACTCTCTTTAGTTATCATGCTTATCTTATTAAGAGAGTTTGCTTCCGTTGCATTGGTTGATATGTCTATGATAAAGATGCTACGTGCATAATGGCGCTTAGTAGTTCAGGTTTTCTTATGGTTAGTCTCAAATAGCCGGGGGTTCCCAATGTGTTATTGGAGTACCAACATGATTTGTTTGCCTATGATGTGGTATCATTTAGTAATATCTTCCTTCAAAGAATTTATTTTGATTGACTTGGCGTATGCTCACGCATATTTAAGACTGTAAAGAAAGTCTGTCAAGCCTTGATGATCTTTTGTTTCTGAGTAGCGATATAACTTCCATGCCTGATTCAATGTTGCTTTGTCGCTCTGCATGATTATGACCGTCATTGCTCTCTTAGTTGGTCGCTCCCAGTCTTTTGCTAACCTCCACCTGTACTAAGCGGACTGTCTGCTTGTGCATCCACATCCTTTTAATCCAGTTATGCCATATGAGTCCACCATACCTTCCTACCTGGTATTTACCTGCCATTCCTAATGGAGACTTGCATGTGCCATCTCGAAATTATTCAAAGAAAAAAAAGCATTCCTATTTTGTGCCTCTGTTGTAAGTTCATGAGAAAATAGTGGTTAATTCATGATCTTTTTAAGTTGGACAAGCTTAACCCCGGGATTGCATGAATAATGTGCAAACCCATAATACGAGAAGGAGCTGGCATTGAGTGCGCCCGGCTCAAAAAGATAATATAACAAACAAACCCTCCTTCACGCTTTGTTCATGAGAAATCAGAAAACTTTGGCAGTGATAAACAAAGGAGATTAAGAGGATGTGATCGTCCTCATTCGGGAGCCGTTCCTTGAAACTTGTCCATCTCAAGAAGTGATTGAGTTGTCTGCTAGCATTCGTTGACGAAACATGCATGATCTAAAAATAAATTGTTACCTCTGTTTTAAAATCAAGAGCTCTGGTACATGTTTTGTCTTTGTTTCCGACTACGGGTTTTCAACCTTGCCAACAAAAGCCACGGTTCGAGAGTCTCCACCTTCTTTTAAAAGCACCAACTACTGAGAGCATGATTGTCATTCTGAGTGTAATGTGCATTGTCCCAAAGTAGCATTGTCTTTTTCATGATTGTGATATCGTTTATTTTGAAATCATTGTATCTAGTCATCACTTAAACCTTGGAGGTGCCCCTGCATTTATGTTTTGCTTCACTAAAGGGGGCAAGCAAGATATCACTTTATCATGTTTCCACATCATGTTCATTACAAATCTATTTGATGTTTCAGTATCATATTGTAAAACTTTCAGTTCTTTGTGATTTTCTCATGAGGTAACTTAATTATTATAGATTCATTATCTCAGTAAGCTTTTGTCATGTGACTATGAAAAAGTCCTATATGGTTAATAGCATGTCACCACAGAAATTATTCTTGTTATCATTTACCTACTCGAGGACGAGCAGGAATTAAGCTTGGGGATGTTGATACGTCCAAAACGTATCTATAATTTCTGCTTGCTCCAGGCCTCTTTTGGGTGATATTGCTATGTTATTTATACACTTCCATACACTTTTGATCATATTTGGACTAACCTATTAACTCAGTGCACCCCAGTGCCAGTTTCTGTTTTCGGCTGTTTTTGTATTTCAGGTTTTCACATTACGAGAACTGCCAGAAAAAATCCAGAAAAATTATATAAAAAATCAGCGTTCCAGAACCTACCAGGCACCCGAAGCACAGCCGGAGGGGGGCCACTAGGGCCCGAGGCACCCTGGCGGCGCGCCCCCCTGGGCCGCGCCGGGGGGGCGCCTGGGCCCCCCGAGGCTCCGCTGATGCCCCCCTTTGGCATATATTTAAAGCGTGTCTCGAAACCCTCGAGAGGGGAACTCTTTTTCGCGATCTCATCTCTGTTCCGCCGCCGCCGCCGCTTCCAAGATCGGGAGCACCAGGAGAACTCTTCCCGGCACCCTGCCGGAGGGGAGGATCACCACCGGGAGCTTCTCCACCACCTTGGACGCCTCCCGGATGAGTTGTGAGTAGTCTCCCTTGGACCATGGGTCCATGACCAGTAGCTATGTGATGTTCTCCTCCCGTTCTTGTGCTTCACTAATTAGTCCTCGTGAGCTGCCCTACATGATCGAGGCACATATGTAATCCTTATGCTGTTGCTATGATGAGTTTGCTGGGATCCGATGGATTATGAGATTATGTTCAGATTGTGTTTGAGTAATATATTTGATTCACCTCTTTTATATTTATGTTCGTAAGTAATTCTTGCATGTTCTCCGTTGTTATTTATTGCTTTGGCCAAGTAGTAGGTAGTGACTCCAAGAGGGAACGTTATGCTTGATTGTGGGTTCATGCCCCTCGATGACTAGCTTGAGTGACAGAAACATGAGTCTAGGGGATGTGCTGTTGCCACAAGGGAGAAAACAACGGTGCTTGTGCCCGCGGGTGCGAGGATTGTTTACTTTACGCAAAGTTCTTTTAATGCTGTTGTCTGTTGCTTTGAGTTTACACAATGGGTGGGACTCGCAACTTAATACCAGCGAGATGTTCTGGATAGATATCTCAAGGTGGATGATTAGTAGTAGATGCAAATGGATTTCGGTCTACTTACCTCGGCGTACCGCCCATGCTTTGAACCTCTACCTTTCTTGCAACTTAGTCAGCATTGGTCCTGTCAATTGCCCAGCTTTAATTCGTTTACCTCACATAGCAGTTTTATCGTCTTTTGGGAGAGAGACATCACTAGTGAACATCATGAGACTCCGGTCCATATTACCATCATTGATCACATCTGCTATTTACTTTTCCGCTATTTACTTACTATTGCAATTATACCTATCACTATTATCACTTGCGTTTGATCCTTTGTAAACTACAAGGCCGGAGGGATTGACAACCTCTCTGTACTCGTTGGGAGAAAAGTTATTTGTATCTGTGTGCAGGTCCACGTTGATTGCTAATATCTGGCGCCGTTAGCAGTTGACACCTTCTTGTTGAAACTGGGAGTCTCAGGGAAAACGATCCTTGGTATTGCCAAGGGTAAACTTCTGCTACACTGCATCTCAAACCTTCCACTTGGGGTAACCAACGAGGGGTGAGAAGCCACCTAGCACCAGTCCCTAAGCTAACTCTTAAGAAAAGGGGTGTTCTATTTCTTAGTCCTGAAGATATGCAAGAGGCGAAGAAATCTATGAAAGAAAAAGGTATTAAAGCAGAAGATGTTAAGAATTTACCACCTATTGAAGAAATACATGGTCTTGATAACCCTACACATGTAGTAAAGGTAAATTCTCTTTATAGATTTGATGAAGGTGATATTTCTTATAATAAATCTGCTATCCAATGCTTAGATGAGTTTGACAACTTCATTGTAAAACTAGAAAACTTCAATGCTTATGTTGGTAGACAATTGCAATGTAATGCTTATATGATCGAACGCTTGAGTGATTATATGTCTAGAATTAAAGGTGAATTGAAACTCATTAGTAAACATGCTTCTATGGTTACCACTCAAGTAGAACAAGTACTTAAAGCACAAAATGACTTGCTCAATGAATTAAATAGTAAGAAAAATGATAATGCTATTAGAGTTGTGACTAGAGGTGGTAAAATGACTCAGGAACCTCTATATCCTGAAGGCCACCCTAAGAGAAGTAAGCAAGATTCTGAGAGAGCTAATGTAGATGCACCTAGTTCTTCTAAGAAGAAGAAAAAGAAAAATGATAGGACTTTGCATGCTTCTAGTGAACCTATAGCTGACACACCTGAGAATCCCAATGATATCTCTATCCCGGATGCTGAAACACAATCTGGTAATGAACATGAACCTAGTGATAATGTTAATGATGATGTTCATGATGATGCTCAACCTAGCAATGATAATGATGTAGAGATTGAACCTACTGTTGATCTTGATAACCCATAATCAAAGAATCAACGTTATGATAAGAGAGACTTTGTTGCTAGGAAGCACGGCAAGGAAAGAGAACCATGGGTTCAAAAACCCATGCCTTTTCCTCCTAAACCATCCAAGAAAATGGATGATGAGGATTTTGAGCGCTTTGCTGAAATGATTAGACCTATCTTTTTGCGTATGCGTTTGACTGATATGCTTAAAACAAATCCTTATGCTAAGTATATGAAAGATATTATCACAAATAAAAGAAAGATACCTGAAGTTGAAATTTTCACCATGCTCGCCAATTATACTTTTAAAGGTGCAATACCAAAGAAACTAGGAGATCCAGGAGTACCCACTATACCTTGTTCCATTAAAACAAAATATGTTAAAACTGCTTTATGTGATCTTGGAGCCGGTGTCAGTGCTATGCATCTCTCTTTATATCGTAGACTTGACTTGAATAAGTTGACACCTACTGAAACATCTTTGCAAATGGCCGATAAATCAACTGCTATACCTTTTGGTATTTGTGAGGATGTGCCTGTTGTGGTTGCAAATGTTACTATTCTAACGGACTTTGTTATCCTTGATATTGTAATGCCCAGGATGGGACTATACCTCCTACGTGTCGAGGCACGACTTAAAGGTATAAGCCCATTCTGGAATGATCTCAAGTTCGGTATCTTTGCACATCTCATGTAAAAATGGGGATGAAAAACAAAAGAGATAGTTGGCTTACACTCGCCACGTCACACAATTCATTACATAGCAAATCATCATTCAAATTACATCACAACCCGTCTATGGGTGAAGATCCAAATAAAAGATACCAAACATACATAAAGCCACAGGTCGAATCGCCCCTACTAGAAACCACTACTGATCATCGGGATAGTGCACATAGTAACGGCTACGTTCCTCGTCGTACTCCGAGTATAGCTCGGTGCCGTCACCTGAGTAGCACACCATGGTACCTGCATCTGGTGTGGTGTGGAATCTGTGAGCTACAGAGGACTCAGCAATCCCGTTCCCGGGTAACACAACTATCCAACCCTTGGGTGTGGAACAAGGCTGAAGAAAGAATAAGAGGTTGCAGCAGCACTAGCACTAACTTACATAAGAAGAGCGAGAAGAGAAGGCGACGAGCGACAAGGTGATCACGAAGTGATCCTATCTAAGCATGTCAAACATAACCCCACCGTGTTCACTTCCCGAACCTCTTTCGGAAAATGACTGTCATGGTACTCACGCTGGTAGTGTGTTCTGAACATGGTGTCAAGTTTTCTACAATCGGATATTAACAAATTCCCATCTGCCACATAACCGCGGGCACGGCTTTCGAAAGTTCAAAACCCTGCAGGGGTGTTCCAACTTGGCCCATGACAAGCCCACGATCCGCGGAGTCGCAACTCCAAGGTGGTAAGGCCCGAGTATCCTCGGAATCCCGTGCTCAAGATACTCCGACAAAGGTAAGACTAATCCAGCAAATCCTCCCGGCGTGCCGACACCCTGACAATAGCCGCGCGTATCTAGTCTCAGGCCATGACCGGATGGGCGATCCTATAGGTAAAACCAATCCTCGAGTTTCCTCGTGGTGGCCCCGCATAACCCCTAGTTTGGACCAACACTCAGGAGGAGCACTGGCCCGGGTTGTTGATTAAGAACTCGGGTTTGCAAAGCCCTATGCAAGTTTTAGTTATTAGGCAAATGGAGTACCAATGTTGGGACTTGCTGGAAAAGCCTTAGCGCTAAGCGATTTATCGAGGGGGTCCCATAACCCCAACCGTGTGAGGAACGCAAAAATCAAGGAACATAACACCGGTTTATACGGTTCCTAGGGCGGCATGAGTGGAGCAAATCACCAAGCAAGAGGCTTAGCCTTCCACCCATTAACAATATATAGATGATTTCAATAAAAAGAGTTTATATAGTGTGATATCCCAACAAGCTTCAACATGAATCAAGAATCTTCAAATCTCCTCCTGCAGCTAGCAATGCTATAAGAGGGGCTGAGCGAAGCCTACGTAGCCAATCAAAGGTTTGCATAGGTTGGGTGGTTAGACAGATTCATGGTTACAATAGGAGGCTGACAGCAAAACATGGGCATCGAGGCAATAAGCTAAAGAGCGAGACTTCTAGCAATAGGCAAAGATAGTAATGATATCTGGGTCAGGTCATCTTGCCTGTTGAGTCGTCAATGGGATCGTAAGAGGGCTCCTCGTTCTCAACCTCGGTAGTAACCTCGTTCTCGTACTCGGTCTCGGCTTCCGGCTCTACTCAACACAAGAACATACGAGGCACGAAATCAATCAAGATGCAATGCACAAACTACAGGATGCATGGCTGATGCACTAAGGAAGCACTGCAGATGCACAGAAAGCCAACATAGGAAACACAGAGAAACAGTACAAGAACAAGACAATTTACTCTAGCAAGTAGAATGCAAGACAAGTCTATTTAGGATGCAAAACATGGCAAGGTAGGAAGCATAGAGAAACAACACAAGAAACAGCAGGTTTAAATGAGGCCGGAAACTACTTAAGACAAAACCGGTAAGTCCTCATATGCATAGTTTGAAATTAGTCCAGATCTGAGCAAACCTTAAGTTAAAGTTGTTAAACAGCAAGTTAACATGCACCAAGACAATCTACACGAAATTTTAGTCAAGTTTTATGCAAAGTTTGTTTAAAACGGAGCTACGGTCTAGAAGATATGATCAAGACAAGATAAGCATGGCAACGGGGCAAGATGCACCCAAACATCAAGCAAACATAGCATCTGGATATTACAGATTCCAGACTAAGTGAAATTTCACTAAGTGTTAAAACAACAATATTATCATGGCATGTTTGTGAGCATGTTTAAGTCACCTCAAAGCATATCATGGCAAGTGGTTTGCACCACAGCAAAGAACACATGATGGGGAGTCCAAAACATATAAGCATGCAACATGGGGACAACCACATCAATAGCAACGAACTCCTCAACTAGGCATATCGTAACAAGTTTAACAACCTAACAGCCACATGCACTTTTGCAAAGGAGATAAACATGGCAATATGAATTCTAACATGCATCCTATAGCAACCAACATGTAGAGCATCTCATGATGAACATTTGGACATATCATTTGCTTCATTTGCACAAACATGCATCAAGTTATCACATACCAAACATGGCATCAAAACAACTAATAGCAGCAGTTTACATCAAGTAGCACTCTTCTCATGAAGATTAAGACATCTAGATGGACTCAAACATGCATGGCACAATGGAACAAAACATAGTACATGTCACCACGATCATTTTGACATATTATACGCACAAAACGGACAAGCACAGTAAAAGTTATTGCTATCACAAGAATGCATCAGACACTGAAAACTACAAAGGACTTAGACAAAAAAATAACAGGGGTCAACCTCCGGTCAACGCGGGCGGGTCTGGTCAAACAGGCGCCGGTGCGGGTTGGTGGAGCGGGTCGCGGGTACCGGGTCGCGGCCCGTTAGGGTTCCACGCGCATGGCGCTGGCTGGATCGGGCGATCGATCCGATCGGCGCGGCGGCCCTTCGATCCCGGCCGGCGGGAAGGCCCCGCGGTGCTGGCACCGGCCGGCGGGAGGCCTGAGGACGGCGGGCGGCGACCGGCGGCGAGGGCCACGGGACGGCGCGGGAAGTGCACCGGCGTCGGGCGGCGGATCTGCGAGGGCTGGCGGCGGCTGCTTGAAGGGCGGCGGGGCGCGGCCGGTGGAAGGGCGTCCGGCGGCGGCGGGAGGTCGGCCGGGAGCGGCCTCGGGCCGGACGAAAAGACGAAATGGCGGCGCGGCGGGGTGGCTTCGGCCCGGATCGGCGGCGCTGCGGGCCGGCGATGGGCCCCGCGGGCCCGCGCGGCGGCGGAGGCTGACCTGCTGCGGCGGATCTGTCCGGCCCGGTTGGACACGTCTGCCCGGCATGGATTCCGAGGCGGCTGGAGCTAGGAGAAGGCTAGGGTTGTTTTGGACGAAAAAATGGAGGGGTGGACGTTTTTATAGGCACAAGGAGCTAGGAGAGTCCAAATGAGGAGTGGTTTTCGGCCACGCGATCACAAATCAACGGCCGAGATGATGGGAAGGGTTGAGCTGGGTTGTTGGGCTGTTGTGGAGGGGGTCTTGGGCCGCAAAGAGGGGGTACTTTTAGCCCACTAGGTTACCCGTTGGAGTACCAAACGAACTCCAAACGCGACGAAACTTGACAAGCGGGTTACACGTATCAAAACAACATCGCACGACAAGTCTCACGCCATTCCGGAAACGTTACACGGCCAAACATGAAAGAAGGACTCGGGGAAGCCATAGGCACGTGTGAGAGCGTCGGAACTCGAAACGGACAACGGGAAGGGACGAGTGGGGCCGGATGCAAACGACAACACAAATGCAATGCAATGCACATGACAACATGACATGGATGAATGCACACACACGCACACGACAAAACGACGAAAACCCGAAAAGACAAAGAATCCGGAATGGAACTGATGAAGCTAAAGTTTATATATTGCCATATAGGGAAAGTGTTACATCCGGGGCATTACAAACTCTCCTCTACTACGAAAAGATCTCATCCCGAGATCTAGGACTGGAAGAAGGAAGGGTACTCGGAACGAAGGTGATCTTCTCGTTCCCACGTAGATTCTCGGTCGGTATGGTGTGACCACTTGACTTTCAAGAACTTGATTGACTTGTTGCGGGTCTTGCGCTCAGTTTCTTCGAGAATAGCAACGGAGTGCTCTCGGTAAGACACGTCTTGTTGAAGATCAATCTCCTCAAACGGAATGGTGCGTTCAGGTGTCTTGAAGCACTTGGGGAGTTGAGACACGTGAAACACATCATGAACATTAGCAAAGTTGGAAGGGAGCTCAAGTTGATAGGCTAAATCGCCTCTTTTGCCAAGGATCTTGAAAGGGCCCACATATCTAGGAGCAAGCTTTCCTTTGATACCGAATCTTTGGGTGCCTTTCATAGGAGAAACACGGAGATATACATGATCCCCAATGTTAAAGGCCAAATCACGATGCTTGCCGTCATAGTAGCTCTTTTGACGCGACTGAGCGGCCTTGAGATTTTCACGTATGACTTTGCACATCTCTTCGGCTTCTGAGATCAAGTCATTGCCAAGAAGTTGACGTTCACCAGTCTCGGACCAGTTGAGAGGGGTACGGCACTTTCTGCCATACAGGATTTCAAACGGAGCTTTGCCGGCACTTTCTTGGAAACTGTTGTTGTAAGAGAACTCGGCAAACGGGAGACAATCTTCCCACTTCATGCCAAAAGATACGACACAAGCTCTGAGCATGTCTTCTAGAATCTGATTCACTCTCTTGACTTGACCACTAGTCTGAGGGTGAAATGCAGTGCTGAAACGGATCTTAGTGCCCATGGAAGACTGAAAGGAGTCCCAGAACTTGGAAGTGAACAAACTTCCACGGTCTGAGGAGATAACTTGAGGAATGCCATGTAAGGACACAATTCTGGAAGTGTACAACTCTGCCAGTTGAGTTGCATTGATGGATTCTTTGACTGGAAGGAAGTGAGCTACTTTGCTAAGCTTGTCAATGACAACAAAGATAGAATCATTCCCTTTCTTGGACTTGGGAAACCCGGTGACGAAATCCATTTCAATGTGGTCGAATTTCCACTCGGGAATAGGAAGAGGTTGGATAAGACCGGCTGGACGTTGATGCTCTGCCTTCACTCTTCTGCAGACATCACATTCATTCACGAATTTGGCAATCTCCCTTTTCATGTGAGTCCACCAGTAAGATTGCTTGAGGTCTTGGTACATCTTGGAACTTCCAGGATGAATCGACAGGAGGGAGTCATGTGCTTCGTTCATTATGAGCTTACTGAGATCACCCTTGGGAACCACAAGTCTGTCCTCAAAGAACAAGGTGTCTCTCTCATCAACGAGATAGCACTTGTATTTGGGAGTACCCTTTGCAATACCATGTTTCACTTTCTGCACCATAACATCACTGAGTTGGGCCTCACGAATCTGATCTTCCAAGGTAGGAGCAACTTGAAGATTTGCAAGAAAGCCTTGCGGAACAACTTGGAGGTTGAGCTTCCTGAATGCTTCACAAAGGTCAGGCTGAAACGGCTTGATAAGGAGACTGTTGCAATATGCCTTTCTGCTCAAGGCATCTGCAATCACATTGGCCTTGCCCGGTGTGTATTCGATGCTTGGATCATACTCTTGGATCATTTCAACCCAACGAGTCTGGCGAAGGTTCAGGTTCGGCTGTGTGAAGATGTACTTCAAGCTCTTGTGATCGGTGAAGATGTCGACTTTTCTGCCCAACAGAAGATGTCTCCACGTGATCAAGGCGTGTACCACAGCTGCTAGCTCGAGATCATGAGTGGGGTAGTTCTTCTCACTTGGCTTCAATTGACGAGAAGTGTATGCCACAATCTTCTAATCCTACATTAGGACACCACCAAGTCCTTGAAGAGAAGCATCACAGAATACTTCGTAGGGCTTGGACTCATCTGGAGGGGTAAGAACTGGAGCAGAGATGAGCTTTTCTTTGAGAGTTTTGAATGCCACATCACAATCCGGAGACCAGTTGTACTTGACATTCTTCTGCAGCAAGTTGGAGAGAGGCTTGGCAGTCTTGGAGAAGTTTTCAACGAACCTTCTGCAATAGCTAGCAAGACCAAGGAAGCTTCGGAGTTGCTTGACGTTCTGAGGAGGTTCCCAGTTGACAATCGCTTAAACTTTCTCGTTGTTCACAGCAATACCGTCAGCGGAGATGATATGGCCCAGATACAAGACCTTATCGAGCCAGAATTCGCACTTGGAGAACTTGGCATAGAACTTCTGTTCACGGAGTCTGTTGAGAACCAGACGGAGGTGCTTTCGTGATCCTCTTCATTCTTGGAGAATACCAAGATGTCATCCAGATACACAAGCACGAATTCGTTGGTGTAGGGGTTGAAAATGTAGTGCATCATCCTCGAGAAGGTAGGTGGAGCATTAGCGAGTCCAAAAGACATGACTGTATATTCATAGGAGCCGTAGCTCGTTCTGAAGGCAGTCTTGTGGATATCTTCTTCACGAAAGCAAATTTGGTGATAGCCCATTCGGAGATCGAGCTTAGAGAACACTTTTGCTCCTTTGAGCTGCTCGAACAATTCATTGATGTTGGGGAGCGGATACTTGTTCTTTATTGTCTTCTTATTCAATGGCCGGTAATCAACGCAAAGGCGCTCCGTGCCATCTTTGTTCTTGACAAATAAGACACCACAGCCCCAAGGAGACGTGCTAGGCCTGATCAGACCCATACGCTCTTGTTCATCAAGCTGTTTCTTCAACTCCTTCAACTCTTCAGGGGAGAGCTTGTACGGACGCCAGCATGCTGGCTCAGTACCAGGCTCGAGTTCAATGACGAATTCAACTTGACGATGCGGAGGCATGCCTGGAAGCTCTTCAGGAAAAACGTCTTCGTATTCGTTGACCACCGGAATTTGAGAGATGGCATTAATCTCGCCCTTGTCATTGAGAGAGAATAGCCTGATTGTGTTATCTCGAGAGGCGAAGATAATCACGTCTTCGTTAGGATGAGTAATCTTGACTTCCTTATTTGCACAATCAATGTGAGCATCATGCTAAGAAAGCCAATCGATCCCAAGAATAAGATCAATGTCGGAGTTCCCGAGAACAACCGGAGAAGCCAGAAAGCGGTAATCACCCATGCGAATAGATACATCCGGAGCATACACACGAGAATGCATCAGTTTTCCCGGAGAAACAATTGATAACTCCCTTGGCAAATTTTTGGTGACAACATTGTGCTTGGATGCAAAAGGATATGACATGAAGGAACATGATGCACCTGAATCAAACAAGATTTTAGCAGGTTTAAGATTGACTGGAAGGTTACCAAGTATCACATCTGAAGAATTCTCTGCTTGAGCTGCATTCATCAGATTCACTCTTGCTGACTTGGGGTTGTGCTTGACAATAGCGGTGCTGACAGGTGGAGGAGGCGGAAGGCGCCTCTGGTTGGTGCACTTGTTGGAATAATGACCCTTCAGACCACATTTGTAGCAAGTGACCTCAGAAAGTGGACGAGGAGGAGGAACACTTGGTCTTGGAGCTTGGTACTGCGACTTGGACTGATTGCCTTGGTTGTGTGGGTGGGAGAAATGACGGCCACCAGAATTCTTGTTGTTGTTGTTGGGAGCTCGGATCACTGGTGGAGGTGGAAGCCAAAACTTCTGTTTCTTCGCGACCACTTGAGAAGAAGAGGAGGAGTGAACGGCATCTCTGATCCTCTTTTTGGAAGCTTCCATCTTAAGCTGGGCTGCCCTTGCTTAAGTGCCATGTTATAGAATTTGTCAAACTCATCAGGCTCGAACAAGGTGAGAGCAAGTTGGAGTTCATCCTTCAGACCACCACGGAACTGATAGATCTTGCTCTTGGCATATGGGATGTCTTGCTTTGCATAGCGGGCAAGGTTCTGGAACTTGACATTATATTGGTAGACAGACATAGAGCCTTGCTTCAGGTTGCGGAATTGCTCACGCATACCCTCGATGACACTTGTTGGAATGTGGTGAGAGCGAAAGTCCTTGCAGAAGTCATCCCAGGAGATTACACGCCGTGCTCTGGAGTCTTTGTACTGCTGCCACCAATCAGCTACTTGGTCCTTGAGTTGGAAGGCTGCAAACTTCACATAGTCCTCGGGCCTGACGTTACTGCACTCGAAATGCTTCTTGATATCTGTTAACCAGTCTTCAGCATCTAGAGGGTCCACACAGTAACTGAATGCCTTTGGTTGATTTGCCAGGAACTGGTTGAGCGTAGCAAAGTGTGGTTGGTTGAACAAATTGCCTTGGTTCCCATGAGCACCCTGATTTGCTTGATTTGCTTGAATATTCTGCATCATTTGCATAAGCATCTGGGTGTTTTGGTTCGTAGCTTGCATAATTGCTCTCCAGGCCTCAGACGGAGGAGTAGGTGAAGGAGGACGATCAGGAACCTTTTCACCCTCTGGGTTAGCGTTGGGAACCCTTTTAGGAGCCATCCTGAAAGAGATGACCAGTATTAGCCATTTGATTGCAAGAAGATATAAGATGAAACAACGGCTAGAATTGCAACATAGACTTCACAAGAATCATTCGAACAAGAGGAACGAATGAAATTCTCAGTTTAATGATAACAACAATCTTCACGAGAAGCCACTTGGGAGACAAAAGGTAAATAAAACAACAAGGTGCAGATAGAACAAATACAAGATAGAAGCTTCGTTCGACATATTCGTGCTGAAAGCTTATGGAATGTGTTACGAAAGGGTTTTGCAATCCCCGGATCAGCATAGCCAAGGATCCTTTAAGATGCAACTCCCGATCGAAACAACGGCCATAAAACCACTTCACTCAATGTAGAACCCCGAACTCCATATCATGCATTCGTTGGAAGAATGCCTATGAACTACTAGATGAACCCACCTATTAATTTTCGAAAGTTTCCAGTTATGCAATCAGGTGTTGGGGATACAGGGGAAGCATCGCGCACTCAACTCTAATCCTACATCCAGCTGTATCCATCCTTCAACACATAACCAGTTATTTCCGGAAACCATCTACCTCGGACCTTCGAAACGCATCCACTATACAAGCTATGGCAATACTCCCGAACTACCTCCCCAGTACTGGGTGATGTCGGGGTTATCTTGCCACTAACCGCATAGGAGAGTTTTCGATGTCGGCCGTCTTAAGTATTCCAGAACTGCCGCGATATATTTGTGACGACAACACCTCGGAGCTCAACTCCCCGGGACACTGCCACAACCCCTAAATGACAGGAGGCATCGAGAACAATGTTCTCGTCACAAAGACATCGAAACAATCCAAACAATACTCGCGAGATTCCTAAAAAAAATGGTGAAATTTTGAGAGTAGAAGAGGCAAGAGTAATCATCAGGAGTCCTCACCAGAGTGAAAAGAGATGAGAAGCAAAAGAAATCCTACTCTCCGATATATATATATATGACTCAAAACATTTTAAGTGTGTGCCTAGACTCAACCGTCAACGATTCGATCAATCAGTGGTGTCACACCCTGATTTTCATATCACATTGCTTAAGCTTATTTTCATGTTTAAAAATGTGGATTTGCAAAAACTTTTGAGTGTTTTTGACTTTGCTTGATTTGACTCTTGTCTGCTGTTTGCTAGTGCTCTAAAAATCAAATAAATCCTCCAACTCTTATACTTCATCTCCTTGACCCAAAACCTTTTCCCAATGATCATGCCATGTGTATAGACCAGTATAGAATTTTCTTATAAAAATATTTTGGCCAAATGGTATTTTCTAAAAATTAGTTTTCCAAAAACCCCTGAATTGAGGTTTGCACTGCAAGTACCTTATTTAGGGTGTGAAAAATCATTCCAAAAGTTTATTTGAATCCTATTAGATATAGGACTCCCAGAAACCACAAAAGTATAATTTTAAAAGGTATTTTTATATTTTATTTAAAAGCTTTTTCTTAAGGCCAGAAATGGTCTTTAATAAGGAAAAAATATTTAATTATTTCAAAAATATTTGCCAAAATTCAGGGAGACTCATAGAACATATATTGTCCATATATAAGAGTTTCAACACATGGTCATGTTCAAAATATTGGACAAATCCTTCCAAAACCCTTTCTGGATATTTCAAGCTTTTGAAATATTTACAAAGGAAATATTCTCCTAAAATTCCAGGGAAATTCTATCATGTCATATATGACATATTTGATGATCTTGCAAAGCCTCATGCCTTGAAGATCAAGGAAATATCCTCAGACCCCTTCAAAACCATTCTGTCCATATTTGAAGTTTGAGCAACTCTACATTGCCAAACTTGTCCAAATGCTCTCAAATTTGGTGCACATGCTAGAATGGCCTAATAAGGCATCTAGACCAAATGGCACAAGATTTGGAAAAGAGCAACTTGATCAGATCACCCCAAAACCACTTCTGATCAAATTCAAATTTGAACAACTTTACATTGTCAACTTTTTATCTGGAGCCTCAAACTTTGTGGGCATGTTCATATCCCCAAATGATGATGCTACACCAAGTGGTGCATCAAGGGGAGATGATTTGCTTAACTCCAACATGGTGAAACCATTTCTGTTCATTTCTAGGGTTCACCAAAGTTACATTGGCCACTTTGCCCAAATGAGCTCAAATTTGGTATAGGGGCCTAATTATAGGTGACATTTGATCCTGTTAAGTCCCATGTCAAGTGGATGTCATTTGCTTGACCAAACACTGATCAAACACCTTCTGTTCGTTTACCAAAACCTGTGTTTGGACCACTTTTACTATTTTCCCTTACCCCAAATTCTTACTACAACTCCCCCTGATCATCACCTACCCCCAGTAACATTCCCTTGGCCTCAGCTCAATTATTGGAGGGGGTAAAACCCCAAGTTACACTGCTGGACAGCAAGATTCACCCTCTCCCTCACCTCCCTCCTCACTCCAGTGGCTCCTGGAGCATCCAAGACTGCCTCCCCCTTTCTTTACAACTCCCTCTACCCCTTGGACACGGCTAGACACAAGAGGACACGCCAATGGCACCGTGTGCATGCCAGGGCATGCAAAGCTCGCGCTCTGGAGCACGCTACAGTACCCTGGCGCACTGTAGCCACCTCCAATCAGGGGCTCCCGACAGCCTTGGGCTTCCCCCTCGTGTCCCCCGAGGAGGCCTCGACGTCCGCAACCTGCCGGGCGGTCGGCCCCCTCCTCTCTCCCCCTCTCTCACCCCTGCCCGCACGCGCACCGG
Organism: Secale cereale; assembly: GCA_902687465.1. NCBI lineage: Eukaryota > Viridiplantae > Streptophyta > Magnoliopsida > Poales > Poaceae > Secale > Secale cereale. The sequence continues at coordinate 604,952,097 of LR738710.1, read as the reverse complement.
CTGACCCCGAGCTCCAGTGAAAAACCTCGCACGCGCGGCCCCTCTGACGCCTCCCAGCTTCTCCTCTCTCTCCTTCTACGCGTGGACTAAACCCACGAACGCCCCGGACACCCTGCGACAGGCTCGTGCTGCCCGTGGCAACGGCAACACGCTCGCCGGCGCATGGCGCCTCGGTGGACCGGCGTTCGCCTATAAATAGGCCGCCCCGAGCCCCCTCGTGGCTCCAACGGTTCCCTCTCCCTCTCCTGATCCTCTTGGACCCTCTCTCTCTCTCTCCCGCACCCCCTATCCACCACCGCGGTCAGAATCTCGCCGCCGGCCGCCGCCAGAACCCTCTGTGGCCCAGGCTTCTCCGTGGGTGCTGAGCGCTCGTACGGGCTCGCGGCTCCCTGCTGCGTCCTCCGGCGCGTCGGGGGCCATCGCCGGTGGCTGGAGCCGTCGGGGCGGGCGCCAGCGCCGCCCGGCCGAGCCTCCCCGTCGTTCCTCTGCCTCAGGCATGAGGTAGGGGACGACCGTCCCGCCAGTTGGCGAAGGGCCCACCTGGCGGCGACCCGACCGACGGGCCCAGCGGCTTAAGTGGAAACGGGCGAGGCGCGAGCCGTTTTCCCCAGGCGAAAACGCCCTCCGGAAAAGACGCCTTCGGCGTCACCACCCCCGCCCGCGCGGCTGGTGCCAATGGGCCGGCCCGCAAGCTATCCTCCGCCCTGAGCGCAGTGGAGGGTAAACCCTTATCCTTTTTCTTCTTTTCCTTTTTCCAGTCAACTTCAAAAATGCCCCAAATATTCATATGAACTCCAAATTGCATGATTCAAATTTCTGGTAGCTTCTAAAATCATGCCCTATCACATGGTGCAACATGCACATTATTCCAGAAACTTTTCCTATACAAACATTTATCAAATGCCCATTTTCCACTTTCCGTGATTAACTTTAGAAAATCACAGAGAGCTCATTTTTGATCCAAATGCAGTGGTTCAAGTTCCTAGATGTTTGTCATGTCCAAACTTAGTTTTGGAACATTTTTAATAATAGTTTCTGTACCCCACCAATTATTGAGCCATTTCTTCCTATTTATCAGCTTTGGAAAATCCTAGGAAATTCATTTCAATTCCAAATCCATTGAAACCAACTCCTAGATGCTTCTAAAATCATGACTTGATGATGGGTACCTTTGCTCATCATTCAAGGAATTATTTCTGTATACTTCTCCCAAATCCATAAACCCTTTGGTTCCATCATATTGAAATGATCCCAACTACCTATTGATCCAACACCTATGAAACCACCTTGGTCATTTCTAATATGACCAGAGGTATCCTAAAAAAGTCCAACTCCTATTTTTAGAGCACTTTTATTTTTGCTTTGATTGTGTTGCTTATTATGATTGTTTCCATCGTTAGTTGACATAATAAACGGAGTATTCGGAGATGGACCAGAAGATTTGAAGACTCTGAAGTATAAGGCAAGCAGCCCTTTGACCATGTTCAAGAAACCTTTTTATGCATGTCTCATAGCACCTTATTACTCAATGCATCGGAATCATGTTGAGGTGGAAACCACTTTGGTTGCTACCATTGTTACTTACTATTGATACTTGCATCAAACATGACCCTACCTTCCTATGAGGGTTATGTGGGTGGGAGTAGTTAGGTTGCTTTACTAGTGGCTACGCAAATGGGTCGGGTATACGCATGGTGACGGAGGCAGGATGCTTTCAAAAGACTTTTCGAAAACCCCGTCGGGTGCCATTTATGCCCGAGGGAGATGGTGAGATGGGTAACCACTTGATGACGAAGTGGTGTACCGAGGCAAGTGTGTGTGTTGTTTTGAAAACGGATTGGTTTAAGTTGCGACCGTTATTCCAACCTTACATGCGCAACCACTCTACCCTTATATGGGAAAGGGCATTATTGATTACCTAGGTCGATACTAGCATGGTGCCCGCATTACTAGTGACGGGGGTGACATGAGGTCACTCTCGGGACGGGGTCGTGCTTGGATAGGCGGCCATGACTATTTTCACAGGGCACCGGACACACCGTTGGTACCCCGTGCTTGTGATATGTGATGAATTCGGAGCGAGTCTCCACAAACCTTGAGATGTGAAATGTTTGGCACGGGGCTGCTACCAATCGAGTGGACTCTATGTTAGTGTCGTCTAGGGAAAGATAGTGATCGGGTGCTTACCCCGGGTACTTGAGGTACCGCGGGTCGTGGATGACACGGAAGTTCCCCGGATCTTGTGGGTAAAGTGTGCAACCTCTGCAGAGTGTAAAACTATTCGAATAGCCGTGTCCACGGTCATGGACAGTTGGGTAACCGCTCTTGGGCTACGTCCAATGTTTGCGAAACCTGGTGTGTGTGTGTGAGGAACAACATGGTTCAGTGAGATTGATGATGTGATACCTGAGGAAGTTACAATGAGCTTGAACATGAGTTGATTACAACTCTGTCTCGATATGATGTCTGTGACCTCCTGTTACTTGTTACAGACACATGCATATCCATGTTACATGTTGATCATACTTGCATATGAAAAACTAGCTTTTCGCAAAACTGCCAACCTAGCAGTAGAGCCTTGCATAAATATTCTGTTATCACACTTGGGTTGGTTGCGAGTACATTCAATGTACTCATTGGCTTGCCACTGGTTATTTCATTGGCCAGGCAGGAGAGAACAGGTTATGATGAAGATTTCTTGGTGACGAGCATGCGAGCTAGGACGCTTCCCAATCAGAATGCCTGTAGGGTTAAGGCAGATGGCATGGGTCCATGTTGACATTGAAGATTTTCCGCTGCGATGATATACTCAAGGCTTGACCATTGTGGTCCTATTTGTGTAACACGGTATGTAAGGATGTAAGACTCTTGTTATTCAGCTTCTGTGTGTTCAGTGAGCATTGATCTCTGGGATCACTGTACACGTGCATTCGGTGATCACGACTTATGAGTCGGGGTCCCCACAGAGCTGGTATCAGTGCCATCCTGACTGTAGGAAGCCTTAGTTAGCATGGTCGTTAGTTAGGGTAAAGCTATTTTCAAAACTACTACTAGTTTTCAAAACTATCTATACTTCTCTTCCCTTCTCAGTTTTCGAAAACTAGGCTATACTTGATCTTTTTCCCTTCAAAACCTTGGTCGCTAGAACCCTTATGCCCCAGACCACCGGATTTCCAGTAATCCTCGTGGAGTGCACCTTGCCAAACACTCACCCACCACTCTTGCACGCAAGATTGGAGACACCACGACAAGACGGTACCAACAGAAGCTACATCCTCGATGGATAAGGACATGAAGACCCAGAAGATGGGGGACACCCTTGACAAGAGCCCCCAAGAAGATGCAACGTTGGCCTACCATGACCAGGGTATAGGTTATGCAAATCATGATATACACCGCTAATAGAGTAATCATGTCACTACCGTTGTTGTATCGGCAACCACCGGTGAATGAGAACCTTGCCATTTGGTCCGCCTCACTATAGTGAGCAGGAAAACGGTTCTCTTCATTCCCCACTCTTGGTGTCGATGTTTTCATCAACGGAACCGGCATGTTGGACCTCTATTATGCCTTGTTATTGTCGTTACATATGGATTGCCTACCTGGTACCCTCGACGCCCTAGAAGGCACAAGGGATCGTCATGATTAAAGAGACAAGAAAAGACCAAGTCAACGCCAGCTACAAGGGCTAGACCCCGAGACCTCCAAATCACTTGCGAGACTTATTCCACTTCTCTCTCTCCTTCTGAACTATTCAGCAGAGACAACCTTTTTGCGCTTGTCGTAGCAACTCTTGTCATATTGACTCTTCTCTAACCTTCTTGTAGATGGCCGTCGCCCCCACGAGACTCCTCATGATCGGATTTCCACCACTCCTAAGGGACTGCCTCCAACAATGCCACTATCCCTTGGAGCCGATGTACACCCTGCACGAACTAGACAATGGTGAATTCAAGACGGAATTCTATGCCAAAGTGATTGTACCTGCCAAGACCTCACCTCAAGGCTGGTTCTTTATCGGACCACCTATGCCCACTAAGGACCTGGCCATACAACAAGTGGCCTACGAGGCCCTTCTTCGCCTTCGAGATCTCCTCCCAGAAATGAAGGAAGGTCGGGCTACTTGTTACCTGCCCAGCAAAAGCGGAACAGGAACCTCCTCGCAGGCTATGTTTCCCCCAGGAGATGAAGACCCCACCCTCAAGCTCCAGACCCGCTTCGCCCACACAGCCGATTATCTTCTGCGCAATCTCACGGAAGAATTCCTCAAGTCCCGCGAGGATTTCCCTTCGCTTCTGCATCTCCACTGCCTCGAGAAGAAGAAGGTAATCGAGCGGGAACAACAAATTACTGCCCTACAAGTCTACATTGCTAATCAGAAGCAACAGATCGAAGAACTTCAAGGAGTTCGCCATCGGACCTCGCGAAGAAGGCATAGGGCTAGACTACCGTATCAACGTCATGAGGGATCCACGTCAGGCCACCAGAAACAAGACCCAAGACGGGATAACAGCCTCTTTGCTTCCATCACATGTTACGAGTGTGGTGAGCTCGGGCATATCAGAAGGATGTGCCCCAGCAAGCAGTCATCTGTCAAACCACCGGAAGACCCCCAGAGCTGAAGACTGAAGGCCTTCCTCCTCACGACTGTCAATCCGAGAACCCCTAGGGTAGGATGAGTCGTGTACCCCTTTATGCGAAGTCGAGTCTATGTAGCGGTTCATATGAAACCATGTCATGTGTTGTTTGTCCTTATCTGTTTGTGTTTTCGATATAAGTCGCACTTTTGCCTTGGGCAGCATGTACGCGACTATATCACCTATCTTATCTTAACATATGTGTGTGGCCTTTACGGCACGTGGTTGTTTGTTCTTTCATTATAAACCCCCCCCCCTTTTAGGCATTTCCCTCCTCTATGCTGCTTCTTCCCTCTATTCTCTCTCCCCAATTGAAGACCCGCAAGACAAGATGCACCAAGGATTCTACCTCGACAGCCAACTGGCACTGAAGACTTCTGCTACAACCCCCGTGACCAAGTGTAACCCCGTAGAGTTATGCTTAACCCTCCAGACCAGTAACCCCATTCCTAGACCCTTTGAGACTTCCCAAGACACTCCAGCACGAATCCTTAACCATGTGCCTAACCCATGGTAAAGCGTGAGAACCTATTAAGCCTTTGTAACCTTGCACAACACTGGGTTCGTAAAGGAGCTAGTGGACACGATGAGTGAGCACATTTTCATCCTGACATAGCACGAGGTCTGACGATGCCATAGTTAGACCAGTTCGAGGATATTGGACAGATGACTTGGTGGTTTATATCAGTGACTTCAAGGGATTATCTGAGATCTTGATGGATTGTGAGGTTTTCATATTGGTGAGATCATGACTTTGGGGAAGCATGTAGGAGTACCCGTTAGACATGAGATTTGGATTTATGTAGGTGATTCTGGTTGGTATAATGCTGGATATGTATGCATGATTCGGAGTAAGATTGGATTTAGGCCTATGATCCTGATTATGATATCATGCTTCTCGGTGGACAATACCCTAGGAGATTGGATTATTTGTCGGAGTTGATTTAGGGATCTATATAGTCGTGATCTTGGAGTTTACTTGACCCGGATAACGGGAATTTGGTGGACATACTATCGTGATGCATAGTCCTTCCGAGTATTTGGGTATTATAGAGGCTCGAGATCTTGTGGATCACCGTAGACATCGGATTTGTAGAATTGTTGGATTATGTGGTGATTGATGGAATTACCGGGCTATTGGAGTTGATCCATAGGAAGGAAACAAATCTTGGAGTGGCATATGACGTGTTTCCTTAGATTAGAGATGCATTATCTTGAGCCTTGCAAGGCTGGGCTGAGTGCTTGGATTGTGGAGATTAATTTAGGCTCAGCAGCATGTATGATCTACCTTTGGATTTTAGAGGTAGACGTGCATATGGATTTGGGGATCTGAGACAAGTGTAATTTTTTGAGACCGTCTCTTGAGAATCATGAGGATATGCATGGCATGAGTGGTGATTAAAGTTGGTCTATGCAAGAGGCTGCTTTTCCGTTCGGAGTACTAGATAGAGCTATTGGCATCTCGGAAACTGTGCTTAAGGATAAGATGATATAAGTTCACTCACTCACTAGAATCCTTGAAACCCTTAAGCCCCACCAAGCCACCACCTAGTCAGACTCTGACCACGGGCCTTGACTCGGAGTCAGGAAGGCCTCTGCAATACTCCTCTGAGACCACCACCAATACCCCAGCTTACCTTGCGTACCCCTTAGACCTCATGAAGCTATTGGACGAGTTGGGTAACATCATCATTTGATGGCCTACTTGTCTGCCCGAAGACAAGGAAGAGACGGACAGCTGGATGGAAGACAATTGAAGACCACCCTGAAGGAAGATCTACACCGACCACCGTCATCAAGAAGAAACTTTCGCATCGAAGACCGGGCGTATCTGCAAACCACTCCTCTCGGAGAAACTGAGCTTTTCCGTGTCGAAGGAACGCTCACACCAAGATGCATCAAGACTTTAAGGCACGATTCTGGTGGCACGAGATGGAAAGAGAGATCTGCAACCCATGTTGCAAAGTGTGATGTGTGCCAAAGGGTCAAGCTGAAAATCAGCGACCCGCTGGATTGCTTCAACCACTCAAGGTTCCTGAGTGAAAGTGGGATAAAGACGGAATGGACTTCGTCATTGGATTACCAAGGTCAGATAAGAGGACATGGCTCTATCTGGGTCATGGTCGGTCATCTGACCAAGGTGGTCTATTTCATTCCTGTCAAAACCACTTATGATGGCAACCGGTTGGCAGCTCTCTACATCGACCGAATCGTAAGTCTTCACGGCATTTCCCAAGGAAATTGTGTCAGATCGAGGAACCCAGTTCACCTCAAGGTTCTGGAAGAAGTTCCAAGAAGCCTTGGGAACCAAGTATCTTTCAGCACGGCTTTCCACCCCTAGACCGGAGGTCAGACTGAGCGAGTCAACCAGATTCTCGAAGTCATGACTCCGAGCCTGTATCTTGGCGTATGGAGCCAAGTGGGAGGATTGTCTCCCTTTCTGCCGAGTTCTCCTATAACAACAGTTACCAGTCGAGCCTTCAGATGGCACCATTTGAGGTGTTGTACGGACACAGATGTCGCACACCCCTCAACTGGTCAGAGTCTGGAGAAGGGCTAGTCTTTGGACCGGTTATTCTCCGCGCAGCGGAAGAGCAAGTCCAACTAGTCAGAGAACGTTTGAAGGCAGCCAAGTCAAGGCAAAAGAGCTATGCTGACCCTCACCGTTGGAACATGAGTTTCCATATCAGGGACCACGTGTACCTGCGGGTAACTCCTCTGAAGGGAAACAAGCATTTCCACGTCAAGGGGAAGCTCGCACTAAGGTTCATTGGACCCTTTGAGATCACTGCAAGTCATGTGGTAGACGGCTCCCCAGCAAGGTCTACCACCTGAGATACCCTCCGTGCACCAAATCTTCCACGAGCCCCCACTCTGGAAGTACTTCTTACCTCCTAGCTAGCCCAATGGCCGCAAGGACATCGATCACCGAGCCTTTGACAGCTAACCCAACCTACCCTATGCAAGAGACCCCTCAGCAACCTCCATCAAGGAAGGCATCAAGCAAGAAGCCATACCATCAAGCACTTCAAGATTCCAAGGAGCACCGCTCGGAAGCAGAACCAACAAGAAGAAGTGAAGACTACCCCGTATCCAAGACTCCGCCTTTCTTTCCACGCCTAGTCTGGGAATCTCGGGGACGAGATTCTTGTAAGGGGGGTAGGTCTGTCACACCCTGATTTTCATATCACATTGCTTAAGCTTATTTTCATGTTAAAAATGTGGATTTGCAAAAACTTTTGAGTGTTTTTGACTTTGCTTGATTTGACTCTTGTCTGCTGTTTGCTAGTGCTCTAAAAATCAAATAAATCCTCCAACTCTTATACTTCATCTCCTTGACCCAAAACCTTTTCCCAATGATCATGCCATGTGTATAGACCAGTATAGAATTTTCTTATAAAAATATTTTGGCCAAATGGTATTTTCTAAAAATTAGTTTTCCAAAAACCCCTGAATTGAGGTTTGCACTGCAAGTACCTTATTTAGGGTGTGAAAAATCTTTCCAAAAGTTTATTTGAATCCTATTAGATATAGGACTCCCAGAAACCACAAAAGTATAATTTTAAAAGGTATTTTTATATTTTATTTAAAAGCTTTTTCTTAAGGCCAGAAATGGTCTTTAATAGGGAAAAATTATTTAATTATTTCAAAAATATTTGCCAAAATTCAGGGAGACTCATAGGACATATATTGTCCATATATAAGAGTTTCAACACATGGTCATGTTCAAAATATTGGACAAATCCTTCCAAAACCCTTTCTGGATATTTCAAGTTTTGAAATATTTACAAAGGAAATATTCTCCTAAAATTCCAGGGAAATTCTATCATGTCATATATGACATATTTGATGATCTTGCAAAGCCTCATGCCTTGAAGATCAAGGAAACATCCTCAGACCCCTTCAAAACCATTATGTCCATATTTGAAGTTTGAGCAACTCTACATTGCCAAACTTGTCCAAATGCTCTCAAATTTGGTGCACATGCTAGAATGGCCTAATAAGGCATCTAGACCAAATGGCACAAGATTTGGAAAAGAGCAACTTGATCAGATCACCCCAAAACCACTTCTGATCAAATTCAAATTTGAACAATTTACATTGTCAATTTTTTATCTGGAGCCTCAAACTTTGTGGGCATGTTCATATCCCCAAATGATGATGCTACACCAAGTGGTGCATCAAGGGGAGATGATTTGCTTAACTCCAACATGGTGAAACCATTTCTATTCATTTCTAGGGTTCACCAAAGTTACATTGGCCACTTTGCCCAAATGAGCTCAAATTTGGTGTAGGGGCCTAATTATAGGTGACATTTGATCCTGTTAAGTCCCATGTCAAGTGGATGTCATTTGCTTGACCAAACACTGATCAAACACCTTCTGTTCATTTACCAAAACCTGTGTTTGGACAACTTTTACTATTTTCCCTTATCCCAAATTCTTACTACAACTCCCCCTGATCATCACCTACCCCCAGTAACATTCCCTTGGCCTCAGCTCAATTATTGGAGGGGGTAAAACCCCAAGTTACACTGCTGGACAGCAAGATTCACCCTCTCCCTCACCTCCCTCCTCACTCCAGTGGCTCCTGGAGCATCCAAGACTGCCTCCCCCTTTCTTTACTACTCCCTCTACCCCTTGGACACGGCTAGACACAAGAGGACACGCCAATGGCACCGTGTGCATGCCAAGGCATGCAAAGTTCGCGCTCTGGAGCACGCTACAGTGCCCTGGCGCACTGTAGCCACCTCCAATCAGGGGCTCCCGACAGCCTTGGGCTTCCCCCTCGTGTCCCCCGAGGAGGCCTCGACGTCCGCAACCTGCCGGGCGGTCGGCCCCCTCCTCTCTCCCCCTCTCTCACCCCTGCCCGCACGCGCACCGGCCGACCCCGAGCTCCAGTGAAAAACCTCGCACGCGCGGCCCCTCTGACGCCTCCCAGCTTCTCCTCTCTCTCCCTCTACGCGTGGACTAAACCCACGAACGCCCCGGACACCCTGCGACAGGCTCGTGCTGCCCGTGGCAACGGCAGCACGCTCGCCGGCGCATGGCGCCTCGGTGGACCGGCGTTCGCCTATAAATAGGCCGCCCCGAGCCCCCTCGTGGCTCCAACGGTTCCCTCTCCCTCTCCTGATCCTCTTGGACCCTCTCTCTCTCTCTCTCCCGCACCCCCTATCCACCACCGCGGTCAGAATCTCGCCGCCTGCCGCCGTCAGAACCCTCTGTGGCCCAGGCTTCTCCGCGGGTGCTGAGCGCTCATACGGGCTCGCGGCTCCCTGCTGCGTCCTCCGGCGCGTCGGGGGCCGTCGCCGGTGGCTAGAGCCGTCGGGGCGGGCGCCAGCGCCGCCCGGCCGAGCCTCCCCGTCGTTCCTCTGCCTCAGGCGTGAGGTAGGGGACAACCGTCCCGCCAGTTGGCGAAGGGCCCACCTGGCGGCGACCCGACCGACGGGCCCAGCGGCTTAAGTGGAAACGGGCGAGGCGCGAGCCGTTTTCCCCAGGCGAAAACGCCCTCCGGAAAAGACGCCTTCGGCGTCACCACCCCCGCCCGCGCGGCTGGTGCCAATGGGCCGGCCCACAAGCTATCCTCCGCCCTGAGCGCAGTGGAGGGTAAACCCTTATCCTTTTTCTTCTTTTTCTTTTTCCAGTCAACTTCAAAAATGCCCCAAATATTCATATGAACTCCAAATTGCATGATTCAAATTTCTGGTAGCTTCTAAAATCATGCCCTATCACATGGTGCAACATGCATATTATTCCAGAAACTTTTCCTATACAAACATTTATCAAATGCCCATTTTCCACTTTCTCTGATTAACTTTAGAAAATCACAGAGAGATCATTTTTGATCCAAATGCAATGGTTCAAATTCCTAGATGTTTCTCATGTCCAAACTTAGTTTTGGAACATTTTTAATAATAGTTTCTGTACCCCACCAATTATTGAGCCATTTCTTCCTATTTATCAGCTTTGGAAAATCCTAGGAAATTCATTTCAATTCCAAATCCATTGAAACCAACTCCTAGATGCTTCTAAAATCATGACTTGATGATGGGTACCTTTGCTCATCATTCAAGGAATTATTTCTGTATACTTCTCCCAAATCCATAAACCCTTTGGTTCCATCATATTGAAATGATCCCAACTACCTATTGATCCAACACCTATGAAACCACCTTGGTCATTTCTAATATGACCAGAGGTATCCTAGAAAAGTCCAACTCCTATTTTTAGAGCACTTTTATTTTTGCTTTGATTGTGTTGCTTATTATGATTGTTTCCATCGTTAGTTAACGTAATAAACGGAGTATTCAGAGATGGACCAGAAGATTTGAAGACTCTGAAGTATAAGGCAAGCAGCCCTTTGACCATGTTCAAGAAACCTTTTTATGCATGTCTCATAGCACCTTATTACTCAATGCATCGGAATCATGTTGAGGTGGAAACCACTTTGGTTGCTACCATTGTTACTTACTATTGATACTTGCATCAAACATGACCCTACCTTCCTATGAGGGTTATGTGGGTGGGAGTAGTTAGGTTGCTTTACTAATGGCTACGCAAATGGGTCGGGTATACGCATGGTGACGGAGGCAGGATGCTTTCAAAAGACATTTCGAAAACCCCGTCGGGTGCCATTTATGCCCGAGCGAGATGGTGAGATGGGTAACCACTTGATGACGAAGTGATGTACCGAGGCAAGTGTGTGTGTTGTTTTGAAAACGGATTGGTTTAAGTTGCGACCATTATTCCAACCTTACATGCGCAACCACTCTACCCTTATATGGGAAAGGGCATTATTGATTACCTAGGTCGATACTAGCATGGTGCCCGCATTACTAGTGACGGGGGTGACATGAGGTCACTCTCGGGACGGGGTCGTTCTTGGATAGGCGGCCATGACTGTTTTCACAGGGCACCGGACACACCGTTGGTACCCCGTGCTTGTGATATGTGATGAATTCGGAGCGAGTCTCCACAAACCTTGAGATGTGAAATGTTTGGCACGGGGCTGCTACCAATCGAGTGGACTCTATGTTAGTGTCGTCTAGGGAAAGATAGTGATCGGGTGCTTACCCCGGGTACTTGAGGTACCGCGGGTCGTGGATGACACGGAAGTTCCCCGGATCTTGTGGGTAAAGTGTGCAACCTCTGCAGAGTGTAAAACTATTCGAATAGCCGTGTCCACGGTCATGGACAGTTGGGTAACCGCTCTTGGGCTACGTCCAATGTTTGCGAAACCTGGTGTGTGTGTGTGAGGAACAACATGGTTCAGTGAGATTGATGATGTGATACCTGAGGAAGTTACAATGAGCTTGAACATGAGTTGATTACAACTCTTTCTCAATATGATGTCTGTGACCTCCTGTTACTTGTTACAGACACATACATATCCATGTTACATGTTGATCATACTTGCATATGAAAACCTAGCTTTTCACAAAACTGCCAACCTAGCAGTAGAGCCTTGCATAAATATTCTGTTATCACACTTGGGTTGCTTGCGAGTACATTCAATGTACTCATTGGCTTGCCACTGGTTATTTCATTGGCCAGGCAGGAGAGAACAGGTTATGATGAAGATTTCTTGGTGACGAGCATGCGAGCTAGGACGCTTCCCAGTCAGATTGCCTGTAGGGTTAAGGCAGATGGCATGGGTCCATGTTGACATTGAAGATTTTCCGCTGCGATGATATACTCAAGGCTTGACCATTGTGGTCCTATTTGTGTAACACGGTATGTAAGGATGTAAGACTCTTGTTATTCAGCTTCTGTGTGTTCAGTGAGCATTGATCTCTGGGATCACTGTACACGTGCATTCGGTGATCACGACTTATGAGTCGGGGTCCCCACAAGTGGGGGCTTCTAGGTCGGAGAAGGCTCTGAATACCAACTTGTAATGCCCAGGATGGGACTATACCTCCTACGTGTCGAGGCACGACTTAAAGGTATAAGCCCATTCTGGAATGATCTCAAGTTCGGTATCTTTGCACATCTCATGTAAAAATGGGGATGAAAAACAAAAGAGATAGTTGGCTTACACTCGCCACATCACACAATTCATTACATAGCAAATCATCATTCAAATAACATCACAACCCGTCTACGGGTGAAGATCCAAATGAAAGATACCAAACATACATAAAGCCACAGGTCGAATCGCCCCTAGTAGAAACCACTAATGATCATCGGGATAGTGCACATAGTAACGGCTACGTTCCTCGTCGTACTCCCAGTATAGCTCGGTGCCGTCACCTGAGTAGCTCACCATGGTACCTGCATCTGGTGTGGTGTAGAATCTGTGAGCCATAGAGGACTCAGCAATCCCGTTCCCGGGTAACACAACTATCCAAGCCTTGGGTGTGGAACAAGGCTGAAGAAAGAATAAGAGGTTGAAGCAGCACTAGCACTAACTTACGTAAGAAGAGCGAGAAGAGAAGGCCACGAGCGACAAGGTGATCACAAAGTGATCCTATCTAAGCATGTCAAACATAACCCCACCGTGTTCACTTCCCGAACCCCTTTCGGAAAATGACCGTCACGGTACTCACGCTGGTAGTGTGTTCTGAACATGGTGTCAAGTTTTCTACAACCGGATATTAACAAATTCCCATCTGCCACATAACCGCGGGCACGGCTTTCGAAAGTTCAAAACCCTGCAGGGGTGTTCCAACTTGGCCCATGACAAGCCCACGATCCGCGGAGTCGCAACTCCAAGGTGGGAAGGCCCGAGTATCCTCGGAATCCTGTGCTCAAGATACTCCGACAAAGGTAAGACTAATCCAGCAAATCCTCCCGGTGTGCCGACACCCTGACAATAGCCGCGCGTATCTAGTCTCAGGACAAGACCGGATGGGCGATTGATACGTCCAAAACGTATCTACAATTTCTGCTTGCTCCATGCCTCTTTTGGGTGATATTGCTATGATATTTATACACTTCCATACACTTTTGATCATATTTGGACTAACCTATTAACTCAGTGCACCCCAGTGCCAGTTTCTGTTTTCGGCTGTTTTTGTATTTCAGGTTTTCACGTTACGAGAACTGCCAGGAAAAATCCAGAAAAATTATATAAAAAATCAGCGTTCCAGAAACTACCGTGCGCCCGAAGGACAACCGGGGGGGGGGGGGTCCACCAGGGCTCCAGGCGCCCTGGCGGTGCGCCCCCCCAGGCTCCTCCGATGCCCCCCTTTGGCATATATTTAAAGTGTCTCCCGAAACCCTCGAGGGAGGAACTCTTTTCGCGATCTCATCTCTGTTCCGCCGCCGCCGCCGCTTCCAAGATCGGGAGCACCAGGAGAACTCTTCCCGGTACCCTGCCGGAGGGGAGGATCACCACCGGGAGCCTCTCCACCACCATGGACGCCTCCCGGATGAGTTGTGAGTAGTCTCCCTTGGACCATGAGTCCATGACCAGTAGCTATGTGATGTTCTCCTCCCGTTCTTGTGCTTCACTAATTAGTCCTCGTGAGCTGCCCTACATGATCGAGGCACATATGTAATCCTTATGCTGTTGCTATGATGAGTTTGCTGGGATCCGATGGATTATGAGATTATGTTCAGATTGTGCTTGAGTAATATAGTTGATCTACCTCTTTTATATTTATGTTCGTAAGTAATTCTTGCATGTTCTCCGTTGTTATTTATTGCTTTGGCCAAGTAATAGGTAGTGACTCCAAGAGGGAACGTTATGCTTGATTGTGGGTTCATGCCCCTCGATGACTAGTTTGAGTGACAGAAACATGAGTCTAGGGGATGTGCTGTTGCCACAAGGGGGAAAAAAACGGTGCTTGTGCCCGCGGGTCAAAGGATTGTTTACTTTACACAAAGTTCTTTTAATGCAGTTGTCTGTTGCATTGAGTTTACACTATGGGTGGGACTCGCAACTTAATACCAGCGAGATGTTCTGGATAGATATCTCAAGGTGGATGATTAGTAGTAGATATTGATGGATTTCGGTCTACTTACTTTGGCGTACCGCCCATGCTTTGAACCTCAACCTTTCTTGCAATGTAGTCAGCATTAGTTTGCGCACATGGTCCTGTCAATTGCCCAGCTGTAATTCGTTTACCTCACATAGTTGTTTTATCGTCTTTTGGGAGAGAGACATCACTAGTGAACATCATGAGACTCCGGTCCATATTACCATCATTGATCACAACCGCTATTTACTTTTCGCTTTTATCTACTATTGCAATTATATCTATCACTACTATCACTTGCGTTTAATCCTTTGTGAACTACAAGGCCGGAGGGATTGACAACCTCTCTGTACTCGTTGGGAGCAAAGTTATTTGTATCTGTGTGCAGGTCCACGTTGATTGCTAATATCTACCGCTGTAGCAGTTGACACCTTCTTGTTGAACCTAGGAGTCTCTGGGGATTCGATCCTTGGTATCGTTGCCAAGGGAAAAACTTCCGCAACACTACATCTCACACCTTCCACTTGGGGTAACCAACGAGGGGCGAGAAGCCTAGCAAGAGTTTTTCTGGCGCCGTTGCCGGGGACTCCACTCTTCAAGATAGGGGAGTTGCACGCTATCTTTTACCTTTGCTTTTAGTCTTGTTAGTTTACCTTTCAGTTTTTGCTTTAGTATCTTTTATCGAAAATCACAAAAATAGTTATCTTGCTTGCTTGCTACTATGGGTTCCACCGAGAACACCAAGTTGTGTGACTTCACTAGTCACAACAATGATGACTTTATCAGCACACCTATCACTACACCTGCCACTTCAGCACCTTCATATGAAATTAAACCTGCTTTACTGAATCTAGTTATGAAAGATCATTTCTCCGGTGCTGGAGATGATGCTGCTTTACACTTGAACAACTTTGTTGAACTTTGTGATATGCAAAAGTACCAAGAAATAGATGGTAATATTGTGAAGCTTAAGCTTTTTCCTTTCTCCTTCAGAGGAGGAGCTAAAATTTGGTTTCAGTCTTTGCCTAGAAATAGCATAGATTCATGGGACAAGTGCAAAGATGCTTTTATTGGAAAATACTATCCACCTGCTAAAATTATCCAACTGAGAAGTAACATAATGAATTTTAAACAATTGGATAATGAACACGTTGCCCAAGCTTGGGAACGTAAGAAATCTCTTATCAAGAACTGCCCTACTCATGGTTTGACTACTTGGATGGTTATCCAAACTTTTTATGCAGGCTTGAACTTTACCTCGCGGAACTTGTTAGATTCGGCCGCGGGAGGAACCTTTATGTCAACTACACTTGGTGCTGCCACGAAGCTTCTCGATGAGATGATGACCAACTATTCCCAATGGCACACCGAACGCGCTCCAACAGGTAGGAAGGTAAACTCTGTCGAGGAAATTTCCTCCCTTAATGAAAAAGTTGACTTGATCATGTCTCTACTTTCGAAGCAATCCTCTGTTGATCCTCGTGCTGTTCCTTTAAATTGTTTGATTTCTCAAGAACAAGTAGATGTGAACTTTATCTCTAGAAACAATTTTAATAACAATGCTTATAGGAGTAATTTTGGTAGCAATCCTAGACCGTTCCCCTCTAATTCTTATGGGAACAACAATGCTTATCCTAGCACCAGGAACTCCAATACTGAACTAGAGATTATGCTTAAAGATTTCATCACTACCCAAAAAGCCTTTAATAAGAGTGTAGAAGAAAAACTACATAAACTGGATGATCTCTCTTTGAAGGTAGACCATTTAGCCAATGAGATAGAATTGCTTAAAATTAAAACTTCTCCTCTTGAGGAGAGGAATGTCACTCCTATTAATGCTACTCAAGTGCAAATTAATGAAAATATTAGGATGATGGCTAAACTTAAAGAAAGATGGGCTAGAGAAAGGGAGGAAGAGGATAGAATTAAGAGCCTTCCTACCCACCACACTGTTGCTACTATCCAAGTTGTTGAGGATATCCAAACTCTTAGCACCCAATGTACTCCTGGTCCCATCGGACCTATTGATGGTGATGCTATGACTATAGAAACTACCAAACATGTGAACCTAAAGGACACCACTACCACTTTATTTGATGCTAGTGACCTTGATTTTGATAACTGCACTCTCACCGAAGTTATTGATTTCCTTCACAAGATGTCTAGAGATCCCCGCACTAGCACGCTTAACCTTGCCTTCACAGAGCATATCACTAATGCTCTTAACAAAGCTGGGGAGTAGAAAATTAGAGTAGAAGCCTCCATACCTAGAAAGCTAGAAGATGGTTGGGATCCTATGATAAAAATTAAATTGAATGACTTCTCTTGCTATGCATTATGTGTTGTTGGAGCAAGTACCTCTGTTATGCCCAAAAGAATATATGATATGCTTAAATTGAAACCTTACGATTCTTGTTCTTTTGGTGTTCGTCTCGTTGATTCTTCCATAAAGAAACCTTTGGGGAGGATCGACGATGTTCTTATCGTTGTCAATGATAATTATGTTCCCGTTGATTTTACTATTATGGATATTGAATGTGATCCTTCTTGTCCAATTATTTTGGGACGTCCCTTTTTACGCACCGTTGGTGCTATCATTGACATGAAAGAGGGGAATATAAATTTTCAGTTTCCTCTCAAGAAAGGGATGGAACACTTCCCTCTAAAGAAGATCAAGTTACCTTTTGAGTCCGTTGTACGGGCTAGCTATTCTTTTACTCTTGATAAGACTTGATCTATATGCATTATGCCTAGCTTAAAGGCATAAAAGAAAGCGCTTTTGGGAGGCAGCCCACATGAACAAATTTATTTTGCTTTTGTTGTGTCTTGATGTTGTTACTACTGTAGCATCATCATTGTATCTTTGCCTTTCAATATTGTGCCAAGTGTAGCCTCTGATTGCTAGAAAGTTCAAAAGTTGTGAGGTGCTGTCCAGGAAACAGATTCTGTCCTTGGATAGAAAAATTCGTATAAAATCACCAGATCATCTTTTTGGTCTGAATTTTTTTGGCAGCGTGCTCTATATAATTGTCTTTTGGGCGTATGCTCTGAGTTTTTTGGTTAGAGTTGCAGAAGTGCCCCGAACAAATCAATTACTACCAGATGTTCTGTTTTTCACAGGTTCTGTCCTGTTTTGCCTTTCCTTCATTTTGCAAACCAAGAGCTTGTTTTTTTTTTGCAAAAACCTTTTGGCAATCTTGAGAAACAGTAGACCTTCAAGAATATCTTTATTTCCAGCAAGGTACAATTATTTTATTATGGGTACTAACCTCGCTAATCAGATTATGGTGAGTTATGTATGAAGGGAGTTTTCAAGTGTGCGAGGGAAGATGATAAAAAGATTCAGGAGTGTCAAGCGCTCAAGCTTGGGGATTCCCCATGCACCCCCAAGAAATATTCAAGGAGACTCAAGCGTCTAAGCTTGGGGATGCCCCCGTGCATCCCCTTCTCCATCAACATTATCAGTTCGTCTTTCGTTCCACTATATTTTAATCACTTCATGTGTTATGTGCTATGCTTGGAGCGTCTTGCTTTTAGTTTTCCTTTTAGCTTTCTTTAGCTTTTCATAACGAGTCGGAACTCAGCTTTTTTTGTGTGGGAGAGAAACACGCTCCACTTCTACCTAGAACATAACATAGAATTTTCATGTCTATCCTTGCTGTGTGTGTTCTTTGTCTTTTAATAGCTACTATCATGCTTAGCTCTTAGTATTCATGCTTATCTTTTTAAAGAGCTTTCGTTTAGTTGGTTGCTTGAACTCTCTTTAGTTATCATGCTTATCTTATTAAGAGAGTTTGCTTCCGTTGCATTGGTTGATATGTCTATGATAAAGATGCTACGTGCATAATGGCGCTTAGTAGTTCAGGTTTTCTTATGGTTAGTCTCAAATAGCTGGGGGTTCCCAATGTGTTATTGGAGTACCAACATGATTTGTTTGCCTATGATGTGGTATCATTTAGTAATATCTTCCTTCAAAGAATTTATTTTGATTGACTTGGCGTATGCTCACGCATATTTAAGACTGTAAAGAAAGTCTGTCAAGCCTTGATGATCTTTTGTTTCTGAGTAGCGATATAACTTCCATGCCTGATTCAATGTTGCTTTGTCGCTCTGCATGATTATGACCGTCATTGCTCTCTTAGTTGGTCGCCCCCAGTCTTTTGCTAACCTCCACCTGTACTAAGCGGACTGACTGCTTGTGCATCCACATCCTTTTAATCCAGTTATGTCATATGAGTCCACCATACCTTCCTACATGGTATTTACCTGCCATTCCTAACGGAGAATTGCATGTGCCATCTCGAAATTATTCAAAGAAAAAAAAGCATTCCTATTTTGTGCCTCTGTTGTAAGTTCATGAGGAAGTAGTGGTTAATTCATGATCTTTTTAAGTTGGACAAGCTTCACCCCGGGATTGCATGAATAATGTGCAAACCCATAATACGAGAAGGAACTGGCATTGAGTGCGCCCGGCTCAAAAAGATAATATAACAAACAAACCCTCCTTCACGCTTTGTTCATGAGAAATCAGAAAACTTTGGCAGTGATAAACAAAGGAGATTAAGAGGATGTGATCGTCCTCATTCGGGAGCCGTTCCTCGAAACTTGTCCATCTCGAAAAGTGATTGAGTTGTCTGCTAGCATTCGTTGACGAAACATGGATGATCTAAAATAAATTATTACCTCTGTTTTTAAAGCCAAGAGTTCTGGTACATGTTTTGTCTTTGTTTCCGACTACGGGTTTTCAACCTTGCCAACAAAAGCCACGGTTCGAGAGTCTCCACCTTCTTTTAAAAGCACCAACTACTGAGAGCATGATTGTCATTCTGAGTGTAATGTGCATTGTCCCAAAGTAGCATTGTCTTTTGCATGATTGTGATATCGTTTATTTTGAAATCATTGTATCTAGTCATCACTTAAACCTTGGAGGTGCCCCTGCATTTATGTTTTGCTTCACTAAAGGGGGCAAGCTAGATATCACTTTATCATATTTGCACATCATGTTCATTGCAAATCTATTTGATGTTTCAATATCATATTGTAAAACTTTCAGTCCTTTGTGATTTTCTCATGAGGCAACTTAATTACTATAGATTCATTGTCTCAGTAAGCTTTTGTCATATCACTATGAAAAAGTCCTATATGGTTAATAGCATGTCACCACAGAAGTTATTCTTGTTATCATTTACCTACTCGAGGACGAGCAGGAATTAAGCTTGGGATGTTGATACGTCCAAAACGTATCTATAATTTCTGCTTGCTCCATGCCTCTTTTGGGTGATATTGCTATGATATTTATACACTTCCATACACTTTTGATCATATTTGGACTAACCTATTAACTCAGTGCACCCCAGTGCTAGTTTCTGTTTTCGGCTGTTTTTGTATTTCAGGTTTTCACGTTACGAGAACTGCCAGGAAAAATCCAGAAAAATTATATAAAAAATCAGCGTTCCAGAAACTACCGTGCGCCCAAAGGACAGCCGGGGGGGGCACCAGGGCTCTAGGCGCCCTGGCGGCGCCCCCCCCCCCTGGGCCGCGCCGAGGGGGCGCCTGGGCCCCCCGAGGCTCCTCCGATGCCCCCCTTTGGCATATATTTAAAGCGTCTCCCGAAACCCTCGAGGGAGGAACTCTTTTCGCGATCTCATCTCTGTTCCGCCGCCGCCGCCGCTTCCAAGATCGGGAGCACCAGGAGAACTCTTCCCGGCACCCTGCCGGAGGGGAGGATCACCACCGGGAGCCTCTCCACCACCATGGACGCCTCCCGAATGAGTTGTGAGTAGTCTCCCTCGGACCATGAGTCCATAACCAGTAGCTATGTGATGTTCTCCTCCCGTTCTCGTGCTTCACTAATTAGTCCTCGTGAGGTGCCCTACATGATCGAGGCACATATGTAATCCTTATGCTGTTGCTATGATGAGTTTGCTGGGATCCGATGGATTATGAGATTATGTTCAGATTGTGCTTGAGTAATATATTTGATCTACCTCTTTTATATTTATGTTCGTAAGTAATTCTTGCATGTTCTCCGTTGTTATTTATTGCTTTGGCCAAGTAATAGGTAGTGACTCCAAGAGGGAACGTTATGCTTGATTGTGGGTTCATGCCCCTCGATGACTAGTTTGAGTGACAGAAACATGAGTCTATGGGATGTGCTGTTGCCACAAGGGGGAAAACAACGGTGCTTGTGCCCGCGAGTGCAAGGATTGTTTACTTTACGCAAAGTTCTTTTAATGCAGTTGTCTGTTGCATTGAGTTTACACTATGGGTGGGACTCGCAACTTAATACCAGCGAGATGTTCTGGATAGATATCTCAAGGTGGATGATTAGTAGTAGATATTGACGGATTTCGGTCAACTTACTTTGGCGTACCGCCCATGCTTTGAACCTCAACCTTTCTTGCAATGTAGTCAGCATTGGTTTGCGCACATGGTCCTGTCAATTGCCCAGCTATAATTCGTTTACCTCACATAGTTGTTTTATCGTCTTTTGGGAGAGAGACATCACTAGTGAACATCATGAGACTCCGGTCCATATTACCATCATTGATCACATCCGCTATTTACTTTTCGCTTTTATTTACTATTGCAATTATATCTATCACTACTATCACTTGCGTTTAATCCTTTGTGAACTACAAGGCCGGAGGGATTGACAACCTCTCTGTACTCGTTGGGAGCAAAGTTATTTGTATCTGTGTGCAGGTCCACGTTGATTGCTAATATCTGGCGCCGTAGCAGTTGAAACCTTCTTGTTGAACCTAGGAGTCTCTGGGGATTCGATCCTCGGTATCTTTGCCAAGGGAAAAACTTCCGCAACACTACATCTCACACCTTCCACTTGGGGTAACCAACGAGGGGCGAGAAGCCTAGCAGCGATCCTACAGGTAAAACCAATCCTCGAGTTTCCTCGTGGTGGCTCCGCATAACCCCCAGTTTGGACCAACACTCATGAGGAGCACTGGCCTGGGTTGTTGATTAAGAACTCGGGTTTGCAAAGCCCTATGCAAGTTTTAGTTATTAGGCAAATGGAGTACCAATGTTGGGACTTGATGGAAAAGCCTTTGCGCTAAGCGGTTTATCGAGGGGGTCCCATAACCCCAACCGTGTGAGGAACGCAAAAATCAAGGAACATAACACCGGTTTATACGGTTCCTAGGGCGGCATGAGTGGAACAAATCACCAAGCAAGAGGCTTAGCCTTCCACCCATTACCAATATTTAGATGATTTCAATAAAAAGAGTTTATATAGTGTGATATCCCAACAAACTTCAACATGAATCAAGAATCTTCAAATCTCCTCCTGCAACTAGCAATGCTATAAGAGGGGCTGAGCGAAGCCTGCGTAGCCAATCAAAGGTTTGCATAGGTTGGGTGGTTAGAAAGATTCATGGTTACAATAGGGGGCTGACAGAAAAACATGGGCATCGAGGCAATAAGCTAAAGAGCAAAACTACTAGCAATAGGCAAAGATAGTAATGATATCTGGGTCAGGTCATCTTGCCTGTCGAGTCGTCGATGGGATCGTAAGAGGGCTCCTCGTTCTCAACCTCGGTAGTAACCTCGTTCTCGTACTCGGTCTCGGCTTCCGGCTCTACTCAACACAAGAACACACGAGACACGAAATCAATCAAGATGCAATACGCAAACTACAGGATGCATGGCTGATGCACTAAGGAAGCACTGCAGATGCACTAAGGATGCACAGAAAGCCAACATAGGAAACACAGAGAAATAGTACAAGAACAAGACAATTTACTCTAGCAAGTAGGATGCAAGACAAGTCTACTTAGGATGCAAAACATGGTAAGGTAGGAAGCACGGAGAAACAACACAAGAAACAGCAGGTTTAAATGAGGCCGGAAACTACTTAAGACAAAACCTGTAAGTCCTCATATGCATAGTTTGAAATTAGTCCAGATCTGAGCAAACCTTAAGTTAAAGTTGTTAAACAGCAAGTTAACATGCACCAAGACAATCTACACGAAATTCTAGTCAAGTTTCATATAAAGTTTGTTTAAAACGGAGCTACGGTCTAGAAGATATGACCAAGACAAGATAAGCATGGCAACGGGGCAAGATGCACCCAAACATCAAGCAAACATAGCATCTGGATATTACAGATTCCAGACTTAGTGAAATTTCACTAAGTGTTAAAACAGCAATATTATCATGGCATGTTTGTGAGCATGTTTAAGTCACCTCAAAGCATATCATGGCAAGTGGTTTGCACCACAGCAAAGAACACATGATGGGGAGTCCAAAACATATAAGCATGCAACATGGGGACAACCACTTCAATAGCAACGAGCTCCTCAACTAGGCATATCGTAACAAGTTTAACAACCTAACAGCCACATGCACTTTTGCAAAGGAGATAAACATGGCAATATGAATTCTAACATGCATCCTATAGCAACCAACATGTAGAGCATCTCATGATGAACATTTGGACATATCATTTGCTTCATTTGGACAAACATGCATCAAGTTATCACATACCAAACATGGCATCAAAACAACTAATAGCAGCAGTTTACATCAAGTAGCACTCTTCTCATGAAGATTAAGACATCTAGATGGACTCAAACATGCATGGCACAATGGAACAAAACATAGTACAAGTCACCACGATCATTTTGACATATTATACGCACAAAACTGACAAGCACAGTAAAAGTTATTGCTATCACAAGAATGCATCAGACACTGAAAACTACAAAAGACTTTGACAAAAAAATAACAGGGGTCAACCTCCGGTCAACGCGGGCGGGTCTGGTCAAACGGGCGCCGGTGCGGGTTGGTGGAGCGGGTCGCGGGTACCGGGTCGCGGCCCGTTAGGGTTCCAGGCGCGTGGCGCTGGCTGGATCGGGCGATCGATCCAATCGGCGCGGTGGCCCTTCGATCCCGGTCGGCGGAGAGGCCCCGCGGTGCTGGCACCGGCCGGCGGGAGGCCTGAGGACGGCGGGATGCGACCGGCGGCCGAGGCCCGGCGGTGAGGGCCACGGGGCGGCGCGGGAAGCGCACCGGCGTCGGGCGGCGGATCTGCGAGGGCCGGCGATGGCTGCTTGAAGGGCGGCGGGGCCCGGCCGATGGAAGGACGTCCGGCAGCGGCGGGAGGTCGGCCGGCGTCGGCGCCAAGCCCCGGTGGCGGCGGCTCTCGCCGGACGAAAAGACGAAGGGGCGGCGCGGCGGGGTGGCTTCGGCCCGAATCGGCGGCGCTACGGGCCGGCGCTGGGCCCCGCTGGCCCGCGCGGCAGCGGAAGCTGACCTGCTGCGGCAGATCTGTCCGGCCCGGTCGGACACGTCCGCCCGGCACGGATTCCGAGGCGGCTGGAGCTAGGAGAAGGCTAGGGTTGTTTTGGACGAAAAAATGGAGGGGTGGACATTTTTATAGACACAAAGATCTAGGAGAGACCAAATGAGGAGTGGTTTTCGGCCACGCGATCACAAATCAACGGCCGAGATGAAGGGAAGGGTTGAGCTGGGTTGTTGGGCTGTTGTGGAGGGGGTCTTGGGCCTCAAAGAGGGGGTACTTTTAGCCCACTAGGTTACCCGTTGGATTACTAAATGAACTCCAAACGCGACGAAACTTGACAGACGGGTTACACGTATCAAAACAACATCGCACGACAAGTCTCACGCCATTCCGGAAACGTTACACGGCCAAACACGAAAGAAGGACTCGGGGAAGCCATAGGCACGTGTGAGAGCGTCGGAACTTGAAACGAACAACGGGAAGGGACGAGTGGGGCCGGATGCAAACGACAACACAAATGCAATGTAATGCACATGACAACATGACATGGATGAATGCACACACGCACACGACAAAACGACGAAAACCCGAAAAGACGAAGAACCCGGAATGGAACTGATGAAGCCAAAGTTTATATATTGCCATATAGGGAAAGTGTTACATCCGGGGCATTACAGATATTCCCGAGGACGATAGTATGTCTATTATCCTTGGTAGACCCTTTTTCAATACTGCAGGGGCTGTTATTGATTGCAACAAAGGCAATGTCACTTTTCATGTTAATGGTAATGAGCATACGGTACACTTTCCGATGTTTACAATATCAATTCTATTGGAAAAATTTCAACGATTACTATTGGAGGTTTTGAATTTCCTCTTCCTACTATCAAGAAGAAATATGATATTCTTATTGTTGGGGACATACATATCCCCATTGAGGTAACCTAGTGTTATTCGAAAATTCTCCGGTTTCATGTTATTCGGAAAGAGTTTGTTAACAAGACTTGATCAACCTTGTTAATGGATTCCTTTTGATGAGCATGAGAAGGGTGAATCAAGAAAGCACAACCTTCTATACCGTCCTTTTACTTTCTGTTAATTAGATTAAATAAAGAAAAAATAGTATTTTTTGTCTGTATTCAGAGTTATCTGCGCAATAAAAATACCCCGAAAATAAATTTCTCCAAATGCCCCGAAAATGAAATATGATTTTTTCTAGAATATTTGAGAATATTTGGCACTGAGAACACAGTAGGGGGAGCGAGCACCTGGCCACGAGGGTGTAGGACGCGCCCCCTGCCTCGTGGGCCCCACGTGGCCCCCTCCACTTACTCCAGCACACACACACACACTCCTTCTTCCTCCCAAAAAATCACTATCCAGGTCAAGCACGAGTTCTAGCTCATCTTGCTGCCATTTTCGATCTCCTTGCTCAAAGCTCCATTCACAAAACTGTTTGGGGGAGATTGTTCCTTGGTATGTGACTCCTCCATTGGTCCAATTAGTTTTTGAACTAGTGCTTTATTTATTGCAAATTTTTGCTACTGAGGTGACCCTGTTCTTGAGCTTGCATGTCAAATTTATGTGGTTCCAAGTAGTTCAAATGCATGATATAGTCTCTAGGCACTTGTAGGAGTAGTTGCTATCAATCTTGTTGAGTTTGGTTCAATTTTATTTTGAGTCACTAAAAATTTCAGTAATTTTCAGAGGAAGAAAATGATGAGGAGATTCTTGAGAGGCTCTTCTAGTCAAATCTCAAAAGATAAGCAGAAGGAAGAGAATAAGAAGCCCAAATACAATCTTCCTCGCACTGCGGAAGTACGGCCGTGTGAATGGCCTTGCAATGAATTCTTGGAAGCCGCCGGGATTTATAAAGACTTCTATTATTTGGCGGAGAATGCAGGCCCCACCGACTTCCTCCACGTCCAGCGCGAATAGTATCTCTTACTCACTAATATTTTCGTGCAAAATTTTCATTTCCATGCTAAGAAATCACCACCTTCAGTGGAATTTCATTTATACGATGAGGTTAAGGAGATGTCGTTCTATGAATTTTGTCAAGTATGTAAGATAACCTTTGCTTGTAGTCTTGAGGAACCGCATCGTAAAGATGTTGAGGGGTTTATCGATATGATAGCTGTAGGGGAAACGAGGCATGTTTCAGGGGCAAGAATTACTAGTATACATTTTCCTGTTCTACGCTACTTTGCGATATTTGCTAGTAGATGCTTAATTGGTCGCTGGAATAGTGGAATCTTAGTGCCCCTTATATTGTCATTTTGCGCCATGCTTTGTTTCAAGACACAACTTTTAGCTTGGGTGCTGTTGTTGCTAAATGATTAAGTCTGAACCGTACAAAGGGTCCCATCTTTGGAGGCATCTTTGCTTCACGCCTTGCTGAATACTTTAGAATACCTATTAGGCATCATGAGAAGGAAGAAAAGTTGTTGGCCCCGACTTTTCTAGATTATAAGAGTATGATAGCACATGATTTTATTGTTAAAGACAAGAAGAAGTTGCTTAAGTATAAATTGAGGTTTGATGAAAAATATTGTGAGATTATTACCTTGCCTGCACTATCTCTGTTTGATCTATTTTCAGGCACGTACCTCGTTTTGCCGGATGCAGTCTATGCGTACTGGAGCCAGGCACAAGTTTCAAAGCCGGAGCCGGAACAACCACTTGACCCTTACCAGCAGTCGGTTTATCGGTGGGATCTGGATGAGATTGCCAACCAGTGGCACCCAGAGGATGCTTCTCCATACACCAGAGAGAGTAGCTTTGATCCGTGGCCATAGACCGACTTAGGCCAAAAGCCTAAGCTTGGGGGAGTACGTATTTCTCACCGACATTACATTCATGTTCACACACTTATTTCAGTAGTCGGTGCTCACACTCTTTCATTGTACTATCCATGTTAGTTTCATTTCTTTTCTTAGTCTTTTTCTTGTGTGTTAGAAAAACCTTAAGAAAAAAAATTAGATGTAGCTTTTTAGCTAGTTTACTTTCCATGCCTGTAGTGGTAGTAATTAAAAGAAAACCCAAAAGATTTCTTGTTCTTCTTTTGCTTGTTGGGAGCTTTCCCGTGTAAATAGTTTCTTTTCTTTTCTTTGGGGGACAATAGGAGAAGACCATGATGAAAATGCTTAGTGGCTCTTGTATGCATTACTGTTGATTTAACCACGGGCCATATTACTTTGTCTTCTCTCTTGTATTAAATGCTTGCAGATTCCAGCTTAGTCCAATGCACGTGCACTATTATTATTATCCACACCTTTCGGTCGTGCGAGTGAAAGGCAATAATGACGATATATGATGAGTTGATTGAGATAAGAAAAGCTGGTATCAACTCGACCTCTCTTGTTTTTGTAAATATGATAGTTCATCATTCCTGATTCAGCTTGTTATGAATGAAACATACTTGCAATGACAATTAGAGATCATAGCTGCTCATACCATGCTTAATTAGCTAAGAGTTTATAATGGTCTATCTTGCGTGCCAACATGATATTAGAATGGTTGTGATGTGGTATGATAGGGTGGTATCCTCCTTTGAACGATTCAAGTGGTTTGACTTGGCACATGTTCACGCATGTAGTTGAAACAAAATCAACATAGCATCCACGATATTTATGTTCATGGTGATTTATATCCTACTCATGCTTGCACTCATTGTTGATTAATTTTAATGCATGTTCATGACTGTTATCACTCTCTAGCTGGTGGCTTCCCAGTCTCTTTCTAGCCGTCACCTATACTAAGCGGGAATACTGCTTGTGCATCCACTTGCATAAACCCCAAATTTATTGCATATGTGTAACGCACTGGATGTAATAATTCCATTTATGGCAATATATGCAACGTTGACTTCATCAATTCAATTCTGGGCTCTTCCTTCGTTTCGGGTTTCTTAGTTTTATTCTTATGTGTGTGTTGCATGTCACCATGTCATTTTCATTATGTGCATTGCATTGGCATAGTCTCACTTGCATCCGTGTGTAGTTGCATCGTCTCCGTTCTCTCCATTGTCCGTTTTGAGTTCTGACACTCACACACATGCCCGTCGCACCTCTCAAGTCTTTGTTTCGTGAGTGGGTTAAAACATCGTCGGAATGGGCCGAGACTTGTCAAGTGGTCTTGGTATATCACTGGTAGACCGCCTGTCAAGTTTCGTCTTGTTTGGAGGTCGTTTGATACTCCAACGGTTAGCCACGTGGGCCGAAAACCCCCTATCTCTTTTGGCCCATCACCCCTCCACAACAGCCCACTAGCCCAGCACAACCACCCCCATCCTCTCGGTCGTCGGATTGTGATCGTGTGGGTGAAAACCGCACCTCAGTTGGACACTCCTAGCTCCCTCTACCTATAAATATGCCCATCTCCCCCAAATTCCGGATCAAACCATAATTTTTTCGTCTTCTTCGCGTAGCCGGACGCGTCCGATCTGGCCGGACACGTCCGCCCGCCGCCCCGAGCCAACCACCGTGCGCCACGTGGCACCCCGCCGGTCGCTCCACCCCGCGCCGCCGTGGGCCCGCCGCGACCCGAGGCCGGCCCGCCCGGCCCGCGCGTCGCACTGCGCCTCGGCTGCCGTCCCCACGGACCCCCGCCGCCTCCGGCGACTTCCGCCGCAGCGCCCGCGCGTGACCCCGCCGGCTCACCTCCGCCCCACCGCCGGCTGGCTCCGCCACCACACCGCCGCCGCGACGCCTCCTAGCTCCACGCTGCCGCCACTCCAGCCTCTGCGAGTGATGTCGCTGGCCGCACCCCCTCGCCGGCCCAGCGCCGGCCGGATCCGCCGGCCCTCGTCGCCCCGACCTGCTCCAGATCCGCCCCGACCCGCGAGCCGGCGTCCGCAACCGCCGCCCGGACGTCCACGTCCCTGGAGCCCGTCGTCCGCCGAACCAAACGCGTTGCAGCCGCTTGGATCCGCCCTTCCAGGGATCTCCCCATCCAACTTCTCCCGAGGTGGTTTTTTTTCACTAAGTCCCGGATCTATGTAAATTTATTGCCTCCTTCATGTGGTAACTTTATGCTTGGTGCTCCGTTTTGCGCATATGATATATCAAAATATTCGTCTCGAAGTTCTCTACATGTTAGTATCAGTTTCATGCATGTTAGGGTTCATCTAGATGTCTTAATATTCATTGCAAGAGTGCTTCATGGTGTTACTGTTTCAGCACTAGTTGTCTGTTATCATTTTGTTGGCATGTTCGTGAGGTCTTAACTTGGTGCATGTTGGTCCAAATGGAGTGTATGATATGTCAAAATGTTCGTCTTGTGATGCTCTTCATGATGGATGCATTTGCATACATGTTCGGTTGCAGTATGCCATGTTTAACCCTGGTGCAAAAGTGCATGTGGCTGATAAGTTTCTGAACTAGTTATGAGATGATGTTTTGTCTTGTTCGTGTGAAGTAATCCATGTGTCATATGAGAAAGGTGTCAACATGAGTTTTGCTCATTGGGATGTGTTCTATATGATAGATTCATTTTAATGCCATGATATGTCTTGAGATGAGTGCATCAAGCTTTTTAACAAGCCATCGTGATGTTAAATTTCTGCTAAGTGTGAATCAAGCTTGGTGTTTGTTCCGCTCATGCCACCTTAGGACCCGATAAACCGGTGTTATGTTCCTTGATTTTGCGTTCCTAACACGGTTGGGGTTTATGGGCCCCCCTTGATAATTCGCACTGCTTAATGCTTTTACAGCAAGGCCCAACATTGGTACTACATTTTCCTAACAACTAAAAACTTTCATAGGGAGTTATAAACCCGAGTTCTTAATCCACCCCCGGGCCAGTGCTCCTAACGAGTGTTGGTGCAAACTAGAGCGCCTTGCGTCGCTCCCTTGCAACTTGGACTTCAGTGATACATAAGCTTGGCTCATCCGGTCATGGCCTGAGACAAGATATGCGCGGCTACTATCAGGGTGTCGGCACACCGGGAGGTCTTGCTGGATTAGTTTTACCTTTATCAAAATATCTTGAGCACGGGATTCCGAGAATACTCGGGTCTTCCCACCTTGGAGTTGCGACTCCGCAAACGTGAGCTTGTGATGGGCTAAGTTGGGACACCCCTGGAGGGTATTGAACTTTCGAAAGCCGTGCCCGTGGTTCTGTGGCAGATGGGAATTTGTTAATATCTGGTTGTAGATAACTTGACACCATATCCTTAAGAATACACTACCTGTGTGAGTAACCGTGATGATCTGTTTCCGAAGGGCTTCGGGAAGTGAACACGGTGGGGTTATGTATGAACGAGAGTAGCTAGGATCACTTCTTGATCAACTTGGCGACAATTGGCACATATTCTCATCTCGCTCTGAACTCGTAAGATAATTGCTTAGTGCTTGCTGCTAACACTTTATTACCCTTCCACACCTAAGGCTTTATTAGTTTTCATACCCGGGAATGGGATTACTGAGTCCTTGTGGCTCACAGATTACAACACACGCCAGATGTAGGTACAGCCGAGTACGATGCATGAGATGGATCAAAACTTCACTGGGAGTTCAATGAAGAGCGTGGTCGCTACTATGTATCGTATCCCGACGATCAGTAGTGATTCCTACTAGGGGCGATCAGGCCTTGTGTTCGTGGTATCTTTTCTCATTAGGATTTCGTCCGTAGTCGGACCCTATGTTATTTGGATGAATGTATGCTATTGAATTCATTGTGTGATGTGGCGAGTGTAAGCCAACTATTTTACTCTTTCATCCTTGTACTTTTACATGAGATGTGCAAAGATACCACCCTTGAGATCATTCCAGAATGCGCTTATGTCTCTAAGTCGTGCCTCGACACGTAGGAGATATAGTCGCATCCTGGGCATTACAAGTTGGTATTCAGAGCCTTCTCCAACCTAGGAGCCCCCTGATTGATCGAACCACTGACGGTTGAGTCTAGGCAGGCACACAAAAAATGTTTTGAGTATATATATATATATATATATATATATATTGGAGAGTAGGATTTCTTTTTACTACTCATCCCCTTCATCACTCTGGTGAGAACTCCTGATGTTGTTCTATCTTCACTACTCTCAAAATTTCACCAAATTTTTTTTAGGATCACGCGGGTATTGTTTGGATTGTTTCGATATCTTTGTGACGAGAATATTGTTCTCGATGCCTCCTGTCATTTAGGGGTTGTGGCAGTGTCCCTGGGAGTTGAGCTCCGAGGTGTTGTCGTCACAAATGTATCGTTGTGGTTCTAGAATACCAGCGGAGGCCGACATCGAAAACTCTTCTATGCATGTCAGGTGGTGAGATAACGCCGACATCACCCAGTACTGGGGAGATAGTTCGGGAGTATTGCCACAGCTAGTATTGCGGATGTGTTTCGAAGGTCCGAGGTAAACGGTTTCCGAAGATGACTGGTTATGTATTGACGGATCGATACAGCTGGATGTAGGTTTAGAGTTGAGTGCGCGGTGCTTCCCCTGTATCCCCAACACCAGATTGCATAACCGGAAAGCTTCGGGAATTAATTGGTGGGTTTCAAGTAGCTCGTAGGAAATCTTCCAACGGGTGCATGGTATTAGGTTTGGGGTTCAACATCTAGTGAAGAGGTTTCATGGGCGATGTTCCAATTGGGAGTTGCATCTTAAAGGATCCTTGGCTATGCTGATCCGGGGATTGCAAGACCCTTTGTAACACGTGCCATGGGGCATTCAGCACGAACATGTGGGATGAAACCTCTATTATGTATTTGTTCCATCTGTTACCTTGTTGTTTTGTTCTTTCACTTTGTTCTCCCAAGTGGCTTCTCGACAAGTTGTTGTACCATTAAGCTATGGAATTCATTCGTTCATTTTTTTCGGATGTTCATTGTGAAGTCTATATGTTGCAAATATCTAGCCATTGATTCAGCTTATCTATTATTTGCTTCAATGGCTAACGGTTGTCGTCATCTTCAGGATGGCACCTAAGAAAGTTCCCAACCAGAACCCAGAGGGTGAAGAAGAGTGTCCTCCTTCCCCTCCTCCTCCGCCTGAGGCATGGAGAGCGATTATGCAGGCGACCAACCAAAACACTCAGATGCTCATGCAAATGATGCAGAGTTTCCAAGCCAATCAAGCAAATCAAGGCAATCAAGGGAACCAAGGGCAAGGCAATCTGTTCAATCAACCTCACTTTGCAACTCTGAACGAATTCCTGGCAAATCAGCCCAAGTCTTTTAGTTACTGTGTGGACCCGCTAGATGCTGAAGATTAGATCACAGACATGAAGAAGCATTTTGAATGCAGTAACGTCGGACCAAAGGATTATGTCAAGTTTGTCGCCTTCCAACTCAAAGATCAAGCTGCAGATTGGTGGCAACAGTACAAAGACTCCAGAGCGGGTCGTGAGATCTCGTTGAAAGACTTCTGCCGCGATTTCCATTCTCATCACATTCCTACCAGTGTCATTGAAGGTATGCGCGAGAAACTCCGCAATCTGAAGCAAGGCACCATGTCTGTCTATCAATACAATGTCAAGTTCCAGAATCTTGCCTGTTATGCGAAGCAAGATATCCCGATGCCAAGAGCAAAATCTACCAGTTCCGAGGTGGTCTGAAAGATGAACTCCAACTTGCACTCACTTTGTTCGAGCCGGATGAATTTGATCTATTCTACAACATGGCTCTCAAGAAAGAGGCAACTCAGCTCAAGTCTGAAGCTTGCAAAAAGAGGATAAGAGATGTCGTTCACTCCTCCTCTTCCTCTCAAGTGGGTGCCAAGCAGCAGAAGTTCTGGCTACCGCCTCCTCCGGTGCTCCGACCTCCAAGCAACAACAAGCACTCAGGTGGTCGTGGATTCTCCCACCCACCCAACCCAAGCAACCAGTCCAAGTCTCAGTTCCAAGCTCCAAGACCAACTGTTCCTCCTTCTCGTCCAGTTTCAGAGGTCACTTCCTTCAAATGTGGTATGAAGGGTCATTATTCCAACAAGTGCACCAACCAGAGGCGCCTTTCGCCTCCTCCACCTGTCAGCAATGCTATTGTCAAGCACAATCCCAAGTCAGCAAGAGTGAACCTGATGAATGCATCTCAAGTAGAGAATTCTTCTGATATGATTATGGGTAACCTCTCAGTTAACTCAATTCATGCAAGAGTTTTATTCGATTCTAGCGCATCGCATTGTTTTATGTCAAGACCGTTCGCTATGAAGCATGATTCTAATTCTCAATTGTTGGAGAGACCCTTGGTAATTGTTTCTCCGGCATTGTCTATGAGGGCTACTACAATGATTCCGGATATCTCTATTCATATGGGTGATTACAGTTTTCTGGTTTCCCCGGTTGTTCTCGGTAACTCCGACATTGATATAAGCATGATGCAAATATTGATTGTCCAAACAAGGAGGTCAAGCTAACTCATCTTGATGAAGACGTGATTATCTTCGCAGCTCGAGATAACATAATCAGGCTATTCTCTCTCAATGACAAGGGCGAGATTAATGCCATTTCCCAGATTCCGGTGGTTTGTGAATATGAGGATGTATTCCCTGAAGAGCTTCCAGGCATGCCTCCCAACCGTCCAGTTGAATTCGTTATTGAACTTTAACCTGGTACCGAGCCAGCCTATCGGCTTCCGTACAAGCTTTCTCCTGATGAGTTGAAGGAATTGAAGAAACAACTCGATGAGCAAGAACGAATGGGTCTAATCAGACCAAGTACTTCTCCTTGGGGCCGCGGTGTTCTTTTTGTCAAGAAAAAGGATGGCACAAAACGATTGTGTGTTGATTACCGGCCATTGAACAAGAACAGAATTAAGAATAAGTACCCGCTCCCCAACATCAATGAATTGTTCGATGGGCTACCATCAGATGCGTATCTGTGAAGAGGATATTCCCAAGACCGCATTCAGAACGAGTTATGGCTCATATGAGTACACGGTCATGTCTTTCGGGCTTGCAAACGCTCCACCCACTTTCTCTCGGATGATGCACTTCATATTCAACCCATACACCAATGAATTCGTTCTTGTCTATCTGGGTGATATTCTGGTATTCTCCAAGAATGAAGAAGACCACGCCAAGCACCTCCGTTTGGTTCTCGACAGGCTCCGTGAGCACCGTTTCTATGCGAAGTTCTCCAAATGTGAATTCAGGCTTGATAAAGTCTTGTATCTTGGCCATATTATCTCTGCCGAGGGCATTTCTGTTAACCCCGAGAAGGTTGAATCTATTGTCAATAGGGAACCTCCTCAGAATGTCAAACAACTCCGAAGTTTAGTCGGTCTCACAAGCTATTGCAGAAGGTTCGTTGAGGACTTCTCCAAGATTGCCAAGCCTCTTTCCAACCTGTTGCAGAAGAATGTCAATTACTCGTGGACTTCTGATTGTGATGTGGCATTCAATACACTCAAAGAGAAGCTCATTTCTGCTCCGGTACTTACTCCTCCGGATGAGTCCAAGCCTTATGAAGTGTTCTATGATGCTTCATTGCAAGGTCTTGGTGGTGTTCTCATGCAAGACAAGAAGATTGTTGCATACACTTCGCGTCAGCTTAAACCAAATGAGAAGAATTACCCCACACATGATCTTGAGCTAGCAGCAGTTGTACATGCTGTGATCACGTGGAGACACCTTCTGTTGGGCAGAAAAGTGGACATCTTCACCGATCACAAGAGCCTGAAGTACATCTTCACCCAGCCAAACCTTAACCTCCGCCAGACTCGTTGGGTTGAGATGATTCAAGAATACGATCCAAGCATTGAGTAAACTCCTAGCAAGGCCAATGTCATTGCAGATGCCTTGAGCAGAAAGGCGTATTGCAACAGTATCCTCCTCAAATCGTTCCAACCTGAACTTTGTGAATCATTCAGGAAGCTCAACCTCCAAGTCGTTCCGCAAGGATTTCTTGCCAACCTTCAAGTCGCTCCTACCTTGGAAGATCAAATCCGTGAGGCCCAACTCAGTGATGCTATGGTGCAGAAGGTGAAACATGGTATTGCAAAGGGTACTCCCAAGTACAAGTGCTATCGCATTGATGAGAAAGATACTTTGTTCTTTGAGTACAGAATTGTGGTTCCCAAAGCTGATCCCAGGAAGCTCATAATGAACGAAGCACATGACTCACTCCTCTCGATACATCCAAGAAGCTCCAAGACGTACCATGACCTCAAGCAATCCTATTGGTGGACTCACATGAAAAGAGAAATTGCTCAATTCGTGAACGAGTGTGATGTCTGCAGAAGAGTGAAGACAGAGCATCAACGTCCAGCCGGACTCCTTCAACCTCTACGTATTCTCGAGTGGAAATTCGATCACATTGAGATGGATTTCGTCACTGGTTTTCCCAAGACCAAGCAAGGAAATGATGCTATATTTGTGGTGATTGACAAGCTCACTAAAGTGGCTCATTTTCTTCCAGTCAAAGAATCCATCAACGCAGCACAACTGGCAGAGCTGTACACCTCCATAATTGTCTCTTTCCATGGCATCCCTCAAGTAATCTCCTCAGATCGTGGAAGCTTGTTCACTTCCAAATTCTGGGATTCCTTCCGGTCAGCTATGGGTACCAAGATTCGCTTCAGCACAACTTTTCACCCTCAGACTAGTGGTCAAGTCGAAAGAGTGAACCAAATTCTCAGAGCATGTGTAATCTCCTTCGGTATGAAATGGGAAGATTGCCTTCCATTTGCCGAATTCTCCTACAACAACAACTTCCAAGCAAGTGCAGGCAAACCATCGTTTGAAATTCTCTATGGCAGGAAGTGTCGTACCCCTCTCAACTGGTCTGAGACTGGTGAACGTCAACTCCTTGGAAATGATTTGATCTTAGAGGCCGAAGAAATGTGCAAAGTCATACGTGAGAATCTCAAGGCCGCGCAATCGCACCAAAAGAGCTACTATGACGGCAAGCATCATGACTTAGCTTTCGACATTGGAGATCATGTCTATCTCCGTGCTTCTCCAATTGAAGGGCACTCAGAGGTTCGGTATCAAGGGCAAGCTTGCTCCAAGATATGTGGGTCCTTTCAAGATTATTGGCAAGAGAGGCGATCTAGCCTACCAACTCGAGCTTCCCTCCAACTTTGCAAATGTGCATGATGTGTTTCACGTGTCACAACTCCGCAAGTGCTTCAAGACGCCTGAACGCACCATTCCTTTCGAAGAGTCTGATCTTCAGCAAGACTTGTCTTATCCTGAGCACCCCGTTGCTATCCTCGAAGAAACTGAGCGCAAGACCCACAACAAGTCCATCAACTTCTTGAAAGTTAAGTGGTCACACCATACCGACCGAGAAGCTACATGGGAACGAGAAGATCATCTCCGTTCCGAGTATCCCGCTTTCTTTCAGTCCTAGATCTTGGGACGAGATCTTTTTGTAGTGGATGAGAGTTTTAACGCCCCGGATGTAATAATTCCATTTATGGCAATATATGAAACATTGACTTCTCAATTCCATTCTGGGCTCTTCCTTCATTTCGGGTTTCTTCATTTTTATCTTGTGCGTGTGTTGCATGTCACCATGTCATTTTCATTATGTGCATTGCACTGGCATAGTCTCACTTGCAATCGTGTGTAGTTGCATCGTCTCCGTTCTCTCTGTTATCCGTTTCGAGCTCCGACACTCACACACGTGCCCGTCGCACCTCTCAAGTCTTTGTTTTGTGTGTGGGTAAAAAACATCCTCGGAATGGGCCGAGACTTATCAAGTGCTCTTGGTATATCACCGGTAGACCGCCTGTCAAGTTTCGTCTCGTTTGAAGGTCGTTTGATACTCCAACGGTTAACCACGTGGGCTGAAAACCACTATATCTTTTGGCCCAGCAACCCTCCACAACAACCCACTAGCCCAGCACAACCACACCCATCCTCTCGGTCGTCGGATCGTGATCGTGTGGGCGAAAACCGCACCTCATTTGGACACTCCTAGCTCCCTCTACCTATAAATATGCCCATCTCCCCCAAATTCCGGATCAAACCCCAATTTTTCCGTCTTCTTCGCGCAGCCGGACGCGTCCGATCCAGCCGAACACGTCCGCCCACCGCCCCGAGCCAACCACCTTGCGCCACATGGCACCCCGACGGCCGCTCCATCCCGCACCACCCTGCGCCTCACCCGCCGTCCCCACGAACCCCCGCCGCAGCACCCGCGTGCGACCCCGCCGGCTCACCGCCGCCCCACCGCCGGCTGGCTCCGCCACCACACCGCCGTCGTGATGCATCCTAGCTCCGCGCCGCGCCCACTCTGGCCTCTGCGAGAGCCGTCGCCGGCCGCGCCCCCTCGCCAGCCCGGCGCCGGCCGGATCCGGCCCCCGTCGCCCCGACCTGCTCTAGATCCGCCCCGACCCGCGAGCCGGCGCCCGCAGCCGCCGCCGGGACATCCATGTCCCGGGAGCCCGTCGTCCGCTGAACTAAACGCGTTGCAGCCGCCTGGATTCGCACGTTCCGGGATCTCCCCATCCAACTTCTCCCGAGGTGTTTTTTTTCACTAAGTCCCAGATCTGTGTAAATTTATTGCCTTCTTCATGTGGTAACTTTGTACTTGGTGCTCCGTTCTGCGCATATGATATATCGAAATGTTCATCTCGAAGTGCTCTACATATTAGTATCAGTTTAATGCATGCTAGGGTTCATCTAGATGTCTTAATCTTCGCTGCAAGAGTGATTCGTGATGTTACCGTTTCAACACTAGTTGTCTGTTATCATTTTGTTGGCATGTTCGTGAGGTCTTAAGTTGGTGCATGTTGGTCCAAATGTAGTGTATGATATGTCAAAATGTTCATGTAGTGATGCTCTTCATGATGGATGCATTTGCATACATGTTAGGTTGCATTTATGCCATGTTTAACCCTGTTGGAAAAGTGCATGTGGCTGATAAGTTTCTAAACTTGTTATCAGATGATGTTTTGTCTTGTTCTTGTGAAGTAATCCATGTGTCATATGAGCTAGGTGTCAACATGAGTTTTGCTCATTGGGATGTGCTCTACATGATAGCTTCATTTTAATGCCATGATATGTCTTGAGATGAGTGCATCAAGCTTGTTAACATGCTATTGTGATGTTAAATTTCTGCTAACTGTGAATCTGTTAATTTTTATGCCATGTTTCTATGATGACAGCGCCTTTGTTGTGCATGGTTAGAGTTCTCAAGTGGATGTTCCTTGATGTATATGTTATGCTCTAGCTATCCATGCTCTTGTTTGCCATGATGAGTGGATGTAGCTTGTTGTTTTCATGCTCTGAAGTTGCTATAAAATGTTCCTGTCAGCATGTTATCAACAACTTCAGTTTTGCCACGTGAATAGCTAGTGTTCTATGCATACTATGACCATGTTCTTTCCATGAGTAGCTTCACAAACATGTCTTCTTGTTGTTCTTCTTGCTGTTGGTTATATTCACATGCCATGCTATGCTTTGAGATGAGTTGCACAAGCTTGCAAACATGCCTACTTGTTGTTGTTGCTGCCATGCCCAGATTTTCACCAAGTCTGGTTAAACTTTTGCACTTTTGCCATGCTGTTTGTGACATGTTCTAGTATGTTGTAGAAGTAGCCATGTAACATCCCAAATTTCCAATTTGGAATGTTATACATTAGATCATTATGCATATCATATTTTCTTGCTTTTGGTGATCCAAGAAAATCCTAAGCAACTCAAGGACCCTCGGAGAGAGTTGGGGATTTCAATATTTTCATATTTGAGGTTTCTCAAATTTTTGAAAATAGGATCATTTGATTTTATCTATTTATCTTCACGTATTTCTATCATAAATATATTAGAGAGGGAGTAAAATGACTCTCCCAAAAATAAAGAAATACGGGGGATTTTAATAGAAAAATCAAATACGTTTATTTGGAGTTTTATTCGAATTAGGAAAATTGCATGTTTTCAAAAATGCATTTTAGTGCCAAGAAAATGTTCATCTTGTTCTAAATATTCCATTTAGACGGTGAAAATTTGTTTTGGCAATTTTAGATTTTATTTTATTTTTTTAGAATTCTTTTTCGCAGCGCCGGCGTTAATTAGAAAAAAAATAGGGGACCCGACCTGACTGGGCCGAAGCCCAGCCGAGCCAGGCCCAAGCCGCCTCGCCCGCACCGCCTTCCCCAGCGACGGCCGAAGCCGAGCCGGACTCCGCCGCCGCCGTGGTTGCCCCCTTCCCCAAGCCTTCTACCCCTCCCCCCTATATATGTGCAGCCCCCCCCTCTGCCGCACACCGCCCTGCCCTTGCCGCCGCAAGCCGTCGCCCCGCCGCCTTGCCGCCGCAACCCGCCGTCGCGACGCCTCAGCCGCCGCTGCTGCTGCCCGCCGCTGCTGCCGCCCGCCCCGCGGCCACCACCGCCGCCGCAGCCGCCCCGCCGCCTTGCCGCCGCCCGCCGCAGCCGCCGCCGCCGCCGGTCGTCGACGAGGTAGCCGCCCGGTTCTTTTCTTAAAGACCGTTGGTTTTTTTAGAACCCCTAGTCGTTTCTTTCTTTCTTTAGATCTATTTTCTGTTTTTTTTTCGATTTAGTTAATTAGTAACCGTTCGTTCGTTCTAACGAACGAGTTTGTCATTTAGTCTCAGCTGACGAACGTTCGTTCGTTAAAGCTGTATTAGTTTTCTTTTTCTAGTTTATTTTGTGATCACGATCTCTGATCCGATCTTTGCTTTAGTTTAACTTTTCGCTCGTTTATCGGAATCAGGTGATTCAAGCGCCTGGAGTTTCATCTCGAAATTCTCTTTCCGTTTAACCTAGTCACTCAAGCGTTTGCCTCTGTTAAATTTGGACTTAGGTCCAGGTTGGTTCGGTAGTTGTTTTTCTTTCGCCGTTTGTCTTTCGTTGCTTCTCTTTTGCCGTTTCTTTTGCAAACCGGAGTTCTTAAGTTGAACTTTCTGGTTAGATCTCTTATTCGAGTTTTATCCGTGCATTAGTTAAGTACTTATTGTGTGCTTGTTTGTTTGCGATAGAGTACCCGGAGTGCGCCGCTTGCTACTTTGAATCTCTAGGTTTTGCGGATCATCAGCAAGGCAAGTAACACTTTGATCATACTTTCCAATTACCCAGTTTTCATTGCATTAGTCAAACCCTCACACATTGCATGAGTAGGATCAATTAACTTGTGGGACTGGGAAGTAGATTGAGGTAGTACCTATTACCTGCATTACTTTCAAACCTTTGGGAGTTACTTCTACGTTTGCTGTTAGGACATGCTATGCTCGTAGACGTGGATTGGGTGAGTGTATCCATGACAGATGTG
The DNA here is from genome assembly GCA_902687465.1 of Secale cereale. Taxonomy (NCBI): domain Eukaryota; kingdom Viridiplantae; phylum Streptophyta; class Magnoliopsida; order Poales; family Poaceae; genus Secale; species Secale cereale. Next base: position 604,912,102 of record LR738710.1, on the reverse strand, counting down.
AGTTTGTTAATTAATGGTTCAACTTAAGGTGGCAACATTAAAACACATCTGGGTGGATTGAGGCACCTGGGTATTCCAGCGATTGCCTGTTTTTCTTCTGACCGCCATCGAGGCTCAAAGGGATCATGAGATCATTCATACTAGAAACTTCCGTGTGCAGCCACAATGCTATTATGGGCTCTAGCATAGTATGAGTAAGTCGTGCGAACTCTTACAGTGGTGGACTAGCAGATGTAGGGGATGTAGGTTGGTACGGTCCACCCGTTTGTAAGGTGCGAGTACTTCCGAAAGACTGTGTCTCGGTCATCCGTTTCTCAAACATCATGAAGTATGAGAAATCAAATGGAGGAGATCGGGTCTTGTGGGGAAAAGTGCACAAACCTCTGTAGAGTGTACACACTGATCATGATTAGCCGTGTCCCTGGTTACAGACGTCTTGAGTATCTAGTAATTGGATATCATGTGAATCTCATCATGTTACTTTAATTTAGTATTGTTGGGTTTAATAATGATTTATTAATTGGGGTTGAGAGGATGTCTATATTCTCAATGATGTTTCAACTACCATGATAGTTAATTAAAATCTATTCCTTTGAAGTAGGGAAAAATTGGCTTTACGCAAAAACTGTAACCATAGAGCTTTCCACCAGCCATATTGCATATAGTATAGCTTTACTTTCATTGCTCTCTATGTGTTACTTTGCCAGCATATTCCATGTGCTGACCCGTTTTCGAGCTGCAACGTTTATGTTGCAAACTTTTCAGACGACAAGTAAGGTGCCTTATAGGTCGTTGTTCTATACTCAGTGATGTCGTTGGAGTTGATGGACTCACTTATCTTCCAAAGCCTTCCGCTGTTATCGTGTTAGATGGCCTTAAGCCATTTTTATTGTAATAAGTCCATCGTTGGAACTATCGATGTAATAAGTGTGTGATTGCTACTCTGTTAAAAATCCTTCAAGTACTGTGCGTCTCAGCATTACTGATCCAGGGATGACACTGATGCACAGAGATCAGACTGTTTGAGGTCTGGTCGCTACAAGCCATGTGGTTATTCTTGAAGAGCATGTTATGCATGTTATTTCCATGCCTTTTGCTTGCTTGTTGGAGTGTTGTACCATACTTAAACTTGGTCACTTAGTGGGCAACTTGCTGTTTTTGGCAGTTTGCATCGTGTAGTGTTTTGCTTGTCATTTGCAAATCGTGCATCCGTTTCCCATGATCTTTATATCGATTTCATCCGAAATCTTCTCCTCTATCCAGTGGATTGCTTGGTTACCCAAGATGAAGCCTTCTCCATCATCTTATCCTTACACTCAAGAGCATCCTCATGCATACGCACATCATACTTGCATTCCATGACATGTCTTGCATCTTGTTGATTGTACATTGCACCATGATTGATCTTGTACCGTTGTTGTGCTCTTATGTTGGGTAGAGCCGGGAGCCGATACCAAGTTCGAGGATCTTGTCGAGACTGAGTTTGAGAAGCCGTCTTACCATCCCACCAACGACTTACCAGGCAAGAAGACCGTTCCCCGATATCACCTCTATATTTGCCTTGCTAGTTGTCTCGCTCTTTAGCTATGCGTCGATGCCTATTATTGTCTTGTCAGCCTCCTATTGTTGCCATGAAACACTCTAACCGCCTTCCTAGCAAACCGTTGATTGGCTAAGTACACTTTTGCTCACCCCCACTTATAGCATTGTTACTTGCAGGTGAAGTCTGAAGATTGCTCCATGTTCGGACTAGTTTATTGGGATAACACAATATATATATTAATCAAATTAGTGCACATATATATTTGTAATGGGTGGAAGGTTTGGCCTTCTGCTTGGTGTTTTGTTCCACTCATGCCACCTTAGGACCCGATAAACCGGTGACACTGTTGGGGTTTATGGCCCCCCCTTGATAATTCGGACTACTTAAAGCTTTTCCAGCAAGGCCCAACATTGGTCCTACATTTGCCTAACAACTAAAAACTTGCATTGGGACTTATAAACCCGAGTTCTTAATCCACCCCTCGGGCCAGTGCTCCTCATGTGTGTTGGTGCAAACTAGAGCACCTTGCGTCGCTCCCTTGGCAACTTGGACTTCAGCGATACGTAAGCTTAGCTCATTCGGTCGTGGCCTGAGACGAGATACACAAAGCTACTATCAGGGTGTCGGCACACCGGGAGGTCTTGCTGGATTAGTTTTACCTTGGTCGAAATAACTTGAGCACAGGATTCCGAGAATACTCGGGTCTTCCCACCTTGGAGTTGCGACTCCGCAGATCGTGAGCTTGTGATGGGCTAAGTGGGGACACCCCTGCAGGGTTTTGAACTTTCGAAAGTCGTGCCCGCGGTTATGTGGCAGATGAGAATTTGTTAATATCCGGTTGTAGATAACTTGACACCATATCCTTAAGAATACACTACCTGTGTGAGTAACCGTGATGGTCTCTTTCCGAAGGGCTTCGGGAAGTGAACACGAAGGGGTTATGTATGAACGTGAGTAGCTAGGATCACTTCTTGATCAACTTGGCGACCGTTGGCACATATTCTCATCTCGCTCTGAACTCGTAAGCTAGTTGCTTAGTTCTTGCTGCAAACACTTTATTACCCTTAAACACCTAAGGCTTTGTTAGTTTTAATACCCAGGAATGGGATTGCTGAGTCCTTGTGGCTCACAGATTACAACACAGGCTAGATGCAGGTACAGCCGAGTACGATGCAGGAGATGGATCAGAACTTCACTGGGAGTTCGATGAAGAGCGTGGTCGTTACTATGTATCGTATCCCGACTATCAGTAGTGGTTCCTACTAGGGGCGGTCATGCCTTGTGTTTGTGGTATCTTTTCTCGTTTGGATTTCGTCCGTAGTCGGACCCTGTGTTATTTGGATCAATGTATGCTATTGTATTCATTGTGTGACGTGGCGAGTGTAAGCCAACTATTTTACTCTTTCATCCCTGTACTTTTACATGAGATGTGCAAAGATACCACGCTTGAGATCATTCCAGAATGCGCTTATGTTTCTAAGTCGTGCCTCGACACGTAGGAGATATAGTCGCATCCTGGGCATTACAAGTTGGTATTCAGAGCCTTCTCCGACCTAGGAGCCCCCTGATTGATCGAACCGCTGATGGTTGAGTCTAGGCACACACACAAAAAATGTTTCGAGTCCTATATATATATAGGAGAGTAGGATTTCTTTTTACTCCTCATCCCCTTCATCGCTCTGGTGACGACTCCTGACGTTGTTCTATCTTCACTACTCTCAAAATTTCACCAATTTTTTTAGGATCACGCGTGTATTGTTTGGATTGTTCCGATATATTTGTGACGAGAACATTGTTCTCAATGCCTCCTGTCATTTAGGGGTTATGGCAGTATCCCGGGGAGTTGAGCTCCGAGGTGTTGTCGTCACAAATTTATCGTTGTGGTTCTAGAATACCAGAGGCGGCTGACATCGAAAGCTCTTCTATGCATGTCTGGTGGTGAGATAACCCCGACGTCACCTAGTACTGGGGAGATAGTTTGGGAGTATTGCCACAGCTAGTATAGCGGATGCGTTTCGAAGGTCCAAGGTAAACGGTTTCTAAAGATGACTGGTTATGTGTTGATGGATGGATACAGCTGGATGTAGGTTTAGAGTTGAGTGCGCGGTGCTTCCCCTGTATCCCCAACACCAGATTGCATAAGCGGATAGCTTTGGGAATTAATAGGTGGGTTTCAAGTAGCTTGTAGGAAATCTTCCAACGGGTGCATGGTATGAGGTTTGGGTTTCAACATCTAGTGAAGAGGTTTCATGGGCGTGGTTCCAATTGGGAGTTGCATCTTAAAGGATCCTTGGCTATGCTGATCTGGGGATTGCAAGACCCTTTGTAACACGTGCCATGGGGCATTCAACACGAACATGTGGGATGAAATCTCTATTATGTATTTCTTCCATCTGTTACCTTGTTGTTTTGTTCTTTCATTTTGTTCTCCCAAGTGGCTTCTCGACAAGTTGTTGTGCCATTAAGCTATGGAATTCATTCGTTCATGTTTGTTCGGATGTTCATTGTGAAGACTATATGTAGCAAATATATAGCCGTTGATTCAGCTTATCTATTATTTGCTTCAATGGCTAACGGTGTCATCATCTTCAGGATGGCACCTAAGAAAGTTCCCAACCAGAACCCAGAGAGTGAAGAAGAGCGTCCTCCTTCCCCTCCTCCTCCGTCTGAGGCATGGAGAGTGATTATGCAGGAGACCAAGCAAAATACTCAGATGCTCATGCAAATGATGCAGAGTTTCCCAGCCAATCAAGCAAATCAAGGCAATCAAGTGAACCAAGGCCAAGGCAATCTGTTCAATCAACCTCACTTTGCGACTCTGAACCAATTCCTGGCAAATCAGCCCAAGTCTTTCAGTTTGTGTGGACCCGCTAGATGCTGAAGATTGGATCACATACATCAAGAAGCATTTTAAATGCAGTAACGTCAGACCTGAGGATTATGTCAAGTTTGCCGCCTTCCAACTCAAAGATCAAGCTGCAGATTGGTGGCAATAGTACAAAGACTCCAGAGCGGGTCGTGAGATCTAGTGGACTGACTTCTGCCATGATTTCCGTTCTCATCACATTCCTACCAGTGTCATTGAAGGTATGCGTGAGCAATTCCGCAATCTGAAGCAAGGCACCATGTCTGTCTATCAATACAATGTCAAGTTCCAGATTCTTGCCTGTTATGCGAAGCAAGACAACCCCGATGCCAAGATCAAAATCTACCAGTTCCGAGGTAGTCTGAAAGATGAACTCCAACTTGCACTCACTTTGTTCAAGCTGGATGAATTTTATCAATTCTACAACATGGCTCTCAAGCAAGAGGCAGCTGAGCTCAAGTGTGAAGCTTCCAAAAAGAGGATAAGAGATGTCATTCACTCCTCCTCTTCCTCTCAAGTGGTTGCCAAGCAATAGAAGTTCTGGCTACCGCCTCCTCCAGTGCTCCGTCCTCCAAGCAACAACAAGCACTCAGGTGGTCGTGGATTCTCCCACCCACCCAACCCAAGCAACCAGTCCAAGTCTAAGTTCCAAGCTCCAAGACCAAGTGTTCGTTCTTCCCGTCCTGTTTCAGAGGTCACTTGCTACAAATGTGGTCTGAATGGTCATTATTGCAACAAGTGCACCAACCAGAGACGCCTTCCGCCTCCTCCACATGTCAGCAATGCTATTGTCAAGCACAATCCCAAGTCAGCAAGAGTGAACCTGATGAATGCAGCTCAAGTAGAGAATTCTTATGATATGATTATGTGTAACCTCTAAGGTAACTCAATTCCTGCAAGAGTTTTATTCGATTCTGGCGCATCGCATTGTTTTATGTCAAGACCGTTCGCTATGAAGCATGATTTTAACTCTCAATTGTTGGACAAACCCTTGGGAGTTGATTCTCCGGCATTGTCTATGAGGGCTACTACAACGATTCCGGATATCTCTATTCATATGGGTGATTATATTTTCTGGTTTCCCTGGTTGTTCTCGGTAACTCCGACATTGATCTTATTCTTGGGATGGATTGGCTCTCTAAACATGATGCAAATATCGATTGTGCAAACAAGGAGGTCAAGCTAACGCATCCTGACGAAGACATAATTATCTTCACAGCTCGAGATAACACAATCAGGCTATTCTCTCTCAATGAAAAGGGAGAGATTAATGCTATTTCCCAGATTCCGGTGGTTTATGAATATGAGGATGTATTCCCTGAAGAGCTTCCAGGCATGCCTCCCAACCGTCCAGTTGAATTCGTTATTGAACTTGAACCTGGTATCGAGCCAGCCTATCGGTGTCCGTACAAGCTTTCTCCTGATGAGTTGAAGGAATTGAAGAAACAACTCGATGAGCAAGAACGAATGGGTCTAATCAGACCAAGTACTTCTCCTTGGGGCTATGGTGTACTTTTTGTCAAGAAAAAGGATGGCACAGAATGATTGTGCGTTGATTACCGGCCATTGAACAAGAAGACAATTAAGAATAAGTACCCGCTCCCCAACATCAATGAACTATGGCTCATCAGATTTGTATCCGTGAAGAGGATATTCCCAAGACCGTATTCATAACGAGTTATGGCTCACGGTCATGTCTTTCGGGCTTGCAAATGCTCCACCCACTTTCTCTCGGATGATGCACTTCATATTCAACCCCTACACCAATGAATTCGTTCTCGTCTATCTTGGTGATATTTGGTATTCTCCAAGAATGAAGAAGACCACGCCAAGCACCTCCGTTTTGTTCTCGACAGGCTCTGTGAGCACCATTTCTATGCGAAGTTCTCCAAATGTGAATTCTGGTTTGATAAAGTCCTCTATCTTGGCAATATTATCTCTGTCGAGGGAATTTCTGTTAACCCCGAGAAGGTTGAAGCTATTGTCAACTAGGAACCTCCTCAGAATGTCAAACAACTCTGAAGTTTCCTCGGTCTCACAAGCTATTGCAGAAGGTTCGTTGAGAACTTCTCCAAGATTGCCAAGCCTCTTTCCAACATGTTGCAGAAGAATGTCAATTACTCGTGGACTCCTGATTTTGATGTGGCATTCAATACACTCAAGGAGAAGCTCATTTCTGCTCCGGTACTTACTCCTCCGGATGAGTCCAAGCCTTATGAAGTGTTCTATGATGCTTCATTGCAAGGTCTTGGTGGTGTTCTCATGCAAGACAAGAAGATCGTTGCATACACTTCGCGTCAGTTTAAACCAAATGAGAAGAATTACCCCACACATGATCTTGAGCTAGCAGCAGTTGTTCATGCCTTGATCATGTGGAGACACCTTCTGTTGGGCAGAAAAGTGGACATCTTCACCGATCACAAGAGCCTGAAGTACATCTTCACCCAGCCAAACCTTAACCTCCGTCAGACTCGTTGGTTTGAGATGATTCAAGAATACGATCCAAGCATTGAGTACACTCCTGGCAAGGCCAATGTCATTGCAGATGCCTTGAGCAGAAAGGCGTATTGCAACAGTCTCCTCCTCAAACTGTTCCAACCTGAACTTTGTGAATCATTCAGGAAGCTCAACCTCCAAGTCGTTCCGCAAGGATTTCTTGCCAACCTTCAAGTCGCTCCAACCATGGAAGATGAAAATCCGTGAGGCCCAACTCAGTGATGCTATGCTGCAGAAGGTGAAACATGGTATTGCAAAGGGTACTCCCAAGTACAAGTGCTATCGCATTGATGAGAAAGACACTTTGTTCTTTGAGGACAGAATTGTGGTTCCCAAAGGTGATCTCAGGAAGCTCGTAATGAACGAAGCACATGACTCACTCCTCTCGATACATCTAGGAAGCTCCAAGATGTACCATGACCTCAAGCAATCCTATTGGTGGACTCACATGAAAAGAGAAATTGCTCAATTTGTGAACGAGTGTGATGTCTGCAGAAGAGTGAAGGCAGAGCATCAACGTCCAGCCGGACTCCTTCAACCTCTACCTATTCCCGAGTGGAAATTCGATCACATTGAGATGGATTCCGTCACCGGTTTTCCCAAGTCCAAGCAAGGAAATGATGCTATCTTTGTGGTGATTGACAAGCTCACTAAAGTGGCTCATTTTCTTCCAGTCAAAGAATCCATCAACGCAGCACAATTGGCAGAGCTGTACACCTCCAGAATTGTCTCTTTGCATGGAATCCCTCAAGTAATCTCCTCAGAATGTGGAAGCTTGTTCACTTCCAAATTCTGGGATTCCTTCCAGTCAGCTATGGGTACCAAGATTCGCTTCGGCACAACTTTTCACCCTCAGACTAGTGGTCAAGTCGAAAGAGTGAACCAAATTCTCGAAGATATGCTCAGAGCATGTGTAATCTCCTTCGGTATGAAATGGGAAGATTGCCTTCCATTTGCCGAATTCTCCTACAAAAACAGCTACCAAGCAAGTGCAGGCAAAGCACCGTTTGAAATTCTCTATGGCAGAAAGTGTCGTACCCCTCTCAACTGGTCCGAGACTGGTGAACATCAACTCCTAGGAAATGATTTGATCTCAGAGGCCGAAGAAATGTGCAAAGTCATACGTGAGAATCTCAAGGCCACGCAATCGTGCCAAAAGAGCTACTATGACGGCAAGCATCGTGACTTGGCTTTCGACATTGGAGATCATGTCTATCTCCGTGTTTCTCCCATGAAGGGCACTCAGAGGTTCAGTATCAAGGGCACTCAGAGGTTTCTTTCAAGATTATTGGCAAGAGAGGCGATCTAGCCTACCAACTCGAGCTTCCCTCCAACTTCGCAAATGTGCACGATGTGTTTCACGTGTCACAACTGCGCAAGTGCTTCAAGACGCCTGAACGCACCATTCCTTTCGAAGAGATTGATCTTCAGCAGGTATTGTCTTATCGTGAGCACCTCGTTGCAATCCTTGAAGAAACTGAGCGCAAGACCCGCAACAAGTCCATCAAATTCTTGAAAGTTAAGTTGTCACACCATACCGATCGAGAAACTACATGGGAACGAGAAGATCATCTCCGTTTCGAGTATCCCGCTTTCTTTCAGTCCTAGATCACGGGACGAGATCTTTTTGTAGTGGAGGAGAGTTGTAACGCCCCGGATGTAATAATTCCATTTATGGCAATATATGCAACGTTGACTTCATCAATTCCATTCTGGGATCTTCCTTCATGTCGGGTTTCTTCGTTTTTGTCTTGTGCGTGTGTTCCATGTCACCATGTCATTTTCATTATGTGCATTGCATTGGCATAGTCTCACTTGCATCTGTGTGTAGTTGCATCGTCTCCGTTCTCTCTGTTGTCCGTTTCGAGTTCCGACACTCACACATGTGCCCGTCGCACCTCTCAAGTCTTTGTTTCATGAGTGGGTTAAATACATCCTCTGAATGGGCCGAGACTTGTCAAGTGCTCTTGGTATATCACCGGTAGACCGCCTGTCAAGTTTCTTCTTGTTTGGAGGTCGTTTGATACTCCAACGGTTAACCACGTGGGCCGAAAACCCCCTATCTCTTTTGGCCCAGCACCCCTCCACAACAGCCCACTGGCCCAGCACAACCACCCCCATCCTCTCGGTCGTCGGATCGTGATCATGTGGGCAATAACCGCACCTCATTTGGACACTCCTATCTCCCTCTACCTATAAATATGCCCATCTCCCCCAAATTAACCCTAATTTTTTTGTCTTCTTCGCGCAGCCGGACGCGTCCGATCCGGTCGGACACGTCCGCCTGCCGCCCCGAGCCAACCGTCGTGCGCCACGTGGCACCCCGCCAGCCGCTCCACCCCGCACTGCCGTGGGCCCGCCACGGCCCGAGGCCGGCCTGCCCGGCCCGCGCGTCGCCCCGCGCCTCGGCCGCCGTCCCCACGCCCCCCCGCCGCCTCCGGCGACTTCCGCCGCTGCTACTTCTCGAGCTTGCGTTGTATTCCCTCGAAGAGGAAAGGGAGATGCAGCACAGTAGCGTAAGTAGTTCCCTCAGTGTTTGAAAACCAAGGTATCAATCCAGTAGGAGACCACGTGCGATTCCCTCGCACCTGCACAAACAAATAAGAACTTCGCAGCCAACGCGATAAGGGGTTGTCAATCGCTTTCCGGTCACTTACGAAAGTGAGATCTGATAGAGATGATAGTGTGTATTTTTGGTATTTTTTGTTTATAAGAACAGAAAGTAAAAGAGGGAAAAGTAAAGTAGATGTAGATTGATATGCTGAGAATAGACCCGGGAGCCACAAGGTTCTCTAGTGGCTTCTCTCGTGATAGCGATATTCTACGGCGGGTAAACAAATTACTGTCGAGCAATTGATAGAAAAGCAAATAATTATGAAACTATCTAGGCATGATCATTGTATATAGGCAGCACGTCCAAGACAAGCAGACCGACTCCTGCCTGCATCTACTACTATTACTCCACACATCGACCGCTATCTAGCATGCATCTAGTGTATTGAGTACATAAGAACAGAGTAACGCCTTAAGCAAGATGACATGATGTAGAGGGATAAACTCAAGCAATATGATATAAACCCCATCTTTTTATCCTCGATGGCAACAATACAATATGTGCCTTGCTGCCCCTACTGTCACTGGGAAAGGACACCGCAAGATTGAACCCAAAGCCAAGCACTTCTCCCATTGCAAGAACTATAGATCTAGTAGGCCAAACCAAACCAATAATTCGAAGAGACTTGCAAGCATATTATGAGCACACATAAAGAGTTCAGAAAAGAACGAAATATTTCTCATAGATAATCTTGATCATAAACCCACAATTCATCGGATCTCGACAAACACACTGCAAAAAGAGATTACATCGAATAGATCTCCTCGAAGACCGAGGAGAACTTTGTATTGAGATCCAAAGAGAGAGAAGAAGCCATCTAGATACTAGCTATGGACCCGAAGGTCTGTAGTAAACTACTCACAACTCATGGTGAGGGCGATGATGATGATGTAGAAGCACTCCGTGATGGATCCCCCCTCCGGCGGAGCTCCGAAACAGGCTCCAAGATGGGATCTCACGGGAACAAAAGGTTACGGTGGTGGAACTAGGGTTTTCTCTCCTCTCCTGATGGTTTTGGGGTACATAGGCTTATATAAGAGGAAGGAGGACACCGAGGGCCTCACGTGGGACCCACAAGGCAGGGGGCGCGCCCTGGGCAGGGGGGCACACCCCCACCCTCGTGGGCACCTCGTGGCCCCTACTCCGTGGTTCTCAACTCTCCCGTGCGTGATTTTCACCAAAAATATATCTCCCAAAGGTTTCATTCCGTTTGGATTCCGTTTGATATTCCTTTTTCTGCAAAACCCTGAAACAGGCAAAAAACAACAATCTGGACTCGGCCTTTGGGTTAGTAGGTTAGTCCCAAAAATAATATAAAAGTGTATGACAAAGCCCATTAAACATCCAAAACATCATAAATAATAGCATGGAACAATCAAAAATTATAGATACGTTGGAGACGTATCAAGCATCCCCAAGCTTAATTCCTGCTCGTCCTCGAGTAGGTAAATGACAAAAACAGAATTTTTGATGTGGAATGCTAACCAACATAGTTTTTCAATGTAATTCTCTTAATTGTGTCATGAATGTTCAGATCTGAAAGATTCAAGCTAAAAGTCTATATTGACATAAGAAATAATAATACTTCAAGCATACTAACAAAGCAATCATGTCTTCTCAAAATACTATGGCTAAAGAAAGTTATCCCTACAAAATCATATAGTCTGGCTATGCTCGCTCTTCATCACACAAAATATTCATATCATGCACAACCCCGATTTCAGCCAAGCACTTGTTTTCATACTCTATTCTTTCAAATCTTTCAACCTTCACGCAATACATGAGCGTGAGCCATGGACATAGCACTATGGGTGGAATAGAGAGGTGGTTGTGGAGAAGACAAAATGGAGGGAGATAGTCTCACATCAACTAGGCGTATCAACGGGCTATGGAGATGCCCATCAATAGATATCAATGTGAGTGAGTAGGGATTGCCATACAACGGATGCACTAGAGCTAAATATGTATGAAAGCTCAACAAAATAAACTAGTGGGTGTGCATCCAACTTGCTTGCTCACGAAGACCTAGGGCATTTGAGGAAGCCCATCGTTGGAATATACAAGCCAAGTTCTATAATGAAAATTCCCACTAGTATATAAAAGTGACTAAGCATGAGACTCTTTACTATGAAGAACATGGTGCTACTTTGAAGCACAAGTGTGGAAAAAAAAGATAGTAGCAATTGTCCCTTTTTTGGGGCCTTTCTTTGGCCTTTGGCCTTTCCTTCCCTTTTTCTTTCTTTTTTTGTGTGTGGAGGGGCTTTATTGATTTAGCCTTTCCTCCCATGGGACAATGCTCTAATAATGATGATCATCACACTTTCATTACAACTCGATATTACAACTCGATACGACAACAAAGTATGATTCTATATGAATACCTCCGATGGTGTACCGGGATGTGCAATGAAACAAGAGTGACATGTATAAAAAATTATGCATGGTGGCCTTGCCACAAATACGATGTCAACTACATGATCGTGCATGGAAATATGACAATATGAAGCGTGTCATATGAACGGAACAGTCTTATGTTGCATGGCAATATATCTCGGAATGGCTATGGAAATACCATGATAGGTAGGTATGGTGGTTGTTTTGAGGAATATATATGGTGGCTGTATTGAGGAAGGATATATAGTGGGTTTATGGTACCGGCGATAGTTGCGCGGTACAAGAGAGGCTAGCAATGGTGGAAAGGTGAGAGTGCGTATAATCCATGGACTCAACATTAGTCATAAGAACTCATATACTTATTGCAAAAATCTATGAGTCATCAAGACAAAGCAATCAACGCATGCTCCTAGGGGGGAGGTTAGTAGGAGTTGACCATCGCGCGCCCCAACCTCCACACAAAGGTTGGCACTTTACAAATACTTCATGCTCTAACTTCGTCACATAGCGGTTCACCATACGTGCATGCTACGGGAATCACTAACCTTAACACAAGTATTTCTCAATTTCATAATAACTCCACTAGCATGACTCTAATATCACTATCCTCATATATCAAAACATTTATCAAGCATACAACTTCTCATCATATTCAATGCACTTAATGTGAAAGTTTTTACTACATTGATATTGGATGTATATCATGTGAAGAGTAGTTTTATAGCCTAAACACATTACCATGTTGTTTTAATAGACTCTCGAATAGATATAAGTGAAGCATGAGAGTTCAACAATTTCTTCAAAATATTATCACCACCGTGCTCTAAAAGGTATAAGTGAAGCACTAGAGCAAAAACTATTCAACTCAAAAGATATAAGTGAAGCACATAGAGTGTTCTATCAATTCCTAGGCCATATTTAACTCTCTCAAATAGGTGTGTCCAGCAAGGATAATTGTGGCAAACTAACAAGCAAAGAATCAAATTATACAAGACGCTCCAAGCAAAACACATATCATGTGGTGAATAAAAATATAGCTCCTAGTATAGTTACCGATGGATGAAGACGCAAGAGGGGATGCCTTCCCGGGGCATCCCCAAGCTTAGGCTTTTGATTGTCCTTGAATTTTACTTGAGGTGCCATGGGCATCCCCAAGCTTAGGCCCTTGCTACTCTTTGTTCCATAGTCCATCAAAGCAATACTCAAAACTTGAAAACTTCACAACACAAAACATAGACAAAAATTCTCATGAGCTCCGTTAGTATAAGAAATCAAACCAGTACTCAAAGATACTGCAATGCATTCATTGTTTGTTTATATTGGTGTTAAAACTACTGTATTCAAACTTCTCTATGGTTCATACCTCCCAATATTACTCATAGATGCATTGAAATAAGCAAACAACACACGAAAAACAGAATCTGTCAAAAACAGAACAGTCTGTAGTAATCTGCAGGTTTCGCCTACTTCTGTAACTCCAAAAAGTTCAAACTAAATTGGTAAACGTGAGGAATTTGTCTATTAATCATCTGCAAGAAGAATCAACTAAATAGCATGCTCCAGTAAAATATGATGACCATTCTAGCAAGCACTAACGATTCTGTTTTTCACAGCAAGATCAAATAAACTTCACACAAGTCTTCCCAAAGGTTCTACTTGGCACAAACACTAAAAAAACATGAAACCACGTCTGAACAGAAGCTATATGCTATATTTATTCCCTAACAGCAGCAAAAACAAAAAACAAAATTGGGTTGCCTCCCAACAAGCGCTTTCTTTTTACGCCCCTAGCTAGGCACGATACATGATAGATCTAGGTATTGCCATCTTTGGAAGGCAATCCATAAGTGGCTCTCATAATAGATTCATATGGTAATTTGATTTTATTTCTAGGAAAGTTCTCCATGCCTTTCCTTAACGGAAATTGGAATCTAATATTTCCTTCCTCCATATCAATAATTGCACCAATCGTTCTAAGGAGAGGTCTACCAAGAATAATAGGACCCGAAGGATTGCAATCTATATCAAGAACAATGAAATCTACGGGCACATAATTCCTATTGGCAACAATTAGAACATCATTAATTCTTCCCATAGGTTACTTAATAGTGGAATCCGCAAGATGCAAATTTAAAGAACAATCATCAAGTTCATGGAAACCTAGCAAATCACACAAAGTTTTTGGGATAGTGGAGACACTTGCACCCAAATCACACAAAGCATAGCATTCATTATCTTTAATTTTTATTTTGATAGTAGGTTCCCACTCATCATAAAGCTTTCTAGGGATAGAAACTTCTAAATCAAGTTTTTATTCATAAGATTGCATCAAAGCATCAACTAAGTGTTTAGTGAAAGCTTTATTTTGACTATAAGCTTGCGGATAATTTAGTACGGATTGCAACAAGGAAATACAATCAATCAAAGAGAAATTATGATAATTGAATCCCTTGAAATCCAAAGTAGTGGGTTCATCACTATGCAAAGTTTTAATCTCTTCACTCCCACTTTTAACAATTTTAGCATCAAGATCTAAAAACTCCGAATCATTGGGACACCTTAAAGCAGAATCATCTCCAATCCTATCTTCATCAAGATTTATACTAGAAAACAACGATCTAATAGGAGACACATCAATAACTTCCAGATCTTCATCTTTATTTTCATGATAACTAGAAGAACACGTTTTTATATAATTCTCTCTTTTAGCACGCATCCTAGCGGTTCTTTCTTTGCATTCATCAATGGAAATTCTCATTGCTTGGAGAGACTCATTGATATCATGCTTAGGTGGGATAGATCTAAGTTTTAAAGAATCAACATCAAGAGTAATTCTATCCACACTTCTAGCCAATTCATCAATCTTAAGCAATTTCTCTTCAAGCATGGCATTGAAATTCCTTTGCGAGATCATAAACTCCTTAACACTAGTTTCAAATTCTAGTGTTAAGAAGGCATCTTTCCATAAGAGTTGTTGTAGGAATTACCATAATTATTAGAGGAATTACTAGGAAAAGGCCTAGGATTAAAATTCCCTCTATAAGCATTGTTACCAAAATTATTCCTACCAACAAAATTCACATCCAAAGATTCATTGCTATTTTCAATCAAAGTGGACAAAGGCATATCATTAGGATCAGAAGAAGCACTCTTAGCAGCAAATAATTTCATAAGTTCATCCATCTTTCCACTCAAAACACTAATTTCTTCAATAGCATGCACTTTTTTACTAGTAGATCTTTCGGTGTGCCATTAAGAATAATTGACCATGATATTATCTAGGAGTTTGGTAGCTTCTCCTAAGGTAGTTTCCATGAAAGTGCCTCCTGCGGCCGAATCTAAAAGATTTCTAGAAGCAAAATTCAAGCCAGCATAAAAGTTCTGAATAATCATCCATTGATTCCAACCATGTGTAGGGCAATTAGGTATCATTAGTTTCATTCTCTCCCAAGCTTGTGCAACATGCTCATGATCTAGTTGCTTAAAGTTCATAATATTGTTTCTAAGAGAGATGATTTTAGCAGGAGGGAAATACTTAGAGATAAAAGCATCTTTGCACTTATTCCATGAATCAATACTATTTCTAGGCAAATAGGAAAACCAAGTTTTAGCACGATCTCTAAGTGAAAACGGAAATAACTTCAATTTAACAATATCGTTATACATATCCCTTTTCTTTTGCATATCACACAAATCAACAAAGTTGTTTAGATGGGTAGCGGCATCTTCACTAGGAAGGCCAGAGAATTGATCTTTCATGTCAAGATTCAACAAAGCAGCATTGATCTCACAAGATTCATTATCGGTAATAGGAGCAATCGGAGTGCTAATAAAATCATTATTTCTAGTATTGGAGAAGTCACACAATTTGGTATTGTTCCGAGCCATACTGACAATCAAGCAAGAAGCAAGCGAATGATAAACACACGTCAGAAGACGGGCAAATAAAACGGCAAGGGTGAAGTGGGGGTGAGGAAAAAGAGAGGCAAAAATGTAATGCGAAGGATAAGGGTTTGTGATAGGTACTTGGTATATGACTTTTGCGTAAGCCTCCCCGGCAACGGCGCCAGAAATTCTTCTTGCTACTTCTCGAGCTTGCGTTGTCTTCCCTCAAAGAGGAAAGGGAGATGCAACACAGTAGCGGAAGTATTTCCCTCAGTTTTTGAGAACCAAGGTATCAATCCAGTAGGAGACCACGCGTGAGTCCCTCGCACCTGCACAAACAAATAAGAACTTCGCAGCCAACGCGACAAGGGGTTGTCAATCCCTTTACGGTCACTTCTGAAAGTGAGATCTGATAGAGATGATAGTGTATATTTTTGGTATTTTTTGTTTATAAGAACAGAAAGTAAAAGCGGAAAAAGTAAAGTAGATTTAGATTGATATGTTGAGAATAGACCCGGGGGCCAAGTGTTCTCTAGTGGCTTCTCTCGTGATAGCGATATTCTACGGCGGGTAAACAAATTACTGTCGAGCAATTGATAGAAAAGCAAATAATTATGAGACTATCTAGGCATGATCATTGTATATAGGCATCACATCCAAGACAAGTAGACCGACTCCTACCTGCATCTACTACTATTACTCCACACATCGACCGCTATCCAGCATGCATCTAGTGTATTGAGTTCATAAGAACAGAGTAACGCCTTAAGCAAGATGACATGATGTAGAGGGATAAACTCAAGCAATATGATGTAAACCCCATCTTTTTATCCTCGATGGCAAAAATACAATACGTGCCTTGCTGCCCCTACTGTCACTGGGAAAGGACACCGCAAGATTGAACCCAAAGCCAAGCACTTCTCCCATTGCAAGAACTATAGATCTAGTAGGCCAAACCAAACCAATAATTCGAAGAGACTTGCAAGGATATTATGAGCACACATAAAGAGTTCAAAAAAGAACAAAATATTTCTCATAGATAATCTTGATCACAAACCCACAATTCATCGAATATCGACAAACACACCGCAGAAAGAGATTACATCGAATAGATCTCCTCGAAGACCGAGGAGAACTTTGTATTGAGATCTAAAGAAAGAGAAGAAGCCATCTAGATACTAGCTATGGACCCGAAGGTCTGTGGTAAACTACTCACAACTCATGGTGCGGGTGATGATGATGATGTGGAAGCACTCCGTGATGGATCCCCCCTCCGACGGAGCTCCGGAACAGGCTCCGAGAAGGGATCTCACGGGAACAGAAGATTACGGCGGTGGAACTACAGTTTTCTCTCCTCTCCTAATGGTTTCGGGGTACGTAGGCTTATATACGAGGAATGAGGACACCGGGGGCCTCACGAGGGACCCACGAGGCAGGGGGCGCCCCTTGGGCAGGGGGGCGCGCCCCCACCCTCGTGGGCACCTCATGGCCCCTACTCCGTGGTTCTCAAGTCTCCCGTGCGTGATTTTGTCCAAAAATATCTCTCCCGAAGGTTTCATTCCGTTTGGACTCAGTTTAATATTCCTTTTCTGCAAAACCCTGAAACAGGCAAAAAAACAACAATCTGGACAGGGCCTTTGGGTTAGTAGGTTAGTCCCGAAAATAATATAAAAGTGTATGAAAAAGCCCATTAAACATCCAAAACATCATAAATAATAGCATGGAACAATCAAACATTACACATACGTTGGAGACGTATCAGCGGCCGCGCCCGCGCGCGACCCCGCCGGCTCACCTCCGCCCCACCACCGGCTGGCTCCACCGGCACACCGCACCCGCGATGCCTCCTAGATCCGCGCCGCCGCCACTCCGGCCTCTGCGAGCGCCGTCGCCGGCCGCAACCCCTCGCCGGCCGGATCCGCTGGCCCCCTTCGCCCCGACCCGCTCCAGATCCGCCCCGACCCATGAGCCGGTGCCCGCAACCGCCGCTTGGACGTCCATGTCTCGGGAGCCCGTCGTCCGTTGAACCAATCGCGTTGCAGCCACCTGGATCCGCCCGTCCCGGGATCTCCCCATCCAACTTATCCCGTGGTGGTTTTTTTTCACTAAGTCCCGGATATGTGTAAATTTATTGCCTCCTTCATGTGGTAACTTTGTGCTCGGTGCTCCGTTTTGCGCATATGATATATTGAAATGTTCGTCTTGAAGTGCTCTACATGTTAGTATCAGTTTCATAAATGTTAGGGTTCATCTAGATATCTTAATCTTCATTGCAAGAGTGCTTCGTGATGTTACTGTTTCAGCACTAGTGGTCTGTTATCATTTTGTTGGCATGTTCGTGAGGTCTTAACTTGGTGCATGTTGGTCCAAATGGAGTGTATGATATGTCAAAATGTTTGTCTTGTGATGCTCTTCATGATGGATGCATTTGCATACATGTTAGGTTGATTTATGACATGTTTAACCCTATTGCAAATGTGCATGTGGCTGATAAGTTTCTGAACTTGTTATGAGATGCTATTATGTCTTGTTCGTGTGAAGTAATCCGTGTGTCATATGAGCTAGGTGTCAACATGAGTTTTGCTCATTGGGATGTGCTCTACATGATAGATTAATTTTAATGCCATGATATGTCTTGAGATGAGTGCATCAAGCTTGTTAACATGCCATCGTTATGTTAAATTTCTGCTAAGTGCGAATCTGTTAATTTTTATGCCATGTTTCCATGATGCCACCACCTTTGTTGTGCATGGTTAGAGTTGTCTAGTGGGTGTTCCTTGATGTATATGTTATGTTCTAGCTATCCATGCTCTTGTTTGCCATGATGAGTAGCTGTAGCTTGTTGTTTTCATGCTCTCAAGTTGCTATAAAATGTTTCTGTCAGCATGTTATCAACAAGTTCAGTTTTGCGACGTGAATAGCTAGTGTTCTATGCATCCTATGACCATGTTCTTGCCATGAGTAGCTTCACAAACATGTCTTCTTGCTGTTCTTCTTGCTATTGGTTATATTCACATGCCATGCTATGCTTTGAGATGAGTGCACAAGCTTGCAAACATGCCTACTTGTTGTTGTTGCTGCCATGCCCAGATTTTCACCAAGTCTGGTTAAACTTTTGCATTTTTTCCATGCTGTTTGTGACATGTTCTAGTATGTTGTAGAAGTAGCCATGTGGTTATTCTTGAAGAGCATGTTATGCATGTTATTTCCATGCCTTTTGCTTACTTGTTGGAGTGTTGTAGCATACTTAAACTTGGTCACTTAGTGGGCAACTTGCTGTTTTTGGCAGTTTGCATCGTGTAGTGTTTTGCTTGTCATTTGCAAACCGTGCATCCGTTTCCCATGATCTTTATATCGATTTCGGCCGAAATCTTCTCCTCTATCCAGTGGCTTGCTTGGTTACCCAAGATGAAGCCTTTTCCATCATCTTATCCTTAGACTCGAGAGCATCCTCATGCATACGCACATCATACTTGCATTCCATGACATGTCTTGCATCTTGTTGATTGTGCATTGCACCGTGATTGATCTTGTACCGTTGTTGTGCTCTTGTGTTGGGTAGAGCCGGGAGCCGATACCGAGTTCGAGGATCTTTTCAAGACTGAGTTTGAGGAGCCGTCTTACCATCCCACCGACGACTTACCAGGCAAGAAGACCGTTCCCCGATATCACCTCTATCTTTGCCTTGATAGTTGTCTCGCTCTTTAGCTATGCGTCGATGCCTATTCTTGTCTTGTCAGCCTCCTATTGTTGCCATGAAACACTCTAACCGCCTTCCTAGCAAACCGTTGATTGGCTAAGTACGCTTTTGCTCAGCCCCTCTTATAGCATTGTTAGTTGCAGGTGAAGTTTGAAGATTGCTCCATGTTCGGACTTGTTTATTGGGAAAACACAATATATATCTTAATCAAATTAATGCACATATATATTTGTAATGGGTGGAAGGCTTGGCCTTCTACTTGGTGTTTTGTTCCACTCATGCCACCTTAGGACCCGATAAACCGGTGTTATGTTCCTTGATTTTGCGTTCCTAACACGGTTGGGGTTTATGGGCCCCCCTTAATAATTTGGACTGCTTAAAGCTTTTCCAGCAAGGCCCAACATTGGTACTACATTTGCCTAACAACTAAAAACTTGCATAGGGAATTATAAACCCGAGTTCTTAATCCACCCCCCGGGCCAGTGCTCCTCATGAGTGTTGGTCCAAACTAGAGAACCTTGCGTCGCTCCCTTGGCAACTTGGACTCCAGCGATACGTAAGCTTAGCTCATTCAGTCGTGGCCTGAGACGAGATATGCACGGCTACTATCAGGGTGTTGGATCACCGTGAGGTCTTGCTGGATTAGTTTTACCTTGGTCGAAATATCTTGAGCACAGGATTCCGAGAATACTCGGGTCTTCCCACCTTGGAGTTGCGACTCTGCAGATTGTGAGATTGTGATGGGCTGAGTTGGGACACCCATGTAGGGTTTTGAACTTTCGAAAGTCGTGCCCGCGGTTATGTGGCAGATGGGAATTTGTTAATATCCGGTTGTAGATAACTTGACACCATATCCTCAAGAATACACTACCTGTGTGAGTAACCGTGATGGTCTCTTTCCGAAGGGCTTCGGGAAGTGAACACGGTGGGGTTATGTATGAACATGAGTAGCTAGGATCACTTCTTGATCAACTTGTCGACCGTTGGCACATATTCTCATCTCGCTCTGAACTCGTAAGCTAGTTGCTTAGTGCTTGCTGCAAACACTTTATTACCCTTCCACACCTAAGGTTTTTTTAGTTTTGATACATGGGAATGGGATTGCTGAGTCCTTGTGGCTCACAGATTACAACACACGCCAGATGTAGGTACAGCCGAGTACGATGTAGGAGATGGATCAGAACTTCACTAGGAGTTTGATGAAGAGCGTGGTCGTTACTATGTATCGTATCCCGATGATCAGTAGTGGTTCCTGCTAGGGGCGATCAGGCCTTGTGTTTGTGGTATCTTTTCTCGTTTGGATTTCGTCCGTAGTCGGACCCTGTGTTATTTGGATGAATGTATGCTATTGAATTCATTGTGTGACGTAGCGAGTGTAAGCCAACTATTTTACTCTTTCATCCCTGTACTTTTACATGAGATGTGCAAAGATACCACGCCTGAGATCATTCCAGAATGCTCTTATGTCTCTAAGAAGTGCCTCGACACGTAGGAGATATAGTCACATCCTGGGCATTACAATATGAGTCCACAATTCCTTCCTATATGCGGTATCTACCTGCTGTTCCCAGTAAATTTGTATGTGCCAAACTCTAAACCTTCAAATCAAATTCGGTTTTGTATGCTCGAACAACTCATGTATCAACCAGGGATGTCTATATCTTCCATGCTAGGTGGGTTATTCTCACGATAAGTGGACTCCTCTCATCATTCATGAGAAAATGGCTGGTAACCGGGATGCCCAGTCCCATGCTCAAATCATAATAATTAAACAACCCCCCAGGGCTGTTGCTAGTTTGGACGGTACCCGTTGTTTCGGGTCATCCACGGAGTGTGCTTGTTGGTGGTTGGGGGAGTATAAACTTTACCATTCTGTTTGGGAACTGCCTATAATGTGTGTAGCATGGAAGATATCGAGATCTCTTGGTTGCTATGTTGACAATGAAAGTATACCGCTCAAAATATTATTCATCTCTATTTCAAAATCGAGCTCTAGCACCTCTACAAATCCCTGCTTCCCTCTGCGAAGGGCCTATCTATTTACTTTTATGTTGAGTCATCATCCTCTTATTAAAAGAGCACCAGTTGGAGAGCACCGCTATCATTTGCATGTATTACTATTAATTTGCATTGAGTATGATTGTGACTGGATCTCTTTTACCATGAATTACAATGTCTAGTCAGTCCTTGATCTTCAAAGGTGCTCTGCATTTATGTTTTGCTGTCTCAGAAAGGGCTAGCGAGATACCATCTTGTTATATCA
The DNA here is from genome assembly GCA_902687465.1 of Secale cereale. Lineage (NCBI taxonomy): Eukaryota > Viridiplantae > Streptophyta > Magnoliopsida > Poales > Poaceae > Secale > Secale cereale. Next base: position 604,890,341 of record LR738710.1, on the reverse strand, counting down.
TATTACGATTGTTTTGAGAAAGTGTTGTCATCCGAGATTTAATATTATTGTTCGCTAGTTGATTATGCCATTGATATGAGTAGATATGAGTCCTGAAAGTTATTGTGAATGTGGTTAGTTCATGATCTTTGCTGAAAACTTGAATGTTGGCTTTGCATATTTACAACAACAAGAGCAAATAGAGTTTGTCAAAGTTTTTCTTTATCACTTTCAGTTTATCAACTGAATTGCTTGAGGACAAGCAAAGGTTTAAGCTTGGGGGACTTGATACGTCTCCAACGTATCTACTTTTCTAAACACTTTTGCCCTTGCTTTGGACTCTAACTTGCATGATTTGAATGGAACTAACCCGGACTGGCGCTGTTTTCAGCAAAACTGCCATGGTGTTATTTTCGTGCGGAAATAAAAGTTCTCGGAATGACCTGAAATACAATGGAGATTTATTTTGGAATATATAAAAAATATCTATGGGAAGAACCAGACCAGGGGGGGCACACCCTGTCCATGAGGGTGGGGGGCGCCCCCCTGGGCGAGCCCCCCTACCTCGTGGCCCCCCTGTTGCTCCACCGACACCTCCCCCGACTCCAGATATTCACTTTCAGGAAGAAGAAAAATCAGAGAGAAGGAATTATCGCGTTTTACAATACAGAGCCGCCGCCAAGCCCTAATCTCTCTTGGGAGGGCTGATCTAGAGTCCGTTCGGGGCTCCGGAGAGTGCAAATCGTCGCCATCGTCATCATCAACCTTCCTCCATCACCAGTTCCATGATGCTCACCGCCGTGCATGAGTAATCCCATCGTAGGCTTGCTGGACGGTGATGGGTTGGATGAGATTTACCATGTAATCGAGTTAGTTTTGTTAGGGTTTGATCCCTAGTATCCACTATGTTCTAAGGTTGATGTTGCTATGACTTTGCCATGCTTAATGCTTGTCACTAATGCCTGACTGCCAAGATTTCAGATCTAAATCTATTATGTTTTCATGAATATATGTGTGTTATTGATCCTAGCTTGCAAGTCAATAGTCACCTACTATGTGTTATGTTTCGGCAACCCCGAAGTGACAATAGTCGGGACCACTCCCGGTGATGACCGTAGTTTGAGGAGTTCATGTATTCACTATGTCTTAATTCTTTGGTCCAGTACTCTATTAAAAGGAGGCCTTAATATCCCTTAGTTTCCACTAGGACCCCGCTGCCACGGGAGGGTAGGACAAAAGATGTCATGCAAGTTCTTTCCCATAAGCACGTATGACTATGTTCGGAATACATGCCTACATTACATTGATGAACTGGAGCTAGTTCTGTGTCACCCTATGTTATAACTATTACATGAGGAATCGCATCCGACATAATTATCCATCACTGATCCAATGCCTACGAGCTTTTCACATATTGCTTGTTGCTTATTTACTTTTCCGCTGCTACTGTTACAATTACTACAAAACTACTATCGCTGTCTTTGCCACTGTTACCATTACTTCCATATTACTTTGCTACTAAATACTTTGCTGGAGATACTAAGTCTTCCAGGTGTGGTTGAATTGACAACTCAACTGCTAATACTTGAGAGTATTCTTTGGCTCCCCTTGTGTCGAATCAATAAATTTGGGTTGAATACTTTACCCTCGAAAACGGTTGTGATCCCCTACACTTGTGGGTTCTCAGAAAGACATGTAACATTCATAGGCTCCCCCTACATGTATGCAATCATGTGAATATGGAATATAGATGCAAGTGAATGCATAAGCATGTCAGAGCAAGCAATGAGTTACATGTATCTTGGCTGTATGCATCAGAGCAAATGGATATATGAAATGTACCTTCATGTTCATGAGTCCTTCTTGCAAACAATATGTACATTAGCAAGAGATCATTATACACATAAGTGTGATGCATATACTTACCTTGTGGACTTGAGCTAGCTTTGGAAGAGATGGACCTGAGTAAACAAGGTTAGATAACACAGAAACATCTACTAAATAGAGCAAGAACAGCAAATCACAAGAGTACAAAGATTGGGATGACATGTAGTGAGTAAGTACTAGGTACTCTATTGAAGTATAGACATGTCCCCAGAAAGATATGCAATGAATTCGAAGATTTCCTTCCCTTAGATGTCTTTCTCCCCTGAATCTTATATTTGATATTGGGAGAAGATAGGGAAAACACAATCAGAGCAAGATAAATAATCATTACAAATACTGACATGTATTTCCCCTCTAGAAGACATGTGACTTCTCTCCTCTTTTAATACCAAGCAACTGGGAGGACTAAGAAATATCTCTTTCTCTCTCCCATAGGGTCTCTCTCTCCCTTTGGTGTAAGTAAGCTTTGATGTGATCTCTCTCCCCCCCTTTGACATCAGTTTCCAAGAAGGGCTCTTCTGGATTATGAGTCAAGTACGTTTGGTCCTTGAGTCACAGTACAAAGCATTATGTAGAATGTGATGCTGATAGAGGATAAGAATCATTGAGTGGAGCTATAACAGATATGCAGGATGCAAATGACAAAGTGTCTCCTCAGTATTGAAATCGGTAACACCGAGTTGTTTTCTTTGGTGGCACCAAGGTGGTTCAGTTTGACCAAAAGAGGCAAATCGATGTGTCCGAGTTCAACATAGAGAGAACAATTTTCATCTCAGTTCACTAGGCAAACAAAATCTCACAAAGATTTGCAAGGAATTAGCTAAAAGATTTGCAATGAATTGGATGCAGAGAGAATAAAAGATAAAAGAAAAGAAAATCTAGATGAAGTTGTTTTTGAAAGGGGAACAAGCATGTAAAAGAGACAAATGCAAGAGCACAGAAAAACACACTAGAGAACTTCATCTAGAATTGGTCGGCGACAAAGTCACCTATGTTAGAGTATATTGACTTAGGAGTCAAGTGAAGACACTTGATCATAGGTCATACTCATCGTTTAAGCTCAAAATGGGATTGCCATTTTGAGTTTAAGCATTTTGATGTATTCACATCTTGTTGAGTTGCTTTGACCTCATGTCTTGGGGTAAAGCTTCTCTAAGATGGAATAACATACCTTGGGTGGTGATGTTGATCTTGATCATGTAGTTGAACTTTTGTTGAATGCTCAAGGTCGATGTAGTTCATCAAGAGTTGGGAGCACCACTTGTAATTTGAGTTCATCTGCCTACATGAGTTAGATTAGCAAGGAAGAGCACCTATGTATCGAAAATGACAATCATGAAAATTTGATATCAAATGAAATTTCATATAGAGAGATTGTCAAAGGATATGTTGAAGGATTCATGCTTCCTTGACTTCAACCACCATATTGTAGAGACTTGGTGATGTAGAGATCACTCAAGAAATGAGTGGGTTGTAATCTCATAGAGTTGAGCTTATCCAAGTACCTACAAGGGTTAGATAACATGCAAGGGTACAAGTATATCCAAGACATATGATCATCATCATAAGAGAAATATCAAGAATTAGTCAAAGGCTCATGCCTTGCATGTATCCAAATGGAGTTACTACTCCAAGTTTGAGGCATCAATGATATTCAATTCACCTCTCAACCTACAAAACACTTTCTCATCAAGTGGTTTTTTAAATATATCCGCTAATTGCTTGTCAGTACGAACATGTTTAATATTGATATCACCCTTAGCAACATGATCTCGAATGAAATGATGATGAACTTCAATATGTTTAGTTCGAGAATGTTGCACGGGATTGTGAGCACTCTTAATAGCACTTTCATTATCACAAAGTAATGGAACATGTTTCACATTTGTCCCATAATATTTAAGAGTTTGGGTCATCCAAAGTAACTGAGCACAACATGAATCGGCGGCAATGTATTCCGCTTCGGCGGTGGATAAGGATACCGAGTTTTGTTTCTTGGATGACAAGACACAAGAGATCTTCCAAGAAATTGACAAGTACCAGAAGTGGACTTTCTATCAACCTTGTCACCGGCATAGTCCGAGTCGGAGTAGCCAACAAGATCAAAAGAGGACCTCTTAGGATACAAATGCCAAAATTTGGTGTATGAATTAAGTATCTCACTATCCTTTTCACAGCCTTAAGATGACATTCTTTGGGGGCCGCTTGATATCGTGCACACATGCATACGCTTAGCATAATATCGGGACGGGAGGCACATAGATATAACAATGAACCAATCATAGAACGGTAAACCTTTTGGTCAACTGGTTCGCCATCCTTTGTCAAGTCAAGATGTCCACTAGTAGGCATGGGTGTAGTCATACCTTTGCATTCTTGCATGTTGCACTTATTGAAAAAAGCCTTGGTATATTTTGTTTGAGAAACAAAGGTACCCTCCTTAGTTCGCTTGATTTGCAAACCAAGAAAGAACTTGAGTTCACTCATCATAGACATCTCAAACTTTTCCGACATTAGCTTTCCAAACCTTTCACTAAAGTGAGGGGTAGTTGAACCAAATATAATATCTTCAACATAAATTTGGCACGCAAATAATTCTCCATTAACCCTTTTAATAAAAAGTGTTGAGTCAATTTTCCCAATTTCAAAGCCTTTTTCAATAAGAAACTTGGTCAAGCATTTATACCACGCTCTAGGAGCTTGTTTAATACCATAAAGAACTTTGTGAAGATTGTAAGCATGATTTGGTTTCTTGGGATTAACAAAGCCGGGAGGTTGTTTAACATAAACTTCCTCCTCAATTTCACCATTGAGAAAAGCACTTTTAATGTCCATTTGGTATAAAGTGATATCATGGTGATTGGCATAAGCAAGTAAGATGCCTATGGACTCAAGTCTAGCAACGGGGGCATATGTCTCACCATAATCCATACATTCGACTTGAGTGTAGCCTTGGGCGACGAGACGGGCCTTTTTGCGTACAACTTGTCCATCTTCATCTTGCTTATTGCGAAACACTCATTTGGTACCGATGATGTTTTGGTTGTTGTCGAGCGTCTCAATCAATGTCCAAACTTGGTTTCTCTTGAAGTTATGTAGTTCCTCGTGCATAGCATTCACCCAATCCGGATCATCAAGAGCATCTTCAACCTTCATAGGTTCAAGGTTAGATATGAAGGAGTAATGTTCACAAAAGTTAGCTAAACGAGATTTAGAGCGAGTGATTCTCCCGGTTTGGATATCATCGTAGATTTTCTATACGCGAAATCTCTAGCAATTCTTGCTCTAACATGTGAAAGCTTTTGCTTGGGTCGAGGTGGAACATCCTCTTCATCTTCTTCTTCTTGTCCTTCTTCATTGTGGTTGGTGTTGTTTTCCCTTTGCGGAGCTGGAGAAGGAAGTCGACGAGGTTCATCTTGAAGCACTTCCTCGTTTCCTTCATCTTGGTGTGTCCTAGTTGTGGATGCCTCCAAGTCAACTTGTGGTTCACCTTGTCGTGAGCTTGGGGCTTCCACTTGAATGGATGAATTATTCTCCTTCACCTCCGTTGGGTGAATCTTCCCAATAAACTAGTCTTGTATTGCCTCCGAAGGGTCTTTGTCTCCTACATCAATTGGCAATTTCTCTACTTGCGAGCCATTAGCTTCATCAAACTTCACATCTACTGTCTCTTCAACCTTTCGGGTGAAATTGTTGTAGACACGCTAAGTGTGAGAGTTTGAGCCATAACCGAGTAGAAAACCTTCATGAGATTTAGGGGCAAATTTTGAACGACGATGCTTGTCAAGAATGTAGCACTTTGAGCCAAATACTCAAAAGTATCCAACTTGGGGTTTGTTACCTGTGAGAAGCTTGTATGCCGTCTTGCCGAGAAGTTTGTGAATATATAGACGATTTGTAGCATGACAAGTTGTCTCAACGCTTCCTACCAAAGGTGTCTTTGCGTCTTGTATTCATCAAGCATCGTTCTCTGCATTTTGATGATTGTCCGGTTCTTCCTCTCAACAACTCCATTTTGTTGAGGTGTGTACGTAGCCGAGAACTCATGTGAAATCCATTCTTCGTCAAGAAAGGTATCCACATTCACGTTCTTGAACTCCATTCCATTGTCGCTGCGAACCTTCTTGATCTTCACTTCAAAATGATTTTGGGCCTTCCTAGCAAAGTTCTTGAAGATCTTTTGGACCTGTGATTTATCATCAAGAAAGAACACCCACGTAAATCTTGAAAAATCATCAACAATGACCAATCCAAAAGAGTTACCACCGAGACTCTTATAAGCATTGGGACCAAAAAGATCCATGTGAAGTAGCTCAAGCGGTCTTCTCGTAGTCATGATGTTCTTCACGGGATGAGGTGTGTACGTAGCCGACAACTCATGTGAAATCCCTTCTTCGTCAAGAAAGGTATCCACACTTTGTTCAGGTGTGTACGTAGCCAAGAACTCCATTTTATTGAGGTGTGTACGTAGCCGAGAACTCATGTGAAATCCCTTCTTCGTCAAGAAAGGTATCCACATTCGTGTTCTTGAACTCCGTTCCATTGTCGCTGCGAACCTTCTTGATCTTCACTTCAAATTGATTTTGGGCCTTCCTTGCGAAGTTCTTGAAGATCTTTTGGACCTGTGATTTATCATCAAGAAAGAACACCCACGTAAATCTTGAAAAATCATCAACAATGACCAATCCCACCGAGACTCTTATAAGCATTGGGACCAAAAAGATCCATGTGAAGTAGCTCAAGTGGTCTTCTCGTCGTCATGATGTTCTTCACGGGATGACTTCCTCCAACTTGTTTTCCTTCTTGACAAGCACTACAAAGTATATCCTTGTCAAATATAACATCTTTAACACCAAGGATATGATCACCTTTAATAAGCTTATCAAGATTTCTCATGCCAACATGACCTAACCTTCTATGCCACAACAAACCTTTAGAAGATTTAGCGATTAAACAAATGCGAGGTTGGGCTTTCTTAGTGAAGTCAACAATGTATAGGTCACCTCTACGAATGCCGGTAAAGACCATATTGTGATTATCTCTACGAAAGACTTGGCAATCAACATGAGTGAATAGCACATTTAAACCAAAATCAGCTAATCTAGACATGGAAAGAAGATTATATCCGAGAGATTCTACAAGCATAACATTCTTGATAGAGCTATCATTATATATGGCCACCTTACTAAGGCCAACAACTTTACCCTTAGAGTTGTCACCAAAGGTAACATACTATCGTGGACCATCATTTCTAGCAAGCTCATCAAACATGTCCTTATCTCCGGTCATATGATCCGTGCATCCACTATCAAGCACCCATTCCTTTCCTCCGGCTGTGTAACCACGGAGATTTGCCATGAGACCAAAATGTCTCATTTGTTCAAGGTCAAAGTCACTATGATTATCCTCATCATAATAACCATGTTCAACATTGTCTTGTGATAGATCAACACCTAGAGAGAGTGATTCATTAGTTATGTGATCATGACAATGTTCATCTTTATGAATTCTAATGACTTCCGAGATGATATTACAAATGATTCCTACATATCCTTTGGCACACATAAGGTCACGAAGCTCAAATAAACATTCATCAAATTTCGGATCACTGGAGTTCATCATATTTAAAGCAATGGACTTTTGAAGGATCACATCTAGATTCTTCAAAGAGTAGCTCAGAAATCATACCTTAAGGAATCTCCATATAGTGTAAGCACATTCGAAAGTTGGCAAACATACAAGCAAGTTTCTAGGCAATCCTCTAGTGATAAGATCAACAGTTCTAAGATTTCGAATCATGTCAAGTTTCTCATTTTAAGTAGGATTCGAAGCATCAATGGGGGGGCACACAAGGACTAACAATATACTTGTTCAAATGATATTCATTGAAGATCTTAAGCATTTCATTTTTCCATTCCTTATAAAATTCTCCATCAAGCATAGCTACTCTACGTCTAATACTCCCAATCGTAGACTCATCCATCTTCCTCCAATGGTGATTATACCAAAGCAATGGATACCAAAGCTCTGATACCAATTGAGAGGATCAAAGAATAGGTGTCTAGAGGGGGGGGGGGTAATTACACACTTAGCAAGAAAAGTAGTAGTTTTTAGGATCTTTGAGTTAAGGTAGAGTTTTTAGCATAATTTCAAACATTCAGAATACATTTCAAGCAAGCATGCCAAGAGTGTATGAGCAGTGGAAAGTAAAGCATGCAAGTTGCAAGAAAGTAAAGAGATGGGATTGGAGTATGCTAACGCAATTGGAGACACGGATGTTTTTGGCATGGTTTCGATAGGTGGTGCTATTGTACATCCACATTGATGGAGACTTCAACCCACGAAGGGTAACGGCTGCGCGAGTCCACGGAGGGCTCCACCCACGAAGGGTCCACGAATAAGCAACCTTGTCTATCCCACCATGGACATCGCCCACGAAGGACTTGCCTCACTAGGGTAGATCTTCACGAAGTAGGCGATCTCCTTGCCTTTACAAACTCCTGGGTTCAACTCTACAATATTATCGGAGGCTCCCAAGTGACACCTAACCAATCTAGGAGACACAACTCTCAAAAAGGTAATAGACGGTGTGTTGATGATGAACTCCTTGCTCTTGTGCTTCAAATGATAGTCTTCCCAACACTCAACTCTCTCTCACAGATTTGGATTTGGTGGAAAGATTATTTGAATGGAAAGCAACTTGGGGAAGGCTAGAGATCAAGATTCATATGGGAGGATTGGAATATCTTGGTCTCAACACATGAGTAGGTGGTTCTCTCTCAGAAAATGTATGCTGGAAGTGTAGGCACGTTCCGATGGCTTTCTCCACGAATGAAGAACGAGTGGAGGGGTATATATAGCCTCCACACAAAATCTAGCCGTTACACACAAATCACCAAACTCGGTGGGACCGAATCATCAAACTCGGTCAGACCGATTTAGTTCAAAATGTGAACGTTAGGCTTTTCAGTGGGACCAACATGATCAACTCGGTGGGATCGATTTTCATTAGTGTTAGGTCATAACATAATCTCGGTGAGACCGATCACATCAACTCGGTGAGACCGTTTTCTATAATAGGCACACGAAGGGTTGGTCAGGCAAACTCGGTGGGACCGATTCACTCATTTTGGTGAGACCGAAATGTTACGAAAGGGAAACAAAAAGTTTGCATTGCGAACTCGGTGAGACCGATTCTCACGACTTGGTTAGACCGAAACGTTTCACATAGGAAACGGAGAGTTTGCAATCCCATCTCGGTGAGACCGAGATCCCAATCGGTGAGATCGAACTGATTAGGGTTTTGGCAATGGCTTTGTCAAGTGAACACGGTGGCACCGGATAGATCAAATCGTTGGGTCCGAGTTTGACTTTTAGGTTTACGACATACGTGGATATGAGAAAGTGGTTGAGGGTTTTGGAGCATATCACTAAGCACTTTGAGCAAGCAAGCCATTAAGCAACACCTCATCACCTTTTAATAGTATTCACTTTCCTATGGACTCAATGTGATCTTGGATCACTAAAACAGAAAATGTAGAGTCCTGTGCTTTGAGCTTTTGCCAATCTTCTGTCCTTAGCATCTTGAAGGGGTTCCACATCCTCTTGTCCATGCTAGTCCACTATAGAACTCATCTGAAATATACTAGGTAAAAGAATTAGTCCAACAAAAGATATGTTGACATTAATTACCAAAATCACCCAGGGAGAACTTGTGCTTCCATTATCCGGTTATCATCCAATGCTCCATGGCTAGTGAGACCGAGCCATCCACCGTGTCACATATATGCTAGTCTAGTTCGATGTGTGCCCACGCATCACTTGCAACTAGGGACAATTTAGGATGTATCATACAACACAAGATCTCACAGACAAGTCATGTACTTGCCAACAAGCATCATTGATTACATCTAAGGACTATCTTTATTCATAAACACATAGGAAATATCATCATACATGATTGCCTCTAGGGCATATCTCCAACAGGAACAACTTCCAGGATAGTTGGAGTGCCGTGTTTAGTACTGGCTCTGCATAACGAGTGCCTGCCCAAAGATTTTAAGGGTCCTCGCAAGGTGCCCAATTACACAACCGATCTTTCTCCTGAGGCGTGGATTGAAAGTTATGAGTTAGCCATGGAGATATTGGATGTCAATGATGTTGCCTGTGTTAAGTACTTCACCATGATGTTGGAGGGGCCAGCCCGTACAAGGTTAAAAGGCATGCCTCCTAATTGTATCAGTTCATGGGCGGAGTTGAAGGCACGTTTCATCAAAAACTTTCAAGGGACATGCAAGTAGCCTCTGACAATTGTCGATCTGGATCACTATGTGCAGCGGGAGGATGAGTCGGCCCACCATTGGGTGCGGCGGGTCTCCACTATTATTCACTCGTCTGATATCATGGCGGCGGGTCAGGCGGTTTTTATTTTAGAGAAGAACTATCAGTCCACTGTTCAAAAAATAATCTGATTCAACAATTTATCGTCCGATGTATTGCTACTCTTGGGGTGACCGATAAGATTATGCCTTATCTTCATAGTTTATCGTTCGGGCCGATTTGTTGCTATGACAAGCTATTTACCGGGAATTTACCAATAAATCGGGCTTATTCATAGCACTATTTTGCAATAACTATGTTTATTTGCGTTATGTGGACCTTGTTATGCAATATGTACTTTTATCATATTTTGTTTCTCATTATACAAGGATTCAAAGGCTAGGAATCAAGGTAACACTTATGTCCATTAATTTTTTCGTGTTGAATATAACATATTTTTGTGTTGGAAACATGGTATTTGCAAAAAATGGTCGATTAATAGTCGACCGATAAAATCTAATAATCACCCGATTTCTGATTGATCTCTAATTCCCGGCTGACTGAGATGCTAATGATAAGCGCTATCCTCAACATTGACTACCACTTTGTACCCCTGAAGCAGAAGCTTGGGCGGCTTAAACGCACTTGCGAGGACATGGGTGAACTCATGGCGACTCTTATTAAATATGCAGATTCAGATGGTACAAAGGACCCTGGTTCTGATGATGAGAAATCCAACAAGGGCAAGAAAATGGCAATGGTAAGGGTCAGCAGTAGAACATAGCAGGGAATAATGGCAACAATCAGGGTAATGGTGGTAAGCGGAGACAACTCGATGGTGGGCTAGATCTAGTGGCTAACTCCAACACTGGGTATAAAAACCAGCGCTGTAATGGTAATGGTAAGCTGCCCTTCAGTGGAGGAAAGCCTTACAACCTTGAGGTGATGCTCAATGAACCTTGCCCTAAACATAGTTTTCCTAACAAGCCGTCCACTTATGCGTGGAGGTATTGTTATGTCATACGAGACTTCAAGAATTACATTCTTAACCAGCATCATGGTCCTGACAATGGGCTGCCTGGCGGGTCTTGATTCAGCTATCACGTGTCCGGTTTTGGAGGCGGCGACTCAACTTCTGGTTATCAGGGTCAAGGGAACCACGATGGTCATAATCAGCAGTCAAGTCAAGTTAACCAGCAACAAAATAATCAATCAGGATATCAGTGTAATCCGAAGCAGCTTAATGCATGGGGGTCAATATCATGTCTTCACTATGAACACATGTAAATGTGACTGGAAGGTTCATAAGAAGTTCTCAACACTGTTAAGCTGGTAGTACCCCAATACTTACGATGGTCACATCACACGATCACGTGGAGTTGGGAAGATCACCCGCCCCTGGTTGATGATCTGGGTCATCTGGCTTTGGTGGTGACCCCTCAAGTAGGCAGTTATAAATTCACCTAGGTGCTTATGGATGGTGGTAGCAACATCAACATCTTATATTATGATACTTTTAGCCGGATGAATCTAACTGACAAGGATCTTGAGCCGTCATCCACAATATTTCATGGCGTGGTGCTTGGCAAGTCGGCTTACCCTGTTGGAAAGATATCACTAGAAGTGTCTTTTGGTGATGAGTGCAACTATAGAGCAGAGACATTGTGGTTTGTTGTGGTCAAAATAACGAGTCCGTATCATGCTTTATTTGAACGTCCAACTTATGCTCGGTTTCTGGCTCACCCTTGTTATATTTATTTACAGCTTAAGATGCTAGGGCCAAAGGGGACGATAACTGTTCATGGAAATCACAAAATCACCCTGGAGTGCGAGGAAGGAGATGCAGCTTCTGTAGAATTGGCTTGTGCCACCGAGGAGCTCAAGTTTTAGAAGGACAATGTTGAACTGGAGGATATGACCGCTCTGAAAACCCCACTACTGAACAAGACCCTTTGTTGAAATTTAAGTCAACTGATGATACTAAGTAAGTGGATTTTATCCGTGGTGATTCGTCGCAACAGTTCACTATGGGCGCTAACATGGATCCCAAATAGGAAAGCGCACTCATCGAATTCATCCATGAGAATTGGGACATCTTTGCATGGAAACCTTTAGACATGCCGGGTATACCAAGGGAATTCGCTGAGCACCACCTTAATGTGGATCCTAAAGTTAAGCCGGTCAAGCAGTTCCTCCGTCATTTCAATGAAGAGCGACGTAAGGCTATTGGAAAAGAGGTGGTACGATTCTTGGCGGGAGGATTTATCATGAAAGTTTTTTACCCTAAGTTGTTGGCTAACCCCGTGCTTGTACTTAAGAAAAATTGCACATGGCATATGTGTGTTGATTAGATAGATCTCAACAAGGCTTGTCCCACTGATCCATTTGCTCTCCCCCGTATGAACCAGATCATTGATGCCACAACGGGTTGTCAGATTTTATGCTTCTTGGATGCTAATTCTGGTTATCATCAGATCAAAATGGCAGTCAAAGACCAAGAGAAGACATCTTTTATGACACCTTGTGGGGCTTTCTGCTATGCTTCTATGCCTTTTGACTCAAGAGTGCTCAGGCGACTTATCAGCGTTGTGTCCATAATTGTTTTCATGGTCAAATTGGGCGCAATGTTCATGGTTATGTGGATGATATTGTGGTCAAGTCAAGGAAGAAGGAGACTTCACTTAAAGATTTGAAGGAAACTTTTGACAACCTCTGGGTCTACAAGATGATGCTTAACCCGGCCAAATGTGACTTTGGTGTGCCTACATGTAAACTGTTGGGGCTTCTGATCTCAGAATGGGTCATCGAGGCTAACCAGGAGAAGACAAAGGCCATCACTTCACTTTTTAAGCCGACGTGTGTTAATGACATCCAGCGCCTGGCGGGTCGCATTGCGGCCGTAGGCCAGTTTATAAGTCGTTTGGGAGAGAAGGCAATTCCTTTACATCAAATGATGAAGAAGACAGATCATTTTTTCTGGAGTGACTCCGCTAATAAGGCGTTTGAGGCGCTCAAGGAACAGCTGGCTGAGCCACCCATCTTTGCTGCTTCCATAGACAAAGAGCCTTTGCTCCTATATGTGGCAGCTAATAACAAGGCAGTTAGTGTAGTAGTTGTTGTGGAATGCAGGGAGGCAGGCAAAGAGTACGCAATCCAGCGTCCGACTTACTATGCATGTGAGGTCTTGACTGAATCCAAGCAAAAATATTTGCATTAGCAAAAGCTGGTATTTGGGGTGTTTATGGTGAATCACAAGTTGAAACACTATTTCCTTGGACATCCAATTACTGTGGTTAGCTCTGCGCCTTTAGGGGATATTATTCAGAATAGAGAAGCCACTGGCCGGGTTGCTTGAGATAATTAAAGATGTTGAAGTCTTGTGTGGGAAAATAAAATATCCTACTGATTTTCTAGTTCTTGGTTCCCCACGGGATGGCTTTTGTCCCATTCTTTGGTAGACCTTTCTTAAACACTGTCAATGCTAAAATATATTGCGAAAAAAAATAAGTGAGTGTTAGTTTTGGTGAAGTGTCACATGAGTTTAATTTTTTCAAGTTTCATAGACAACTGCGAAATGAAGAAATCACATAGTAAAGATGAAATAATTGGTCTTGCTTCTATTGCTGTGCCACCTACCGATCCTCTAGAACAATATTTGCTAGACCATGAAAATGATATGCACATCCATGAAAGAAATGAAATAGATAAAATATTCTTTCAACAACAACCTCTCCTTAAACACAATATGCCTATCGAAACTCTAGGAGGTCCTCCTCCACCTAAAGGTGAGCCTGTGTTTGAATTAAAACAATTTCTAGACACTTTGAACTATGCTTATGTTGATGAGAAAATTATTTATCCTGTTATTATTAGTGCTAACCTTTCAAGACATGAAGAAGAACGATTGTTAAAGTTTTTGAGGAAGCATCGTGCTGCTATTGGATATACTCTTGACGTTCTTAAGGGCATTAGTCTCACTCCCTGTCAGCACAAGACTAATATGGAGCCTGATGCTAAACCCATTGTTGATCATCGATGGTGATTGAATCCTGAGATGAAAGAAGTGGTAAGAACTAAAATACTAAAACTTCTGGAAGCACGTATAATCTATCACATAGCTTATAGTAGACGGGAAAGTCCCATTCATTGTGTCCCTAAGAAGGGAGGTATCATTGTTGTTCCTAATGATAAATATGAACTTATCCCACAAAGAATAGTTACTGGCTATAGAATGGTAATTGATTTTAGAAAATGAAATAAAGCTACTAGGAAGGATAATTACCCTTTTCATTTTATCGACCAAATGCTATAAATTCTATCTAAGTACACACACTTTTGCTTTCTTTATGGATATTCTGGTTTTTTTAAAATACCCGTATCACAACCTGATCAGGAGAAAACCATCTTCACTTGTCCTTTTGGAACTTATGCTTATAGACGTGTGCCTTTCTTTATGGAAAAGAAAGATGCTAAACCTAGACTCATTAGGTGGGTTCTCTTGCTACAAGATTTCGATTTGCATATTACTGATAGGAAAGGAGTTGAGAACCCTGTAGCTGATAACTTGTCCAGGTTAGAAAATATTCTTGATGACCCACTACATATTAATGATAGCTTTCCTGATGAACAACTAGTTGTAATAAATGTTTCTCGTGATGCCTCTTGGTATGCTGACTATGCTAGTTATATTGTTGCTAAATACTTACCACCTAGTTTCACATAGCAACAAAAGAAAACGATCTTCTATGACTTAAGACATTACTTTTGGGATGACCCACATCTTTATAAAGAAGGAGTAGATGGTATTATTAGACGTTGTGTACCCGAGCATGAACATGAACAAATCTACGGAAATGTCACTCCGAAGCCTATGGAGGACACAATGCGGGAGATAGAACTACTCACAAGGTGTCGTGGGAAACTGTCCACCACGAACACCTATGGGACCGGAGCCCCTTGTACGTTGCGGTAAGGGAGCGGAGGGAGCACAAAGAGCGGATCGAAGAGCACACGCGGGCAGTTTACCCAGGTTCGGGCCGCGCGGACGCGTAAAACCCTACTCCTGCTTGGTTTGTATTGAGTTTGTGAGCTCGGGAGCTTGAAGAGCTAGCTACACCGAGCAAGAGAGTTATCTAGGTTCCGAACCCTTTCTACGTTGTGCATGGGCCTCCTTTCATAGCCCAAGGGGTCACCGACAGGTGTCAACGTAGAGGAGGGCAAAAATGTAACTTTGGTGGTAGTTGTAACAGTGCGAGAACAGTGCATGAACAGTGGATAAACAGTGGTCTTCACCTAACCTTGACAGTGGGGGACAAGGGCATTAAATGCCCGTCACCGTCGACCCCAAAAGCGCCCGTCCATGCGTCTCCGTTCGCCACGGCGGTAGCCTCGTCACCGTGGAGTGCCACCGTGTCCCCCAGGCTGCACAGCCATCCGCCACGCGTCCCTGGAAGGGCCCCAGGGCGACGCGTGGGCCGATGAGCTGGAGCACGGGCACACAGCGCAGGCTTCCCCCGGCAAGCACCTTGCCGGGGTCTTGGTCTTGCCGGGCCCGGAAGCTTGTCGCTCCCCGGGCCCTGCCGGGGCGCAGGGTGCGCCGAGGCATGTCTTCTAAGATGCAATCTTCTGGTCTTCCTGGCAAGCTCCTCTTGCCAGGGTCTTGAGTTAATGTTATAATCTTGAGCCTGGGACGGCCTTCCCGGCAAGCTCCACTTGCCGGGGCCTTGACCTTCTGTCTTGTATACTTTGTTTTTGAATGGCTTTATATGGATCAGAAAGGTCTCCGGCGAGCACGTGGTGAGCCCTGCCGCGGGAAGCTGCTACTGCCCGTGCACAAGTTGGGGTACTAAGGTACCCCTATCTTAGTACACCGACAGGAGCCCACGAACACCTATGGGACCGGAGCCCCTTGTACGTTGCGGTAAGGGAGCGGAGGGAGCACAAAGAGCGGATAGAAGAGCACACGCGGGCAGTTTACCCAGGTTCGGGCCGCGCGGACGCGTAAAACCCTACTCCTGCTTGGTTTGTATTGAGTTTGTGAGCTCGTGAGCTTGAAGAGCTAGCTACACCGAGCAAGAGAGTTATCTAGGTTCCGAACCCTTTCTACGTTGTGCATGGGCCTCCTTTTATAGCCCAAGGGGTCACCGACAGGTGTCAACGTAGAGGAGGGCAAAAATGTAACTTTGGTGGTAGTTGTAACAGTGCGAGAACAGTGCATGAACAGTGGATACACAGTGGTCTTCACCTAACCTTGACAGTGGGGGACAAGGGCATTAAATGCTCGTCACCGTCGACCCCAAAAGCGCCCGTCCATGCGTCTCCATTCGCCACGGCGGTAGCCTCGTCACCGTGGAGTGCCACCGTGTCCCCCAGGCTGCACAGCCATCCGCCACGCGTCCCTGGAAGGGCCCAGGGCGACGCGTGGGCCGATGAGCTGGAGCGCGGGCACACAGCACAGGCTTCCCCCGGCAAGCACCTTGCCGGGGTCTTGATCTTGCCGGGCCCGGAAGCTTGTCGCTCCCCGGGCCCTGCCGGGGCGCAGGGTGCGCCGAGGCATGTCTTCTAAGATGCAATCTTCTGGTCTTCCTGGCAAGCTCCTCTTGCCAGGGTGTTGAGTTAATGTTATAATCTTGAGCCTAGGACGGCCTTCCCGGCAAGCTCCACTTGCCGGGGCCTTGACCTTGTGTCTTGTATACTTTGTTTTTGAATGGCTTTATATGGATCAGAAAGGTCTCCGGCGAGCACGTGGTGAGCCCTGCCGCGGGAAGCTGCTACTCCCCGTGCACAAGTTGGGGTACTAAGGTACCCCTATCTTAGTACACCGACAGGAGCCCCCGGGCCTGGGCCACACACGGTGCCGAGCGCTGTTGGGCCAGGCCCAAAACCGTGCACGGGCACACGCGGCCCACGGTACGCCGAATCCCCTTCCGCATCCGCCGCGCCCCTCCCTAACGGCACGCGTCGATTGCGGAGTCGTGGGAGAGATCGTGGCCTCGTTCTTTAATGGGAAATGCGGAACGTCCCCCACCTCCCCCTTAAAAGCAGAGGAAGCAGGGGCAGTTTCCCTCCTTCGCTTTCATTGCGTCTTCAACCTCCAGAAAACCTCCGCTGCTCCTCGCCTCCATCCCTCCTCCGCCGTCTTCCGCATCCGCGGCGCCGTCGAGCTCCTCGCCCCTCCCCTCGCCGCATCCGCCATGGCTCCGAAGAGCGACAAGGCGAAAGCGGAGAAGTCCAAGAAGGAGAAGTCCGAGCAGGCGGCGAAACTTGCCGCCCTACGGAAGAGGAACGTGGTCTTCGCGCCGAGGCTCAGCGCGAGGGAGCTGTGGAACAAGTACTACCTCTTCTGGTCCGGGGAGACCAAGGCTCATCCCCGCACCAGAGTCTTCCCCGCCATCGCCAAAGATCTGGTTCCCGGCGGGTATTTCTTCTTCGCTGCCTTCTTTCATTGCGGGTTGTGCCCTCCGTTTTCGGAGTTTTTCTGTGATATCATGAATACGTACAACCTCCACCTCCTAGACTTCACCCCCAATGCCATCCTTACGATGGCCGTTTTCGCACATCTGTGCGAAAACTATATAGGGATCCATCCAAATGTAGCACTCTTTCGCCATTTCTTCATGCCTAGAGTAGAGGCCGGCGCTCCCCTCTCCGGCGGAATCTCCTGGATCTTCCGGTTAAACAAAAAGGACTCATATCTGAAAGGAGAACTCCGCGGCAAGTGGGAAGAATGGCGTGCAGACTGGTGCTGGGTAGTAGAGGATCAGCCGGAGCCCTTCACCGCGCCGCGCACAACTGCCATAGTGTGCGGCAGAGACTGGAGCGAACTGGCCCCGGAAGACAATAAGCTCAGTATTGCCCTTGTTAGAATCATCCATCTCTGGGTAGCCAATCTGACCATCGGAGAGGTTGGCGCAGATTTCCTCCGCCGCCGCATTGCCCCTTTACAAGAGAGGAAAAGGCCTGCCTGGGAATTTGGCAATGCAGCGGATATCATGACGTTGCGCTGCGGATTGAACTTCAATTTCAACGCTTTGGAGCTGAAAGGAATGCTGCGAGAGCTGTTCAAGCATGACCCGGCGCATCCAGAGTGGTTCAGACCCGCCAAGGGAGTGGTGCCGCTGTGCAACAGCACTGCCCGTGACTCTCTGCGCGCAATGATGCCGGAGTGCGACTCCCACGGCATCGTCCCCACCTGGATCCAGCCTCCGGGAGACGCCATTCTGAGCTTCTTTGATAACTTGGTTGAGGTGCCGAAGAACACCGAGGAGATCAAGGGCCTCACCCGGGCCACCACGGAGCGGGATATTGCTTATATTGCTTCCCGGATGGAAGAGGCCGCCGCAGCCGCAGCGGCAGGAGACTTCGGATTCACCGTCAACAAGGCAGAGGTTGCGGATGCGTCGAGCAGAGCCGAGAAGGCAGAGATCCGCAGGCTGCTTAAGCTTCCACCCGACGAGCTTGCCGGGGTCCCTTCCCTGAGGCATGCCGGGATTCCCGGGGTTGTGAGCGAGGCCGCCGCGGGGGGCGAGGTTGCCGGAGGGAACAGAGGTGCCGGAGGGAGTGGAGCCACCGGAGGGAGCGGGGCCGCAGGGCAAGATGCTGGACCCAGCGGGCCCGCCGGGGAAGAGGAGGAGGACGCCGAGGCCGATGAGGACACTGGTGGGTCTCTGGGGCTTGATGACGACGCTTCCTCGTCCTCGGAGAACTCCCCGCCTCGGGCAAGTCCCAAGCGAACACCGTTGAAGCGCCTCCGCAAGGCGGCTACAGCGACAAGGACGCAGGCGCCCCGACAGCAGCCTACTCGCCGGGCGACGCGCGCCACCAGAGCGAGCCAAGCCGTGACGGAGGCGCCTCGCGCACCAGCGCCAAGCGGAGGGGGATCCTCCCGGAGCGAAGCGGCCGCTCCGCCTGCTCCTCGGGCCCCGGCGCCAACGGAGGCTGGGTCTTCGCAGCCCCCAGCCCCGGAGACCGCCAAGCGCCCGAGGGAGCCTTCTCCTCCTGCTCCTCGCGCGGGAGCAACTCAGGTGGAGTTTGACTTCTCCGCCCTCAGCTCCGACGACGACGAGGAAGAGGAGTAAGTATTTGTTATTTGAAACTTCTTCGATTCTGTCTTGATTCTTTCCTTGATGATTCTGATCTTGTTCTTGCTTGGCTTGCAGGACCTTGACCCAGCGGCTGGCGAAGAGGGCCAAGATCCCCGTGGTTGAGGTCGAGGACGACTCGCCCGCCGCGGCGACCGGAGACGCGCCAGCGACAGGCTCGTCGGACCAACCTGCTGCTCCGAGGAGCAGCCCCCAGCGCAGCCCCCAGCGTAAGTCTGGGTTTTGGATTTTTTGTTCGTCGGGTGCGCTTGAAGTTTTAACTTATACTAACATCTTGCTGCTTCATTTGTCTTGTGCAGAAGTGGAGCCGCAGCTGCAGGAGCGCCCGGAGACTACTCCCGAGGAGCCACAGGTTCCACCCTCCCCGCCAAGGGCGAGCTCCCCGGTGAGGGAGGACGCTCCGCCAAGGACGGGCATCCTGCCGAGGGCGGGCACCCCGCCAAGGGCGAGCAGCCCGACGAGGGTGGCCACCCCGCCAAGGGAGGGCGCGGGCGGCCCTCCGCCAGCAGGAGCCACCGCTCCACCGCCAAGGGAGGATTCCCCGGCGAGGGAGCCTGTCGTCGAGGAGGTCCGCGAAGGTGAGTCTTGTAACTTTATCTTCTTGGACTTGTCTTTTTGGATATTTGCTTGAACTTTTCTTTTCTTCTTCTTCTGTTAGATCCTCCTCCCCCGGAGCGGATGGAGACGGAGGTCACCGTCGAGGAGGAGGTGCACGGCGACGGCGGCGGTGCCTCTGCCACTGAGGGCATGGCGGGAGCCGACAAGCCTGCCGCTGAGGAGACCGCGCCGACCGCAGACGCCGCGGGCGAGGAAGGGACCGGCGACCGCACTGCTGACCCGGAGGCAGCAGGAGCGTCAAGCGCTGCGCCGGCCGCCGACCCCTCCGCGTCCACAGAGCGGTCGGGCGTCTATCTTGAAGCGCCCAACGGAATCTTCATACAAGTTCCGTGGGCATCTTCGTCGCGAGCCCTCGTGGAGGGAGAGACCTTTGATGGAGAGGTCCTCGCCTCCGCGGGTTTGTAGATTGTTGAAGCGCCTGGCGGGAACGATGAGCCCGAAGAGGAGAAGCTACTTCACCGGCTCCTGGCCCTTTACCGGGCCAGGCAGGCGAAGCTGGAGTCCCGGGAAGCCCTCACCGCCAAGGCTGGAGCAGACTTGGAGAAGCGCGCCGCGGAGCTCCGCGCCGCCAACCAGGCGGCCCTCCGCGACTTGGCGGAGGAGCACGAGAGGCTTGCCGGGGAGCAGCAAGAGTTCCTCCTGGAGAAGGCTGAGGCCGAGGAGCAGCAGCGACTCGTTGGTGAAGAGTTGTCCCGGCGAGAAGGAGTGCTCAACCAGCGGAAGGTCGACCTCGACGCCCACGAGGACGAACTCACCGCCCGGGAGCAGGCCCTTGGCGGGGCCCTGAAGGAGGCGAAAGCTGCCGCCGCCACCGCTGAAACCGTCAAGAAGGATCTTGAGGCCAAGGTGGCGCAGCTGGAGCAGTACCTGAAGGCGAGCACGGACAGGATCACCGCACTCAATGTGGAGCGGGAAAAGGACGCCCACACCAACTCTGACCTTCAGGTACGCCTCTCCAAGCAGGGCGACAAGCTCAAAGCCGCCAAGGATTCAATTGTTGATCTGGAGTTGAAGGTCTCTACTTTGACTGGCTCGCTTGACGCCGCCCGGGATCGCGAGATGAAGCTGAAGGCCGAGCTCCGCAAGGAACGGGGCCTAGTGGAGAGCACTGCCACCTCAGCGAACAACTTTACTCGGGCGGTGGAGCAATGGACGGACGATCTGGTCGCTTCTGCTGCCAACATCGACAAGGAGCTGATGGCGCTGAGGGTGGAGCACCTCGTGTACTCTCCGGACCAGAATCTCCCCCACAGCGCCAAGCTAAGTCTTTTCTTCAGGGGAATCGCGCCGGCGCTTGCACGGCTGCAGGAGAAGCTTCCCGCGCAGCTGGCCGAGGAGTCGCGCCAGCTCTGCGCGGGCACCTTGGAGCGTGTCTTGACGAAGATAGTCTACCGCAACCCTGGCATCAATCTCGTCAACGTCCTCCGCAGCTTGCCGGCCGATGCAGATCTGGAGACGCTGAAGGCGCAGGTCGCCCACATCATCGCCAAGGTGAACAAGATCTCCAGGCGTGAAGGCGACCGCGTAGATTAGGCCTCTTTCTTTTTATTTCCTTTGCTGCTGCAAAATGTGTCATGAACATGAATCTATCAGTCATTGCGACAAGTTATCTCTGTAATATATTATCTTATTTCCGAGTAATTGACGCATTGTTATCTCCCTTGCTTTTGATCCTTTACTTTGTATGCTTTTTACCCTACGCTTTTAGGGAACTTGCCGGCAAGGGACCCTTGCCGCGAGCGCTGAGTGCTGGACTCTGAGCAGCCTGCTGGCAAAGGCCTTACCGGCAAGCAACCTCGCCGCAGCTAGTCGCAACGCACTTAGCTTGCTGAGCGAACTCGAAAACGAAGTAAGGGCACGACACTTGTCGCAGCTCACTTAAGCCGTTGAGCGTACTCGAAAACAAGATAAGGGTGCGGCTAGCCACGGGTAGGTTCCTCCGCGCACAGGTTTTCCATACAAAGTGTGGTTGTTCAAGGAAGATAACTAAATTAAAAAATTTGAACTGCTCAAATTCTGGTAACTTAGCTTTCATAATCTGTTCGTTCTCCGGTAAGCTTCTCTTTCTTGAACAGCACTTGGTTCGTGCACTTGGTTCGTCCTCCACCTCCTTCCCCCCCGGCAAACTTGTGCGCGAGGAATGCTTCTTCTGCTTAAGAGGGAAAGAAAAGGAGAAGAGGAAACAAGTGTAGGGTGTCTCGGCCCATTTATGTTTACCGGAGATGCGTGTTGCACAAGAAGCCAGACAATGCATGCAAATAACAAAGAAAAGCATGAAAATGGCAAATAGTGCGAAACACAAAAGCTTTACTGATGCACGGGATCTGCGCCCGGCTTTGTACAAAGGTTTACATGCGACAGCGGCAAGACTCGTACAAAAGGTGGTTGCCGGAGCGGATCACGGCAACCGCGCCTTATGGGTGAAACTTGCGAAGATGCTCTATGTTCCAGGAATTGCTCACCGGTAAGCCTTCTTCGGTCTCAAGGCGGACAGCGCCGGGCCTTGTGACTTGTCTCACCCGATAAGGGCCTTCCCACTTCGGCGTCAACTTGTTGGAATTCTTGGCGGACTGAACACGCCGAAGAACAAGGTCGCCTTCCTCGAGACTCCTGGCCTTAACCTTGCGGCTATGATAGCGGCGCAAGGCTTGCTGGTATCGAGCAGCTCGTACAGCAGCCTGGAGACGTTCCTCCTCGAGGAGCAATGCATCATCTTGTCGCAGTTGCTCTTGCTCGAGCTCATCATAGCGAGCACTCGAGGAGATCCGTATACGAGTTCCGTGGGGAGAACTGCCTCTGCTCCATAGACTAGAGCAAAGGGTGTCTGTCCGGTGGCTCGACTTGGTGTCGTCCTGATTGACCAAAGAGCCGCCGGCAACTCCTCTATCCAGTTTCTTCCGCACTTGCGCAGCCTGTCGAAGGTTCTTGTCTTGAGCCCGCGCAGCACTTCAGCATTGGCCCTCTCCGCTTGACCGTTGCTCCTCGGGTGAGCAACAGAAGCGAAGCAGACCTTGGCGCCAAGGTCTTGGACGTACTGCATGAAGGTGCGACTAGTGAACTGTGTGCCGTTGTCGGTGATGATCCTGTTAGGGATTCCGAAATGGCAAACAATTGCTCTGAAGAACCTGACTGCTGACTGTGCTGTCACCTTTCTCACTGGTTCCACTTCTGGCCACTTTGTGAACTTGTCGATCGCGACGTATAAGTACTCATAGCCCCCGATAGCACGGGGGAAGGGGCCGAGGATATCGAGCCCCCAGACCGAGAAGGGCCAGGACAAAGGGATCGTTTGGAGAGCTTGAGCTGGCTGATGAATTTGCTTGGCATGGAACTGGCATGCTTCACACTTGGTTACTTGTGCAGTCGCATCTTGGAGGGCTTCTTGCCAAAAGAACCCTTGCCGGAATGCCTTTCCGGCAAGTGCCCTTGCACCAATGTGGTGGCCACATATGCCTCCATGTATTTCTGCCAACAGCTTTTGTCCATCTTCT
Source organism: Secale cereale (assembly GCA_902687465.1). Taxonomy (NCBI): domain Eukaryota; kingdom Viridiplantae; phylum Streptophyta; class Magnoliopsida; order Poales; family Poaceae; genus Secale; species Secale cereale. The sequence continues at coordinate 604,866,946 of LR738710.1, read as the reverse complement.
CTGGAAATGCACTTCAACCTGACACCATTGAGCCTTCTTCTGTACAGTTCATTGTCCACGAACTGGTACATACTTGACTGCCTAGTTATCTTCTCTATCTCTGCTGGGTCGTCGGGAAGCTCTCCAGTTTGCAGGAAACGGACGATCTGCTGTGCCCATGCCGGAGCCCGAGGCTCAACGGCAAGGACTAAAGGCATGAGGGCCGCTGCGGGAACCCCAGCTTCTACGGCAAGAACCTCTGATTCTGCCGGAGCTGGTGGTCCCCCGGCAAGCCTGCCGGAGCAAGGCTCGTCGGGAGCGTTTGCTTCAACTGTATAGACCCTTGGATCTGTAGGAGCAAACTGTTCCTCAGCGTTCTGGTTGTTGATCTTGGGGACCTTGGCGGCGGCTTCGGGGAGATCCGCCGGCAAGTAGTCGCCGGAGACCAACTTTCTCTTCTTGGGCTGCCCAATTGATGGTGTAACGGATGGCTGAGTCAGCTTGAGCAGGAAGGTCCCTGGTTCCACAGGTAACTTCATTGCAGCACACTTTGAAAGGCCATCCGCAATATCATTCTGAGCTCTCGGGACGTGCTCCATTTGCAGACCTTCAAAGTGCTCTTCAAGCTTCCTCACTTCATCAACATAGGCTTCCATCAAAGGGCTCTGATAACTCTTGTTTACTTGTCGGACCACCAACTGAGAATCTCCCTGCACAATCAATTTCTTGATCCTAGGTTCAGCTGCAATTCTGAGGCCGGCAAGCAGACCTTCATACTCTGCAGTATTGTTTGTCGCTTGTTCCCTGGGAAAGTGCATCTGGATAACATACTTGAGGTGCTCTCCGGTGGGCGCTATGAGTACCACGCCGGCACCGGCGCCTTGCAGCGAGAAGGCACCATCAAAGTACATTACCCATTCGCTTGTTGCTTCTTGCACGGGGACGCTAGTCTCTGGAACTTCTTCATCCGGCGTTGGGGTCCATTCAGCTATGAATTCTGCCAAAGCTCTGCTCTGTATGGTTGAAGTACTTTCAAACTTGAGGCCAAAGCTCGACAGTTCCAGTGCCCACTCGACGATCCTGCTTGTTGCTTCTGGATTTTGCAGAATCCTCTTCAACGGAAAGCGAGTGACCACTGTTATCTCATGTGCTTGGAAGTAATGGCGCAGCTTTCTCGAGGCCATGAGGAGGCCGAAAAGCAACTTCTGCACTCCGGAGTATCTTGATCTAGCCCCCTGCAAGAGGGAACTCACAAAATACACCGGACGCTGCACCATCTTCCTTCGCACTTCTCCTTGCTCCTGCGCAGAGTTGTCCTTGTCGGGGCCAGAGCTTGCCGGTGGAGCCCCCTGCTTGTTGCTGGACTCGCTCGCCGGAGGTGTGGGCTCTTCCTCTGCCTCCCTTTCCGCTACCAACGCAGCACTAACCACTTGATTGGTTGCCACTAAGTACAGCAGCAACTTCTCTTGTGGTTTAGGTGCGACAAGTATTGGAGTGGAGGATAGGTATCCTTTCAAATCTTGCAGCGCCGCCTCCGCTTCCGGAGTCCATTTCATAGGACCTGCCTTCTTCAAAATTTTGAAGAAAGGCAGGGCTCGTTCTGCAGATTTTGAAATGAACCTACTGAGGGCAGCCACACAACCTGCAAGTCTCCTTACATCCTTGACGCGCTTCGGGGCTTCGATCTGCTCGATGGCTTTTATTTTGTCGGGATTGGCTTCAATCCCCCTCTGGGACACGAAGAACCCGAGAAGCTTGCCGGAGGGGACTCCGAAGACGCACTTCTCGGGGTTCAACTTGAGCTGAATCTTGCGCTGATTTGCAAATGTTTCTTCCAAGTCTTGGATCAGGGTATCTTTGCTCTTGCTCTTGACCACTATGTCATCCATGTAAGCTTCTACATTTCTGTGGATCTGTGGCTCAAAAGCAGTGTGCACCACCCTTGCAAAAGTTGAGCCTGCATTCTTCAATCCAAAGGGCATGCGTATGAAGCAATATGTGCCACATGGAGTAATGAATGCAGTCTTCTCTTCATCTTCCTTGGCCATAAAAATCTGGTGGTAGCCTGAGTATGCATCAAGGAAAGAGAGCAGCTCACATCCAGCAGTGGAGTTAACAATCTGGTCAATGCGCGGCAAGGGAAATGGATCTTTGGGACATGCTTTATTCACATCAGTGAAGTCTATACATAGTCTCCACTTTCCGTTAGCCTTACGCACGACAACTGGGTTTGCTAACCACATCGGATGGATCACGCCTCTAACCAGGCCCGCTGCTTCTAGCTTCTTGATTTCTTCGGCAATGAATTCTTGGCGCTCCACGGCTTGCTTCCTGACCTTCTGCTTGACGGGCCGCGCATGAGGGCAAACAGCAAGCTTGTGCTCAATTACCTTCCTGGGAACGCCGGGGATGTCAGATGGTTGCCAGGCAAACACATCGACATTCGCCCGCAGGAAGGCAACGAGCGCGCTTTCCTATTTGTTATCAAGTGTAGCACTGATGGTGAAGGTACCACCAGTGCCGTCCTCCTTGGCGAACACCTTCTTGGTTGCCGGTGGAGCGGCCATCCCTTTCTTGCACTTGCCGGTGGAGCTCGATGGAATGTCCTCGACGACAGCGCAGCACTCCGGAGAGGTGCGTTTGCCGGAGTCGGCCCTAGAGCACTTGCCGGACTTGGTCTTGGTCTTCTTCCCCCCGGGAGCTTCAGCGGCAAGTGTGTTGCTCTCCACCGCGGCTGCTGCATCCCGGTATATCTTGTCGGCGCAGATAAGCGCGTCCTTCTTGTCGCCAGGGACAGAGATGACGCTTATCGGCCCCGGCATCTTGAGTACGTTGTAGGCGTAGTGGGAAGCTGCCATGAACTTGGCGAGGGCAGGACGTCCAAGTATCCCATTGTATGGCAATGGGATATCGGCCACGTCAAAGGTTATCCTCTCCGTCCTGAAGTTGAGTTCCCCGCCAAAGGTCACTGGCAGAGTGATCTTCCCCTTCGGCTTGCTCCTTCCTGGGTTTATTCCTTGGAACAAACCGGTTTCTTCGAGCTCGCCGTCCGGGATCTGGAGTTTCTTGATCACAGCCGAGGAGATCAAGTTCAGGCCGGCCCCGCCATCAACCAACATTTTGGTGACCTTGAGCTTGCGGATGGTGGGTGAGACCAACATCGGCAAGCACCCGACCGCAGTTGTGCGGTCAGGGTGATCCTCAAGATCAAAAATGATGGGCGTGCTGGACCACTTCAGCAGCCTGCGCGACTCAACGGGCGGCTCTGCTGCGTTTACTTCCCGCACCCACTGCTTGAGTTGGCGGTGGGAAGCGTGCAGAGAGGCGCCTCCGTCGACACACAGAACTTCTGTGGCCTTCTGGAACTCCTGCTCGCTGTTATCACCTTCCTCCATGTCGTCGTCGTCGTCTTCCTCCTCATCCTTGTCGCGGCCCCGGGGAGGTCGATCACCTTGCCGCTGCTTGGCCTTGCCGCGGCGTCCTCCCCGGCCGTTGAATGGCCGCTTCTTGCTTGGCTCTCCTCCGCCACCTTGGGCCTTCTCTTTGTCGCACCGCTCGTATTCAGCCTTCTGCTGCTCTACGAGGTACTCGACTCGCTTGCAGTTCGAAAGGTCATGGCCCTTGGTGCGGTGGATCTTGCAATATTGCTTGTCGGAGCCGTCTTGTTTGTCGGCCGCCGCTACAGGGGCAGGTTCCTTGCCGGAACCGCCAGCCTGTGTTGTCTTGGCAGGAGCCTCCTTGCCGGACTTCTCGACGACCAGCACTTCCTTGCTCTTCTTCTTTCTGTTGTTCCGCCGCCGGCTCTTCTTTGCCGGGGCGGCATCCTCGCTGTCGCTTCCCCCTGCGCCAGCATCCTCTCCGGGGAGTCTCCTCCCCTCTTCGGCGTGCGCGCACTTGTCAGCCAGAGCGTAGAGCTCGCTGACATCCCGTATCTTGGTCATGGCCATTTCTTCCCGCATGCGACGGTTACGCACGTTCTGGTGGAACGCGCTGATAACCGCGGCGGGGTGGACGTCGGGAATGTTGTGTTGCACGCGGCTGAACTGTTGAATGTACTTGCGCAGGGATTCTCCTTCCTTCTGGGCCAAGATGTGGAGATCACTCTCCTGGCCGTGGGGTTTGTGGACGCCCGTGAAGGCGCCAACAAATTGGTGGCACAGATCTGCCCACGAAGAAATGGAGCCTTCCGACAAGTGCATAAGCCAAGAACGGACGTTCGGCTTAAGCACCAGCGGGAAGTAGTTGGCCAATATCTTCTCGTCGCGTCCCCCGGCAGCCTGCACGGCGATGGTGTAGATGCTGAGGAACTCCGAGGGGTGCGTCTTGCCGTCGTACTTCTCGGGTACGTCGGGCTTGAAGTTGTTCATGCTGGGCCACTGGACGCGTCGCAGCTCACGGGTAAACGCAGGGCAACCTGCCGCGTACGGCAAGTCGCCTGGTTCACCGGGCGCGTGCGTGTCGACAGCGGTCCCAGCGCGCTGATCCGATTGTCGCCGGGCTTCTCGTCGACGCTCGATCGTCGTCCGAGCATCTTCTTGCCGCTGATCGTCAAGGACTTGGCGCTGGTCCCGACGAGCCCGCGGATCCGACGACGCCGTGGAGTCGTCGTCGACGTTAATCCGGCGGGGAGGCGTCTTCTGCTTCCGCGGCGGGGAGTGCACGGTGGTTGCACCCCCGGCGGTCTTGTCGCCGTCGGCCTTCGCTTGGTCGACTTGCCGTGGCCGCGATGTCGCCGGCTGCTGCGGCGTGTCGTTGTTGGCGAAGGCGATGAGGCTTTGGATTGTTGCCCTCCAGTCTTTGGCCTTGTCTGCCGCTGGAGGGAAATCGAGGAGCAGTTGCGCTCTTGCGAGAGCTTCTGCTGGAGAGGAGGGGAGCGGTGGCGAGCGGTGCGAGGAGCGAGATATGCTCGGACTTCTAAGAGGGTTAGAAGGAGCAGTCTCTCGCCCCGACGACCGCGCCTTGCTCGTGCCAGGACGATGGCCTTGAGCATCCCGCGAGCCTCCGGTTTGTCCTTGGCCTAGCAAGCGGATGGTACCTCCCGTACCACGGCGCTGCTGGCCTGTCGTCTGCTGAGATGGACGTGGCGCGTCTACGGACACCGAGGCCTTGGAGTTGGTCCGGTCGTCCGCCTTGTTCTTGGATTTGGCGGTGCCGTGAGTTTCCTCGCCGGCGACCACCCTTCCGCCGGCGTCTCCTCCACCCACCGTTGGTTCTGGTGGCGGGGGAATCGACGTAGACGGGCCTGCGACCTCCGAAACCTTCTTCTTCGGGGCCATGTTGCTGTTGCTGATGAAGTTGATGAAGCTGGAGAGGTTGATGAAGATTGCGCCCGCGTGAACACCGGATCAGGTTCGCACAACCTCGACGCCCCCTACCTGGCGCGCCAAAGATGTCGGGGGAAACTGTCCACCACAAACAACTATGGGACCGGAGCCCCTTGTACGTTGCGGTAAGGGAGCGGAGGGAGCACAAAGAGCGGATCGAAGAGCACACGCGGGCAGTTTACCCAGGTTCGGGCCGCGCGGACGCGTAAAACCCTACTCCTGCTTGGTTTGTATTGAGTTTGTGAGCTCGGGAGCTTGAAGAGCTAGCTACACCGAGCGAGAGAGTTATCTAGGTTCCGAACCCTTTCTACGTTGTGCATGGGCCTCCTTTTATAGCCCAAGGGGTCACCGACAGGTGTCAACGTAGAGGAGGGCAAAAATGTAATTTTGGTGGTAGTTGTAACAGTGCGAGAACAGTGCATGAACAGTGGATAAACAGTGGTCTTCACCTAACCTTGACAGTGGGGGACAAGGGCATTAAATGCCCGTCACCGTCGACCCCAAAAGCGCCCGTCCATGCATCTCCGTTCGCCACGGCGGTAGCCTCGTCACCGTGGAGTGCCACCGTGTCCCCCAGGCTGCACAGCCATCCGCCACGCGTCCCTGGAAGGGCCCCAGGGCGACGCGTGGGCCGATGAGCTGGAGCGCGGGCACACAGCGCAGGCTTCCCCCGGCAAGCACCTTGCCGGGGTCTTGATCTTGCCGGGCCCGGAAGCTTGTCGCTCCCCGGGCCCTGCCGGGGCGCAGGGTGCGCCGAGGCATGTCTTCTAAGATGCAATCTTCTGGTCTTCCTGGCAAGCTCCTCTTGCCAGGGTCTTGAGTTAATGTTATAATCTTGAGCCTGGGACGGCCTTCCCGGCAAGCTCCACTTGCCGGGGCCTTGACCTTCTGTCTTGTATACTTTGTTTTTGAATGGCTTTATATGGATCAGAAAGGTCTCCGGCGAGCACGTGGTTAGCCCTGCCGCGGGAAGCTGCTACTGCCCGTGCACAAGTTGGGGTACTAAGGTACCCCCTATCTTAGTACACCGACACAAGGTATGGCAATCTGGAGTTTATGGGCCTACTCTCTTCAAGGATGCCCGTAAGTTCGGCTTATCTTGTGATGAATGCAAATGAATTGGTAATATCGGTAAGCATCAGGAAATGCCTATGAATTACTCATTTGTTTTTGAACCATTTGATGTTTGGGGTTTTGATTATATGGGACCTTTTCCTTGATCTAATGGGTATACACATATTTTGGTTGTTGTTGTTGATTATGTCACTAAGTGGTTAGAAGCTATTCCAACTAGTAGTGTTGATCATAACACTTCCATTAAAATGCTTAAAGAAGTTATTTCCCCAAGGTTTGGAGTCCCTAGATATCTAATGACTAATGGTGGTGCTGTAGCGACCACGATCCGAATGGACCAAACTCTCTGTGTTCTGTGTCATCCCTGGATCGGTAATGCTGACACACACAGTACTTGAAGGATTTATAACAGAGTGGCAATCACACACATACTACATCAAATGTCTCAAAAGAGAACTTAATACAAAATAATATGGCATAAGGCCATCTAACACGATAATAGCGAAAGGCTTGGAAGATAAGTGAGTCCATCAACTCCAACGGCATAGCTGAGTGCATGAAAAATGACCTAGCGCACCTTACTCTTCTTCTGAAAAGTCTGCAACATGATATGTTGCAGCCCGAAATGGGTCAGCACATGGAATATACTGGCAAGATAACACACTAGAGCAAGTAACAGAATAAAGGCTAACACTACATGCATATATGGCTGGTGGAGGCTCTAAGGTTATAAGTTTTGCATAAAGCCAATTTTTCCCTAAAACAAAGGAATAAATTTTATTTTTAACTATCATGGTAGTTGAAACATCATTGAGAAGGTTCCTCCAGCTCAATCCCAATTAAAACCATCTTTATTTACCCAACAAATTAGTTTTAGAGTGATGAGATCAATCCAATAATTCAAGTACCAGATACACAAGATGTCCATAATCGGGGACACAGCTAATCATGATTAGTTTGTATACTCTGCAGAGGTTTGTGCACTTTTCTCCACAAGACTCGATCTCCTCTGTTGGATTTCTCGCACCGCATGGTGTTTGAGAAACGGATGACCGAGACACATTCTTTCAGAAGCGTTTACTCTTTACCCCGGGTGGACCCGTACACCTACATTCCCCTACATCTGCTAGTCCATCACTGAAAGAGCTCACACAACATTCTCAACTATGCCAGAACCCATAATGGCATTGTGGCTGCACACGGAAGTTTCTAGCATGAATAGTTTTATGATCCCTTTGAGCCTGGGTGGCATTCCATAGGATAATCACACAGTTCCTCCGGGATTTCCTAGGACAACACTGGATTCTCCAGGTGCCCTGCAACCAATCCACCCAGATGTGTATTAAAGAAGCCACATTAAGTTAAACCATTAATTAACAATCTCACATATGTCATGGATACTCTCAAACCCAAATCCACGTCTACGAGCATAGCATGGCAACCTAAGCATAACGTAGTAGTAACTCCCAGGGGTTTGATAATAAAGCAGGTAATAGGTTCTACCTCAATCTACTTCCCAGACCCACATGTTAAGAGATCCTACTAATGCAATGTGTGAGGGTTGAACTAATGCATAAAAACTGGGTAATAAAGGGTGTGATCAAAGTGTTACTTACCTTGCTGACGATTCGCAAAACCTAGGGACTCGTAGTAGCACGCTTCGCACTCTGGGAATTCTATTGCAAACAAACGATGGCACACAAAGATGCACGGGTAAAATCTCAAGCAAAAGATCTAACCAGAAAGTTCAACTGAAGAAATCCGGTTTGCAAAAAGAATCAAATCAAACGGAGCAACGAAACTCAAACTACGAAAGAAACAAGATCTGTTTACTAGATTGAACTAAAGTCAAATTTTACAGCACCAAAACCTTGTTCGAGTTGGTTAAACGGAAAGAGGGCTTAGAGACGAAGATCTAGGCGCTTGTTTCGCCTGATTCCGACTAACGAGCGAAAAGTTAGACTAAAACGAAGATCAGGGCAGAAATCGCGATCGAAAATAATCGTGGAAAAACCCTGAAAAAGAAAACGCGACATACAGACTAACGAACGAACGTTCGCTAAAAGAAACTAATGAACGAAAAGGTTCGTTAACAGATCTAAACGAACGAACGTTCACAAATTAGATCCGAACAAAAAAAACCGGGGAAAACCGATCTAACAAAAAACCGGGGTTTAGATCTAGGGTTTACCTAAAAAAACGAACGAAAAAAACGCGGCAACTCCGGCGAACTCCGGTGACGGCACGGCGGCGGCGGCGAGAAGATGCGGCGACGGCAGGACGATGCGGCGGATGCGCGACGGAGGGCAGCGGCGGAGACGGGGGCGCG
>LR738710.1:604822486-604858154 GCA_902687465.1 Secale cereale | reverse complement strand
CCCCCCCCCTTTTAAAAAAAGTCGTGACGCAGCAAAACGGACAAAAGAAATACTAAATGGAGTCGAAAAATTCCGAAATAAATTTTAGCCGTCCTCTAATAAAACTTAGGACATAGTGAACATTTTTCCAGGACCTAAATGCAATTTTGAAAAACACGTATTTTTCCTATGCAAATAAAATTGCAAATAAATCTGAATAAAAGAAAATAAATTATTTTAATAATTGTCCTCCAATATTTTGTTTGTTTTGGAGAAGTCATATTATCTCCACTCATGTATTTTAATATAAAATACTTTCGGAGAGAAAATCAATTAAAACCAAAGTGATCCTTGTACCGATATTTGAGAAACTCAAATATGAGAACAGTAAAATCCCCAACTCTCTCCGTGGGTCCTTTAGTTGCTTAGATTTCGAGGATCGCAACACATGAATGCAAATAGAATATGATATGCAAGATGACCTATGTATAACATTCCAAATTGAAAATTTGGGATGTTACAAACCTACCCCCCTTAAGATGAATCTCGCCCTCGAGATTCGGGTTGGCTAAAAAAATAGGTGTGGGTGGTCCTTGTGTAGATCATCCTCTCGTTCCCAAGTGGCTTCATCCTCGGTATGGTGGCTCCACTGAACTTTGCAAAACTTGATAACCTTGCTGCGGGTGACTCTGCTTGCAACCTCGAGGATCTTGACCGGTTTCTCCTCGTAAGTTAGATCACTATCCAGCTGAATTGCTTCCAGGGGCACTGTATCTCTGAGAGGAATATCAGCCATCTCAGCATGGCACTTCTTAAGCTGGGAAATGTGAAACATATCATGAACTCCTGACAATCCTTCGGGTAACTCTAACTTGTAGGCAACCTCTCCCATACGTTCCAAAACACGGTATGGCCCTACAAATCTCGGGGCTAACTTTCCCTTAACCGTGAAACTCTTAACTCCTCGCAGAGGTGATACTCTTAGGTATGCTTTGTCTCTGATTTCATAGACTGCATCTTTGCCTTTCGAGCCTGCATAACTCTTCTGCCTGGACTGAGCTACCTTTAGTCTATCTCGAAACAGCTTAACCGTCTCTTCTAACTGTTTGATCAGATCTGGTCCAAATAACTGACGATCTTCGACTTCATCCCACATCAATGGCATTCGGCATATCCTCACATACAATGCTTCGAACGGTGCCATCTTCTAGCTGGCCTGGTAACTGTTGTTGTACGAGAATTCCGCATAGGGCAAGTTGTCATCCCAACTAGACCCATAATCTAGCGTGCAAGCTCTCAACATGTCCTCCAGAATCTGATTGATTCTTTCAGTCTGTCCATCAGTCTGCGGGTGAAAAGTTGTACTGAACTCTAGCCTGGTTCCCAAAGTCTGGTGTAGCTGATGCCAAAACTTTGAAGTAAACTGTGTTCCTCTGTCTGATACGATGGTCCTCGGAACTCCGTGCAGACATACGATCCTGGTCATGTATATCTTGGCTAACTTCGCACTGGTATAGGTGGTTTTCACGGGGATAAAGTGGGCTACTTTGGTCAAGCAATCCACTAATACCCAGATTGAGTCATATCCCGATCGGGTCCTGGGTAATCCGGTGATAAAGCCCATGCCAAGCTTATCCCACTTCCATTCGGGTATCGGCATAGGCTGTAGTAATCCTGCTGGCTTCTGATGTTCTGCCTTCACTCTCTGACATACATCACATACGGCTACATACTCGGCAATGTCTTTCTTCATTCCCGTCCACCAGAAATGTTCCTTCAAATCCAAATACATCTTAGTGTTTCTGGGGTGTATCGGTTATGGTGAATCACGTGCTTCCTGTAGTATCAACTTCTTGATCTCGGCATTGTTGGGCACATAGACTCGGTGCTCAAACCACAAGGTGTCATGTTCATCCTCACGAAAACCTTTGGCTTTTCCTTCACTCATCTTCTCCTTTATCTCAACAATTTCTTTGTCATCCTTCTGAGCTTCTCGTATCATTCCCAATAATGTTGACTGAACTTCCAGGGCTGCAGCAAAACCTCTAGGAACTATCTCCAAACAAAGCTCCCTGAGATCCTCTACTAACTCCTTTGGCAATCCTCCATTTACTAGTGTATTGACATAGCTCTTCCGGCTCAAAGCATCTGCAATGACATTGGCCTTGCCTGGATGATAGTGCAGGTTCATATCATAATCCTTTATGAGCTCCAACCATCTCCTCTGCCTGAGGTTCAGATCCTTCTGGGTGAAAATGTACTTCAAACCCTTGTGATCCGTGTACACATCACAATGGTTTCCAATAAGGAAATGTCTCTAGGTTTTGAGCGCATGCACCACGGCTGCTAGCTCCAAATCATGCGTAGCATAATTCAACTCATGCGGTCGGAGTTGACGGGATGCATAAGAAACAACTCTTACGTCCTGCATGAGTACACCTCCAAGTCCTAAGCGTGAAGCATCGCAATACACTTGGAAATCCTTGCGTATATCTAGCAAGATCAGCACTAGGGCTGTCGTCAAACGTTTCTTCAACTCCTGGAAACTATCTTCGCACTCTTCAGTCCAATGAAACTTTGTGTCCTTTTTCAACAATGCCGTCATAGGCTTTGCAATCTTGGAGAAATTCTCTACGAATCTCCGGTAATATCCCGCGAGTCCAAGAAAACTGTGGATTTCTCCAACTGAGGTGGTTGCCAACCACTCAGTGACTGCCTGCACCTTGATAGGGTCCACCACTATACCTTCTCCTGATATAACATGTCCTAAGAATCCAACTTCCTTCATCCAAAACTCGCATTTACTGAACTTGGCATATAACTGGTGTTCTCTGAGCTTCTCAAGAACCAAACGCAAATGCTCCTTGTGTTCCTCTTCGTTCTTTGAATACACAAAAATATCATCAATGAATACCACGACAAACTTATCCGAGAACTCCATGAACACCTTATTCATCATACTCATGAAATAGGCAGGGGCGTTACTCAATCCAAATGACCTAACCGTATATTCATATAGCCCATACTTTGTGGTGAAGGCTGTCTTAGGTATATCTTTTTCTCGGATCTTCAACTGGTGGTGTCCTGATCATAGATCAATTTTGGAGAATACTTTAGCCTTGAAGTTGGTTGAACAAATCATTGATCATCGACAGTGGGTACTTATTCTCTATCGTCACTTCGTTCAATGCCCTATAATCAACGACCATTCTTAAAGATCCATGCTTCTTCTCGACCAAGAGCACTAGGGCTCCCCAGCGTGATGAACTCCATCGAATGAATCCTTTCTCCATTAACTCCTTAATCTGCTTCTTGATCTCCTCCAGATCATTCACTGGCATCTGATATGGTCTCTTCGATATTGATCCGGTGCCTGGCAATATCACTATCAAAAACTCAATGTCTCTATCTGGCGGCATGCCTGGTAGCTCCTCTAGAAATACATCCGGGTAATCCTTCACTACAGGCACTTCCTCCTGAACAACTCCCAAGAGAGAATTTACTTGTGTCCTCCTTTGCGCATGCGTAGATACATACCTCATCCTTTTTCCCTCCGGGGTGGTAAGTAAAATCGACTTACTGGCACAATCGATGTTCCCTCCATACATCGATAGCCAATCCATACCTAGTATCACATCCAATCCTTGTGACTCCAAAACTATGAGGTCTGAGGGGAAAACATGGCGTCCAATGGTCAATGGCATTTGAAAACATCCTTGATTTGCCATATATTCAGCTCCTGGTGATCTTAATAACATAGGGGTCATAAGTAATTTGGTGGGCAACTTATATCTATCCATGAATCCCCTTGAAATGTATGAATGCGATGCACCAATATCAAAAAGAACTATTGCGGTAAATGACTTAACCCAAAACTTACCGACAACTACATCAGGCTGCTCTTCAACCTCCTCCACGTTCACGTGGTTCACTTGTCCCCTGCTGAAAGGGTTGGGCTTCTTCCCGGAGCTTCCATTGTCGTTCCCATTCTTTGCTTCCGGGCACTCCGTGGTGTAGTGTCCATTCTTCCTGCACTTGAAACAGGTAATGTGACCTAAATCCCTCTTGGCAGGTGTGGCTGGAGTGGAGCGGTTCTGGTTATTGCTTGCTCCATTTCCATTCCCATTCTTGTGGCCATTGTGGTTATGAGAACTCCCTCCATTATGGGTGTGGCTTCCATGTTTATGGGTGTATCCTCCCGAGTTCGAGGTGAAATGGGGCTTCTGCTGGGCTCCAGAATTATTCTTTCCGTGTCCATACTTCCGCTTGCGGCTCTCAATCTGTTGTTGCTTCCTTTCAATCATAAGAGCCTTGTCTACCAACTCCTGGTAGTTGTTGAATGTTGCCACCATCAACTGTATGCTCATCTCATTATTCAGCCCTTCCATAAACTTCTCATGCTTTGCGGCATCTGTTGCCACATCATCAAGGGCATAGCGAGATAGGGTACTAAACTCATCTACGTACTGAGCCACATTACGATTTCCTTGGCGCAAGTTGCGAAACTCATGCTTCTTCATGCTCATAGCTCCACTTGAGACATGGGCGGTGCGAAAAGCTTGCTGAAATTGATCCCAAGTGACATTGGCTATACGAAAAGTGGTTGTGTAATTCTCCCAAACGCACCTTCTCAGCATCTGTGCAACCTGCGGTGGTCAACTCCCTTCCAATCTTGTGTAGCCAGTCATCTGCAACTATTGGCTCGATGCTACTGGAAAACACCGACGGCTGCAACCTTAGAAAACGGGCTAGGTTGTCTACTGGTGGTGGTGGAGGAGGGTTGTTGTTGTTGTTGTTGTTGTTGTTGTTGTTGTTGTTGTTGTTGTTGTTGTTGTTGTTGTTGTTGTTGTTGTTGTTGTTGTTGTTGTTGTTGTTGTTGTTGTTGTTGTTGTTGTTGTTGTTCTGGACAAGAAGTTCCATCAAAGCGTTCTGCTGCTGGATCAACTGAGTGAGCTCAGGGGGAAACTCAAATCCGAGCTCACGTCTCGGAGGCATCTGATGGGTTTAGGGGGCGGAGAGATTAGAATAGAAATGAGGTCTAGGGGAAATTTACTACCCATATGCACATGAGACAAACACAATCATATCACACCAATCAATTTCAAGCAAGGGCATACAAAGGATCTAAACTAACGTTACAAAAGTGCTCGAACTTCTACTATATGGGGGAAAAACTACTATTCATATGGTGGTCATCTAGAAATCTTGATCAGTGGAAGATTCCATGATATCTGCTCCAGCTTCGTCTTCATAGTCATCATCACTATCATCAGGGTCTGAGTCGGTGTCGTTGATGATGATATAGTCCTCAGAGCGAATCTCCTTGGGTTCATCGTCTTCTCCTCCTGGCACGGGGTCTCCCATGAATACTCCTAACTTCCTTGTCAGGCCGTCATTCTTCTCCACAAGTATTGCGATTTCCTCCTCATATCCATCACGTGAAAACTTGAGTTCCTCTTCTAGCTCCATGTTCCTGGTTAACGCCTTCTTCAAATCTATCATGCCTGCGCACATCTCGTGCTCCTGTCGACGAATGTGCTGGTTTAACTCCTGGATGAAAGCTGCAATGGACTTGTCCTTCCGTGTACTGATCATGCCCCATTGCTCATCTCGGTGCCCGCATATCTGGTAGATAGTGTCCTTCAGCTCGTGTTTGTAGACTTCTCCAATTCGTCCCATAGCAATGTGGGCGACCATACTCTTACCTAGGCTCCAGGTTGGTGCATCAAGTGAAAACTCTATGGGCTCAGTGACTGGCACGAATGTCCTCCCAGGAATTTGAACTTGAATATTCCATCGCTCCTCTTCTGGTAAAGTGGCGGTGTAGGTCCCGGTGAAGCTTGGTATTCCGATGTTCAGGTACCTAGTGACTTCCTTCAAGTGTCGTCCAAAAGGTGTGTCTTCATCCGGTTGAGTGAACTTGTTCCTTGAGTCCACCATCCTCAAGAGTAGAAAATGGAGAGGAGTCAGAAATGAGTAGAGAAGAGTGACCTATGGCTCATCTTAGCGGTCGTGTCCTACATTCAACGTGTGCTCTGATACCATCTTGTAGCGACCACGATCCGAATGGACCGAAGTCTCTGTGTTCTGTGTCATCCCTGGATTGGTAATGCTGACACACACAGTACTTGAAGGATTTATAACAGAGTGGCAATCACACACTTATTACATCGAATGTCTCAAAAGAGAACTTAATACAAGATAATATGGCATAAGGCCATCTAACGCGATAATAGTGGAAGGCTCGGAAGATAAGTGAGTCCATCAACTCCAACGGCATAGCAGAGTGCATGACAAACGACCTAGCGCACCTTACTCTTCTTCTGAAAAGTCTGCAACATGATATGTTGCAGCCCGAAACGGGTCAGCACATGGAATATGCTGGCAAGATAACACAGTAGAGCAAGTAACAGAATAAAGGCTAACACTACATGCATATATGGATGGTGGAGGCTCTAAGGTTATAAGTCTTGCATAAATTCAATTTTCCCGACAACAAAGGAATAAATTTTATTTTTAACTATAATGGTAGTTGAAACATCATTGAGAAGGTTCCCCCAGCTCAATCCCAATTAAAACCATCTTTATTAACCCAACAAATTAGTTTTAGAGTGATGAGATCAATCCAATAACTCAAGTACCATATACTCAAGATGTCCATAACCGAGGACACGGCTAATCATGATTAGTTTGTATACTCTGCAGATGTTTGCGCACTTTTCCCCACAAAACTTGATCTCCTCCGTTGGATTTCTCGCACTGCATGGTGTTTGAGAAACGGATGACCGAGACACATTCTTTCAGAAGCGTTTACTCTTTACCCCGGGTGGACCCGTACACCCACTTTCCCCTACATCTGCTAGTCCACCACTGAAAGAGCTCACACAACATACTCAACTATGCCAGATGCCATAATGGCATTGTGGCTGCACGCGGAAGTTTCTAGCATGAATAGTTTTATGATCCCTTTGAGCCTGGGTGGCATTCCATAGGATAATCACACGGTTCCTCCGGGATTTCCTAGGACAACACTAAACTCTCCAGGTGCCCTGCAACCAATCCACCCAGATGTGTATTAAAGTAGCCACCTTAGGTTGAACCATTAATTAACAATCTCACATCTGTCATGGATACTCTCAAACCCAAATCCATGTCTACGAGCATAGCATGGCAACCTAAGCATAACGTAGAAGTAACTCCTAGGGGTTTGATAATAAAGCAGGTAATAGGTTCTACCTGAATCTACTTCCCAGACCCACATGTTAATAGATCCTACTCATGCAATGTGTGAGGGTTGAACTAATGCATAAAAACTAGGTAATAAAGGGTATGATCAAAGTGTTACTTACCTTGATGACGATTCGCAAAACCTAGGGACTAGTAGTAGCACGCTTCGCACTCCGGGAATTCTATCAAAAAAACAATAGCACACATAAGCAACCAAGCAAATATGCATGGTTAAAATCTCAAGCAAAATATCTAACCAGAAAGTTCAACTGAAGAACTCCAGTTTGCAAAAAGAATCAAATCAAACGGAGCAACGAAACTCCAACTACGAAAGAAAGAAGATCTGTTTTCTAGATTGAACAAAAGTCAAATTTTACAGCACCAAAACCTTGTTCAAGTTGGTTAAATGGAAAGAGGGCTTCGAGACGAAGATCTAGGCGCTTGTTTCGCCTGATTCCGACTAACGAGCGAAAAGTTAGACTAAAACGAAGATCAGGGCAGAAATCGTGATCGAAAATAATCTCGGAAAAACCCTGAAAAAGAAAACGCGATGAATAGGCTAACGAACGAGCGTTCGGTAAAAGATACTAACGAACGAAAACTTTCGTTAACATATCTAAATGAACGAACGTTCGCAAATTAGATCCGAACAAAAAAACCGGGGAAAAACCGATCTAACAAAAAACCCAGGGTTTAGATCTAAGGTTTACCTAAAAAACAAACGAAAAAAAACGTGGCAACTCCGGCGAACTCCGGGGACGGCGCGGCGGTGGCGGCGGCAGCGGCTTCGTAGGCTAGGGTTTCGGGTTGGTTGCGGTGGGCTGAGGGGGGCGGCGGCTTATAAGGGCGGCCAGGCGAAGTGTCCGGATCGGACACGGCCCGTTAGGTCGGTTCCACCCTTTTTTTAAAGTCCTCACGCAGCAAAACAAACAAAAGAAATACTAAACAGAGTCAAAAAATTCTGAAATAAATTTTCACCATCCTCTTATAAAATTTAAAACATAGTGAACATTTTTCCTGGACCTAAATGCAAATTTGAAAAACGCGTATTTTTCCTATGCAAATAAAATTGCAAATAAATCAGAATAAAATAAGATAAATGATTTTAATATTTTTCCTTCAATATTTCATTTGTTTTGGAGAAGTCATATTATCTCCACTCATATATTTTAATATGAAATACTTTCGGAGAGAAAAACAACTAAAACCAAAATCCTCGTACCGATATTTGACAAACTCAAATATGAGGACGGTAAAATCCCCAACTCTCTTCGTGGTTCCTTGAGTTGCTGAGAATTTCGAGGATCGCAACACATGAATGCAAATAGAATATGATATGCAAGATGACCTATGTATAACATTCCAAATTGAAAATTTGGGATATTACAGGTTCAAACTTTATTCATGGTGCTTTTCGGAAAATGCTTGCTAAATATGATGTTAACCATAGAATTGCATCACTTCATCCTCAATCTAGTGGCCAAGTTGATCTTAGCAATAGAGAAATAAAACTTATATTACAAAAAACTATCAATAGGTATCGAAAGAATTGGTCTAACACACTAGATGATGCACTTTGGGAGAACAACATAAAAAAATCCTATGGGTATGTCTCCATATAAAATGGTGTATGGGAAAGCTTGTCATTTGCCTCTTGAGTTGGAACATAAAGAATTTTGAGCAATTAAATAACTCAACTATGATTTCAAACTTGTCGGTGAAAAGAGGCTATTTGATACTAGCTCACTTGATGAATGAAGAATCCAAGCTTATGAAAATTCCAAGTTATTTAAAGAACGGGTTAAGAGAAGGCATGATGAAGAATCCAAAAGCAAGAGTTCAAATTTGGAGAATATGTTCTTCTGTACAACTATCGTTTCAAATTTTTTGCACGCAAACTTCTTCCCAAATGGGAAGGACCTTACATTATCGAAGAGGTTTATTGCTCTGGAGCTATCAAAATTAATAATGTGGAAGGTACTAACCCGAAGGTGCTCAATGGACAAAGAATTAAACACTATATCTCAGGGTACACCTATTAATGTTGAAAGCAATGTTATCCAAACCATGACACCAGAGGAACATATAAAAGAAACCTTCCAGAATACTCCAGAATCATGAAAAAGAGGAGGTACGTGATACAGTATGTAAACAGACTCCGAAAAATCCGCAAAAATATTTTTTGTCAGTTTTGGAATATTACAAAATTTAGGAAAATAATAAACAACCAGGAAGGCAACAGAGGAGGGCACGATACACTAGGGCTTGCCTACCTTGCGTGGCGCACCCAGGTGGGCTGTGCCCCACTCGGGAACCTTCCCGAGTCCGATTTCCTCCCATATTCTTGTTTCCCAAGATAAAAACATTTATATATATATATATATATATATATTTATATATATATATATATATATATATATATATATATATATATATATATCCCAAGACGATTTGACCACTTCATCATAGAAAAATCCTTTATTCTTGTTTCGTGTTGTTTTTCTGTCAGATCTATAAAGCCAGGCATCATGTCTTCTCCCTCTTCCAACAACCTAGAAGAGGCTGCTTGGTTGATGAAGATTGAACTAAAGAGAGTGAAACCAAAGGAAGCCATAAAGGGGGACAAGAGCAAGGAAGCCACGGCAGATCATGCTCCAGCGTTAGGGCGGCCGTTCTAGAAGGAGAAGAAGAAGATATCCTTCAACCATACTATGATTACCTCACCCCTACTGAAATTGAAGCCTTTAGGACCATTGAAATGGTTCATGTTCAAAATAAATATCTCACTCGTGAAATATTCAGTTGCAAGAGAAAATCATAACCCTCCGCAACGTCATTCGTAGATTGGAGTACCTCTTGAGCATGAAGTGTGACACTACCTCATCACCACCACCTTCTTCTTCTCCACCACCAAAGGAGACTTGAGTAAATATGTATGGGCACTCCCCTTGGCTTGTGCCAAGCTTGGGGGAGAAGCCCCGGTATCGTATCGCCATCACTTCTGTTTACCTTTACCTATCTTAGTTCGATCCTTAGTGATTTTGTGATTTAGTCAAATAAAAGCTTAGTATGATCTATTTTCAAGTTTTAGCTTCATGATCTATCTATCTATGTAATCGAGTGAGAGCTATATAATAAAGTTTAGTTTGATATTTTTGCTTTCTTTACTTTCTTGTTGCAATTAAATAAAAATAAATAATGAAAAAGTTCAAATGCTAATCTTATGGTAAGTGATGACATCACATAAAGAAAATTAGAAGTTGTAAAATTTGTTGAAGGTCGACAAACATAGCATTGGTCAATGATGGAACTCAGGAAGATAAGATTCACGTGAAAATACACTATCTTGGAAATCTTTTATGATTGTGAGCCCCCATTAGTTATCACATGTCAAAATTGTTGGCGTTGGACAAGGAACACAATGTAATGAGTTATTTTTGTTCAAATCCACATAGAAGTTATATTGTCATAGATCCTTCAACATGTGGTGCTTGTTCAATATCTTTTCTAGCCAAAAATTCCGCACTAAATAGAGATACTACTTGTGCATCCAAAAACCCTAAACCCAACTCATTATTTGAGATTCCACCATACCTACCTATGGATTGAGTAAGATCCTTCAAGTAAGTTGTTATCGGTGCAATAAGGCAATAAAAATTGCTTCTAAATGTGTTTGATCATTTCGTGTAAGAGAAAATTGAACGTTGTACGAACTTGAGATGGCAAAGTAATAAAAGCGATGGAGTGCATAATAAAGGTTGCTATCATAAGGGGCAATATAACATGACGTTCTTTTACATTAAGGGATTGAGCATGCAACCAAAAAGTGCATGACAACCTATGCTTCCCTTTGCGAAGGGCCTACCTTTTACTTTTATTTATTTACTTTTATGCAAGAGTTAATGCATTCTTCCCTATTCCTTTTTATTTTCTCTTTTTGCAAGCATCATGTGGTGGGGAAAGATCTAGGCACACATATTCGGTTGCATACCAGTGAGCATGAGTTATTATTGTTGACATCACCCTTGAGGTGAATATGTTGGAGGCAAAACTATAAGCCCCTATCTTTCTATGTGTCTGGTTGAAACTTTTTGCTCATGGGTATGTTGTGAGTGTTAGCAATCATAGAAGACTAAATGATAATTGAGTATGTGTACTTGCCAAAAGGATCCAACACATGACCCTTCCTGCAAATATGATGAATTTTTGTTGCAAAGTTGATTGAGAACATAGTTTGTTCGTTTTCAATAAATTTATGCTTCTACTTCGATGTTGTGATGAATTGTTACTTGCTCATGAGAAGTTATATGATAAAATTTATATGATTTATTGGAGTTTTATATTCAGTTTGTTGTTGTTATAATAATAAGCATGATGCTGCTATGTCCATATTTTGTTTTTATCTACATTTCGTTCTCTAAACACGTGGACATGATTTTCGATATCGGCATTCGCTTGAGAACAGGCGAGGTCTAAGATTGGGGGAGTTGATACATCCATTTTGCATCATATTTGCTTATTCTAAGATTTGGGGACTTAATTATAAGTGGGAGGCTTTTTCAAGTAAGAACAACACCCAAGCATCGGTCCACACACATATCAAATCATCAAAGTAGCGAACGCGAATCAAACCAACATGATGAAATTCTTGTGTGCCCTCAAGAACACTTTGCTTATTATAAGAGACCGTTTTGGCATGTACTTTGCCACAATGATTGGGCTACCTTTCTGCACTTTATTTACCATTACCGGTACTTGCTTGTTACAAATTACCTTGCTATAAACTATCTGGTACCTACAGAAAATACCTTGCTGAAGACCGCTTGTCATTTCCTTCTCCTCCTCGTTGGGTTCGACACTATTACTTATTGAAAGGACTTTGATTGATACCCTATACTTGTGGGTCATCACATGCCATCCTCTTAATTATACATCATGATTCATATATGCCAATTATGCCAATTAGGGCATGCCATTTTGTTTCGTTATCATATATATGAATTTTGGCATGTCATCCTTTTTTCGGCCACTACCTATTCCATGTGTGTATCATACAATATGTGTGCATCAATTACCGCTCTTGTGTATTAGACATTAAAATTGGAGGGGTGATTGCTCAATCAAGAAGTAAAACACAAGGTGATCAGATAAGACAATATTACTCATCAAAGCATATAACACTTTGGTCGCACTTGAAAAAGAACCAGCCCCATAATAAGTGTCAAGAGTATCAATATTTTTTTTATTGTTAAATGCTATTATATTATTACTTTCATATGCTCTATATGTCATTTTATTATTATTTTTAGACTAACCTATTAATTTAGTGCCCAGTGTGAGTTCCAGTCTTTTGCATGTTTTTGGTTTTCCAGAAAATGGATACCTACAGAAGTCCAAACACAACAAAATTTGTTTGATGTTTTTTATGGAACATAAGAGACCTTAGAAGCTTCACCAAAGGATCAGAAGACCCATGAGGGCCCCAAAAGGAAGGGGCACACCCTAGGGGGTAGAATGCACCACCCTGGCTTATGGGCCCCTCGTACCTCTGTTTTCTCTAATTCTTGGCATATAAATTCCCACATATTCTAAAACCCATGAAGGGAAACTTGAAACAATTTGATTGTTGCCGCAAGCCTTTGTTCCAATGTGATCCCATATGGGGCCCTGTTCTGGCACTCTACCGGAGGAGGGAATCATTAGGGAGGACATCTTCATCAACCTTGCTGATGTGTGAGTAGTACTTTGAGAACCTACGGGTCCACAGTAGTAGTTATAGTTATATGGCCTCTCTATCTCTCTCTCCAATACAATGATCTCCTATGAGATCTATTCGATGTAATTCTTATGGCTTGTTTGTTGGGATCTGATGAATTGTGGATTTATGACTAGATTGTTCATTGAATTTATTTGAAACTTTTCAAGTTTCTCATTTGTGTAATTTATAGCTGTGTATGCTTTCCGATCTATAATTTTTCTTTAGCCAAGATAGATGAGTAGATCTTCAGAGGGAGTGGTGCATAGTAGTGGGTTCAGTCTTGCAGTGATCTTGCCTAGTGACAGAAGGGGTAAACGCATGTATTGTAATGTTGCCACTAAGGATAAAACGACGGGGTTTGGTCATATTGATTGATCTCTTCATGGCTACATTATGCCATCTTTCTTATCACGTTACATTGTTTGCGAACTTAATACTTTGAGATGCATTCTGGATAGCAGAGTTGAGGTAGAGTAATAGTAGTAGATGCAATTGGACTCACGGTCTACTTACCACAGGCATAATTCCTACGTGAGATTATGCCATCATGCTCATAATCTGCGCTATTCTGTCAATTGCCCAGTAGTAATTTGTCTATCATGCCTTTATATGATTTTGAGAGAGATGCTTCAAATTAACATATGGCCTCCGGGTCTATCTTCCATCATACAAAAACTCATACAATTGTTCTTTACTTTCTTTTATCATTTTGCCGCTTTGCCCTATCACTATTTGCTTTTAATCTTGTAACTAGCAAGAACAAGGGGAGTGACGACCCAATTGACTTTGTTGGGTGCAAGCAATTTATTTATTTGTGTTCATGTGTTAAAGTTGTTAGCTTAGTGACTCCTACTGGTTCGATAAATGTTGGTTCTTAATTGGGGGAACACTACCTACTGCAGTGCTACATTACCCTTCCTCTTCGGGGGGAAATCCAATAACTCCCGCAGGAGTAGAAACCCACCACACATAACACACACTCTGGAAATATTACCTTACTCATTGGACAAAGAACCAGCTACACCCCATTGAACTGCACACCAAACAAATTGTAATTTAGTTCTACTTGCCACATCACCATCTCCACCACAGACCCACAAACACCAACAGTTAGTAACCCAACTCCAATTCCCAAAGCACTAAGGCCACCACGGAGAACCCTAACTCCATTAGTTCTTACACCAATTACTGCAACCAATTTATGTCTTTCTCCAAGAGTTATCCGTAAGTAATGTTATGTGTGGCCTTACTATGCTTTGTATTATATTTTCTATTCACAATTGATTATAACCCAACAATGGTTCCATTAATTCCAATAGCTAAGGTCTAATATGGATACTCGGGGCGAGGAAACCACTTCTAAATCCTCCAGTATATTTTCATAATGTCGTGGGATAGTATCAGCATTACCTAAAGAGAACACACTACAATGGCAAGGGCACTCATGAAGTTTCCTTTTTTATCTCTGGAGAAACATTTACAAAATAATGACATGGCCACCAATGCAGAAAATCTTAGCTATGGCGTGCCAAAATTGTCCTTGCCGGCGTAGGGCTCGAATGTCACCAATATGGTGCCAGTGAAAATTTATACTCGTGGCGTTGGGGAACACATCAGCAATATTTTGGGTACTGATGTCGTGCCACGTGTCCAGCACCAGCAATAAGTTCTTGTTAGCTATGGTGTACCTTGTCTGTCAACACCAGCAATTATATTTTTCGGTAATAAAAATAATCATATGCAGCAAATTTAAACTAGGCCAGATATGCAACAACTAGTTCATCTTCACAAAAGGTTAGTAGTTCACAAACTCCACCAACAGTACTACTAGTTTGACTACACAAACTACAAACTGCCTCACATCTCTTTATTAAGAATAAACTTCATGTGGTGTAGCTTGTTCCTATGGCTCTGGCCCTCTCTTTTGAAGTGGGCTTTCTCTACCTTCAGCTTGGTCCTCTCGGCCCTCAAGAGCTTGATGTCCTTTTTAGCTGATTTGTCTCATGGACCAACTGACCTTCTGCTTGTTCAGCTTGAGTACCTTGTCGTACAGATCATAGTTTTCATCGACAATCCAATCCGTCTCCATCCGTAGGGAGGCATTCAACTCCATGAGGGCCTTGACTATAGTCTCATCTGACATGATCAGCTCGCGGTAGAGCATGTCCATGTCACATAGCTTCTCCTCGATGGGTGCCAGAGATGGGTCCTAGCAAGTCAAATGTTTCAAATTGTTAGATATGAATGTTTCTTCACAATCATGAATAATTAATGGTTATATATATACGCATTTGTTTGTAATCTTACCTGGTTTGTGCTTGCTTCGGCAACATCGGCAGACGCCGTGAAGCTGCCAGAAGATGGGTAATGGCTATTGGAGCTAGTCATCATCGATCGCCGGCAACTACAAAATAATAACAAGTGTTATAAATGAACAAAAAGCTAGTGTGGGCTAACTAGTGTGCCAATTTGAGACGCAAATAGAATCATTATGATTTGTGTTATTAATGGCTAGTGTGCGCTAACAAGTGTTATTAATGAACAAAATACCATGACATGTGAATATGACAACAATATATGACATATGAGAACAATACAAAAAGCTAGTGTGGGCATTTGACAATTGAACAAAATAATAACATGTGTTATTAGTGGCATTTGATAGTTTAACTATATTTGAGAACAAATGTGTACACTACCCATGCTTGCCAAATGTGTATATTGCCCATGTTGATACACATGATGAAGTGTAGTATCTTGCACTACCAGACAAATTATCCACATGTGTATCTACTAAAAGTGTCAGCCATGTGGCATTAATTTGGCACTGACTTGACAATGTACTAGGGCAAACACATTTCTAAAAATGCCCAGAGCAAACACATTTTTATACACATGTTAGCTAATTAGTGAAACAACAATATTGTAGTGTCTACTATGTTCTCGTACCATCGGAGCATATTATATCAACATTTTATTCTATTTGATAATATTGTAGTGCCCAGCAGCAAAGAAATGGCAGAAACTTGCATAGCATATTTTTTCATTTCATCGACAACATAGATGATCACAATAACAACATTGTAGTGCCCACAAGAACACCACCACAAATTCTATTTCAGTTGTAGTTTCTATTTAAACTCCTAATTTTACCTACCCATTCTAATTCAATTCAGCCTACTCACTTCACTGCCAAACTTAAGCCCTGGTGATGCAAATCAAATTGGGAGGGGATGAACTCACCGATAATTTTTTAGAAAAAAAAGAAGGTGGAGGGGATGAACTCACTGATGATTTGTAGACAATGTTGTGGAGGGGATGATGGTGGTGGGGATATACCCTAACAGTCCATCGTTTTCGTCGCCGTCATCGCTGAAACCCTAGGGATGAAAATCATAATGAAATCAAATTGAAGGATAGCGAGCGCAAAGAGAGGGGGAGAGAGAGATTAGTTGTTACATCACCACTCGAACCGGCCGGAACCAGAGCGACGACAAGGGGCACATGAGAGAGGAACGGAGAGATAGATAGATAGATAGATAGAGAAAGAGAGAACACATGTGGGGGCAAAGAGAGAGCAAGTGGGGTCAGGGGGTCGTTGCCCCCTTGGTTTTGACCCCCACTACCTCCTAATAGTTCTTGGGCTTGGCCCAATACGCAAAAAAGTAAATTTAGCAAAAACATAAAAAAATAGTTTAATAGTAAAAGCAATGCAATATTTCTACTTTACTGAAAACAAATAAAAGACTCAAAATAATAATAATGCTTTAATAAAAAACAAAAAAATATTATTAATTTAATATAAATATTTAAAATACTTGATATATTTTAAAAAATGCCCGAATTCCAATTAAAATAATATAAATTTAATAAAAATAAAGTACAATATAATATAAAAATGATCACCCCCTAGCAAAAATTATAGGTAAAATATTGAAGTCTCAAAATGTAATACAATAATATTCACATTGACAAAATAATATTATTAAACATGTTTTAATCAATTAAGAATAAATAATTATAAATAAATGAATTCAAAAAAATTAGACCCAGTGACGAAGCAACTGATAACACGCCACGAGTAAACATAATAGTGTTGTTGTTCCATGTTATACCACGTCACCACTATATTATGCCTTGTACAAACTGTGGGTCCCACATGCCTGTGGCATCCAAAAAATTCCAACGCCACTAGTATGGTCCTAGTAATGCCGTACCAAATAGGCTGACGCCAACACTATTTGAAAAAATAGTTTTGTCATTGGTTGTAAATGGCGTGCCACCAACGAAAGTTGTGGCTAACACTTTTTTCACTAGTGAGCACACCTTGTTATGCACTGGTCCCGACCCAAGAATCAAGTAAGGTCCAAGGGATTAAATGGTGTTTTAACTATTATATTTTTTGCATGTTTCTTACTGTCCTCTGTTCTTGTAGGACAAGTGCTTAACGTAGACGAGCAACTCTTCTCTAGTAAGATTACATAGCTATGATGCACACTACTTTGCTCTTATATCACTTTATTTACCTATACCAACTAACTTCAATTTTTTAGGATCCAACCAAAACTCCAATGAAACAACAAGTATATTTTATAAACTTGTTTCTGAAATTGGTAGGTTGTGGTAACTTCTTGCTCCACGCTAGTTTTGATTTCAATTGTATAAACATCTATCTTCTCATATCATGCACATTACTAGGATCGAATAGAGCCAATAATATTCATGCATGTCTGTGATGATGTTACGGACCTAGGGTAGGGTCACGGGCCTGACCCAGGTACCCCACCCAAGGTCACTACCCCAGAAGCTCAAAGGACAACTCGGAGGCAACAGGAACAGTCGATTGATACGGCCCAAGGGGACATTCCACTCGATTACACACCCCCCGTTCGGATGACTCAACTTCACTCGACCATTCAAAGACACTCGACCCCTAAAGGTCAAAGGTCCCTTAGGATAGCAACGGTCCGGCATTCATTCTATGACAATGAATGCCTTTATCACTATTTATTGCAGGCGTTATTAGTAACGCCCTGACTTTATGTATATTGAACCCTTGGTAGGATGGGGATGGCTGGGGTCCTGGCGCACTCTATATAAGCTACCCCCTCCTCTAGTACAAGGGTTCGCACCCACTGTAACTCAAACACCCCATATACATTCCAGAAGACCGCCTCAGGGGACCGAGACGTAGGGCTTTTACTTCCTCCGAGAAGGGCCAGAACTCGTAAACACCTTGCGTACAATCTCACCATAGCTAGGACCTTGCCTCCTCTGACGTACCCCCTACTCGTATTGTGAGACTTAGAACCACGACAGTTGGCGCCCACCGTGGGGCAGGTGTCTTAGCGAATTCCAGTGAGGTTGCAAACTTTTCTCCGACCTCCATCATCATGGTTTCTGACGGTGGTTCGGCGATGGGCTGCGAGATCCGACTTGACGCGCTCGTCTTCATCGCCGACGACTCCGCTTGGCTCCAGGAGGCCACCCTCGATGTCGAGGCGCTGCCCGTCCACGGGGCCGCGCACTTTCATGCCAGCACCTGCGGCGTCCTTCTCCGGCAGCCGTCGACTCAGTTTTGGCCGGCTTCTTCTTTGTCGGTCGTCCTCGCCGGACGTCGCCGCAAGCGATCTGGTCGTTCATGGCTCCAGCGGTGGGTGAAACACGCGGTGGCCCGCCAGACGGCCACCCCTCATGTTGCGGCCATCGAGCCCGACGAATACCTCTACGGGTCGGTCGATTCATCGATCGAGCCCTCAGATTCGCTTTCCGAGTGCGGGAGCAGCGATCCCACAGCCGAAGTTCTCATGGTCGATTCACATTGTAGTCCGCCAGGATACCCTCGCGGCGGAGACAGCGGCAGCGGCAATGGTTAGTCATTCGACCACGACAGATACATTCCCCAACCCTTCACTGCCGAGCAGAGGGACGAGCTCTGCCACCGCAGTGAAGATGCACTTTTCACCCCTATCATGGGAGACTTCCCAGAGGCTCGGGTCCTGGAAGCCACGCGCCAAGCCACCGTGGCTGAGCGCGCGCGACTGGAGAATATCCAGCGATCACTCGACGAACGGCCGCGGTAGTCATTCCCGCGCGAGACTCAGGTGTTCCGGATGCCTGTCCAGAACCCTGAAGCAGCGGCTCGCATCACGGATTCTATCCAGCCGTCTCAGTCAGAGGCTGGGAGAGGCTTGCAGCAGATCCGGGCGTTGCTCCGAACGGCAGGAGAGCAGAACGCGGCTGTCTCTCAGTCGCGTAACAGGATTCACAGCAGATCAGTGGCGGCGGACACTGTTTGGTCGGCTCACAGCCCAAGATCGCCCTCGAGGCGTGAAGACCGTGGGCCTCGTCAAGACCGGCATCTGGGTCGGAATGATGAGCAGTATGATCGTCGACCCGGTTACAATGACCTCCGTCGAGTGCCTACGCCTCCTCCGGGAAGCGGATCGTACTCGCCCAAACGACACGAACGCAGGCGCTTGCGCGACGACGAGCGGAGGATTCCCCCAGATCCCAGAAGGCCCGGCTTTGATGCAAGATCTATTCTTGTGCAGGGGCTGGTCGACATGAACACATCGTACAGAGAAGAGCAAGGCAGAGATCGTCCGAGTGGAAGCCGAGCGTCTGTCTCTGGGCCCGAATGCTTTAGCAGTGCCATCAGGGCCGCTGAGATCCCCCCAAACTTTAGGTTGGCGGCGGGAGTGAGTAAGTTCACTCGCGAATCAAAGCTAGACACCTGGCTCAAAGATTACCGAGTGGATGTGCAGATCGGTGGCGGCAATGATGACGTGGCCATGAAGCACCTTCCCCTGATGTTGGGCGGCTCGGCCCGGGCGTGGCTAAATCAGTTGGCCCCCGGGAGCATTTACAGTTGGGAAGAGCTGGCCCGAGTGTTTATCAGGACCTTCGAAGGCACCTGCAAACGGCCTGCAGGGCTTGCGGAGTTGCAACATTGCGTGCAGAAGCCGAATTAAACCCTGAGAGATTACATCCAAAGGTGGACCACCTTGCATCACACGGTGGAGAACGTATCCGAGCACCAAGCAATCTGCGCCTTCAAGGAGGGCGTGCGGTACAGAGAGTTGAACCTGAAGTTCGGTCGAATGGGGGATATGTCCCTGTCCCGGATGATGGAAATAGCCAGTCGGTATGCCAATGGAGAAGAGGCCGATGGACTCTGCAGTGGCAAGAAACCAGTCGGTCCAGATGATGAGAACTCCAATCGGAAACCTAAGCGCAAAGCCGAGCCGGCGACTCAAGGCGAAGCCGCGATTGTTAACCAAGGAAACGGCTTTCGCCTCGGGTCCCCAAGAAAGTGAAAGATCAAGCAGGAAATTACGTGCTTGACCTGCCGTGTCCTATCCACACGAAGAAAGATGAAGAGGGGAACTTGGTTTATCCCAAGCACACCACTCGAAAGTGTCGGCTCCTGATCCAGAGTTTCCAGAAAGATCAGTCGACTGAGAAAGAAAACGAATCAGAGGAGACCGAAGACAAAGAAGGGGATGGAGGTTACCCCCAGATCAACTCCACCTTGATGATTTTTGCTGACGTTGAAAGCAAAAGTCGACTGAA
This sequence comes from Secale cereale, assembly GCA_902687465.1. NCBI lineage: Eukaryota > Viridiplantae > Streptophyta > Magnoliopsida > Poales > Poaceae > Secale > Secale cereale. The sequence goes on along the minus strand of LR738710.1, from coordinate 604,837,615 downwards.
AGTTATCAACAGAGAAGTCAACATGGTTGTCCCTGCAACAATGACGTATCTGAAGTGGTCCAAGACCCCCATCACATTTGACCAGTCCGATCACCCTGCACACATTGCTACCCCTAGGCGGCAGGCGCTGGTGGTCGACCCAGTTGTCGAGGGTACTCGTTTGACCAAGGTCCTGATGGATGGCGGTAGCAGCCTGAACATTCTGTATGCTGAAACCCTCCGTGGGATGGGCATTCCGATGTCCAAGCTAAGCGAGAGTAACATGAGATTCCACGGGGTCATCCCTGGAAAGAAAGCCGACTCACTTGGCCAAATCTCACTCGACGTGGTTTTCGGCGATTCAAAGAATTTCCGCAAAGAGAAGCTATCGTTTGAAGTGGTGGACTTCAACGGCGCCTATCATGCCATTCTAGGTAGGCCCGCCTACGCCAGATTCATGGCTCGACCATGCTATGTGTATCTCAAGTTGAAGAATCCGAGGCCCAACGGCGTCATAACCGTCATGGGAAACCGGAAGAAAGCGGAAGAGTGCTTCCAGAAAGGCTCGAAAATTGCTGACGAGCAGATGGCAGCTATAGAGATGGAAGAGTATCAGAAGAATGTGGATCCTAGTGATTTACTGCGGGCTAAGAAGCTAGCTTCCGAGTCAGCTTTCCAGTCAGCGGGAGAGACGAAGCCCGTGCATATCCACCCCACCGACCCCAATGCAGCACGGACCCACATCTCGACTATGCTCGACAGCAAATAGGAAGAAGCAATCATCTAGTTCCTCCTTGAGAACTGGGACATCTTCGCATGGAAACCGTCCAACATGCCAGGTGTACCCAGGGGACTGGCTGAGCACCGTTTGCGAGTCGACCCAAAAGTGAAGCCCGTAAAGGAACATCTCCGTCGGTCCACCGTGGAGAAGAGAAAAGCAATTGGCGAAGAGGTGGCTCGGCTTCTGGCAGCTGAGTTCATCCGTGAGATCTACCACTCCGAGTGGCTCGCCAATGTGGTCATGGTCCCCAAGAAGGACAAATCCCTCCGCATGTGCATCGATTTCTAGCATATCAATCGGGCATGCCCAAAAGATCATTTTCCTCTCCTCCGCATCGATCAGATAGTCGACTTGACTACGAGATGCGAGCGTTTGTCTTTTCTGGACGCATATTCCGGGTACCATCAGATCCGACTGTTTGGACCCGATGAAATCAAGACAACCTTCATCAACCCATTCGGGTGTTTCTGTTATGTCACCATGCCTTTCGGTCTCAAGAATGTTGGTGCTACCTTCATGCGCATGATTTAAAAGTGCCTTCTGAAGCAAATCAGTAGGAATGTGGAAGCGTACTTGGATGACATCGTGGTCAAGTCACGCAAAGCTTTCAACCTCCTGTCTGACCTCGCTGAGACATTCACAAATTTGAGAAGCTATGATATCAAGCTTAATCCGTCAAAGTGTACATTCGGAGTTCCGGGCGGTAAGCTACTCGGTTTCCTTGTTTCAGAACGAGGGATCGATGCCAACCCAAAGAAAGTCAGTGCCATCCTCTGAATGAAGCGTTCCGAACATATACACGACGTCCAGAAGCTAACTGGTTGCTTGGCCGCATTGAGTCGGTTCATTTCTCGTCTCGGTGAGAAGGCATTACCTCTTTACCGACTGATGAAGAAATCTGAAAAGTTCGAGTGGAATTCTGAACCTGAAGCAGCGTTCGAAGAGCTCAAAGTCTTGATGTCCACCCAGCCGGTGCTTGCTGCCCCAGTCAGCAAGGAGCCTCTTTTACTATACATCGCAGCCACCGGACAAGTTGTCAGTACTGTACTCACGGTCGAGCGGGAAGAAGAAGGCAAAGCCTACAAAGTCCAACGCCCAATCTACTACATTTCCGAAGTATTGACTCCCTCCAAGCAAAGATACCCGCATTACCAGAAGCTTGTGTATGGGATCTACTTGACCGCAAAGAAATTTGCTCATTACTTCTCGGATCATTCGATCTCAGTCGTCAGCGACGCTCCACTGTCAGAAATCCTGAACAACCGAGACGCAACCAGTCGAGTGGCAAAATGGGCGATGGAACTCCTTCCACTAGATATCAAGTTTGAAGCGAACAAAACTATCAAGTGTCAGGCAATAGCAGATTTTGTGGCTGAATGGATCGAACAGGAGCAGCCGACTCAGATCCAGTCGATCCACTGGACTATGTTCTTCGATGGATCCAAGATGTTGAATGGATCCGGCGCATGCATGGTTTTAGTATCCCCCAGGGGCGACAAGCTCAGTTACGTCCTTCAAATCCACTTCGACTCTTCAAACAATGAAGCCGAATACGAGGCGCTTTTGTACGGGTTGCGTATGGCCATCTCACTCGGCGTCCGTCACCTGATGGTCTATGGTGACTCAGAATTAGTGGTCAATCAGGTGATGAAGGAGTGGGACGTCAGAAGCCCGGCAATGACCAGTTATTGCAGTGCAGTGCGGAAGCTGGAAAAGAAGTTTGAAGGTTTAGAGCTCCATCACGTGCCCAGAATCAAGAATCAGCTTGTTGATGATCTCGCGAAGATAGGGTCCACTCGGAAGCCTATACCCAAGAATGTGTTTTTGGAGCACCTGCACACCACCTCAGTCAAAGAAGACCCCTTCACAAAGGAACCCCCATAGCCAATCAGCGCATCTGATCCGACTGAAGTCAAAGTTCCTGCATTGGTCGACCTAATCATGGAGATTTTTGTGATCACGCCCGACTGGACGGTGCCATACATAGCATACTTGCTCAGGCAAGAACTCCCAGAGGATGAAGAGGAAGCACGCCAGATCGTCCATCGATCGAAAGCCTTCACTGTCATTCAGGGTCAGCTCTATAGGGAGAGTGTCACACGAGTCGCTCAGCGCTGCATCACCCCGGAAGAAGGTCGACTGATTCTAAATGAAATCCACTCGGGAACTTGTGGCCACCACGCTTCCTCTCAGACTATAGTGGCCAAGGCATACCGAGCTGGATTTTTTTGGCCCCGAGCTAACGAGATGGCAAAAGATATCGTAGACAAGTGCGAAGGCTGCCAGTTCTACTCCAACATGTCCCATAAGCCGGCGTCTGCCTTGAAGACCATTCTGTTGGTTTGGCCGTTTGTCGTTTGGGGGTTGGACATGGTCGGTCCCTTTAAAACTGGCAGAAGCGGATTCACTCACTTGCTCGTGGCAGTCGACAAGTTTACCAAATGGATCGAAGCCAAGCCCATCAAGAACCTCGGCTCAAGAACTGCCATCAGCTTCATCAGAGAATTGATATTCAGATACGGAGTCCCCCACAGCATCATCATAGACAGCGGCTCCAACTTTGACTCTGACGAATTCAGAGCTTTCTGTTCCTCCCAAGGTACGCGGGTCGATTACGCCTCCGTAGCGCATCCGCAGTCGAATGGACAAGCAGAAAGAGCGAATGGTTTGATCCTCCAAGGCCTGAAGCCGCCGGGTCTTGGGTGACCGAATTGCCAACCGTCTTATGGGGGCTGAGGACAACTCCGAACCGGTCGACTGACCGTATCCCCTTCTTCATGGTCTATGGAGCTGAGGCCGTGTTGCCGAGTGATTTGTTGCACAATTCCCCCGGGTAGAGCTCTTCTGCGAGGCAGAAGCAGAGCAAGCCCGTCAAGGTGCAGTCGACCTCCTGGAGGAAGAACGGGAGATGGCTTTGATCCGTTCGACTATTTACCAACAAGACCTCCGTCGATTCCATGCTCGCAATGTCCGGAGCCGAGCATTCCAGGAGGGAGACCTCGTTCTCCGAGTACGTCAGAAGCAACCACACAAACTTGCCCTGGCTTGGGAAGGCCCCTTCATCGTAACCAAGGTACTGCACAATGGGGCGTATCCCATCTACATCGTCGCCAAGAAGAAAGTTGAACCCCGTTCATGGAACGCGGACCTGCTCCGCCGCTTCTATACTTGAAGCACTCGATCAGTCGAGTTGTAATAAGAATCTTCCAGTTTGTTCTCAAAGACAAGTTGGCAGCAATTCCTTAATGATTGTTGGTTTCAAAGATGTTGGTCCTCAAATCCCCCAATGGGTGCTTAGCCGCGAACCCGATTCGCCTAAGTTACAAAAACCACTCCGAGTGAAGAGCGACCGGCTCACTTGGGGGCTTAGCTGCGACCCTGTAATCGCCTAAGTTACAAAAACCACTCCGAGTGAAGAGCGACCCTCTCACTCGGGGGCTTAGCTATGACCCCGTAATCGCCTAAGTTACAAAAACCACTCCGAGTGAAGAGCAACCCTCTCACTCGGGGGCTTAGCTGCGACCCCGTAATCGCCTAAGTTATAAAAACTGCTCCGAGTGAAGAGCAACCCTCTCACTCGGAGGCTTAGCTGCGGTCCTCCGAGCTACGCCATAAGTACAATGTAGCTCTATCCTCCGAGCTCCGCCACAAGTACAACGTAGCTCGTAATCGCCTAAGTTACAAAACCACTCCGAGTGAAGAGCAACCCTCTCACTCGGGGGCTTACCTGCGACCCCGTAATCGCCTAAGTTACAAAAACCACTCCGAGTGAAGAGCAACCCTCTCACTCGGGGGCTTAGCTGCGACCCCGTAATCGCCTAAGTTACAAAAACCGCTCCGAGCAAAGAGAAACCCTCTCACTCGGAGGCTTAGCTGTGGTCGTCCGAGCTATGCCATAAGTACAACATGGCTCTGTCCTCCGAGCTCCGCCACAAGTACAACGTAGCTCGGAATCGCCTAAGTTACAAAAACTGCTCCGAGTGAAGAGCAACCCTCTCACTGAGAGGCTTAGCTGCGGTCCTCCGAGCTACGTGATGACCCACAAGTGTAGGGGATCTTTCGTAGTCCTTTCAATAAGTAAGAGTGTCGAACCCAATGAGGAGCAGAAGGAAATGATAGGCAGTTTTCAGTGAGGTATTTTCTGCAAGCACTGAAATTATAGGTAACAGATAGTTTTGTGATAAGGTAATTGGTAGCAAGTAACAAAAGGTAAAAGTAAATAAGGAGAAGCATGGTGGCCCAATCTTATTTGTAGCAAAGGACAAGCCTGGACAAACTCTTATATAAAGGAAAGTGCTCCCGAGGACACATGGGAATTATCGTCAAGCTAGTTTTCATCACGATCGTCTGATTCGCGTTCGGTACTTTGATAATTTTGTATGTGGGTGGACCGGTGCTTGGTTGCTGTCCTTACTTGGAGAAGCCTCCCACTTATGATTAACCTCTAATGCAAGCATCCGCAACTACAAAAAAAGTATTAAGGTAAACCTAACCATAGCCTGAAACATATGGATCCAAATCAGCCACTTACGAAGCAACGCATAAACTAGGGTTTAAGCTTCTGTCACTCTAGCAACCCATCATCTACTTATTACTTCCCAATGCCTTCATATAGGCCCAAATAATGGTGAAGTTTCATGTAGTCGACGTTCACATGACACCACTAGAGGAGAGACAACATACATCTCATCAAAATATCGAACGAAGACCAAACTCACATGACTACTAATAGCAAGACTTCTCCCATGTCCTCGGGAACAAAAGTAACTACTCACAAGGCATAATATGGTTCATGATCAGAGGGGTATTAATATGCATAATGGATCTGAACATATGATCTTCCACCAAATAAACCAACTAGCATCTACTACAAGGAGTAATCAACACTACTAGCAACCCACAGGTACCAATCTGAGGTTTGGGTACAAAGATTGGATACAAGAGATGAACTAGGGTTTGAGAGGAGATGGTGCTGGTGAAGATGTTGATGAAGATAGCCCTCCCCAAGATGGGAGAGTTGTTGGTGATGACGACGGTGACGATCTCCCCCGCCCGGAGCGAAGTATCCCGGCAGAACAGCTCTACCGGAGCCCTAGATTGGTTTCAGCCTCGGTTCCACCTCGAGACGGCGGCGTCTCGTCCCGAAAGCCTCCTTATGATTTTTTTCTAGGTCAAAACGCCTCATATAGGAGAAGATGGGCATCGGGGGGGCCACGAGATAGGGGGCGCGCCCTGAGAGGGGGGGCGAACCCCCCACCCTTGTGGACAGCCGGTGGCCCCCCTCGTGAACTTCTTTCGCGAGATATTTTTTATATTTTCTGAAACGGAGTTATGTTGAGTTTCGGGGCTTTTGGAGTTGTGCAGAATAGGTTTCCAGAGTTTGCTCCTTTTCCAGCCCAGAATTCCAGCTGTCGGCATTCTCCCTCTTCTTGTAAACCTTGTAAAATAAGATAGAAAGACATAAGTGTTGTGACAAAACAAGTAATAACAGCCCATAATACAATAAATATCATCATATAAGCATGATGCAAAATGGACGTATCAACTCCCCCAAGCTTAGACCTCGCTTGTCCTCAAGCGAAAGCCAATATCGAAAAATATGTCGACATGTTTAGAGATAGAAATATCGATAAAAACAAAATACGGACATGAGGGCATCATGATCATTTTCATAACAGCAACATATATATAGTCATATTATTCTTATGCTAAAGTAACAATTCATCCACAATGAAAAGCATGAATCACAAACTTCATTGGAAACTAACAAACTTTGATCTCGGTCATTGAAGTAATTGCAATTTATCGTAACATCAGAAAGATTCAATATAAGAGCTTTTCAGCAAGCCTACATACTCAACTATCATATAGTCTTTCACAATTGCTCACACTCACGCAATACTTATAGTTATGGAGTTTTAATCGGACACAGAGAAAGATAGGGGCTTATGGTGTTGCCTCCCAACCTTTTACCTCAAGGGTAATGTCAACAGTAATAGATCATGAAAACTTACATCCAAGTGGGTATATATGTCAGGATCTTTCTAACACAATGTGCTTGCCAAAGGATAAAATGTAAAAAGGAAAGGTGGATTTCACCTTGACTCTTATAAGGCATGAATAATAAATAGGCCCTTCGCAGAGGGAAGCAAAGGTTGTCGTGTGTTTTTATGGTTGGATGCACAAAGTCTTAGCATATAAGAACTTCACTTTATATTGCCACTTGTGATAAGGACATTTATTATGCAGTCCATCGCTTTTATTACTTCCATATCACAAGATCGTATAAAAGCTAATTTCCTCCACACTAATAAATCCTACATATTTTAGTGAGTTTGCAACATGACAACTTACTTGGAAGGATCTTTCTCAATCCATAGGTAGATATGGTGCACTCTCATGGCAAAACTGGGTTTAAGGATATATGGAAGCACAAGTAGTATCTCTACTTAATGCGAGGAGTTTTGGCTAGCATGGGGGGAGGCAAGCTCAACATGTTGGATGATCCATGACAATATACTTTATTTCAGATATAGGAAAACATAACGCATTACATTGTCTTCCTTGTCCAACATCAACTCTTTAGCATGTCATACTTTAATGAGTGCTCACAATCATAAAAGATGTCCAAGATAGTATATTTGTATGTGAATCATCTCTTCTTTAATTACTTCCTATTAATTGTAACAATGACCAAAACTATGTTTGTCAACTCCCAACAAGTTTTATTTATCATACTCTTATATGTGAAGTCATTACTTCCCATAAGATCGATATGATCTCTTTAATACTCTTTATGTTTTCTTTCTTTTTATCATGACCCAAGTGAGGAAATCAAGCCCTTGACTCAACATTAATCTTTATTATATGGCTCACGGACTCGATTACAAAGGGTAAAGATCATAAGGAAAAAGCTCACAACTAGATCATGCTAACTTTATTCTACTAGATCAAGATACTACCAAAAGGATCGAACTAAGAAAAACGGTAAAGATAGGAGTGATGGTGATACGATACCGAAGTCACTCCCCCAAGCTTCGCAGTTGCCAAGGGTAGTGCCCATACCCATATGATTACGTCACCTTCTTCGGTGGTGGTGATGATGGAGTTGAAAGTAGTGACGCCGGATCATCATATATCGAGCGTAGGAGATCCTCCAGCTTGCGGATAATACCTTTGAGTGCAGCTATGTAATCCTTCAACAAACTATTTTCACTTGTGAGATGCTTGTTTCGAATTTGAGCTAACTCAATCATCCTGAAAGCCTCAATCTCAGTTGAGGTAAAGAGATTACGAAGAGATTTAGGGGTGTCTTCTTCTCCCGATGTCGGAGCCGGATCTTCCACCTCCATCTTGATCATCTTCTCCTTGTGGATCTCCTCGGGTCCTTCCCTCTTCAGATCCATCTTCATTAGCCAAGCATCGTTGCCTTCGTTGTTGGAGGAGGGAGACGACATGATGCCTGATTTCGCAAACCCTAGCACAAAACAGCTCGAAAACAAGAACAAAGGATTTTTGCGTGATACAGAGGTCAAAACCTTCGAGAGTATATATAATGAATTTTTACCAACCAAAAGGACTAACCCACAAGAAAACGGAGTCCGGGAGGCACACGGGGTGCCCACGAGGCAGGGGGCGCACCCTGGGCAGGGGGCCGCGCCCTCCACCCTTGTGGACGCCTCATGTCTCTTCCGGGCTGCTACTTATTTTTCTATTTTTCTAAAATTCCAAAACAGAGAAAAATTGCCTTTAGAGCTAATTTGGAGTCGGTTTACTTATCGTATCACATACCTCTTCCTTTTCGGAGGCTGAATTGTTCTAGAAAGTGTGCCTTATGTATTCCTCCGGGGTTACGGTTTCAATAACATTGGTTCCAACATTTATAGGATTACATGAGATATAATGTTTGATTCTTTGACCGTTCACTACGTTCGGATTTGTGTCTTCGAAGTTGTTGATTTTTATGGCACCGGAACGATAGACCTACTCGATGATGTAAGGTCCTTCCCACTTGGAGAGAAGTTTTCCTGCAAAAAATCTTAAACGAGAGTTGAATAGCAAGACATAATCACCTACGTTAAACTCATGTTTTTGTATCCTTTTGTCATGCCATCTTTTAACTTTTTCTTTAAACAGCTTGGCATTCTCATAGGCCTGGGTTCTACATTCATCAAGGCATCTAATGTCAAATAGCCTCTTCTCACCGGCAAGTTTGAAATCATAATTGAGCTCTTTGATAGCCCAATATGTCTTATGTTCTAGCTCAAGAGGTAAGTGACAAGCTTTGCCATATACCATCTTATATGGAGACATACCCATAGGGTTTTTGTATGCAGTTCTATAGCCCCATAATGCATCATCAAGTTTCTTGGACCAATTCTTTCTAGACCTATTAACTGTCTTTTGCAAAATTAATTTCAACTCTTTATTACTTAGTTCTACTTGACCACTAGTCTTTGGGTGATAGGGGGATGCAATTCTATGGTTGACATCATATTTTGCAAGCATCTTACGAAAAGCACCATGAATAAAGTGTGAACCACCATCAGTCATTAGATATCTAGGGACTCCAAACCTCAGAAAAATTAACTTCTTTAAGCATCTTAATAGAGGTGTTACGATCAACACTACTAGTTGGAATAGCTTCTACCCACTTAGTAACGTAATCAACAACAACTAGAATATGTGTGTACCCATTAGAGGCAGGAAACGGTCCCATATAATCAAAGCCCCAAACATCAAATGGTTCAATAACAAGTGAATAATTCATAGGCATTTCTTGACGTCTACTAATATTACCAATTCTTTGACATTCATCACAAGATAAGACAAACTTACGGGCATCCTTGAAGAGAGTAGGCCAATAAAAACCGGATTGCAATACCTTGTGTGCAGTTCTATCTCCCGCATGGTGTCCTCCATAAGCTTCGGAGTGGCACTTGTGTGGGATATGTTCCTGTTCATGCTCAGGTACACAATGTCTAATAATACCATCTACTCCTTCTTTATAAAGATGTGTGTCATCCCAGAAGTAATGTCTCAAATCATAGAAGAACTTTTTATTTTGCTGGTATGTGAAGCTAGGAGGTATAAACTTAGCAACAATATAATTAGAATAATCAGCATACCATGGAGCAGTACGAGAAGTATTTATGACAGCTAGTTGTTCATCAAGAAAGCTATCATCAATAGGTTGTGGGTCATCAAGTACATTTTCTAACCTAGACAAGTTGTCTGCAACGGGGTTCTCAGCTCCCTTTCTATCAATAATATGCGAATCAAATTCTTGGAGTAAGAGAACACAACTAATAAGTCTAGGTTTAGCATCTTTCTTTGCCATAAGGTATTTGATAGCAGCATGATCAGTGTGAATAGTTACCTTAGAATCAACAATATAGGGTCTAAAGTTATCACAAGCAAATACAACTGCTAAAAATTCTTTCTCAATAGTAGCATAATTTCTTTGGGCACTATCTAGAGTTTTACTAGCGTACTGGATAACATTCAATTTCTTATCAACTCTTTGCCCTAAAATAGCACCTACAGCATAATCACTGGCATCACACATAATCTCAAAGGGTAAATTCCAGTCAGTAGGCTAGACAATAGGTGCCGAGATCAATGCTTTCTTAAGTATTTCAAATGCTTCTAGACAATCATCATGAAAGACAAAAGGAATATCTTCTTGTAAGAGATTAGTCAGAGGCCTGGAGATTTTGGAGAAGTTCTTTATGAACCTGATATAAAACCCGGCATGACCAAGGAAACTTCGTATACCTTTGATGTCCTTCGGGCATTGCATCTTTTCAATAGCACCAACTTTAGCTTTGTCAACTTCAATACCTCTTTCCGAAATTTTATGTCCCAAGACAATGCCTTCATTAACCATAAAGTGGCACTTCTCCCAATTCAAAACAAGATTAGTGTCTTCACATCTCTGCAAAACTCGATCAAGGTTGCTTAAGCAATCATCAAAAGAAGTTCCGTAAACGGAGAAATCATCCATGAAAACCTCAACAATCTTTTCACAAAAATCAGAGAATATAGCCATCATGCATCTTGGAAAGGTAGCAGGTGCATTACATAAAACAAAAGGCATACGTCTATAAGCAAAGGTACCGAAAGGACAAGCAAAAGTGGTCTTTTCTTGATCCCCTTTTGTCACAGGTATTTGAGAGAAACCAGAATAACCATCTAGAAAGAAAAAATGAGTATGCTTGGATAACTTTTCTAGCATTTGATCAATAAAAGGCAAGGGGTAATGATCTTTCTTAGTAGCTTTATTTAACTTACGGAAATCAGTTACCATCCTATAACATGTAACTATTCTTTGCGGGATCAATTCATCTTTATCATTAGGGACAACAGTCATACCTCCCTTCTTAGGGACACAATGGACAGGACTTACCCACTGGCTATCAGCAACTGGATAGATAATACCTGCCTCTAGAAGCTTTAGTATTTCCTTCCTTACCACTTCTTTCATCTTAGGATTTAATCGTCGCTGATGATCAATAACTGGTTTGGCATTTTCTTCCAAATTTATCTTGTGTTGGCATATAGTGGGACTAATGCCCTTAAGATCATCCAGAGTATATCCAATAGCAGCTCGGTGCTTCTTCAGAGTTTTCAATAGTTTTTCTTCTTCCTGCTCTGAAATGTTAGCACTAATAATAACAGGATATATTTTCTTTTCATCTAGATAAACATACTTGAGATTATCAGGTAAGGGTTTAAGTTCAAACACGGGATCACCCTTGGGTGGAGGAGGATCCCCTAGGATTTCAACAGGCAAGTTGTTTTTTAATACACGTCCATGTTTAAAGAATATTTCATCTATTTCCCTTCTCTCATTCATATGCATGTCATTTTCATGGTCTAGCAAGTATTGTTCTAAAGGATCATTAGGAGGCACAGCAATAGAAGCAAGACAAATAATTTCATCCTTACTGGGTAATTCTTTATCAAGGGGTTGTCTACGGAATTTAGAAAAGTTAAAATCATGAGACATATCCCCTAATCCAACTATCTTTCACGCAATCTATCTTGGCATTAACAGTATTCAAGAAGGGTCTACCAAATATAATGGGACAAAATTCATCTTGTGGGGAACTAAGATTAAGAAAATCAGCAGGGTATTTAACCTTCCACACAAGACTTCAACATCTCTAACAATCCCAAAGGGTGAAATAGTGTATCTATTAGCTAGCTTAATCGTAACATCAATCCCTTCTAACTCAATAGGTGCAATATCATGCATAATTTCTCGATATAAATTAAGAGGGATAATACTTGCACTAGCACCTACGTCACATAAGCCATGATAACAATGATCTCCTATCTTAACAAAGATAACAGGCAAGCCTACAACATGTCTATGTCTATTCCTAGCATTGGGTTTGGCTATTCTAGCACACTCTTCTTGGAGGTAAATAACATGTCCATCTAAATCTTCTACCAAGAGATCATTAACCATAGCAACAATTGGTTCAACTTTAATTTGCTCAGAGGGTGTAGGTGTTCTAGTACTACTTTTACGAACTACAGTTGAAGCTTGAGCATGATCCTTTATCCTAATAGGGAAAGGTGGTTTCTCAATATAAGCAGTAGGAACAATAGGATCAACATTATAAGTGATAGTCTTTTCTTCAACTTTAACTGGTTCAACTACTTTTACTTCAATAGGGGGATGGTATTTAAACCACTTCTCCTTGGGGAGATCAACATGATTAGCAAAAGATTCACAGAAAGAAGCTACTATCTCAGAGTCAAGTCCATATTTAGTGATAAACTCACGGAAAACATCGGCATCCATAAAAGCTTTAACACAATCAAACTTAGGGGTCATACCTGACTCTTTACCTTCGTCGAGATCCCAATCTTCAGAGTTGCGTTTAATTCTTTTCAATAAATCCCATTTGAATTCAACAGTCTTCATCATAAAAGAGCCAGAACAAGAATTATCGAGCATGGTGCGATTATTGAGAGAAAGCCGAGCATAAAAATTTTTGAATGATCATTTTTCTTGAGAGCTCATGATTGGGGCATGAATATAACATTGACTTAAGTCTCCCCCAAGCTTGAGCGACGCTTTCTCCTTTGCGAGGCAAAAAAATATAAATATAATTACGATCACGATGAACCTCGTGCATAGGGTAGAACTTCTGATGAAATTCCAACTTCAGACGATTATAGTTCCATGATCCAATATCATCACATAGCCTAAACCATGTCAATGCATCTCCCTTCAAAGATAAAGGGAAGACCTTCTTCTTGATAACATCCTCGGGCATACCTGCAAGCTTAAACAATCCACAAACTTCATCCACATAGATTAAATGTAAATCGGTATGCAATGTTCCGTCTCCTGTAAAAGGATTTTCAAGCAGTTTCTCTATCATACCCGAAGGAATTTCAAAGCAAACATTTTCATTAGATGCATTAGGTTGAGGAGCGGCTCTTTGCTCTTCTGTTCGGGGTGAAGATACCCCGAACAAGCACCTCAAAGGATTTTGAGCCATAGTAACAAGTGACATTAAATTTCAGCACACTATATAAATTTCCCCTTACCAAATTCCACTTACCAAAGGCGCTTCACTCCCCGGCAACGGCGCCAGAAAAGAGTCTTGATGACCCACAAGTGTAGGGGATTGTAACAGCCTGGTTTTTGGCCCTTTTCTTTTTCTTTTTGATTTATTGGTTTTTGCTCTGTTTTTTTTCTTTTTGGAGTGGTTCTGTGGCCTTGTCACGTGGGAAATCATCTTCATTTCCACTCCCATGTGGCTCATCTCTCTCAAAACCTTGCCAAGATCATGTCACTCCACTGCCTGACCAAACCCTAATTTCTTTTTCTAGGGAATATTCCTTTTTCTATTAAAGGAATAACTGTGTCTACCCTAGGTTGTGAAGCAACCTATATTTCTGTCACTCCTAAAATTCCCAAATAAATTCTAATAAAAATTTTGGGTCATATATTCATCAAATATGGAAAAAAATCCTTGCCATGTTCAAAAATATTCCTCCAATATTACTTTTCCTATTCTACCCTAAATGGCACTTTGTGAAGCAAGTGTTAGTTATATTTGCCCAATTGACCCCGAACTCCTTGGACATCTTTTTCTGTCCAAATAATTGCTACATGCCATAATTCAACTCTATTTGCCTAACCAATCTTCCTCAGTGATTTTTCAAAGTTTCTGTCAAACAGAAGCCACTGTGAAGGAAGTACTAGCCAGGGACATCCAAATGAGTTGAAATTTTGCATGCCTCCTCTTGCGATCATATCATCCCACTCCTCCAAAAGTCAGCTCCATCCAATCAACCATGTGAGCACACCTTCAAATCTTTGTTTCTGTCCAAATTTTCAGTTTGTGCAGCAAGTATATTTTATGTTGCTCCATTATGGCTGAAAATATTCCAGGATCTTCTCCAACCCATATAACCTACCTCCACCAATTTTGGGCACATTTTAGGTAGCCATTTTCCCTCAGGAATTTTCCTAAGTTTCTGGACAAAGAAGATGCTTGTGAAGGAAGTACCAATTTGGCTTGTCCAATTGTTATGAAAACCTTACAGCATCTCTATATGTCCAAATCCCTAAGTATTACCAAGTTTCAGCCCAAATGGACTCACCATTTGAGTGCATCATCCTAATCTAATTTTTGACCATATTAATGTGGTTGTTAAGCAACTACATTAAATATTTATCCTAATCTTCTCAAACTTACCAGGATGAATGTCCTTCTTTACCTTAACCTCACAGACAAACTCTTTGGCTCCAAAACATTTTCTATTGATCAGCCGTTCTTACCCAAGTTTAGTGCACTAAACTTCAGAGGGTAATTACTTTTTAACCAAGGAGATTTTCACCCAACTACCACCGTAGTTTAGACTTACCATGGAGGGACTTACCAGTAGACAACATTTTACAGCCCATTTCCCCAACTACCTGCCAGTGCACGCGGTGACTACGCCAATGGCATCACTGTGCACGCGCTCTGTGTGCAGTTGCCGCGCTCAGAGCACTGTTTCTGCTTTGTCCGCTCCCCTCTCGTCATCTTCACGCGCGTGAGCGTGTCTCTTGGCTTCGCCTCATCGTCGCCGACCCCCTGGACCCCTCTCCCCCTCCGTCCTCTTCCTCATCGACGCTCACCGTCGAACGCCACGAGAGCATAGTGCTCTGTTTGGCCCCGAGCTCCCCTCGGCCTCTTCCTGTGCTCCCTGGCGTCGCCTACCTCCCCGTGAGAACCTCCACTGTGCCTCCCTCGTTGCCTGCCTCCGAGCTCACGAGCGTGGGCACACGTCCGCGACGACGACAGCGCGGCACACCCCTACCCTCGCCTATTTAAGCCACCCGGAGACCCCCCCCC
>LR738710.1:604763175-604805893 GCA_902687465.1 Secale cereale | reverse complement strand
GGCTGTCCTTCGGGCGCACGGTAGTTTCTGGAACGCTGATTTTTTATATAATTTTTCTGGATTTTTCCTGGCAGTTCTCGTAATGTGAAAACCTGAAATACAAAAACAGCCGAAAACAGAAACTGGCACTGGGGTGCACTGAGTTAATAGGTTAGTCCAAATATGATCAAAAGTGTATGGAAGTGTATAAATATCATAGCAATATCACCCAAAAGAGGCATGGAGCAAGCAGAAATTATAGATACATTTTGGACGTATCAGCGATCGACAATCCGCACCTGGGCGGGACGTGGCGGCGTCAGCGGTCTCCTCGTCATCACGGCCCTTGTCAATATCCATCGAGGTCGCAGAAGCAGCAGCGCTGAAGATTTCACAGAAAATGAGTCGACAAAAGCAAAGTTGGTCTCCAAAGGGGAAGAGAAAATGAAGCAGAGCTACGCTTACGTGGAGGCGATCGGGACGTCCACCTTGATCTTGGGCAAGGCCTTCCGGGGTTTGACAGCAGTGACCTTTGGCTGCTTTGGTGCCTTTTCAGTCGGATCTGGAGTGGACGTGCGAGTCCGTTTCTGCACTTGGGAGCTGGAGAGGCCCGCCCTGGAATGCGCAGCCTCTAGGTCGTGCTTCTCCTTGGAGCGCTTCTCTCCGCGGGGAGGCGACTCAACCTCCTCGCCACTGCTGGAATCCTCGCTCTCCTCCTCAGTCTCCTCATCGGACTTCCAGTCGGAACCCTCGCCTACGCCTTCTTCCCCCTCCCTGACTTGCTTGCCATTGGGCATCGAAAATATTTCGGTATAGATCTGCAGAGAAGAAGAATCATACATCAGTCAGATTCATCAGACATCCGCAAGCGAGAATCATAAAATTCACTCGGAAGCCGAGGTCGAACCTTGTCTGGTTGGTGGTCTGCGTCGAATGGGCGAACTCTTCCAGTCCCCCGAGGGTTGTCCTTGTTCCCCGTGATGCACTTCAGGCAATGCGCCACCGTCTGCGCAACAGCTTCCTTCGGGTGGACCCGAGACATGTCGTTGGCGCCAGAGTACATCCACATTGAGTGGTCCCGGGCTTGGAGGGGCTGGATCCTCCTCATGAGGAACACCTCGAGCAGATCCATCCCCATGACCTCGTCGCGGACCAGCTGGACCACCCGCTCCACCAGCATGTCTACCTCTACCCTCTCAGCCCGACTCACGAGCAACGTCGGTGGCTGGTTGACTCGACCCAAAGAAAATAGAGGAAGCCCAGTTGGCTGACCAGGAGTCGGAACGTCCCTACAATAAAACCAAGTCGACTGCCAACCCCGGACCTACTCAGGAATGGTCATGGCAGGGAAAGCACTCCTACCCCTGAGCTGGATACCTAGTCTGCCGCACATCTGGATGACGTGCGTCTTCTCATAACTCGGGTTCGCTTTCTTGATGGTTTGGGAACGACAAGTGAAGATATGCTTGAACAGGCCCCAGTGCGGTCGGCATCCGAGGAAGTTCTCGCACATCGAAATGAATGCGGCCAAGTAGGTGATGGTGTTGAGAGAGAAGTGGTGCAGCTGAGCGCCGTAAAAAGCCAGAAAACCGAGGAAGAAAGGGTGCGGGGGCAAAGAAAAACATTGCTACTTCTCGAGCTTGCGTTGTATTCCCTCGAAGAGGAAAGGGAGATGCAGCACAGTAGCGTAAGTATTTCCCTCAGTATTTGAGAACCAAGGTATCAATCCAGTAGGACACCACGTGCCAGTCCCTCGCACCTGCACAAACAAATAAGAAGTTCGCAGCCAAAGCAATAAGGGGTTGTCAATCCCTTTACGGTCACTTACGAAAGTGAGATCTGATAGAGATGATAGTTTGATATTTTTTGGTATTTTTGGTTATAAGAACAGAAAGTAAAAGCGGAAAAAGTTAAGTAGGTGTAGATTGATAAGTTGAGAATAGACTCGGGGGCCATAGTGTTTTCTAGTGGCTTCTCTCATGATAGCGATATTCTACGGCGGGTAAACAAATTACTGCCGAGCAAATGATAGAAAATCGAATAATTATGAGACTCTCTAGGCATGATCATTATATATATATGCATCACGTCCAAGACAAGTAGACCGAAACGATTCTGCATCTACTACTATTACTCCACACATCGACCGCTATCCAGCATGCATCTAGTGTATTGAGTTCATAAGAACAAAGTAACGCCTTAAGCAAGATGACATGATGTAGAGGGATAAACTCAAGGAATATGATATAAACCCCATCTTTTTATCCTCGATGGCAACAATACAATATGTGCCTTGCTTCCCCTACTATCACTGGGAAAAGACACCGCAAGATTGAACCCAAAGCCAAGCACTTCTCCCATTGCATGAACTATAGATCTAGTAGGCCAAACCAAACCAATAATTCGAAGAGACTTGCAAAGATATTATAATCATACATAAAGAGTTCAGAGAAGAACCAAATATTTCTCATAGATAATCTTGATCATAAACCCACAATTCATCGGATCTCGACAAACACACCGCAAAAAGAGATTACATTGAATAGATCTCCTCGAAGACCGAGGAGAACTTTGTATTGAGATCCAAAGAGAGAGAACAAGCCATCTAGATACTAGCTATGGACTCAAAGGTCTGTGATAAACTACTCACAACTAATGGTGAGGCGATGATGATGATGTAGAAGCACTCCGTGGAAGATCCTCCCTCCGGCAGAGCTCCATAACTAGCCCCAAGATGGTATCTCGTGGGAACAGAAGGTTACGGCGGTGGAACTAGGGTTTTCTCTATTGTTCTGATGGTTTCGGGGTTCGTGGGCATATATAGGAGGAAGGAGGGCACCGGGGGCCATACGTGGGACCCACGAGGCAGGGGGCGCGCCCTAGGGGAGGCGCGCCCCCACCCTCGTGGGCACCACGTAAGCCGTACTCCATGGTTCTCAAGTCTCCCATGCGTGATTTTCTCCAAAAAATATATCTCCCGAAGGTTTCATTCCGTTTGGACTCCGTTTGATATCCCTTTTCTGTAAAACCCTGAAACAGGCAAAAAACATCAATCTGGACTAGGCCTTTGGGTTAGTAGGTTAGTCCCAAAAATAATATAAAAGTGTATGACAAAGCCCATTAAACATCCAAAACATCATAAATAATAGCATGGAACAATCAGAAATTATAGATACGTTGGAGGCGTATCAAGCATCCCCAAGCTTAATTCCTGCTTGTCCTCAAGTTGGTAAATGATAAAACAGAATTTTGGATGTCGAATGCTAACCAACATAGTTTTTCAATGTAATTCTCTTAATTGTGGCATGAACGTTCAGATCTGAAAGATTCAAGACAAAAGTCTATATTGACATAAGAAATAATAATACTTCAAGCATACTAATAAAGCAATCATGACTTCTCAAAATACTATGGCTAAAGAAAGTTATCCCTACAAAATCATATAGTCTGGCTATGCTCCCTCTTCATCACACAAAATATTCATATCATGCACAACCCCGATTTCAGCCAAGCACTTGTTTTCATACTCTATTCTTTCAAACCTTTCAACTTTCACGCAATACATGAGCGTGAGCCATGGACATAGCACTATGGGTGGAATAGAGAGGTGGTTGTGGGGAAGACAAAAAGGAGGGAGATAGTCTTACATCAACTAGGCGTATCAACGGGCTATGGAGATGCCCATCAATAGATATCAATGTGAGTGAGTAGGGATTGCCATGCAACGGATGCACTAGAGCTAAATATGTATGAAAGCTCAAAAAAAGAAACTAGTGGGTGTGCATCCAACTTGCTTGCTCATGAAGACCTAGGGCATTTGAGGAAGCCCATCGTTGGAATATACAAGCCAAGTTCTATAATGAAAATTCCCACTAGTATATGAAAGTGACTAAGCATGAGACTCTCTATCATGAAGAACATGGTGCTACTTTGAAGCACAAGTGTGGAAAAAGATAGTAGCAATTGTCCCTTTTCTTTTCTTTTTCTTCTTTTTTTGGGCCTTTCTTTTTTTGTCTTTGGCCTTTCCTTCCCTTTTTTGGAGGGGCTTTATTGATTTAGCCTTTCCTCACATGGGATAATGCTCTAATAATGATGATCATCACGCTTTCATTACAACTCGATACTAGAACAAAGTATGACTCTATATGAATGTCTCCGGCGGTGTACCGGGATGTGCAATGAATCAAGAGTGACATTTATGAAAAATTATGCATGGTGGCTTTGCCAGAAATACGATGTCAACTACATGATCATGCATGGCAATATGACAATATGATGCGTGTCATATGAATGGAACGGTGGAAAGTTGCATGGCAATATATCTCGGAATGGCTATGGAAATGCCATGATAGGTAGGTATGGTGGCTGTTTTGAGGAATATATATGGTGGCTGTTTTGAGGAAGGATATATAGTGGGTGCAAGTTACCGGCAAAAGTTGTGCGATACAAGGGAGGCTAGCAATGGTGGAAGGGTGAGAGTGCGTATAATCGATGGACTCAACATTAGTCATAAGAAATCATATACTTATTGCAAAATTTTATGAGTCATCAAAACAAAGCAATCAACGCATGCTCCTAGGGGGGAGGTTGGTAGGAGTTAACCATCGCGCGCCCCGACCTCCACACAAAGGTTGACACTTTACAAATACCTCATGCTCTAACTTCATCACATAGCAGTTCACCATATGTGCATGCTACGAAAATCACTAACCTTAACACAAGCATTTCTCAATTTCATAATAACTCCACTAGCATGACTCTAATATCACTATCCTCATATCTCAAAACAATTATCAAGCATCCAACTTCTCATCATATTCAATGCACTTAGCGTGAAAGTTTTTACTACATTGATATTGGAAGTCTATCATGTGAAGACTAGTTTTATAGCCTAAGCACATTACCATGCTGTTTTAATAGACTCTAAAAAGGATATAAGTGAAGCATGATAGTTCAACAATTTCTTCAAAATAATATCACCACAGTGCTCTAAAAGATATAAGTGAAGCACTAGAGCAAAAACTATTCAACTCAAAAGATACAAGTGAAGAACATAGAGTGTTCTAACAATTCCTAGGCCATATTTACCTCTCTCAAATATGTGTGTCCAGCAAGGATAATTGTGGCAAACTAACAAGCAAAGACTCAAATTATACAAGATGCTCCAAGTAAAACACATATCATGTGGTGAATAAAAATATAGCTCCGGGTATAGTTACCGATAGATGAAGATGAAAGAGGGGATGCCTTGCCGGGGCATTTCCAAGCTTAGGCTTTTGGTTGTCCTTGAATTTTACTTGGGGTGCCTTGGGCATCCCCAAGCTTAGGCTCTTGCTACTCTTTGTTCCATAGTCCATCAAAGCAATACTCAAAACTTGAAAACTTCACAACACAAAACTTAGACAAAAATCTCATGAGCTCCGTTAGTATAAGAAAGCAAACCACTACTCAAAGGTACTGCAATGAATTCATTCTTTGTATATATTGGTATTAAACCTACTGTATTTCAACTTCTCTATGGTTCATACTTCCCAATATTACTCATAGATGCATTGAAATAAGCAAACAACACACGAAAAACAGAATATGTCAAAAACAGAACAGTCTGTAGTAATCTGCAGGTTTCGCATACTTCTGTAAATCCAAAAAATTCAAAATAAATTGTTAATCGTGATTAATTTGTCTATTAATCATTTGCAAAAATAATCAACTAAATAGCATGCTCTAGTAAAATCTGATGACCATTCTAGCGAGCGCTAACGATTCTGTTTTTCACAGCAAGATCATATAAACTTCACACAAGTCGTCCCAAAGGTTCTACTTGGCACAAACACTAAACAAAACACAAAACCACATCTAAACAGAAGCGAGATGCAATATTTATTCCTAAACAGAAGCAAAAACAAAAAATATAAAATTGGGTTGCCTCCCAACAAGCGCTATCTTTTTACGCCCCTAGCTAGGCACGATACATGAATAGATCTAGGTATTGCCATCTTTGGAAGGCAATCCATAAGTGGCTCTCATAATAGATTCATATGGTAATTTGATTTTCTTTCTAGGAAAGTGTTACATGCCTTTCCTTAAAGGAAATTGGAATCTAATATTTCCTTACTTCATATCAATAATTGCACCAATCGTTCTAAGGAAAGGTCTACCAAGAATAATAGGACATGAAGGATTGCAATCTATATCAAGAACTATGAAATCTATGGGCACATAATTCCTATTGGCAACAATAATAACATCATTAATTCTTCCCATAGGTTTCTTAATAGTGGAATCCGCAATATGCAAATTGAAAGAACAATCATCAAGCTCATGGAAACCTAGCAAATCACACAAAGTTTTTGGGATAGTGGAGACACTTGCACCCAAATCACACAAAGCATAGCATTCATGATCTTTAATTTTTATTTTCATAGTAGGTTCCCACTCATCATAAAGCTTTCTAGGGATAGAAACTTCTAACTCAAGTTTTTCTTCATAAGATTGCATCAAAGCATCAACTATGTGTTTGGTAAAAGCTTTATTTTGACTATAAGCATGCAGAGAGTTTAGTACGGATTGCAACAAGGAAGTACAATCAATCAAAGAGCAATTATCATAATTGAATCCCTCGAAATCTAAAGTAGTGGGTTCATCACTATGCAAAGTTTTAATCTCTTCACTCCCACTTTTAATAATTTTAGCATCAGATCTAAAAACTCTGAATCATTGGGACACCTTAAAGTAGAATCATCTCCAATCCTATCTTCATCAAGATTTATGCTAGAAAAAAAGGATCTAATAGGAGACACATCAATAACTTTCAGATCTTCATCTTTATTTTCATGATAACTAGAAGAAGACACTTTAATATAATCCTCACTTTTAGCACGCATCCTAGCGGTTCTCTCTTTGCATTCATCAATGGAAATTATCATGGCTTAGAGAGACTCATTGATATCATGCTTACGTGGGATAGATCTAAGTTTCAAAGAATCAACATCAAGAGTAATTATATCCACACTTCTAGCCAATTAATCAACCTTAAGCAATTTTTCTTCAAGCATAGCATTGAAATTCTTTTGCGATATCATAAACTCTTTCACACTAGTTTCAAATTGAGAAGGCATCTTTCCACAAGAGTTGTTGTAGCAATTACCATAATTATTAGAGGAATTACTAGGAAAAGGCCTAGGATTAAAGTTCCCTCTATAAGCATTGTTACCAAAATTATTCCTACCAACAAAATTCACATCCAAAGATTCATTGTTATTTTCAATCAAAGTGGACAAAGGCATATCATTGGGATCAGAAGAAGCACTCTTAGCAGAAAATAATTTCATAAGTTCATCCATATTTCCACTTAAAACACTAATTTCTTCAATAGCATGCACTTTTTTACTAGTAGATCTTTCAGTGTGCCATTGAGAATAATTAACCATGATATTATCTAGGAGTTTGGTAGCTTCTCCTAAGGTAGTTTCCATGAAAGTGCCTCCTGCGGCCGAATCTAAAAGATTTCTAGAAGCAAAATTCAAGCCAGCATAAAAGTTCTGAATAATCATCCATAGATTCAAACCATGTGTAGGGCAATTACGTATCATTAATTTCATTCTCTCCCAAGATTGTGCAACATGCTCATGATTGATACGTCCAAAACGTATCTATAATTTTTGCTTGCTCCATGCCACTTTTGGGTGATATTGCTGTGATATTCATACACTTCCATACACTTTTGATCATATTTGGACTAACCTACTAATCCAGTGCACCCCGGTGCCAGTTTCTGTTTTCGGCTGTTTTTGTATTCCAGGTTTTCACATTACGAGAACTGCCAGGAAAAATCCAGAAAAAATATATAAAAAATCAGCGTTCCAGGAGCTACCGTGCGGCCAAAGTACAGCCGGGGGGGGGGACCCACAGGGGCTCCAGGCGGCCTGTGGGCGCCCCCCCCCCCCCCTGGGCCGCGCCGGGGGGGCGCCTGGGCACCCCTGACCCCCTCTGGTGGCCCCCTTTGGCATATATTTAAAGCGTGTCGAGGAAACCCTGATTCCGGAACCCTTTTCTCCAGACGCGATTCCGATCTCCGCCGCCATCTCCATCAAGCTTTGGGGGACCAGAATTCCTGCGCCGGCACCCTGCCGGGACGGGGAAGTGTCCCCGGATCCATCTCCATCGACGTTGCTTCCTCCCTCCATGATGCGGGAGTAGTTCCTCCTCAGGGCTGAGGTTCTTACGAGTAGCTATGTGGTCAATTCTCTCTCCCATGATGTGATCTTCGTTGTGATCATAGGCTATGTTAATCTAAGATATTTCCCCTTCCTCTATGTATTGGATTGATGTACTCACTTGTCTTTATCTAGTATAATCCCCGAGACCAAGGTGACAGCGGTCTATTGGACATGGATTAGAACAATATTTTCATGAGTGATTTCCTCTCTTGTGTGTTGATTGAAGATTGAGAGTCTCTTGGTGCTTGTCTTTGACTATCCTTTAGATATGTTATGGTGATTGTGGGACTCTCTTTGGATGGCCGCGGTGACATTGGGAAATCCTTAGATTGAGAACTACGAACTTTGAGGTGTGCTTTTGTAGCCCTACATAATTCTCGTCCTCTCTTGACCACGAAGGAATGATCTCCGAGTGTGTCCCCTTTGCATGTTTTATGGGAAATATCATGTGATTTGATTATGTTAATGTTGTTGGGTGTTGCCACTAGTGAAAGTATGAACCTTAGGCCTTGTTTCCACCATTGCAATACCGTTTGTGCTCACGTTTACTACTTGTTTGCTTGCTGCACTTTTTATTACATATTTATATTACCTTGTTTTGCCATCCATATCACTTGCCATTTAACATCTCTTCGCCGAACTAGTGCACCTATACATCTGACAAGTGTATTAGGTGTGTTGGGGACACAAGAGACTTCTTGTATCTTAGTTGCAGGGTTGCTTGAGAGAGACCATCTTCAACCTCTACTTCCCTGAGTTCGATAAACCTTAGGTCATCCACTTGAGGGAAATTGCTACTGTCCTACAAACCTCTGCGTTTGGAGGCCCAACATAGTCTACAAGAGTAGAAGCGTGTGTAGACATCAATGATCTAGTTGCTTAAAATTCATAATATCGTTTCTAAAAGAGGTGATCTTACAGGAGGGAAATACTTAGAGATAAAAGCATATTTGCACTTTTTCCATGAATCAATACTATTTCTAGGCAAAGAGGAAAACCAAGTTTTAGCACGATCTCTAAGTGAAAATGGAAATAACTTCAATTTAACAATATCGTTATCCGTAACCCTTTTCTTTTGCACATCACACAAATCAACAAAGTTGTTTAGATGGGTAGCGGCATCTTCACTAGGAAGGCCGGAGAATTGATCTTTCATGACAAGATTCAACAAAGTAGCATTGATCTCACAAGATTCAGCATCATTAATAGGAGCAATCGGAGTGCTAATAAAATCATTATTGTTGGTATTGGAGAAGTCACACAATTTGGTATTGTTCTGAGCCATAGTGACAAACAAGCAATCCAACACGCACAAGCAAACAAAAAGCAAGCGAACGATAAACACACAGCAGAAGAAGGGCAAATAAAACGGCAAGGGTGAAGTGGGGGAGAGGAAAACGAGAGGCAAAAAATGTAATGCGAAGGATAAGGGTTTGTGATAGGTACTTGGTATATGACTTTTGCGTAAGCCTCCCCGGCAATAGCGCCAGAAATTCTTCTTGCTACTTCTCGAGCTTGCGTTGTATTCCCTTGAAGAGGAAAGGGAGATGCAGCACAGTAGCGTAAGTATTTCCCTCAGTTTTTGAGAACCAAGGTATCAATCCAGTAGGAGACCACGTGCGAGTCCCTCACACCTGCACAAACAAATAAGAACTTCGCAGCCAACGCGATAAGGAGTTGTCAATCCCTTTAAAAATGAGATCTGGTAGAGATGATAGTTTGATATTTTTGGTATTTTTGGTTATAAGAACAGAAAGTAAAAGCGGAAAAAGTAAAGTAGGTGTAGATTGATATGTTGATAATAGACCCGAGGGCCATAGTGTTCTCTAGTGGCTTCTCTCATGATAGCGATATTCTACGGCGGGTAAACAAATTATTGTCGAGCAATTGATAGAAAAGCGAATAATTATGAGACTATCTAGGCATGATCATTATATATAGGCATCACGTCCAAGACAAGTAGAGCGAAACGATTCTGCATCTACTACTATTACTCCACACATCGACCGCTATCCAGCATGCATCTAGTGTATTGAGTTCATAAGAACAAAGTAACGCCTTAAGCAAGATGACATGATGTAGAGGGATAAACTCAAGCAATATGATATAAACCCCATCTTTTTATCCTCGATGGCAACATTACAATACGTGCCTTGCTGCCCCTACTGTCACTGGGAAAGGACACTGCAAGATTGAACCCAAAGCCAAGCACTTCTCCCATTGCAAGAACTATAGATCTAGTAGGCCAAACCAAACCTATAATTCGAAGAGACTTGCAAGGATATTATAATCATACATAAAGAGTTCAGAGAAGAACCAAATATTTCTCAGAGATAATCTTGATCATAAACCCACAATTCATCGGATATCGACAAACACACCACAAAAAGAGATTACATCGTATAGATCTCCTCGAAGACCTAGGAGAACTTTGTATTGAGACCTAAAGAGAGAGAAGAAGCCATCTAGATACTAGCTATGGACCCAAAGGTCTGTGATAAAATACTCACAACTCATGGTGAGGCGATGATGATGATGATGGAGAAGCACTCCATGGAAGATCCCACCTCCGGCGGGGATCTGGAACAGGCCCCAAGATGGGATCTCACGGGAACAGAAGGTTACGGCGGTGGAACTAGGGTTTTCTCTGTTGTTCTGATGGTTTTGGGGTACGTAGGCATATATAGGAGTAAGGAGGGCACCGGGGGCCATACGTGGGACCAACGAGGCAGGGGGCGCCCTAGGGGGGCCGCCCCCCACCCTCGTGGGCACCACGTAAGCCCTAGTCCGTGGTTCTCAAGTCTCCCGTGTGTGATTTTCTCCAAAAATATCTCTCCCGAAGGTTTCATTCCGTTTGGACTCCGTTTGATATCCCTTTTCTGTAAAACCCTGAAACAGGCAAAAAACAGCAATCTGGACTGGGCCTTTGGGTTAGTAGGTTAGTCCCAAAAATAATATAAAAGTGTATGACAAAGGCCATTAAACATCCAAAACAACATAAATAATAGCATGTAACAATTAAAAATTATAGATACGTTGGAGACGTATCAAGCCTCGGTCGACATGAGTCGCGAGGAGAACGCACTCCCCCTCCCGCGGCTGGGGCTCGAGCTCGCCCTCCGGCAGCCGCCAGGAGTCACGGACGATCAGGCCCTCCTCCACCAACTCCTCCATGTCCTTCGGCGTCATCGTGGACTTGATCCAGTCCCCTCGGATCCAGCCAGGCGGGAGCCCGGACCTCGACGAGGATCCCCCACGATTGGATCTCTTCCCTTTCACCGTCGCCGCCGCTTTCTTCGAGCGCTCCAGAGCCGTCGTCTTGTCCTTACCCATGGAAGGCGAGCCAGTGCAGACCGAGCGGCGGAAAGCGGAGAGCAGGAGCGCGGCGGAGGAGCGGAGGAAGAAGGAGCAAAGAATAGGCGCACAGTGCCTCCGCCTCGGCCGCGGCGCGCACTTATAGCGCAGGGGTCGAGTGACTGACTGGTGGCCCCGAGCTATCCCGTCAAATCCCGCAACAGGCGCGCACACGATACGTGGTAAAAAAGGCGGCGCGGAGATCGAGGCGTCCCGAGCATATCTGATCCGATTGCCGCGGCACGACTCGTCCCGCGCGCTTCCCCAAATTTCGTAATCCCGCAAAATCCGGAGACCAGAGAGCAACCAATCGCGCCGAAAACTGCGCACCCCACCGACGCTCGGGACTGCGCACAAAGTTCAGTCGACGATCAACACAAACCAGTACACTTGGTGGTTCTTGAATCGATTAAGGTGATTAAGTCAAGGTTGAAGAGTCAGCCTGGTCCGCGAGCTCAAAGAAGATCTCCCCGGGGGCATCGAACCCGAGCCAAGGCCAACCTCAACACTCTCCGCCACTTGAACCTCAATGCATTCAGGGGCTACTGATGATGTTACGAACCTAGGGTAGGGTCACGGGCCTGACCCAGGTACCCCACCCAAGGTCACTACCCCAGAAGCTCAAAGGACAACTTGGAGGCAATAGGAACAGTCGACTGATATGGCCCACGGAGACATTCCACTCGACTACACACCCCCGTTCAGACGACTCAACTTCACTTGACCATTCAAAGACACTCGATCCCTGAAGGTCAAAGGTCCCTTAGGACAGCAATGGTGTGGCATTCATTCTATGACAATGAATGCCTTTATCACTCTTTATTGCATGTGTTATCAGTAACGCCCTGCCTTTATGTACATTGAACCCTTGGTAACATGGGGATGGCTGGGGTCCTGACGCACTCTATATAAGCCACCCCCTCCTCCACAAGGGCTCGTACCCCCTGTAACTCAAACACCCCATATACATTCCAGTCGACCGCCTCAGGGCACAAAGACGTAGGGCTTTTACTTCCTCCGAGAAGGGCCTGAACTCGTAAACACCTTGAGTACAATCTCACCATAGCTAGGACCTTTCCTCCTCTTACGTACCCCCTACTCGTACTGTCAGACTTAGAACCACGATAGTCTGCTTGTGGAATCCATTTTTAATCTTGCGGTGTTGTGGATTTTCCCACACTTACGTTCATTCAAAGCTGCTTTGTCTTAACTAATTCTCTTTATGATATGAACAATGTCATATTATGTCAATCTTATTTTAAATTGTGTCTCTATATTGAATTAACAACATAAAATGGGATGTGGTATAGATAATACAGTGACCATGGTTCATGGAGATATGTTAGTTTCGTACTATTATTATGTATTACCTATGTTCATAATTAACTGCCACTGAAATGAGTGTATCTAGATGCGCTTTAGTATGTAGATTACTCATTTCAGCGAAAGTTAATTCTAAACGGAGGGAGTACTTAGCAATGAAAGACATACTAGTACAATGTTATCCATACTACTACTCAACTGGTTTACCAATATATCTTTCATATACATGTTAAACTTGTTATCTATCTACTTGTTCCTCTTTTAGAATGACAGAATGATGGAAATGTCTCCTAAAGATGGTTAGACAACCCTATTATTCTATGATAAAGCTGATAATGCAGATAAGGCAAAATATCATCAAGATAGCGAGACAATCTCAAACTCATACCTTGGTGTAATTTTCGAGATACTGGCCACTACCACTAGTACAAGCTCTTCGGAGTCATTGTCTGAATTGGTTTCGCTTCTTCAATTTCAACTCCAAGCAGAAAGACATTGTTTGATTGTGCTCCAATAAGAATATGAATCACTAAGGAAGACCCTGGAGAAATCAGATGCACACTTTCGGGCGCAACAACAATCAATGGAGAATTTCAAAACCAAACAAGGGAATGCTCATGAGTTTGCAAATCTGCTTGCCGAAATGGTCGATACCCAGGATAATATTTCTTAAGCCCTATTGAAGTGGCCTCAGTTGCCTGGACTTGTTTTGTTGTTCCATATATTTGTGCCGGTGGCAAACTTTGATGCCTAGTGTATGTAATATATTTCTTGTATGTGCATTTATTTGGACTCATGGCAAACTTTGATGTCGAGTTGATGTAATATGTGTAATTGTATAACGTCCTAGTATAAAGTGCTAACGGACTGAGCGTACCATCAACCTTTAATGGGCTGAAATAACCATGACCACAAATAGGCCGAAATTACCTCTTATGGGAAGCGGTCCAAGAAACATGGTCGAGCCAAAAGCACAACGGGTTGTGAATGGCCCCAAGAACATGGGACGCCGTTAATGGACCTAAAGACATCACATACCATAAATGGCCCACATAGATCACATGCCATTAGTGGGTTGAATGACATCGAGGTTCGTAAATGGTCCAAATAGAAGATGATCCATTAGTGGTCCGAAAGCATAAATGGCCAAAAATGTACCAAATGCATCACAGGCTGTGAACGGGTTGAAAGACATCATAGGCCGGAAATGGCCCTAAGCCACCATGTGCAGTTAATGGCCGAAAGACACTACATGATCTACATGGGCGAGAAGCACCACATGACATTATTGGGCCACGAGAAACAATGGGCCACATATGGATTGAAAGACATCACGAGCATCACATGGGCCGAAAGTATCAATAGGTTGGAACCATGTTGAATGTCCCACATGTTGGTAATGGGATAAATTCACATAAGTCCTAACATGTCATGTGGACCCGAACCATAAATGGGCTATATGCAGGTAGGTCGTTAAAAGGTCTTCCATGGGCCAGACTACTAAGTTTTGACTTAGGCCCATGGTGTGAAACAAGGCCTTCTACTGGCTTGGCCAACTTAAATAAACATGCCACTATTGGTGGTTGTGCCATGTGTCATTTTTTAATAGGTGCACGTTGTCCATTGGGCATGTGATAGTTGTTCCAACGAAGAGCTGGCGCATGGCTCCATCAACAAATAAAAAATCTACACATGGAGGGTCATCTGTTGGCCACGTCTTTAACGGGTATTGGATCCGGCACCCACACCTGATAGCTTAACGGCGTCCCATTACAGTGGCTGCCACGCGTCGGTTACCCTTGAAAAACACTTATGACACGACATTTTTATCATGGAAGAGCACCCTTTCATGATAAAATGGACGAATAATGTCATGGAACACCTCTATGACAACACAGGGATGACTATCTTGATTCTTTCATAAGACGGTCACAGATGTACATGGATTACAGAAAACATGACCTACTAGGACAAACGAGTATCATCATGAATGTGTCTTTTTTATAGTGCATAAACTCTTTGATGCCCTCAGCATGCTAACATAAGCTAGCCCAAGGCAAACTAACTGAACATACATCATTATCAATATAATATTTTCCATTTCTTCTTTTGTTGTCTTCGGTAATGGAGAAAGCAAGTCCAACTCATACACGTTGCAATTACAATGCGCACACATCATATCAATTTATAAATTTATTCAATAAAACATACAAAGACTTATTATGAACCTAAATTCTTTTATTCACAATCACACTTGACAATGAAAAACATACACATCAATCTAATGTTGGGGAACGTAGTATTTCAAAAAAATCCTACGATCACGCAAGATCTATCTACTAGATGCACAGCAACGAGAGTGGAGAGTATGTCTACGTACCCTCGTAGACCGAAAGCGGAAGCGTTTATCAACGCGGTTGATGTAGTCGTACACCTTCACGATCCGACCCGATCTACTACCGAACATACGGCACCTCCGCATTCAGCACATGTTCAGCTCGATGACGTCCTCGCCTTCTTGATCCAGCAAGACGGGGAAGTAGTAGATGAATTCTGGCAGCACGACGGCGTGGTGACGGTTGTTGATGAAGAACAATCTTTGCAGGGCTTCGCCAAGCACTACAGAAACTAGACGGCGGATAAACTAGAGGGTCGGGGTTGTTGGCACACGGCTTGGTGTATCTTGATGTGTATTGGGTGCTAGCCTTGCCCCTCTATTTATATGTTGAGCCTTGGGGTCGAAACTTGGCGCAAAAGCCTCCTAAAAGTCTATTTTGCCCGAAAGGCAAGAGTCCCACTCGGACTCCAGGGCTAGACGCCAGGGTTCCTAGCGTCTACCCCTAGACGCCAGGGTTCCTGGCGTCTACCCCCTAGACGCCAGGGTTCCTGGCGTCTAGCCTATGGTCTCCGCAAAACTTCCTTTTGCACTTTCCTAAAGCCTCGTGGGCTTTCCCCTTTGGCCCAAATAAAGTTTTCTCGTACCCAAACATTTCGGGAAACATCCAGAACCCCTTCCGATGAATTCCGGAACCCTTCCGGAGGTCAAACACTATTATCCCATATATCAATCTTTATCTCCGGACCATTCGAGAGTTCCTTATCACGTCCGTGATCACATCCGGGACTCCGAATAACATTCGGTCACCAACATACATAACTCATTAGATACTATATCATCAACAAACGTTTAAGCGTGCGGAACCTACAGGTTCGAGAACTATGTACACATGACCGAGACATCTCTCCAGTCAATAACCAATAGCAGAACCTGGATGCCCATATTGGTTCCTACATATTCTACGAGGATCTTTATCGGTCGAACCGCATAACAACATATGTTGTTCCCTTTGTCATCGGTCTGTTACTTGCCCGAGATTCGATCGTCGGTATCTCAATACCTAGTTCAATCTCGTTACCGGCAAGTCTTTTTACTCATTCAGTAATACATCATCTTGTGACTAACTCATTAGTTATTTGCTTGCAAGGCTTATTATGATGTGCATTACCGAGAGGGCCCAGAGATACCTCTCCGACACTCGGAGTGACAAATCCTATTCTTGATCCATGCCAACACCATGAACACCTTCGGAGACACCTGTAGAGCATCTTTATAATCACCCACTTGAGTTGTGACGTTTGATAGCACACAAGGTGTTCCTCCGGTATTCGGGAGTTCCATAATCTCATAGTCATAGCACTACTAGGAAAAGGGCTATAGATGATATGGCCATTAATGGCACACCAGACATGTGGTGCGCCATTACTATATACTAATGGCGCACCATGTGTTGGTGCGCCATTAGTGTCCAAATACTAATGGCGCACCAGACCTTCTGTGCGCCATGAGTAACAATTTTTAAAAAAAAATTCCAGACATACTAATGGCGCACCGTGGCACAGTGCGCCATTACTAGTTTAACTAGTAATGGCGCACCTCCAACTAAGTGGGCCAGTACTAAGTTTTTTGTTTTGCAAAACTACTAATGGCGCACCACTCACTAATGCGCCATTAGTAACACTGGTTACTAATGGCGCATTAGTGAGTGGTGCGCCATTAGTAAAGTGGGACCAGCTAGATATTTTGGACAGCCACACCTACACACTCACTTTCCCCACTTCATTCTCTCCACCTCCTCCTCCAAGCTCGTGTCGGCTGTCTCCTCCTCCTCACCTCATTTGCACCATAGATTCATCAAAATTAAGTGGTTAAATTACCTTTTTTGATAGGTAAGTAAGGGGGGAAAGCTATATTTATGTTGTAGATCATTTTTTCTCCCTCGAGCTCCAACAATAGTGCACATGCACTTTTTATGGCCTAGCTAGATCTATGTATGTTTGTGGTTTTGCGTATGTTTGTGGTGTTGCATATATGTTTGTGTTTGCAAGTACCGGTATTTGAAATGCGATAGTTGTCAATATTTTGCTGAAATGTTGATTCATTTCCGTTTCGGCGAGAATTTTGGCACTATGCATTCTTTTTGTCCTCTTTTTAGGGAAAGTCATGCCAAATTTTTTTCTTGCTTCTAAAATATCATTTTTCTCTACCCCGCAGGCGACCATGGTCCGCACGATGACCGAAGGCATCGTGAATAGGTTTTTGAGCTCAGCGAAGGCCGAGATGCTTCAAAAGAACGAGACGGAGATAAGATGTCCGTGTCGAAGATGCAAGCTGAGGAGCCTTATTGCGGACCCGGATTCTAGGCAGGTGCGGGACCACCTGCTCTTGCGTGGTTTCATGGATGGCTATCGGTGGCAAGGTGATGAAGATGACTATGAAGTCGTCCATGGCCGGTCAAGAAATGAGGAAGGGCAGCAAGACAACCACCGCGGCGAGGGCGGGAGAGAAGACGAAGAATCTCCAGGACATGATCACGACGGTGATGCTGTACACAGTCATCATGTAGAAGATGTCAGACATGATGATGAGAAAGATCAAGACGAAGGGCATGATCATGATCTAGATGAAGAGGCCGAAGCAAACGACGATGGAGGCTGGGTGCAGGACCCTCATATTCAAGAGCTGCTTCTCAAGCAGACGGATAACGCAAGAGCTGCCGCCCGAGAGAAAGCCAAGCTGTATCAACTGGAGATAGACGCGATTACTCCATTGTATGAAGGATGCAGGCCCAAGGATACCCGCCTGAAAGTAACGCTCATGGCTCTGGAGATGAAGGTAAAACACAAAATGACCGACGCATGCTTCGACGAGAACATGTCATTCTGGCACGAACGTCTTTCCAAGGGGAACAAGTGCCCGATCAGTTTCGAGGAGGCGAAGAAAATTGTGTGTCCTCTGGATTTACCGCACGTGAAATACCATGTGTGCATGAGCAATTGCATCATTTATCGGGCCGAGCACGCGGAGTCTACCATATGTCCGGTGTGCGGCGTCACTCGATACAAGAAGCGGAAGAAAGCTCCTCGAAAAGTGGTGTGGTACTTTCCGATCACTCCTCGTCTGCAGCGGTATTTCGCGGACCCTAAGGTAGCAAAGCTCCTGCGTTGGCACGCGGATAGGGAGGAGAAGAAGCGAGAAGATGACAGAAATGATCCAGAAATAAATAAAAAAGACAAGATGTTGAGTCACCCTAAGGATGCGAGCCAGTGGCAAGCGTTGAACTTTGAAGACCTAGAATTTGGGAACGATCCAACGAACATCGTGCTGGGCACGAGCACCGATGGAGTCAATCCGTTTGGCAGCCACAGAAGCACACATAGCACCTGGCATGTGTTTGTGTGGATGTACAACCTTCTCCCCTGGTTGTGCATGAAGAGGAAGTACATTCACATGAGTATGCTAATTGAAGGGCCGAAACAACCAGGGAACGACATCAATCTGTATCTAGGGCTGCTGAAATCGGAGCTAGACACGCTGTGGAAAACACCAGCCAATACGTGGGACGCCGCAGAGAAAGAATATTTCCCTATGAGAGCCGCACTGCTCACGACGGTGCACGACTATCTCGGTTACAGATATGTCGCGGGGCAGGTGGTCCACGGATTTTCTGGATGCGTCAGGTGCATGGATGACACAACGTATCTCCAGCTAGATAGAGATCCCGGGTCTTCGAAAACTATGTTCATGTGACATCGAAGGTGGCTTCGCGAAGATGACTCGTGGAGGAAACACAAGGATCTGTTCGATGGTGAAACCGAACCCCGAAGACGCCCGCGTACAAGGACCGGCGAGGAAATAGACGAGCTGTTGAAAAATTAGAAAGATTGCCCACTGCCGAGAAAGAAGCAACAGGTGTCAGAGCCGGGAAAGAAGCGAAAGGTACCAGAGCCGCTGCTGAAGGTATGGAAAACGAGGTCTTTTTTCTAGGACTTGCCGTACTAGAAGATCCACCGTGTGCCTAACAGCCTTGATGTCATGCATATCACGAAGAACGTGTGCGAGAGTCTGCTTGGTACCCTCCTCAACATGCCAGAGAGGACCAAAGATGGGCTGAAAGCAAGGGCAGACTTGAAATCAATGGGCATCAGGCAGGAGCTTCACGCTAATGATGATGATTATGATGATGATGATGATGAGGCAAAGCAGGACACGGAAAGTCGTCGCAAGGGCAAAAAGGCCAAGAAGACCAGAAATGACTACCCTCCCGCGTGCTTCACTCTAAGTCAGGAGGATATCGAGCAGTTTTTCATCTGCCTCGTAGGAGTAAAACTTCCTTACGGTTACGCGAGGAAGATAAGCAGATACCTAGACCCAGCGAAGCAGAAGTTCAGCGGGATGAAGTCTCACGACTGTCACGTGCTTTGCTTTGCCCTAGTTTAATTGCAATTATGTGGTGGTATGCAGGAGATTCGGTAAAATTTGATTTGTTTGGAATAAATATGATGCTCATCTGTTTTTCCAGCCAGACATGCTTGACTCGATCATACTACTATTTATGTTAATTTGTTTGTTGAAATTTCAAATCTAATCATTCAACATTAATTATAACCCTCCCCTGTCCACCACATATAGTATCTTCCATTTGAACAGCTTATCCATTTAAATTAAAAAACCTGGATCTAGCTCTCTTGTTCGTGGCAATCTCATGTAACTTGTATCTAACAATCCAACGCCATATATGAGAGAAGAGAAAAACAAATAAAGCTACATTGGTGCATTGCTTTTTCCTAAGGTTAATATAAAAATGTCCAGTGGGCACATATAAATTCCTACCTACTGTCTTGTATATATATTTGAAAATGATTGCTGCTAGCTGTTAATTTTACCTGAAGAGAAAAACTACTGTCAATTAAGCAACATATCTATGTATACTATATATGTCAGGATTTTTAGTTATTGTTTACGATGGACAAGTGATGAATCTACATAGGAACACGACGTAATGCATCGTCCCTTCCAATTAGAAACAAACAGTCTAAAAAATTGAGTCATGTCAACAAACAAAACACCAGGTGATACCTTAGATAACACTTGACATTATATATCAGATTCCCCACTAATTAACTGCTGGTACTAGCTAGAATTTGGCACTGAAAAGCAAAAGCTACAATTAACTGCTGGTATTAGACATGCTTGACATTATATATCAGTTTGTCTGGTTCTTGTTTTGGTAGTAGTAGTTTGCTTTGCTTATCCATGAGTATCAGTCAATTGGTGAACCTGGAGCAGCTTTTTGCTGGGTTTTGTCTCCGACCATCGTGTCGTGATGATTTTGCAGGTACCCCAAGAGGCCCTTGAGTTTGCTGGAATGTCGATTAACTTCCGTTCCGGCAAATTCAGGTACTCCATATGTCCTATTTTCAGCAAAGGTCGTGCTGAAATTTTCCGTGAATTCTAGCATGACTTTGCTAAAAATAGGACATATGGGGTACTTGTGACTAATGCATGGGCCGGGGTATCTTAGTACTTAATTAAGTAGGATCAACTGCCCCTTTATTCTTGCTGCATTAAACCATAGGCGGCAATAGAGCCAAGTGATTAGGCCCAACTTAGAATTCTCCTTCCCAGCTTAGCTTTTAGGATGCCTTGGTGTCGACAAACCATAAATTATAAAACCTTGGCTTTTAGGGTGCCTCGGTGTCGATAAAAACCTAAATGATGAAAGCTTAGGCTTTTAGGGTGCCTCGGCGTCGAAAAACCCTAAATGATAAAAGCTTAGCTTTTAGGATGCCTCGGTGTCGACAAACCCTAAATGATGAGACCATGATCTTGTTCCTTGACAATAACCAACTTTTTGACCAAACTTTTTTCCTATTTAGAGAGAAACATGGCCCACAACGATGAGGCCGGTGGTTCGGGCGGCAAGGCATTCTGGGAGCTATCCCAGGAGTTGGAGGAACAACCTCACTTCTATGAGGACGCTGCGAAAGACACCGATCCTGACACCACTGATGGTGCCGCCGAGAATGACCCCACTAATGGTGCCGTCGGGGATGACACCACTGATGGTGCCGCCGAGGATGCCACCAGTGATGATGGCGGCGCACGCACAGATGGCAGCCAACCGAAGAAGCAATGGAAGGACCGGCGCCCGACCGTGCTCCGCACCGTCAAGGAGGAATTTACTGAAGTGGACTCCGGCGGGAATCCAACGGCGCCCAAACAAATAGTCAAGGGATACTCGGTTCAGCTCGGGTGCATTCTCCGGAGCACCGTCTCGATCAACCCCGAGAACCTAAGGCATAAGGACCGAGGGAATTTGCGCAACCTCCTCTTCACGAAGCTGCACGAACGATACAAGTTCCCCGCTAAATTTGAAAACACAAGCCTCACAGGGAATAAAGTGAACAATGCCGACCTCACGAGGATGAGCACGGCCATGTCTACTTGGAGAAGCTCGGTGAAGAGAATGATTAACAAAGGTTTTAGTTATGAGAAGATCAAGGAGAAAAATCCTTCGATCACCGAAGATCACTACAAGGAGTTCAAGATCAAGTGCGAGAGCACCACAACCTCTGAATCAAGTCAGTAGGGGAAAGAAATGTGGCAGTTGAACATAGGGGAACACACACTCGGTCCCGGCGGTTACAGTGGTGGAGCCTATATGGGACAAGGAGGACGCGGAGCGTGCAGAGCAAGGCCTACCGTCCCTCTTCGATAAATACGGTGACAAGCAGACCAGGAACTTTGTTAGGGCCCGGTACAAGGAGGACCCTGTAACAAAGGAGCTCACCACGGATCCGAAGACCAGGGCCCTTGAGCTTGTTCTGGTAAGGAATACACCCCCGCGTAATTAGCTCCATATGGTTGCATTCTAATTAATGAAGCCAAATTTCTAAATGGTTCACATTCCTTCTGCAGGCGACTGAAAGCAGTAGCGCGGGGTCGACTCAGAGCACCCCTTGGGACACCACTCTAAATAGGGCGTTGAATGAAATGAATAAAAGGATAAGCTCAGTAAGCCGTCATCAGCTGGTCGTGTGGCCGGCAAAGGCTTCTCCACAAAATGGTCATCATACTATAACACTGGTGGGCGAAAGGAGAAAAAGACCAGCTCGGAAAGCCAGGCGCGCGAGGTTCAAGAACTCAAGGCACAAGTGGCGCGGATTCCGGAGATATTCCAAGAGCAAGTGCAACAACAACTGGGATCGACGCTCACCGGCATTATGCCTACCTTGATTCAGGGGCTGACGACGTGGATTGCGGGCGGCCAACAGGGGCCGCCCCCGATTCCTAGCTTCACGGCCAGCAACTCGCAGAACGCGCAGGCGGGGCCATTGGTGTCTCCGGCGGAGGCGGCATTGGTGTCTCCGACGCCGGCACGGGATTGGAGCTTAATGCACCCGGGTGTACGCCGGCCGGCACCCCTGCAGCAAGTGGCCCCTCCGTCAATTGCACGCCCACCATTGGCGGTGCCTCGACATTAGCCGAGCTCGGCGCCATCATCACGGTAACTAGTTAAGCCTCTCGGCCGAGGACTTCATCTCCTTGCCTTTGACTGGGCATCCCTGACGCCCTACATGTTTTCACAGGGCGCCGCCGACGTTCCGTGCACTCTCCTGCACTTCGTGAACGACGAGTTGGTCGATGTCGCCAAGGGCAGAATCGTTCAACCAGGAAACCCCATGTTCCACAGTAATCCGATGCCACCCACCGTGCATAGGGTTCAACTGGTTCGGGTGCTGCCAGGCTGCGACGAGTTGTTACCTCCGATTCGACCCGCCGGGGCTGACGAAGATGATGTGATGACCCTCAGCACCTGCCTAAGCTGGCCCCTGCTTTGGCCGAAGAACCAGATTCATTTGGGGGCGGGGGACACCACCCCAAAGACAACACCGCCAGTCTTGCCGACGCCAAGCGATGGCAAGACTTGCGCAACACTGTCGGACATCCCTATGGCACAGGATCCGAACATGCATATGGCACAGGATCCGGACGATGACGGCGACAACGACGACGGTACATTTGCCAACGTCGATAAGTACTTTGCTGATAATGGGTACGATGGCGAATTCATGGGGCCTCCTTCTCAAGAACCCAACCCTACAAAAGACGATCGCGATCTAGCTGGTACCGCGGAGAAACCAAGTTGCAATAGGCGTCGTCTGGCGTTCAGTTCTCAGGAGATGCCTCCAGCTGCCGACTTCACCGAGCCTCAGATAGCCGAGGTGCAAAATATTATCAGCCCCAACACACTCAAGAAGGCGGTCTGTGAGCAGAACTCGGTCCCATTACAGGAGAAGAAGAAGGGACGGAAAAGAAAGAGTAACAAGGGTGCGAGCCAGCCGGCACCGAGTACGATCCGTGCTCAGGACGGGCCAACTTCACCAAAGGATATAATGAGGAGGGTGCATGTGGCGGGTAGGCCGATGCTACCAACTAATATGATCAATGCTGCAACCGGTGCTATGCGAAGTCTGCATGACAGTGTTCTTTCTTTGGAGAAGCGGCGTCTCAGAAAGAAGGATGTGGCATACCCGGTTTTCGTGGCCAAGGTGCCAGAGGGCAAGGGCTTTGTGGATAACTCCATCGGGGGTACGATCATCCTGCGGTTTGATGACATATGCGCTATGTTTAACCTTCATCCGCTGCACTACACCTTCGTTCGGCTATTTTCGCTAAGTATGGAGATGCGGATCATTAGAGACAAGACCCCGGACATCGTGATAGTCGACCCCTTCTACATGCGTGCCAAGATCTTGGGCAACGCTGGGGACCGGCAAGTCGCTAGTTCTTACCTCGAAGGCGTCATTCTGGCAAACCGAGATAAGGATAACTTCCTCGTGCCTTACTTTCCCGAGTAAGTCGTCCCCTCAACCGCCCCGTAACATATGATTTCTTAGATTTCGATTGTTTTTTTTTAACATTCCGTGTTTTGTGCAGTGACACACATTGCACACTCATCCTCCTAAGCCCGAAATATTCCATGGCCACGTATTTCGACTCGGACCGTCAGTCGAAGGTAGACTACACAAATGT
Organism: Secale cereale; assembly: GCA_902687465.1. Classification (NCBI taxonomy): domain Eukaryota; kingdom Viridiplantae; phylum Streptophyta; class Magnoliopsida; order Poales; family Poaceae; genus Secale; species Secale cereale. The sequence goes on along the minus strand of LR738710.1, from coordinate 604,781,641 downwards.
CAAGAAAGTTCCTGATGATGTTCTCCCCGGCTACGCCAAATCTGGAGGCACCTTCACCAGGCCAGCTCGTAAGTACGGAAAGCACGTGTTCGCCCACAATACGACGTTCTGCTGCATCAAGCAGCCGCCTGGCGGTCATAAGGTTGCCTACTACGCCATCCATCACATGCGGGCGATTGTACGGGACCATCATCACCTTCTGCTACCAGATAAACTCAAAGATTGGGCCGCGAGCTTGTCGGCAATCCAGGACGCGGACATCAGACAAGAATTCTTTCGCATCCAGTCGGAGTTTGCGGAAATCATCCATCAAGATGTCCTTCGTACCTCGAGGCAGTTCAACCTCAGAAATCAACCGTCCAACAGTGACATAGACACAATGCTACAAATGCAGCCTGACAACGCCCGCGATTTCATGACTCCCACGATAGACGGCGGCTTCATCCATGCTCCGGTCCCTCGAGTCGAGTCGAAAGTAGTGATGCTATGTCTAGTTCTGAAACATCGATTGGCTCATGTTGTAATTAAACTTTAATGAACTTGTATGTCTCTTTGGTTTGGATAGTCGTTCAACTTATATGTAATCGATGCTATTAATGTCTTGCTTTTCTCTTTCGATCCTTTTGTTGCATACTTATATATTGCTTATGGTTTTTTTTACCATGAACAGTAGGAAAGACTCCTACTGTATTAATGCATTAAACAAAATCTAGCACTGTACAGATGGATATTTACATGGGGTGATTCCTAACCACTTTGTGGCAAATGGGAAAATACTGGGGAAGGAAATTTGTATCATAGAGAGTTTACAAAATCAGGTACTAGAGGCTTATGTGCCTCTTTAACCCTATGATGTAGGAGTCCAAAGTCTCTCTTGAATCTCTCAAGCCAAGACTGAAAGGATGGTAGTATAGCTCTGAAGTGATGATTGTTCCTTTCCTTCCAGATGGTCCAAGTAGCCACGGTGAATTTCTCCATGAACAAAGGTGACGGGTAGTTGTTCTTCTGGTCTTGAATAGCTTGTAGCCTGTCAGTGAAAGGATCCCATAGCATGTCAATTTTATCCCAGTATCTTTTGCTAAAAACACAGGTGAAAACCATATGTTCAACGGTTTCTTCCATGCTTTGATCACAGAGCAAGCAGTTGTGATCATCCCCTATGTTGTAGTGCCTTCTTTTTAACATGTTGCGCGTGTTGAGTTGCTCATGGAAAAGAAGCCAAGCGAACACCTTAAGTTTCATGGTGCATTTAGATTTCCAGATCCAGTCAAAGACTTGGTGTGATTGAAGGTCTTTGAAGAAGAAATGGTAATAATCTGTTGACTTGAAGATTGTTTTACCCCAAACATAATGCCACACATCTAAAGTTGCAGTTAATGGTTGAAGTTCGGTAGTGATCGTTTGCATTTGTGTGACCTCATCAAGCGCTTGGGGCGACAGCGGTAGGTGAAACTCTTCATGCAAGGACGTGATCCCCAAGAAATCTTTGACGGAGATATCCTCGTTCAAAGAATAAGAAAACGCACGGGGGTGTGAGTCTTGCAGGATCTGTTCTCCCCGGAGATCTTTCCAAAGCAAGGCAGTGGTGCCACAGACAATATTAATGTTCAAGACTCCCCTAAATTTGGGAGAGAGTTTGAGGATATCGCGCCACCAGAAGGATCCAGCTGGATCAGTAGCGTGAGGTATCCTCCCTTGGTAGTAAGAGTCCCAAGTTAAATGAACCCAGGGGATGTCCATCTTATTGTAGAATTTGTGTAGGAATTTAAGTAGTAAGGCTTCATTCTGGACACGTAAGTTGAGGACTCCAAGGCCACCTTTGCTTTTAGGTTTACACACCATATCCCAGGCAGCAAGAGAGTTGCATTTATCACTTTGCTCTGTTTTCTTGACCCATAAACATCTCCTTCTGATTTTATCAAGCATGTTAATAAGTTTAGGTGGAAAGTAGAGGGTGCACATCGCATAGATGAGCAGTGATGTGACCGTCGAGTTGAGCAAGGTCAACTTTCCAGCATGCGACATGAGCGAGAGTGTGGGGGGTATGTTTCTCTCAATGGAGCAGACCAGAGGCATGAAATCTTGAATGGTGGCCCGAGACGTGCCCAGAGGAAGACCTATGTATGTGAAGGGCATAGTGCCCACCGGGCATTCGGAGATGGAGGTAATTTGCGCGGTAAGAGCCTGGTCCAAGTTGATGGGAATGAGCGTTGATTTATTAAAGTTGATCTTGAGGCCAATCAATTGGGCATATCTGGTGAGGATGCGTTTGATGGTAAGAGCTTGTCGGGGGCAGGCCGGCATAAGCATAATTGTGTCATCGGCGTATTCCACAATCGGGTAGTCCATTTGGCCAATACTCGGGAAAGGGAGCTGGATTAGACCATCTCTAAATGCCTCATTGATGGCAGACTGTAGAAGGTCAACAGCGAGGATGAAGATGAGGGGTGAGAGAGGATCACCCTGGCAAACTCCTCGTCGACATTGAAATTGTCTGCCCGGCACTCCATTAAGCAGTATAGAAGATCTCCCTCAGGAGAATATGGATTTGATCCAGGAGAGCCATTTATCATTAAACCCCATATGCTTCATAATGTTGATCATTGGGTCATGCTCAATAGTATCGAAAGCTTTGGCAAAATCCAACTTTAGCAGCACGATTGGACGTTTTGAAGCTTGACATTGATGGATATATTGAAAAGTCCATGCGAGGCAGTCTTGTATAGATCGTCCCTGGATGAAACCATATTGGTTGCGATGAATAATCTTGAAAATGACTTTTTGCAAGCGGTTGGCCTGGAGCTTGGTGATGAGCTTGAGGCAACAATTCAGAAGTGTAATCGGGCGATAGTCACTGACAGTTGACGGGGATCCATTTTTTGGGATGAGAGTGATGAGCCCATCATTAATGCTCTGTAGGTCTAGATTACCTGCATGGAATTGGCTGCACAAGTTGTAGAAGTCTTTTTTAATGATCGGCCAGCATGCTTTGAGGAATATTCCACTAAATCCATCTGGGCCAGGTGCCCTATGCCCAGGCATCTCTTTAATCACTGAGTCGATTTCATCATGTGTGAATGGTAGTGTGAGATGCTCCAGATTTTGGGTTGGCCTTATCAACGATGGAAGATCAAAGTGCATCTGCATTGGATTTGAGGAACCCAGTCTTGCAGTATAGGCATGAAAGAGGAGAGCTTCCTTACCCGTGTGATCTTCCACTATGAGGCCCTCGTCCGTTTGCAGATTGGCAATGTTGTTCTTACGATATCTCTCTATAGCTACTGCTTGAAAGAACTTTGAATTCTCATCACCAAATTTGACCCATCGAATGGTGCATCTTCCCTTCCAATATTGCTTCTGATATTCCAAGAGGCGTAGTAGGTGGTTCTTGATAATTTTCCGAAAGTTTCCTTCGGGTAGGGTGAGGGAGCGAAGGCTTTCTAGGGCATCCAAATCGAGAAGCACTTTATTGGTATTTTCAATATCAATTGAGAGGTGGGAGATTTTTTTGCTCCAAGTTTTGAGCTCCTGCCTCAGGAGTTTGAACTTACGACATAAGATCGTGGCAGCATTATCCGAGTGGACAGGACGATCCCAAACTTTCTTAACCACTTCCATGAATCCAGGATGCAGAAGCCAATATGATTCAAAGCGAAAGACTTTGGCACGTGGGATTTTAGTCTCAATAGACACAACACAGGGCGTGTGATCAGACGTGGGTTTGCAACGAGGTTTAACCATTGTTTTGGGGTACACATGCGTCCACTGAAGAGATGTAAAGAACCAATCCAATTGTTCGAGGAGAGGATCCTGTCGCATATTACTCCACGTGAACAATCTGCCATTAATGCGTAGCTCAATAAGATTATGCTTTCGGATGATATCATTGAAAGTTGACATGTCATTAGCATCGCCACCAGGTTTGTTGCGATTCTCAGGGCTACGAATGTAATTGAAATCACCTAAGAAGAGGCAGTCATCATCTGCCTGGATGTCTCTGTCATACAGCCACTGAGTGAAAGTGTCCCGAGCAGGTCCAGAACAAGGGCCATAAATATTAAAAAGAGACCAGGCTTGAGCAGAGAGTGTGCTAGTAAACTGAATGCCAAGAACAAAATCTTCCTAGACAATCACAGAGCCAGTAAACGTGGAGCTATTCCAAATAGTAAGAATGCCACCCGAGGCACCACGCGAGGGAATAAAAGCAAACCGATCGAAACGCTTGGGGCAACAGGTTTTAACAAAAGCAAGGTCGATAATAGGTTTTTTAGTTTCCTGCAGACAAACGATAGCACACCCACTAACAGCAATCGCATTAGATAGCGCGAGAAGTTTCTTTTCAGAATTTAAACCCCGAATGTTCCAACATAGGACATTCCAGCTACGCAAAAGTGTCATGGGGGAGCGCAGCGATCAAGTGGATGAGGAGGGATCTTCCTCCACACTGGTGTTGATGGGGGCCGCAGGTCCGAAGCCAGTAGTGCAGCCTCGGTAAGCTCCTATGGAGGGACAACACATCGGTTGATGCCGATGTCCTGCATTACGCGGAGAGGAGTTGGTGGAGGTGGCAAATTCTCGGGTTCGGAAGGGCCAGCAGCAGCAGGAATAACTCTGGATTTAACCTTAGAGGAGGTGGGACGCCCATCAGTGATTTGCGGCACTCTGAATCCATCAAACCTTGTGGATCTGGTGCTGCGTCTGACTTCCGTGGTCACCAGAGGAGCCCTGCTTTTGGAGCGGCGAGGTCGAGCAGTGGATGGCCCAGGGGCATCAGAGAGTGTATGGGCCAAGCCCAACAGTGGCTCGCCCTCCGTGGGCTGCAACGAAGTAAGAGGCAGCCCAACGTTCAAATCCATAGGTGGCGCCAAAGGAGGACCAACGTCAACAGCAGCAGAGCCAACAGTCAAGGTGCAGGCAGTGGTGTCAAGCAGCACAAGATTAGCGTCAGAGTGAGTTTCAGGCGGCTCAAAAGGCAGGACCGAAACATCCTGAGTATGTGTGATGTCAGTTATTTGAACCGAGGATCTAAGTGTAGGGTACCGTATACCAGCTGAAAAGCATATCAGGTGATTCACATCCACAGCCGCCACCTGCAGAAAGGACCGGGATGGAGCTACCTGCAGATCCAACGGGGGTAGACCATAACCAGCGCTCCAAGGCCCATAAGCAGCCACAACAGACAATATAGATTGCGATAGGTGTGCAGTAAAGACATTTCTAGGAATCAGATCTGAGGTTAAAACAGTGGCAAGGTTGTTTCCCTCCATTGTTATGATGACCTGGAGAGTACTAGCAGCAACTGCAACCTCAACGTTGATGATATTTTGAGGGACCGGTGGAGCCACCAGCAGAGTGCTGGTCTGCATGACAGACATCAAGGAGGAACCCTGAGAACTTGCATAGGAGCTAGATTCTAGCCAGGCAGAATTCAGACTATCAGACAGGTTGTTCTCAGGGAGGATTCCATCTTGAACCTGAAGGCCCTGTGCCGCAAGCCAAGCCTGAAAATTTATCAGAGCAGCGGGCATTTGAGGAGCAGGGGGCTGAGGCCAGAGGTCCCATTGTTCATTTTGAGGTCCATCTTGTTGAGGGGCATTATGAGGAGCCTGATCATTGCCAATTCCATTTTGGACAAGCCAATTTTGCACCTGTTGTTGATAAAGTTGTTCTGCAGTCAGTCCATCGCCGAACATAGGATGAGGGATGCCATTTGCCGGGGGTGGTTCTTCATCTGCAACAGGAACTTCCGGATCACGTGCATTCCAATCCGCACCCCTCAGAATAAACACTGCAACAGTCCAGCAGGCTCTATCTCCACCCAGCTGATGAACAACTATGCTCTTTAGTATCAGACGCATGTGAATAACCCGAACCTTGATAAGCACTATACTGCGATCCATATTTGGGTTGTTCCAGGAGACTAATCTACCATAGTCATCAACTGAGCGCTAAAGATAAAAATCAGTCTGATAGGCATCCGGAAATCCAATATACATCAACCAAACCTCAGGGCCATAGGTAGTATTGTGCATGTTCAGAGCAGCATTATGGCGCACAAATGAGACTACCAGATCTTCATCATCTAACTGAAAGGTAGTGTTGACTGCTGTGTCCCAGATGAAAGAGTTGGCAAATGCATACATACCAATACCGAGCGGATGATCTGAGGTATCCGTAGTGAGGAGCCCAGATTCGTGAAGTAGGCCTTCAATGGTGTTGCGGAGCCCCTCCCGGAGATGCAAGGGGACAAAATGGCTAGCTTCAGCGATGGCGAGGAGGCTGTTGTTGAGCGGAGGGATTGGATTGACCGCCATATCAGCCCGCACTTTTCGATCCGCCAGTCCCGGCTCTACGGCCCATCTTGCAGGGAGGAACGGGATTGGATTGACTGGATAGTTGGCCATGGTAGAGGTGAGGGAGATGGGGCGGAAGGTGGAGATGGTGGAGTGGGGAGCGGCGGTGGGGTTTTTTGGTGGTGGTGCAGCTAGCACAGAGTGCTCTGCAGCATTGGGAAGTGAGGTGGACGGAGACGGCGAATGTGAGGCGTCAAGGGAGGTGGAGTTGGTTTTTGGTTTCCACTGCCACCGCTGCGCCCATCGTCGTCGCCAACAGTGGGGCTCCAAGTGTCCGTAGTGGCCACAGGAAATGCATCGTACGGTGGAGGGAGGCTGGCTCCTAGCTACCTTAGGAGGGCAAGGTCGGGTCCGTAGGGAAGGATTGATTTGATGCCCAGGGTCACCTGATTTGACTGCATTAGTAATGGCAAGTGACTTCAAAGAGTTTCCTTGTTCAGAAGATATGTGTCGCGCGGGGTAATTAAAGTTTTTGTGATCGGGAGCAGAGCAGTTAAGACATATAATCCTTGCATGGCAACTTTGTTTAGGATGCCCCCATTGTAGGCATTTGGCGCAGAGAACGCCCCAGCAGTTAATGAGATTGGCAATTTCATTATTGTCATATCCTGCCCACGACAAATCCGCTACGTGAGTGTTGGACAGCACCGGCGGCCAAGATGTATGTTGAGGCGCATATTTGAACGCCGATGAGAGAAAACACTGCGGCAAACGAGGATAAGTGATATTACATGGAAACCGAAATTGCCCAATCAGTAATAAATGCTCCTGTGGGTCAATTAGGCAGTGATTATGACCCGGTGACGGCTGCCTGATCAGCGTGCACTCTGTCGGGGGGGGGGGGCAAAGCGTTGGGTATGGATGAACTTGAAGCTTCATGACCATGTGTGTTGCTGAAATTCATGGATGCCAACGGAACAATGTTGAATTTGCTTAAAACTTTGGTAGCATCCAGATCAGATCCATTAGGCCGCAGGAGAGCAGACATGTCCACCCGGATTGCCACTAGATTGCGAGTAGTAATAGATTCCAACCTTTCATCAGCATGCCATTGATAGTTAAAATGCTTAAACCCATTGAAACGGCCATTGAACAGGTGAAAGTGACAGATGAAATCCGGCCAAATACGATCCTTGAGGTTGTGAATAAAATGACCAACTTTGTTGCCAGCCACAGAGAAACGAAAGGACCTCTCATTGATCCGAGAAACCTTAAACCATTTGTGATGACCCCCGATGCAGCAGTGGAGAGCCACACCCACTGATTCATCAGATAGAGGGAAAGAAGCCGAGGAGAAAGAAACCACCAAGAAAAATTCCTTGGTGGGACGTGATGGAGAAAAATGCACCGTTTTTTTCAAACCGACGACGTACCTGCTCGGCCACCGCAAGACCCGGGTTGAAATCCCAATGAAGAAGGACTTCCATGGTGAGGATCAGAGGCTAGATCCATGGCGAAGGGGGTGTAGGGGGTGTTGCACTAGGTATTACACCAAGATCGGATATGAACTCCTTCATCCAGACTCCTTCATTTGCTGCTTCCGAAGTAGCTATGTATTCGGCTTCACACGTAGATCCTGCCACGACGCTCTGCTTGGAACTGCACCAACTGATAGCTCCACCGTTCAATAAAAATACATATCCGGTTTGTGACTTGGAGTCATCCGGATCAGTGTCAAAGCTTGAATCAACGTAACCGTTTACGACGAGCTCTTTGTCGCCTCCATAAACGAGAAACATATCCTTTGTCCTTTTCAGGTACTTCAGGATGTTCTTGACCGCTGTCCAGTGATCCACCCCTGGATTACTTTGGTACCTCCCTGCTAAACTTATAGCAAGGCACACATCAGGTCTGGTACACAGCATTGCATACATGATAGATCCTATGGCCGATGCATAGGGAATGACTTTCATTTTCTCTCTATCTTCTGCAGTGGTCGGGCATTGATTCTTACTCAACTTGACACCATGTAACACAGGTAAGAACCCTTTCTTTGACTGGTCCATTTTGAACTTCTTCAAAACTTTATCAAGGTATGTGCTTTGTGAAAGTCCAATTATGCGTCATGATCTATCTCTATAGATCTTGATGCCTAATATGTAAGCAGCTTCACCGAGGTCTTTCATTGAAAAATTCTTATTCAAGTATCTTTTATGCCATCTAGAAATTCTATATCATTTCCAATCAATAATATGTCATCCACATATAATATCAGAAATGCTACAGGGCTCCCACTCACTTTCTTGTACATACATGCTTCTCCAAAAGTCTGTATAAAACCATATGCTTTAATCACCTCATCAAAGCGTATATTCCATCTCCGAGATGCTTGCACTAGTCCATAGATGTATCGCTGGAGCTAGCACACTTTTTTAGCACATTTAGGATCGACAAAATCTTCTGGTTGCATCATATACAACTCCTCTTTGAGATATCCATTTAGGAATGCAGTTTTGACATCCATTTACCAGATTTCATAATGCAACAATTGCTAACATGATTCGGACAGACTTAAGCATCGCTACGGGTGAGAAAGTCTCATCATAGTCAACTCCTTGAACTTGTCGAAAACCTTTTGCAACGAGTCGAGCTTTGTAAACAGTAACATTACCATCAACGTCGGTCTTCCTCTTGAAGATCCATTTATTTTCGATGGCTTGCCGATCATCGGGCAAGTCAAACAAAGTCCACACTTTGTTCTCATACATGGATCCCATCTCAGATTTCATGGCCTCAAGCCATTTTGCGGAATCTGGGCTCATCATCGCTTCCTTGTAGTTTGTAGGTTCATCATGGTCCAGTAACATGACTTCCAGAACCGGGTTGCCGTACCACTCTGGTGCGGAACGTACTCTGGTTGATCTACGAAGTTCAGCAGTAACTTGATCCAAAGTTTCATGCTCATCATCATTAGCTTCCTCTCTAATTGGTGTAGGAATCAATGGAACTAGTTTCTACGATGTACTACATTCCAATTCGGGAGAAGGTACAATTACCTCATCAAGTTCCACTTTCCTCCCACTCACTTCTTTTGAGAGAAACTCCTTCTCTAGAAGGGATCCATTCTTAGCAACGAATATCTTGCCTTCGGATCTGTGATAGAAGGTGTACCCAATAGTCTCCTTTGGGTATCCTATGAAGACACATTTCTCCGACTTGGGTTCGAGCTTATCAGGTTGAAGCTTTTTCACATAAGCATCGCAGCCCCAATCTTTAAGAAACGACAACTTTGGTTTCTTGCCAAACCACAGTTCATAAGGCGTCGTCTCAACGGATTTAGATGGTGCCCTATTTAACGTGAATGCAGCTGTCTCTAAAGCATAACCCTAAAATGATAGTGGTAAATCGGTAAGAGACATCATAGACCGCACCATATCTAATAAAGTACGGTTATGACATTCAGACACACCATTACGCTGTGGTGTTTCGGGTGGCGTGAGTTGTGAAACTATTCCACATTATTTCAAATGAAGACCAAACTCGTAACTCAAATATTCATTTCCACGATCAGATCGTAGAAACTTTATTTTCTTGTTACGGTGATTCTCTACTTCACTCTGAAATTCTTTGAACTTTTCAAATGTTTCAGACTTGTTCTTCATCAAGTAGATATACCCATATCTGCTTAAATCATCAGTGAAGGTCAGAAAATAACGATACCCGCCGCGAGCCTCAACACTCATTGGTCCACATACATCAGTATGTATGATTTCCAACAAATCTGATGCTCGCTCCATTGTTCCGGAGAACGGAGTTTTAGTCATCTTGCCCATGAGGCATGGTTCGCAAGCACCAAGTGATTCATAATCAAGTGATTCCAAAAGTCCATCACTATGGAGTTTCTTCATGCGCTTTACACTAATATGACCTAAACGATAGTGCCACAAATAAGGTGCACTACCATTATTAACCTTGCATCTTTTGGCTTCAATATTATGAATATGTGTATCACTACGATCGAGATCCAACAAGAATAGACCACTCTTCAAGGGTGCATGACCATAAAAGATATTACTCATATAAATGGAACAACCATTATTCTCAGATTTAAATGAATAACCGTCTCGCAATAAACAAGATCCAGATATAATGTTCATGCTTAACGCTGGCACCAAATAACAATTATTCAGGTCTAAAACTAATCATGAAGGTAGATGTAGAGGTAGCGTGCCGACGGTGATCACATCGATTTTGGAACCATTTCCCACGCGCATCGTCACCTCGTCCTTAGCCAACCTTCGTTTAATCTGTAGCCCCTGTTGCGAGTTACAAATATTAGCAACCGAACCGGTATCAAATACCCAGGTGCTACTACGAGCATTAGTAAGGTACACATCAATAACATGTATATCACATATACCTTTGTTCACCTTGCCATCCTTCTTATCCGCCAAATACTTGGGGCAATTCCGCTTCCAGTGTCCAGTCCCTTTGAAGTAGAAGCACTAAGTTTCAGGCTTGGCTCCAGACTTGGGTTTCTTCGTGGGAGTAGCAACTGTCTTGCTATTCTTCTTGAAGTTCCCCTTCTTTCCCTTGCCCTTTTTCTTGAAACTAGTGGTCTTGTTAACCATCAACACTTGATGCTCCTTTTTGATTTCTACCTCCGCAGCTTTGAGCATAGCGAAGAGCTCGGGAATTGTCTTCTGCATCCCTTGCATGTTATAGTTCATCACGAAGCCTTTATAGCTTGGTGGCAGTGATTGAAGAACTCTATCAATAACACTATCTTCATCAACTTCGCAACCAAGTTGAGTCGTATGATTATAGTACCCAGACATTCTGAGAAAGTGTTCACTGATAGAACTGTTCTCCTCCATCTTACAGGTGTAGAACTTATTGGAAATCTCATCTTTCTCAATCCGGGCATTTGCTTGAAATATTAACTTCAACTCCTGGAACATCTCATATGCTCCATGACATTCAAAACGTTGTTGAAGTCCCGGTTCTAAGCCGTAAAGCATGGCACACTGAACTATCGTGTAGTCATCAGAACGAGATTGCCATACGTTCATAACGTCCGGAGTTGCTCCTGCAGTAGGCTTGTCACCTAGCGGTGCTTCAAGGACATAATTCTTCTATGCATCAATGAGGATAATCCTCAAGTTACGGACCCGGTCCGTGTAGTTGCTACCATCATCTTTCAACTTAGATTTCTCTAGGAACGCATTAAAATTCAACGGAACAACAACACGGGCCATCTATCTACAAGAACATAGACATGCAAAATACTATCAGGTACTAAGTTCATGATAAATTAAAGTTCAGTTAATCATATTACTTAAGAATTCCCAGTTAGATTGGCATCCCTCTAATCATCTAAGTGATCACGTGATCCATATCAACTAAACCATGTCCGATCATCACGTGAGATGGAGTAGTTTTCAATGGTGAACATCTTATGTTGATCATATCTACTATATGATTAACGCTCGACCTTTCAGTCTCCAGTGTTCCGAGGCCATATCTGCATATGCTAGGCTCGTCAAGTTTAACCCGAGTATTCTGCGTTTGCAAAACTGGCTTGCACCCGTTGTATGTGAACGTAGAGCTTATCACACCCGATCATCACGTGGTTTCTCGGCACGATGAACTTTCGCAATGGTGCATACTCAGGGAGAACACTTGTACCTTGAAATTTTGTAAGGGATCATCTTATAATGCTACCGCTGTACTAATCAAAATAAGAAGCATAATAAGATAAACATCACATGCAATCAAAAAATGTGACATGATATGGCCATCATCATCTTGTGCTTTTGATCTCCATCTCCAAGGCACCGTCATGATCACCATCGTCACCGGCGCGACACCTTGATCTCCATCGTAGCATCGTTGTCGTCTCGCCAACTATTACTTCCACGACTATCGCTACCGCTTAGTGATAAAGTAAAGCAATTACATGGCAATTGTATTTCATACAATAAAGCGACAACCATATGGCTCCTGCCAGTTGCCGATAACTTTACAAAACATGATCATCTCATACAATAACGTATAACTCATCACGTCTTGACCATATCACATCACAACATCCCTGCAAAAACAAGTTAGATGTCCTCTACTTTGTTGTTGCAAGTTTTATGTGGCTGCTACGGGCTTAACAAGAACCGTTCTTACCTACGCATACAAAACCACAACGATTTTTCGTCAAGTATGTGCTATTTTAACCTTCACAAGGACCGCGCGTAGCCACACTCGATTCAACTAAAGTTGGAGAAACTGACACCCGCCAGCCACCTGTGTGCGAAGCACGTCGGTAGAACCAGTCTCGCATAAGCGTAGGCGTAATGTCGGTCCGGGCAGCTTCATCCAACAATACCGCCGAATCAAAGTATGACATGATGGTAAGCAGTATGACTAGTATCATCCACAACTCACTTGTGTTCTACTCGTGCATATCATCTACGCATAGACCTAGCTCATGATGCCACTGTTGGGGAATGTAGTATTTCAAAAAAAAAATCCTACGATCACGCAAGATCTATCTACTAGATGCATATCAACGAGAGGGGAGAGTATGTCTACGTACCCTCGTAGACCGAAAGCGGAAGCGTTTATCAACGCGGTTGATGTAGTCGTACACCTTCACGATCCATCCCGATCTAGTACCGAACGTACGGCACCTCCAAATTCAGCACATGTTCAGCTCGATGACGTCCTCGCCTTCTTGATCCAACAAGACGGGCGAATTAGTAGATGAGTTCCGGCAGCACGACGGTGTGGTGACGGTTGTTGATGAAGAACAATCTCTGCAGGGCTTCGCCAAGCACTACAGAAACTAGACGGAGGATAAACTAGACGGTCGGGGTTGCTGGCACACGGCTTGGTGTATCTTGATGTGTATTGGGTGCTAGCCCTGCCCCTCTATTTATATGTTGAGCCATGGGGTCGAAACTTGGCGCAAAAGCCTCCTCAAAGTCAGTTTTGCCCGAAAGGCAAGAGTCCCACTCAGACTCCAAGGCTATATGCCAGGGTTCCTGGCGTCTACCCCCTAGACGCCAGGGTTCCTGGCGTCTAGCCTCTGGTCTCCTCAAAATTTCCTTTTGCACTTTCCTAAAGCCTCGTGGGCTTTCCCCTTCGGCCCAAATAAAGTGTTCTCGTACCCAAACATTTCGGGAAACATCCGGAACCCCTTCCGATGAATTTTGGAACCCTTCCGGAGGTCAAACACTATTATCCCATATATCAATCTTTATCTCCGGACCATTCTAGAGTTCCTCGTCATGTCCGTGATCACATCCGGGACACCGAATAACATTCGGTCACCAACATACATAACTCATTAAATACTATATCGTCAACGAACGTTTAAGCGTGTGGACCCTACGGGTTCGAGAACTATGTAGACATGACCGAGACATCTCTCCGGTCAATAACCAATAGCGGAACCTGGATGCCCATATTGGTTCCTACATATTCTATGAAGATCTTTATCGGTCGAATCGCATAACAGCATATGTTGTTCCCTTTGTCATCAGTATATTACTTGCCCAAGATTCGATCGTCGGTATCTCAATACCTAGTTCAATCTCGTTACCGACAAGCCTCTTTACTCGTTTGATAATACATCATCTCGTGACTAACTCATTAGTCATTTGCTTGCAAGGCTTATTATGATGAGCATTACCGAGAGGGCCCAGAGATACCTCTCCGACACTCGGAGCGACAAATCCTATCCTTGATCTATGCCAACACCAAGAACACCTTCGGAGACACCTGTAGAGCATCTTTATGATCACCGAGTTACGTTGTGACGTTTGATAGCACACAAGGTGTTCCTCCGGTATTCGGGAGTTGCATAATCTCATAGTCATAGGAACATGTATAAGTCATGAAGAAAGCAATATCAGTAAAACTAAACGATCATAGTCCTAAGCTAACGGATGGGTCTTGTCCATCACATCATTCTCCTAATGATGTGCTCTTGTTGATCAAATGACAACTCATGTCTATGGCTAGGAAACATAACCATCTTTGATCAATGAGCTAGTCTAGTAGAGGCATACTAGGGGCATTCTGTTTTGTCTATGTATTCACACATGTACTAAGTTTCCGGTTAATACAATTCTAGCATGAATAAAAGACATTATCATGATATAAGGAAATACAAATAACATCTTTATTATTGCCTCTAGGGCATATTTCCTTCATCTAATACATGACCAATACACAACAACATATACCATCATATCACATAAAGAAACAAACCACTAATTTTAGTATTTTACCATCTCACTTCACAAGAAAAACGCATGCATCCTTCAATCTATAAATGAGCAGAACACAACACAAGTAAATTCACCATCTCATTTGACAAAGAAAGGCATGGATGGTTCACCATCTCATTTGACAAAGAAAGGCATGGATGATTCACCATCATATCACATAACCATCATACCTTAAATCTGCCCCATAGAGTATTAAATTCTCAGATAAACATGCAAATAAGTAGATCCATGGTTAGTAAAGGCATGGGAAGAAGAAGAGGAGTAGGGGTGAACGTGAGAAAAGGAAGGGGAAGATGTGGAGCAGGGGAGGAACTAAGCCGGAGGAGGGGAGGACTTGGCCGGATGGGCGGAACTAAATGAGAACATGCACATATAGATTTACAACCATTAGTTGGCAAAAGGTTTGTATGCTTAGGCATATTGAACAAGACACATCAGGAAAATTTGAAGAAATATGAGCATAACTAACATTTTAAGTGGACTCTGCACACCCATTATGTAGATGTTGATTCAGCCAATGCTTGGCCGCATCGCAGTGTCATGCAGGAGGTGCGGTAGGGAAAGACTGTTGCTCATGTGTTGCCAGCAGTTGACATTGATGGTAAGATACGATATGGTGATAGGATTACAAAAGGCAGAAGGGATTGAGGTTTTATTTTAAAAGACCGAGTACAGTATAGCTATGCGTACACAATGTCTACTGAAGATCGACGCCACACTATCGATAGGACATACCTCTTTAAAGAAAATTTTGCATTGAATAGACATCAAAATGTTGAATATGCACCCTCCTAATTCGTTCTTAGAAAGAGAGCAACTTTTGCTGGAAAGGTTGAAGAAACTATAAATTACTTGAACTAAAACAAGGAGAAGTATTTTGAAACTAAGGGAGTAGTATACAATGTTGCATTCTCCAATCTCATGTCAGATTAATTTACTCATCAATGTTGAGTATTATGATTAGTTAGGAAATACAAGATATATTAGGATTTGTTCTGGCTTGTCTTGTACTTCAAGTTGACCATACTCCTATATATATGGCCACGAGACTCAAGAAATCAACATCCCTTTCACCAATCGCTCTCTATCCCTTCTAACGGTCAAAGAGCTCACTTTAACCGAGTTTTCTAATAATTACTCTCTTCCTTTCTTGCATCAAAACGATCGTATCACTTACAAGGAAGGATATCAGCTCATCTGGTGGCAAATCCATCCAGACACTAGGAGTAGAGTACTTTGCTAATTAAGCTAGTTCACGAGCAGCCCGATTACCATCTCTATTACAAGGCTCAAACAAGACATGATTAAAATCTAACTTCATTAAGAAACAATCATCGATAATGGTACTTGCTACTAAATCTGAGCCACCTTCATTAAAATCATTGGCAACCCCTTCATTATCCAAGGCCACTTCAATCTTGTTGTGACCCACCATACATGCCAAGTCCAGTCCGAATCTAACTGCTATTGCTCCAGCTGTGAAAGCATCATAACAAGAACTCAATCTTTCGTTTGCAGCGGCAATAAACTTTCGAGTGTGATCGCGAATAATTGCACCAACCGACCCATTTATGTTGTCTTCATCAAATCTCCATGTTCAATTTCATATATCATGGGCATGGCTTCATCCATGGCGTTGATCGCTTCTTCACCTTCGGGCTACATGCAATAACATAGTTCGTTGTAAGGCTTTTTACCGCGAGAAAATTTTGGGCTGTTGTTTGTGTTTGCCCACCATGAGTGAGTTGTCTCCGTTCAAACCATAAGTACCAGACAGTGGTTGCTATAGTTTCTCGCAGATTTGGCAAACCCAAGACATGAACATCCGAGTCATGCAGAAACAGAAGTTGCTCAAGGAGCCCTTTGTTAAAAGCTGGGCAATGGGATTTCATCTTAATATGCTTCGCTGCTAGAATTGCACGACATGGTATGGCACTATTCAACGTCCGCCATATAAAGGCCGCGTTCCGCATTTATCCGCGGAGCGGAGCGGGCTTTAAGCCACTCTGCAAATTATGGCTGGATTACTGCTCCGCTCCGGCGCGGAGCCGCGGAGCGGAGGGAATCCGAACGCTGCCAAAGATCTCTGTCTTGGCTGGGCATTTGAGGTTTCAAACTGAATCCCATACATCCACTTTGTTGGATGACGAACTGGTCGGCTGAATTTTCTGCCCATACCGGAACTCACATTCCACCTGATAAGCAGAGCGCACTGAAAAGGTTCCATGCTTCGTCGGGTTCCAAGCTACAAAATCTTCAATCTCGTGTCGGGGGAGAGGATAGTTAGTATTCTGTGAACGTAGGCTAAAAAGTTTGGTTAACCAACTGCTCACTTTAATCGAGTTTATGCTTTCCTTTATTGCCTTGAGGTGATCTCAAGTACAATCATCTGAAAAAGGACATGCCCAACAGCAGGATCGTGCAAGCTATGGTCCATCCGCTCGGACGATGGTACTCGACCTGACACAAACGACGCTGTCATGGATGGATCACGTAGCTCTCAAACAAGACCAACGGCCACATCAATCCTGCGTGCGGGCGGCATGCATATGCATGCATTTGATGCATGGGACCATCTAATCATCCATCACACCGGTTATTAATTCTCTGTAGTAACACACATGCGCAGCTCGCCATGATGTTCTTTTCAGCGGTCACCCCGGTCCGGTGCAATGAATAACGTAACCACGAACGTACACACAAGCGACTGGATGCCTCTGGATGGATGGACGGCCAACTTGAGGCCTGTGGATCATGGATGGCCAACTTGGCATTCACATGAGCGGATCAGATGAGATCTCCCTCCCTTGGCATGGCACCAATGGCGACTGTCGGCAAAACATGAGCAACAGTGAAAGGAACCACCGGAAGAGAATTGGAGGTCGAGCCATCCGGCCATCGGCATCGACTGGCCCATCTCTCGCGAAAAGGCCGAGTGAGACGGCGGAGGAACGGGACGGTCTTCCTCTCCCTTGGACGGGCCGGTCCGTCGCCCGTCACGTCCCGGTGATTGATCTTGAGAACAGCTCATCATTAATTTCGTACGTCCTGCGCACGCCCTCGTGTCACGTCTCAATTCATTCGTTCGCCTATCAGAATTCAGGACTGGCATTATTGTTTTACTTGACTGTTATTATGTGCACTGCGCCTGCCTCTCCAACTGTCATGGAGGTGATGGATGGCAACCAGATAGATGGATATGCGCTTGGATGTGAGCGCACGGCACGTACGGACGCGCCCCACGAGTGGCCTATACCTCCTGGTACCCTGGTTGCCTCGACCAGCTGCATCTGCTTTCTGCGCCCGGGCCCGGCCGTCTATATCGCCATCGGGCAGCACAGAAGCGAGAAGACGCTGCCTGGATCGATCGAGGCCCTACGTCGGACGTTGTTGCAGCTCCGGCCACAAGCTAAAGCCGCGGCGCAGCCGCGTGCCCGTGCGGCCTTTCGTTTCGACCGACAGTAGTATGGCACTAGAAGCGCAGGGTAGGGGCACGTAGAGCACCGTACGTGGTACACATGCTCGTGGGTTGCAACAAAAGAAAAATGATAGGATGACAAAAAAGATGGATCAATTGAGAGTAAGGTTCTTCATGATGCCTGTCGAAATATGTGATATGTATTCTAGGCCTCCGTAACCCAAATTTGATCATTGTTCCATATAGTTTCACAAATATTGTGCATCGCATCATCGCATGAGCTGTGATACTATTTGGATCTGGGTGCAAAAATTCAGACCATGCATGCTGCGTGCTCCTATTTATCAGCTTCAGCATCCTTTGAGATAGGCAATTGAGCATTGTTTGTTACCATGGTTAGTGAATTAAACCAGGTGATATTTAGCAATGCAGTTTTTTTTTTTTTTTGCGGTTAAGCAATGCAGTTT
>LR738710.1:604695479-604755110 GCA_902687465.1 Secale cereale | reverse complement strand
GTCTCCACCCTTTAGTGCCGGTTGCAGAACCGGCACTAAAGGCCCTTACGAACCGGTAATAAAGCTCCGTTTTCTACTAGTGTATAATCATGTATGAGGTGTTCTTGTCGAACATGATCAATGACAATGAATATCCGACCAAAATGGAGTATGAATTGGATGCAGTTGGCGCAGATAGTCCGGATGCAGGCTGAGCAAGACGAGCAGGACGCATTCTACCTGAAGTAGGATGCATTCCGCTCAGAGCAGGCGCCTAGCCAGTGATCCGAGGCCATCTGTCACGCTCGGACATTGATTTCATTTTCACATCTCCGGTTTGTTGAACTATGATTTGCTTTGCTTTGTTTCGAACTTTGGCATTTAGACAGTTTGTACCGTATAATCAACGTGCATGGATTGCATAGATTTGAGGATCGGAATTTGCGGTATGTGGATGTGCGGCTTAACATTTGAGGGGTGCCCGATCAGTGCCCTCGGACGCGTTCGGGCGCGTCCGCGGGCGTTCGAGGGGCCAGATTTTGCCAGGTCCGGCTGTAGATGCTCTTAGGGGGTGTTTAGAAAAGAGTAAAATACACCACACGTCCTAAAATTGTTAGAAGGGTGTCAAGTCACACATAATACTATGAAAATGTATATACACGTGCCCTAAAAATTTGCCAAGTGTGTCACCCACAGTCCTTTCTGCACTGCATCAACTTTGACTTGCATAGGTGGCAGGTTGACACATCCTCTCCACCTCTGACAACGACAGTCCTCCTCGGTGGACGAACGTCGGGAGGCGATGACCTCCTTCGGCACACTGCTCGAACCACACTAACACATCTACCTTCGCCGCCTAGGAAGGATCGTCTATGCCGGGAAGAAAGCCGGGGCGGAGCCGTCCTGACTTTCATGCCAGGATGGAAGGAGGAGGACTGAGGTCGGAGCCGACATACCTGCTGCCGCCGCCCTCCCACGTGCACTGTCGTCGCCACGCCCTTTAGGGGAAAGGCAGTTGTTGCTGTGTGGGGATGGAGTCCGGGCCCATCGCGTGTGAGAGCAAGACTGGCTATGACACAAATGGAATGGTGGCGACTCGATCATGCGAGAGAATCAGGGGAATTGGATGGATGGCTTGGACAAATTGATGGCTAGATGACATTCACGTAGGTAAAGAAGAGGGCCATAAAATTAGAAGAGAAGACCGTTTGGGGGGGGGGTAGGGGCCACATGTAGTGGTTAATTTACTACCCCTATCAGTCAAAGTTGATGCAGGGCGGGTTGGACTGCGGGTGACACATCTAGCAAACTTTTAAGACTCAGATGTGCATTTTCGTAGTATTAAGACTAACATAACACCCCTCGAGTAGTTTAAGGGCTAGTGGTGCATTTTACTCTAGAAAAACCTTATGCCTCCTTTAGTTTGTAGAATTTTTGTATGAATTCTGTAGGATCCTATCCTTCACATTTAGGCAAAAAGACAATTAGCTTGGATCTAACAGAAGAATTCCTATCATTAGCTCAGACATAATGCTACTAGTGGTGGAGTATTGTAGTTTGAAGGTCCTACCCACGCAATGATTGATTAGTTACCTACTCTAACTCATTAGTCATGCGAACGCGCGTAATGCCAATCTATTCAACGACAAGCACGCATGGGGATCCGCCTCACGTATTTATACCGCTCTGGTCGCCAACACTGTTGAGCAGATCATGCCTAGATGCATGGTTCAACTTGGATACTCCGTTTGATTTGAAGGTGTCTCCACTTCCGCATTGTGTGCTTAGTTCGTATAACAAGATTATATTTTGTGCAATTTTCCGGTCTGGGACACACTGGAAATGCACTTGCTCCCGAGTAATAATAATGCTCAAAAAGTATTCTGAGTATCGTGATGGTTTTAGCGAGTATACCAAAGAGACAGTCACACGGATGCCGCATTGCACCGTACCATGATTACGGAGGTACGGGCGTACGGCCGGGGATCTTTTGTACGGCCAGAAGTTGACACGTGTCGTACTCCGGTCAAGGGTCCCACACGGATGCATACCCCTTTCCCAATTTAGACTGCAATGATCCACCCCTCCCCTTGAATTCCTAATCATCCGTGCTACAGCCAAGCTACTCCAACCGTACGTGTGCCTGAGAAATGATGTTCTGCGATCGGATCTCGACGCGTCTCCCTCAGCTTGTCAGAAGAAGTCAGAACGATAGTCCAGCTCCAGGCTGTTCCTTCATAGACCCATACCACCATCGGACCCACACCAGGCTACATGCCAATCAATCGACCTAAGCTAGTCAGTACTCAGTAGTCACGCAGTTCTTTTTCAGGGTGGCATCACGCAGTTAATCTGGCGACGTCGGCTTGTGACCAAACTCGAAAGGATCGCTAATTGCACGGATCGCTTTGAGGCATGAATTCCTTCTGTTAACGACAACGATATTCTTCATTGCAACAACCGATTTGGTGCGCGCGCGTGTGACGATGCATATGGTCTGTTTCGCAAGTACCCCTTCGTTCCATAATATAAGACTACTACCTTCGTCTAGGTGAATAAATCATTCGCGTAGTTTTAGGTCGACGATTTAACTATCTAAGTATTATATATGACAAAATATATATATTTAGAAACTACATCCGTGTAGAAATCTAGTGATATATTTTTCATAACATATAACACATATTTAATTCCTCAAATCGATGATCTAGAACTACGCGAATGACTTATTCACCTAGACGGAGGTAGTACCCACAGTGGGAGTAAGGCTGGTCATAGTGGGAGTAACATAGCTAGTAACATCACACATCCCAACACAGTTTTGCTTATGTGGCATGTAATTAATGAGGAGAGAAGTGCTTGTGGTAACTAGCTATGTTACTGTAACATCACACATACCAATGCAAATTGAGTCTATAGACTAATAAATGAACTCTTGCATGACACCACATCTATGTTTCTACCCACTATGACTACCCATAGTGGGAGTAACATAGATAGTAACATCACACATATCTAGATAAAAAAGATGATGTGGCAAGCAATAAATGAAGAAAGAGAGGTATGTGGTAACATAGCTAGTTACTACTAGTATGAGTAACATCACACATATCAAAGTAAGATGAGTCTATGGCCTAATAAATGAAGTCTTCCATGTTACCACACATATGTTACTCCCCACTATAGAGGTAGTAACATAGAGTAGTAACATGGGCATGTTACTACTCTATGTTAGGTAGTAACATAGTCTAGTAATACGTGTATGTTACCAGTGTAAGTTACTCCCCACTATGACTAGTCTAACATAGGTAGTAACATCACACATATCTAGATAAAATAGATGATGTGGCATGCAATAAATGAAGAAAGAGAGGCATGTGGTAACATAGCTAGTTACTACTAGTATGAGTAACATCACACATATCAAGGTAAGATGAGTCTATAGCCTAATAAATGAAGTTTTCCATGTTACCACACATATGTTACTCCCCACTATAAAGGTAGCAATATAGAGTAGTAACATGGGCATGTTACTCCTCTATGTTACTACCCATTGTGGCTAGTTTAAGATGATTTTTGAGACTACATTAGTGTTAAAGATGTCTTACATTATGAGACGGAGTAGTTGCCTGTTTCAGTGTAACTTTGCTCCATTACTGCAACTGACAAGGCTAGAGTGTCCTTTGCTGTCCTTTGCACCAGTGTATGCATGCATGTGCACTCGGTCCACGAAGATGTGAAGCAACAGCCGTGGAGGTGGAGTGGCCAGACTGCAACGGCACATCGATCCATCGTCCGTCCCACAGCGCGTCTGCCAGGAAGGCATTATTATTGCGCGCCAATCATGAAAGCAAATGATGAGCTTAACATAGTAGCCAGCGTACGTATGAAGTGACACCGATCCTGTGGCAACAGTGCCCCCGTCACTCCCCATCTCCTATATAAAGCCCACAAAGATCACTTCCATTTCTACATTGCATTGCATCCCACACTCTTCGCTGGCTTAGCTGTGATCGTCTCTCCGTCGTGACACGTTGGGCAAGAACCGATCGATGGACGAGTCGGGCAAGGAGCAGTCTCCGAACTCAAGCTCCTCCCAGTCTCAGTACAGGGGCGTGAGGAAGAGGAAATGGGGCAAGTGGGTGTCGGAGATCCGGCAGCCCGGCACCAAGACCCGCATCTGGCTCGGCAGCTTCGAATCGGCCGAGATGGCCGCGGTGGCGCACGACGTGGCGGCGCTGCGGCTGCGCGGCCGGGACGCGCAGCTCAACTTCCCGGGGTCGGTGGACCGGCTGCCCCGGCCGGCGAGCTCGCACCCGGACGACGTCCGCGCCGCGGCGGCGGAGGCGGCCGAGCTCGTGCGGGGCGAGCCGGCGCTGGTGGCGCGGGTGGCGGGCGAGTGCCCCGGGTGGGAGCTGGTGGGCGGGAGGGGGAGCGACGAGGAGTTCGAGGTGGACTCGCCCAGGCTATGGGCCGAGATGGCTGAGGCCATGCTGCTGGAGCCGCCATCATGGGCCACGGGGGCTAGCGAGATGGACCAGGCCGCGCACTGCTGGTCGCACGGCTCCCTCTGGGACGCCTACTAAGATCGGCCCGTGGGCCAATGTGTATGGCCGGCCGTTAACTAGGGGTATGTACGTGGTACGTGCGTGCCATTGACCTAAGTAGTACCTCGCAACTCCTTTGTCTGGAGAAGGTACATGGAGTCGACGCCCATCATGAGGCGTTCGAGCCTCGCGGGGCTACTCAGAATTAGCCTTCGTGTGTGGGCAGCGTGTTATCTGTGTGTTTTCTTTTCGTTGCGTTTGGCTTGAGATCCTTTGCGGCATCATATCGGCCTGTATCGGGTTTGTTAGTCGGCTCACTACCCGCAGATATGTTGGAAATTGAACAAGATAATGTGGGATTCTAAGTTGCCCAAGGTAGTAATCCTTGGAGCTTATTTATGAGAAAGTCATCTTCTTGGCTCAAGCTCATATGCCACTGCCATGAACAGTAAATTCAAAAATAATTGTAAAAAAACATATAAAAATAAATTTTTGTTGTGCCAAACATTGACGAAAGTTTTGAATGCTTCAAAAGTTCCATTCTAGAATGACATTTGTGGGAGTTTTTTTTTTGTAAATTACATTTGTGGAAGTTGTACCAAAAAAAAGAGCCAAAAAATGCTTTTGAAAATAGCATTTTTTGACCATTGATTTTTTTCCCCACAACTTCCACAAATGTCATTCCATGATGAAACTTTCGCAAGCACTAAAAAAATTCATCAATGTTTGCCACACAAAAAAATCAGATTTTTTTAAGTTTTTTTTTAATTTCAGATTTTACAATTCACTCGAGCTCGTTTGAGCTCAAGCTAAGATACTCTGCATCCCTTATCTATGGTTATATGATTGAATAGCGGAAAAAGAATCGAATCTTCAATTCGGTGTCCGGGCTCATATGCACCCGGTGAATAGTAAAATAAGAAAATAGCAACAAAAAAATGGATGCAAGATGCTTGAGTGCGCCAGGTGCGTGCAAAATTTCATGACTAAATGACATTCGAAGAGCTCATGGCAAAAAGGACAAAATTAGCTCCGAACAATGTTGTTTTCAAATATTTCTCACAGGTATGGAATTTGTCCTTTTGTTGAGAGCTACTGAAATGTCCAAACTCTACAAAATTTGGCACAGACTTCACACATATGAGCATCTCACATCACATTTTTTTTGTATTTTCTACTAATTTTTTATTGATTTTACTGTTCACCCACGGGGTGCAGATGCACTCGAGAGCCAAAACGCCGCTCCCAACAAATACTATTTTCTTCACACGCGTTTGTTAGTCGGCTCACTGCCTGTAGATAATGTGGCATTCTATGTTGCTCAGGCATTAATCACCCAAAAACCGGCTATATCGGGGCGTACTGATATATCAATGTAGTTATCGGCTATTCCTCGCGATAGAGGAAAAGGTGTCCGGTCTTTCGATGAGACGATGGCTATCGTTTTTTGGGGAGTAGACTTCGACGATCCGACTACAAACGTGCGAGGACGTCCCGCCTTAGCAATCGCAAAACCAACTCCGAGAGGTTATTGACCACGCCGGAGCACGATCAACCTGACCACGAGGGTCTATTTCCTGCAAGCAAACGAAGAACAAGTAAAAAACTAAGATTGTAATCTATATATTGCGAATTTAAGAGGAAAGATTTATTGATAAAAGTGGGGTTCTGTGATGTCTTTGTCTGGTTGTTGATCACAAACGAAGTACGCGAAGTTGCAGCTATGGCGAACTTTAATCTAAACAAAACCCAAAGTCTAAACGATGCCCTAATGACCGTATATATGGAGGTGTAGGGGGAATTTCGTGACCCCTTGGAGGAGGGGTCCGAAATCAACCCAAACTCTGTTTCCCCACACATACGGACTCTAAAAACAGCATATACTGAAGTATTTCGAAATTACATGGGCCTGACCTAGAAATAAGGTGGCACATCACCTATATTAAGCTATGGACGAATTTTATGAAAGGGCATCTTGAATATTTCGTCCTTGTCCTTGTACGTCATCATGGTGGCTCGAAGTGCTGAAATCTTCAACAGAGACTCTGTTCTTATTCCCCTTGCGCATGCCCTCATCTCCATTCTTGATCATGCTCCAATTTTCATCCTCCTTGTCCATGCACCCTTCATTTATAAGAAAAACAAATGTATCCAATTTAGGCATCATCATATTCTCATGAACATTAGAATCATTACCAAGAAACGAAAGTACCTGGTAATTTAATTGGCATGCGCGAGCTCTAGTAATCGGTCCAGTATATGTATCGGTAGGGGCTGTGGGTGTAACTTTGTTAGTGATGTCCTCATCATCCTGTCGTTCTTGAATTGAGGTCGTCCTCGACGGAAGCTCATCTTCCTCACCCAAGTAAGGCTTCAAATCTGCAATGTTAAAAGTGGGACCAACCCTAAAATGTGCAGGTAGCTCAATTTTATATCCATTATCATTTATTTTCTCCATCACCTTAAAAGGACCATCACCACGTGGCATGAGTTTTGACTTGCGCAAATCATGAAACCTATCCTTATGCAAATGTAAGCAAACAAGATCTTCAGGTGCAAAGACAACACGTTTTCTACCCTTATTTCTAGCTAGTTTATATTTAGCATTCATGCGCTCAATATTTTCCTTTGTTAATTCTTGCATTTTTAATATCAATTTAGCACGTTGTTTAGCATCAAAATTAACCTTCTTTGAAGATTGAAGAGACAATAAATCAATGGGTGCACGAGGTAAGAAACCATACACAATTTTAAATGGGCACATCTTAGTAGTAGAATACATCGAACGATTATAAGCAAATTCGACATGAGGCAAGTATTCTTCCCACATTTTCTTGTTATTCTTCAAAATAGCCCTAAGCATAGTAGAGAATGTTCTATTGACTACTTCAGTTTGTCCATCAGTTTGGGGGTGACATGCAGTACTAAAAAGCAGTTTAGTCCCCAACTTAGCCGACAAACATCTCCAAAAGTTGCTAAGAAACTTAGTATCGCGATCTGAAACAATAGTATTTGGCACACCATGCAAGCGAATAATTTCACAAAAGGACAAATTAGCAACATTAGAAGCATCATCACTTTTATGATATGGTATAAAGTGTGCCATTTTCGAAAATCTATCCACGACAACAAATATGCTTTCCATCCCCTTCTTTGTTCGAGGTAAATCGAAAACAAAGTCCATAAATATATCTTCCCAAGGAACACTGGGTACAGACAAAGGCATATATAAACCATGAGGATTGAGTTGTGACTTAGCTTTTTGACATGTAGTGCGGCGAGCAGCAAAACGCTCAACATCCCGTCTCATCTTTGGCCAAAATAAATGTGTAGCAAGTACATCATCCGTCTTCTTTACGCTAAAGTGTCCCATTAATCCTCCTCCACGCGCCTCCTCGAATGCATAGTTTCTTAGCACGGAACAAAAATTCATCATTAACGACGAACTTGTTCCAAGTTCTCCCTTCTTTACAATTCTGTAATTCATCTTTAAATTCATCATCATGCACATATTGATCTTTGATGGTCTCCAAACCAAATATTATAAAGTCAAGTTGTGATAACGAAGAGACAATGCATCAACAATAACATTTTCTTTACCCTTCTTGTGTTTAATGACATAAGGGAAAGTCTCAATGAATTCAACCTATTTAGCATGTCTACAGTTTAGTTTAGCTTGACTTTTAATATGCTTCAAAGATTCATGATCAGAATGTATAACAAATTCTTTGGGCCATAAATAATGTTGCCATGTTTCCAAAGTCCTAACAAGAGCATATAATTCCTTATCATTAGTAGAATAACTCAGACTAGGCCCACTCAATTTTTCACAAAAGTATGGAACATGTTTACCATCTTGTAATAACACACCTCCTAATCTAATTCCACTAACATCACATTCAAGCTCAAAAGTCTTATTAAAATCAGGAAGTAGGAGTAATGGAGCATGTGTCAACTTATCTTTCAATACCGTGAAGGCTTCTTCCTGTGCAGTACCCCAAAAAAAGGTATATCCTTCTTTGTAAGCTCATTGAAAGGTGCAGCAATGGTGCTGAAATATCTCACAAAATGCCTATAGAAACCAACAAGTCCAAGAAAACTTCTCACTTGTGTGACCGTTTTGGGCTTCGGCCAACTCTCAATAGCTTCAATCTTGGCTTTATCAACCTCAATTCCCTATCGAGTAACAACATAGCCAAGAAAAGATACTCGGTCGGTGTAAAAGGTGCACTACCCGAGGTTACCAAACAAACGTGCATCACATAGAGCAATAAAGAGAACACGTAAATGTTCCAAATATTCCTCCAAAGATCTGCTATAAATCAGTATATCATCAAAGTAAACTACCACAAATCGTCCAATGAGAGCACGTAAAACTTCATTCATTAATCTCATGAAAGTACTAGGTGCATTAGTTAACCCAAAAGGCATGACTAACCACTCATATAATCCGAACTTAGTTTTAAATGTTGTTTTCCATTCATCTCCCAATTTCATACGAATTTGATGGTATCCACTATGCAAATCAACTTTGGAGAAAATAGTAGAGCCACTTAATTCATCAAGCATATAATATAGCCTAGGAATAGGATGACGATAATGAATAGTAATATTATTGATGCCTCTACAATCAACACACATACGTGATGTACCATCCTTTTTGGCACTAGAATAATAGGAACATCACAAGGACTAAGGGAATCACGTATATAACCTTTATAGAGTAGCTCTTGTACTTGACGCATAATCTCCTTCGTCTCCTCTGGATTGGTACGGTATGGTGCATAGTTGGTCAGCGATGCACCGGGAATTAAGTCAATCTGATGCTCAATCCTTCGAATAGGTGGTAATCCCGGTGGTACGTCTTGTGGAAAGACATCAGTGAACTCCTGCAAAATGTTAGTGATAGTAGGAGGCAAAGAGGAAGGCACGCCCTCGAATGAAAATAATATCTATTTGCACACAAAAGCATATCAATCAAATTTGCTTTAGTCTAGATCATCAATATCAGATTTGGTGGCAAGTAAACATTTACTTTTCAATTTAATTTTAGATGCATCATGAGATGATGCTTTGTTATTAGGCTTCATTTGTTGCTCAAATTCTTTTGCCAAAATCTGATTTTCACTGTTATTTTGCTCCTGTTTTGCTTTACTAGCTCGGTGAAATCATCTTTCAAAATGGAATCAGGAGTCATAGGAAGTAAAGTAATATGTTTATCCTTATGAACTAGACTATACTGATTGTTTCTACCATGCTGTACAGAATTTATATCAAATTGCCATGGTCTACCAAGTAATAAGGAACATGCTTGCATGGGTACCGCATCACAATCAACATAATCAGCATATGTAGTTATACTAAAATGCACACGAACATTACGTGTTATCTTAACCTTGCCGATGTTGTTGAACCATTGGGTGTAGTAAGGATGGGGATGTGGTCTTGTGGTGAGAGACAGCTTCTCCACCATCTCCATGCTAGCCAAATTATTTGCAGCTCCCTCTATCTATGATGACGCGAACATAACGTTCCTTCACAACCCCCTTTGTATGGAACAAATTGTGCCTCTGGTTGTGCTCAGCTTGTGTGACCTGCACACTCAAAACACGTTGAGCAACTAAACAGTCATACCTGTCAGTGTCGTCAGCAGCCATGTAATGCGTCTCTTGTTCATAATCATCTCCAGCGTGTTCTTCACGTGTAATAAGAGCCAAAGTCTCCTCATCATAGGCACTAGCGGACTCATACCCACCATCCTCAGTAGCAATCATCACACACTGAGATTTGCATTCCCTCGCAAAATGACATCTTTCCTTA
This sequence comes from Secale cereale, assembly GCA_902687465.1. NCBI lineage: Eukaryota > Viridiplantae > Streptophyta > Magnoliopsida > Poales > Poaceae > Secale > Secale cereale. The sequence continues at coordinate 604,744,764 of LR738710.1, read as the reverse complement.
CAACGATAACAAATAATATCACTTGTGTGCCCTGTTGATGCCATGGATGAAGAGAGGCTCTGTGCATGCCCGGTGGGTGTGCTCTTGGCAAGCGGTGATTGTGCCTGCTTTCTTGTATCACGGCTGGAGGTGGGAACTAACGGAGGTGTCGGTGCAGTAGAATGTGTGGAAGTACAAGATGCACGCGGTGTCCATAATGAAGGTCGACCTGCAGAAAAGTTAGTCCATGCCAATGCATGTCGATCCTGCACTTCACGTTCAGCTTTGCAAGCAAGTTGGAATATACGAGTGATATTATTATCCTCCTTATACTCTAGAATGGTCTGAATCTCTCCATTAAGCCATCCATAAAACGTGCAAGCATAGATTCATTATCCTCAAAAATACCACATATAATCATGCGGGTTTGTAATTCTTGATAATATTCTTCTACAAAAAAAATTCCTTGTCTTAAACGCTGCAATTTTTGTAGTATTCACGTTGATAATATGGTGGAACCCAACGAGTACGCATAGCAGTTTTCAAAGCAGCCCTAGTAGTTGGAATATTATTCGGATATGATCTATGATGTTCAGACCACCACACATAAGCAAAACTAGTGAAAGTACAAAGAGCAGCAACAACACGTCTCTCCTCGGGATATTCTAAACATGTAAAACGTTGTTCAATTTCTAACTCACAAGTAAGATATATATCAGGAACATATCTACCCTCAAATGGTGGAATATTCAACTTTAGTTTAGGGATGTGATCTTGATCTTGTACCTGAGGTGGTAGTGCAGCCCTACCGTTGTGATGATATGCATGAGGACGACCTGGTGGCGGTGGTGCTTGTGGTTGCACGTAGTTCTGATTTTAATCAACCTCATCCTCATAATAGTCCTCCTCGGCAGTAGAAGCCACACAAGCATCAACAGTAGGTGCGGCGACACCAGGAAGTTGGTCGGGCCCAAGGGGTATGTGCTGCACTCGTCCTACTGTATCGCGACGTGGAGGTTCTTGTTGATGTTGTTGCAATGGTGCAACAGAGTCGATTGGTGGTTGTGGTAGATGCGTGAGAACTTCGTCGAACTTGGCGTCCAACTTGGTGTCAATTGTCTTCTCAATGTCATCAATCCTCTCTAGTGCCTTTCCAAAGTTGGCCATCACGTCTTCCACCTGTTGACCCAACATTTGCTGAAATTTATCATGAAGCTCCTTCTTCGTCATGTTCTCCCAGTCAATCTCGTCGGCTTGTGATCCTGCCATGGTTAGCAGCTATAAAAACACAGAAGAATATGATGATCCTACAGACTACTAGAAAGTGGTAGTGGTGGGGTGTCACAAATCTGTCAAGCAAATCTCAAATTCTTACTAGTTCTTACCTAGTAGCAGGTGGTGATCGACAACCGTTGTAGTCATAACTCTCAAATCTTGGACAGAGCGATTGCCAGGTGGTATCAAACGCATGATGTAGATGTATATGGAGCTGGGAAGGCTTATAATATGGTAGCAAAAAGAGTGAGCAATAATTAATTCAAAGATGCAAAGCTGAATATACGCTCAACGACAGTACTGTGTCGGTCCAAGGCTAGACCATGCTAGAGATGCGAGCCTAGAACACTACCAAAATCACGACGCATCACGAAAACAAGGGAAAACACACTCTGAAAAAACACGCTCTTTTTTTGCGCTCCTTTTTTTTGCCAAAAATCACTATAATGGGGGTGTCTCAAAATTCTTCCCAAGTCAAAATAAAAGGATAGGCACAAAAAAAATTGACTATTTTTTCGGAAATCCGGGCAGCGACAACCAAAAAGTGCGATAAAAAATCAGTATAATGGCGTGTGTCTCAAAGACTCAGAAAAGCCTAAAAACAGGATAGGGAAAAGATATTTTCACTAGATGAAATTTTGGCCTAAAAACTGCCTGGGGGTCTCCAGACTCTTCCTTTCACTACTCTAGGATGCTGCTAACACGTCACTACTATCAGAGACCCTTCGACGAAACTGTGTGTGATGCAATAATCACAAATAGTGGTGTAAAAAACCCATCAAAAAGGTGCAAAATGTTTGCGATGATGGATGCATCAAACATAGTTCATATTTTGGTTGCGTGTGCAATGATGGGCATACATTTTGGTTCAATTAACTGTTTGCGATGAGGAGGAACAAAAGAAACGTGCTGCCAGATGAAGGCGTGTGCGATGTACATCATATGGTTCATTCAGATGAACTGTTTGTGATTAGGCAACACAAAAGAAACGGTCAGCCAGATCAAGGTGTGTGCGATAAACGGCATGCGGTTCACTCGGATGAACTGTTTGTGTTGAGACAAGAGAACATAAATGGTTCAATATAAGAAGATGTAATATGCTCTGTCTGCAGAACATCTATGCTCTGTGTAAAAAAGAACAACATATATATACTTGTAACATGACATGATTGCAATACCAAATTAAACATCCAACTATGTTATATAACAAATACCATAAATATTGCAAGGTTCAAATTCAAAGATTACAATGCCCAAATTGAAACATTGCAAACCTCATCATTTCTGCAAAGGGATCAGCCGCTGACAAGTCATGTGTTGGTTTGACACAATGACTTCCAATTACTCTATCATATGCTCTTCCAATATGAAGTTTAGCTTTTTTGGAGCCTCTTCCATTCTGCAGTACCTGCCGGCTCTGATCAGCATACCATTCATATTTCCTAATTAAATGCGTGTTGAACCTCAGTACCATCAGCACCCTTGCTTTGGCAAGAAAGAACCTAGCGAGTGTAATCTCCGGTAAGGTCCCTCAGTAGGAGTTCAAAGTAATATTTGAGAGATGTAGATCCAGGCATTCGATGTGATTGTCGTTATAAACATTATCCACCTCCGGGCCTATTATTATCTGCAAAAGAAGTGAACGTGTTAGTGCCTACATGCAGTTTTGAACAGTACTACACACCTATTTGGTTTGCAGGATTTGTAAAATGCACCAACGTGCCATCTTCGATCTGGCATGATTAATATGGGCATTTGATTACCATCTGAAAAAATTAGCCTTCTTCACAAGAGGATGGATTGGATGAAAAATTCCCTAAGAAAACTAGTACAGACGAATCCAATGAAATGCTTATGGATTGTAACCATATGAATCAAGCAACCAATATGGGGTGGGGGTTTATGTCCTGAAATCCTCCAAAATTCCTTCAGTAATTGTAGTACATTGTCATTGTAAACTTGGGATAAGGTGCAATTTAATAGGAAAGGAACATCACCTCGATATACAGCTTCTTGCACGGAAAGCATCTCAGGCAACTGACAACTTGGTCCAGGTTGGGGCCGACAGATTCTAGTGCCAAGACCTTCACTGTACCAAGAATTTGGGTGAAGCTTTGCTGGATGATAGACGAACATACATCTTCAAAACTAGAAATAATATTGATATCAACAAGGAGAGGTATAAGGCAACTGTTGTACCTAAAAGTAGTAGTATGTGAGAGACGAGTAGCCCACCACTGTCAATTTCGGCGCAGAAATGACATTGATTCTTGTTGGAACTTGTTGATCAACTACAAGTAATCTCTCAAGTGAAGGTGTGTCCTCAATGACAATATTGTGGTCCACCTTTTGTGATCTCTCATTGCAGCACCAGCAACACACATAAATAGTCCGGAGAGTCCTGGAGGTGATGTGGAAGGTACTCGACCAATTCATTGCCTGAAGACGAAGGAACTCGAGCGCAATACAGCCGCAGAGCAGGCGCTCCATGTCATCCTTTGGGATGCAGACGATGACGATCTCGAGGTGCTTTAGTCGTGGTAGAAAAAGAGTGGGCGTGTCATTAAGTCGGGGGAAATGGCAGTTCATGAACTTGGCGAGGCGCAGCGTGGGCGCGAAGCGAAGCGCGGACGTTGGCAGCGAGCGCATATGCCCATCATTAAAACTGAGCTCCTCGAGCTGATCTATGGCGGGGGATTGGAACCACTCGTCAAGCTTGGCTCGATCCTTTCCATTGGAATGGAACTTGCCCATGATAAGGCCTCTAATTGGGCCATGGTGACTGCCGAGGATCCGGGAGAACGCATCCAAGCTTTTACGATAGCTATGGTAGATCTCATGGGTGTCGAGGAGATCGACAGGGGTGAGGAGGCATAGGTGGCGCCACCGCCGGGAAAGGGTGGTTGTCCTCGCCCCATATTTGATTGGGAGGAGGGATATGATGACTGCCAACATATCATCGGGGAGGTTGCTGATGAAGTCTAGGCCTGCTGGAGTCGATTGCGGTTTTTTCTCGACCCGCCTCCGCTTGTTGGCAGACTCGTTCTCCACCTCGTCGGTGGCGATGGAAACCTCTGTCTCCATATCCACGCCATGCTCCGGTGCTTCAGCAGCCCCGATGTCTCCACTCCCTCTGATGGGGCGCTTCAGCGTCATCCTCATACATTGACGGCTTTGAGGACTGAGAGTGGCGTCGAGCATGCGGGCGGAGAGAGAGGATTGTGTGTGTGGCGAGGATGGGAGGGGTGCGGCCGCTTGGGCGCGCCATTAATACAGACCAGTGGGAGTGAGGCGGGCGACGGTCAAAGGTTGTCTCGCTTCCCGGTGAGAACGACTGCTTAACGTTTTGCCGGCAATCAATAGTGCCGTGGTGTTTGAAATTCATTCCCATTTCTTGCATGGGACCTATGCATGCACCCAAAGGACACATATTTGAGTTTTCAACCAATTTATATGCACTGGAGCATGTGCATGTAGTTCAAATTTGAATTATGCACACAAAATGCCTAGAAAACCCGGTTAATGTATAAAAATGTCCAACGAACCCCGAAAAATTCCAAAACTTAACACAACACTCATGTTGTTCTATGTTGACACTAGAATATTTTTTTGAAAGCAGTAAGAGGCAACAGATATTGTTTCATTCCCAAAGGTGGCACGTTCCCTACCGAAACCATCAGGCTTGTTGTGAGAAGCTCTGCTTTGTGAGAAGCTTATACCCAAACCTGCCCCAAATGGGACAAAACATTTACCACGACATGTTGATGCCGCTCCATGATAGCATGCCAAGTTTCATGAATTTCAGATGACTTTTTTCTATAATGAACATACAACCTACAAATCATCGTGTTCAAATTTGGCACTTTTTTGGGTTCATTTGCCATATTTAGGGGATTATGTGCATTTCCTAGGCATTAATGCACATAATTCAAGTTAAAACTATCGGTGCATGAAAGGGTCCAAAAGAACGGCCTGGAATACCATGCTCGTGCCATTTAGTAAATTCTCATGCCTTTTACAAGGAATGGACATAAATTTTGATGAAATGTGTGGCAATAGTCAACCACAAATGTTTGTTTGTTGGGTTTTCAACTATAGAAAAAATGGAATAAATGCTTAAAAACATGACGCTTGTCATGGTGCCATGGTATGATCTCACCATGCCCTGGTAAAAAATTGAGAAGGTTTGGCTTATGTCGTCATGCATGCCCTTCATAAACCGAACCATCACCGAGGAAGTTCCATGCTTTCGAGAGGGAAATCCCCAAGATTGAAGGGGAATCCAAATTTTCGTCCTAGTTTGTCATTCAATTTTTGTCCAACGATCAACACACCGCCTCAAATGCAACGTGTTCACATTTGACGTTTTTCCGGGCTCATTTACCATATTTATGGGATTATGTGCATTTTCTCGGCATTAATGGACATAATTCAAATTCAAACAATCGGTGCATGAAAAGGTGCAGAAGAACAGTCTGGAAAACTATGCTCGTGTTATTTAGTACATTTTCATGCCTTTTACAAGGAATGTGCAGATATTTCAAGGAAATGTGTGGCAATAATCAACCATTAACGCGTCATTTACTGGGTTAACAACTATACAAAAAATGAAACACATGGTTGGAAAACATGACGCCTGGCGTGGTGCCATGGTATGCCCTGGTAAAAATTGGAGAATGTTTTCCTTATGTCGTGATGCACGCCTTTCATAAATCGAACCATCACCGAGGAAGTTTCATGATTTCGAGGGAGAAATCACCAAGATTGAAGGGGGATCCAAATTTCCTTTGTCCTTTGTCCACGAGTTTTTTCTACGATGAACATACAACCTGCAAATCACTGTGTTCATATTTGGCACTTTTCTGGGTTCATTTGCCATATTTAGGGGATTATGTGTATTTCCTAGGCATTAATGCACATAATTCGAGTTCAAACCATCGGTGCATGAAAGGGTGCACAAAACGGCATGGGAAACTATGCTCTTGACATTTAGTAAATTCTCATGCCTTTTACAAGGAAGGGACATCTATTTCAATGAAATGTGTGGCAATAGTCAACCACAAACGTTTGTTTATTGGGTTTTCAACTATATAAAAATGAAATAAATGGTTGAAAAACATGACGCCTGGCATGGTGTGCCATGGTATGACCTCACCATGCACTGGTAAAAATTAGAGAAGGTTTGGCTTATGTCATCATGCACATCCTTCATAAATCGAACCATCACCAAAGAAGTTCCATGCTTTCGAGAGGGAAATCACCAAGATTGAATGGGAATCCAAATTTTCTTCCTTGTTTGCCTTATGTTTTTTCTACGATGAACATACACCCTGCAAATCACCGTGTTCAAATTTGGCATATTTTCGGGCTCATTTACCATATTTAGGGGATCATGTGCATTTTCTAGGCATTTAGCGCATATAAATCCAATCCAGCTATAGGTGCACGGGTGTGATGTGAGGGACGTGGATGGCACACGCACGATCCGCGTGGCTCGGGTTCCGGCCAATCATAACACAACACACAATAGACTCAACACATGCTGTTTCTGGAAGCGACGGAGATGAACCGTGTGCGATAATGAACAAGCAAAATTGTAAGGGAAGCCAAATTTTTGTTATCGTTTGTCGTTGAGCTCTTGCATAAGTCAGTTACCTGTGCGATGTTTCCTAATAAACCAGGCGTACCATTGACCGAAAAAATCAAGTACACGTGTACATTTTTTTGGAGACAGAATTTGCCAACTTTCTTTTTTCTCGCACATGAGTATTTTACGCGCTTCGTCTGCATTGTGTGTTTCCCCCGCCCAAGTTTCAAGTTTCGCAGCTAAATTTTCATTAGTCACACGATTTCAGAATTTATTCCTCCAACCACATCCCCACCCTCAGTATCCCCCCTCCGCCTCCCCCTACTGGCATCTCAAACCACCGCCGCCGCAACCACAACTTCAACCACATCTACGTTCTGCTCTGATCCAGTCAGGTAGCCCATCAATCTCTATCACGGCCCCGGCCTAATTGCTTAAATGGCACCCGCGAAACATCATCATGCCTCCAAATCCCTACCGCCAGGAGCTGATGGCGGTCCATGGAGCGATGGCCGCTGTGCATGTTGACCCGGAGGAACACCTCGCCTCTGCCGCAGACGCCGACATGGTGCAGGATTTGGCCCAGATGAAGTCCCCAGTGACTACCCCCTAGGACTTAACAGGTAAGATCTGGCCAACTAAATCTTACCAATACCACTTGCAACAGCTATAATTTCTACGGTTGAAGTATTAAGCATGTTCGTGCCTTATTTATTTCAGTACTGCACAATGTATGATGTTCAAATATTACCATGTCCAGCTCAATTCCACCAATACCAGCAACAAACTTAGAATACATGACTCGGGATATCACTAGAGATGCTGCCCATTTGCTATTTTTAATGGATGCTAACCCTATTGTACTTAACATGTCTGTCCATGTACTTATGCAGGGTCATAACAGCCGATGTTGTTGTTTGCGGTCGAGGTTAGCTGCGTCCAATGTCTTACAGTATTTCACATCATTTGTGCAATTGTAGTTTAACTTCTACCATTTACTAGTTGCCTATAGGTACACATGTCAGTGGCACTGATCCACGCTTCGACCCGGAGGAACAACTCGCCTCCGCCGTCGCTGACTTTGGGCCGGCTCTGACCAAGATGAAGTGCCCTAGCAACTACCTCTCAGGACTTAGCAAGTATGTACTCACCAGTTCAATCTTACCAATACCAGTTGCAATTGTTCTGTACGGTCGATGTATTAAGCATGTTCTAGTAAACATGCCTAACACGTTTTTGCTACTTTCTTACCTTTTTATAGACATCTGGGCCATTCTCTGCTCTGGCAGCACCTGCCTTGTGATGTTTAACTATGCCAATTGCATTTTTATCAATACCGGTTTCAATGTCTATTAAGCCTGCTGCAATTAACAGTTGAATCCATTTTTAAACAGTTGTATTTCAATGGCTACAAACTTACAAAACATGACTTAGGATGTTGTTAAGCCTGGTGCAATTAACAGTTGTATCCATTTTTTAATCTGTCCATTTGCTACCATGCTACTCTCCGCAATGAAGATATACTAGAGATGCTGCCCATTTGCTATTTTTGGTGGATGCTAACCCTGTTCTACTTAACATGCCTGTCCATGTACTTACGCAGGGTCATAACGGCTGATGCTGTTGTTTGCCGTCGAGGTTAGCTGCATCCCATGTCTTGCAGTATTTCACATCATTTGTGCATTTGCAGTTTAACTTCTACCATTTACTGGTTGCGTGTAGGTACACATGTCAGTGTCTCTGATCCACGCTTCGACCCGGAGGAACAGCTCACCTCCGCCGCCGCTGACTTTGGGTGGCCTCTGGCCAAGATGAAGTGCCCCGGCAATTACCTCTCAGGACCTACCAAGTATGTACTCACCAGTTCAATTTTGCCAATACCAGTTGCAATTAATGGCTATGTTTTGTACGATCAATGTATTAAGCATGTTGTAGTAAACATGCCTAGCACGTTTTAGCTATTTTCCCTAACTTTTTATAGACAACTGGGCCATTATCTGCTCTGGCAGCACCCACCCTGTGATGTTTAACTCTGCCAATTGCATTTTTATCAGTACCGATTTCAATGGCCCTTAAGCCTGTTGCAATTAACACTTGTATCCATTTTTAAAGAGTTGTATTTCTATGGCTACAAACTTATAAAACATGAATTAGGATGTTGTTAAGCCTATTGCAATTAACAGTTGTATCCATTTTTTAATCCGTCCCTTTGCTACCGCGCTACTCTTTCGCAATGAAGATGTCGCAACAGATGCTGCCGTTTTATTACCATTTGCTATTTTGGTGGATGTTAACCGTGTTGTAGTTAACATCGGCTTTCCATGTACTTACACAAGGCTACAATGGGCGATGATGTTGTTAGCCGTTGAGGTTAGCTGCATCCCATGTCTTATACACCATCTATTCCTAAATGTAAATATTTTTAGAGATTCCAATATAGACTACACAAGGAGCAGAATGAGTGAATCTAGATTCTAGTCTAAACTATATCTATAATTCTATATACATCTGTATGTTGTTCATATTGAAATCTCAAAAAAAAATCTTGTACTTAGGAACATAGGTAGTTGTATTTTACATCATTTGTGTAATCTCAGTTTAGCTTCTAACATTTACTGGTTGCTTGTAGGTACATATATGAGTGGTACTAATCCACACTTCGATCCCTTTTGCGTATGGGGCAATGAGATATTCATGAACAAGCGTGAAGTGAGGGAACTAAGAAAGATTGTTAGGTGAAAGAAACGGGTGATTGGAATCAAGCTCTTTATTTACACTTTGTTGAAGACAACAGTGAACTTTAGGATGGTAAGTAATGTGTTGCCTTTTCCCCCTCCCGACAACAAGTTACTCTATTATACCTCAGTATCTGACATTTTTCTCTTTTCAATGGTTTCCAAAGATATTTACTGACGATTACCTTGCAAACTATATGACCGGAGTGGAGGCAACTAAGGTTAAAGTATATAATTAATGCTACCATGATAATGCTCTAGAAGTCTTCCTGAAGGCGGTGAAGGATGGGCGGGCGATCGTCACAAGGGGTTGGACAAAAGTGGTTCGTGCCTATGGCATGCAGGAAGGCACATTATGGGCATTCCGCTTCTTCAACACTGTTGGCAGTCAAAATGATTTACACTTGTCTCTTCACCTTTACCGCTTTTAAATATAGTGGTTCATCATAGTTAATTGCTGCCTAATCCTGTAATTACTGAACATATTGTACTGGAAATTTTATTTATGGATTCGTTGTTGAACCATTGTGCTGAGAATTTGAATTGCAAGTTTCATATTTTTAAAATTTCCAAATCGAATAATAAATTACAGGCAAAAATAAAAAGAGAACAAACGGTCATGGAACTTGGCAAACGGTTCTGGCAGTAAAAGCGCTTGTGATGGATAGCTCATTGCCACACAATTTTCTACATCAAATCGTGTGTCATGTAGTTCATAAAAGCAAACAGTTAAACAAGACAGAGCGTGTGTGATAGTTACATCTTTCACACACGAGCGTATACATAAAACTGTGTGGGATGTACATACGAATGAAAATGTTTTCCCTGGATTGACTGTGTGAGATGTACATAAGAACGGAAACGTATTCCTTGGATTAACTGTGTGTGATATACATACCTATGGAAATTTTTTTTTTGGGATTCACTATGTGGGATGTACATACCTATGGAAATGTTTTTCTGGGATTCACCGTGTGGGATGTACATACCTACGAAAATGATTGGGTTTTCGATGGCTCGCCCGATCGCACACGAGCTCATTTGGTGTCCCAGGAGAGCCTATCTTCGATGATTTCTGGGTCGTGTTGGAAGGACCCCCCTATCGCCCACATCACTTGGCCACGGTTCCAAATGCCATCGCGGAAAGGGGTTAAAAACCGCTTGTGTAGCACCGATGCGTACTAGTGTTTTTTTTCAAAACCTACTCAGGAAAGGAAACACAAATCGGAAACTAAATGGATCTCGAAAACAAACCTAATATGAAAAGAACTCGGATTGGTGGTGGGTATATGGTGGTAGGATATGGTAGCGGTGGTAGGATATGACAGCGGTGGTGGTAGATGGCAACGGTGGTGGGATATGGTAGCGGTGTGTAACGCCCCGGACACACCCGCCGGTGGTCGTTACTCCTGGCGGGATCTAGATTGGCATCACATATAAATACTAGTCTTTTCTGTGCACTTTGTCCTCACTCGTGCGCACCCGGGAGCAACTTCCTGGTCGGTCACCCATCCGGAAAGTACTCCAAGATGAACACGCTTAACGTTGGAGTTCTATCCGAATGGGCTCCCGGAAAAGAAGGAATTCCTTATTGATATGAGTAGTCTATCATCCCTAATAAGCCAGGCCATCACATACACCCTCACTCAGAGGAACCGACGTCCTCGTCGGGCCACAGGAACGTTCCCTCTTGGCACAACCGTCTGTGCTTCTAGGACAGCACATGTGCCATGCCGTGTGCCACGACGGGTCACAAACGTCATGCACAACATGACTGCAAACTGTCCGCAAACATCCGTGTAACCACGAGGGTTGGCTCTGATACCAACTTGTAACGCCCCGAACACACCCGCCGGTGGTCGTTACTCTTGGCGGGATCTAGACTGGCCTCACATATCAATACTAGTCTTTTCTGCGCACTTTGTCCTCACTCGTGCGCACCCGGGAGCAACTTCCCGGTCAGTCACCCATCCGGAAACTACTCCAAGCTGAGCACGCTTAACTTTGGAGTTCTATCCGAATGGGATCCCGGAAAAGAAGGAATTCCTTATTGATATGAGTAGTCTATCATCCCTAATAAGCCAGGCCATCACACGGTGGTAGGTTATGGCAGCGGTGTTCGGATATGGAAGCTGTGGTGGTATATGGCAGCGGTGGTAGGATATGGAAGCGGTGGTGGTATATGGCAGCATCGATGAATATGGTGCGGCGGCGGCGTGACAAGTTGTGACAGAACTCGAAACTCTAAGGACTAGACGCTAATACCAGCAACTAGACACGAGGATGCAACCGCAAATTCAACAAAGGAAAACCCTGAAAAGATTATGCAAAGGCTCAAATTGGTTCGGATATGATGAACTAACCCTAATTTTTTTGGCTTTTTCGTGGACTGTAGGTATGAAGAACATACTCGGTCTAACTGTGAAAAACTGGAAAATCTCACCGAGCAACCTGGAAATCTGATACCACTTGATAGAGGAAAAGGTGACCCGTCTTTCGATGAGATGGTAGCTATCGTTTTTTGTGGAGTAAACTTCCACGATCCGACTACGAACGTGCGAGGACGTCGCGCCTTAGCAATCACTAAACTAACTCCGAGAGGTTATTGACTATGCCGGAGCACGATCAACCTAACCACGAGGGTCTATTTCCTGCAAGCAAATAAAGAACAAGCAAGAAACTAAGATTGCAATTTGGATATTGCGAATTTAAGAGGAAAGCTTTATTGATGAAAATGGGGTTCTGTGACGTCTTTGTTTGGTCGCTGAACACAAACGAAGTACGTGAAGTTGCAGCTATGGCGAACTTTAATCTAAAAAAAATTCAAAGTCTAAACGATGCCCTAATGGCTGTATATGTGGAGGAGTAGGGGGGAATTTTGTGACCCCTTGGAGGAGGGGTCCGAAACCAACCCAAACTCTGTTTCCCCACACATACAGACTCTAAAAACAGCATATACTGATGTATTTTCGAAATTACATGGGCCTGGCCCAAAAATAAGGTGGCGTAGCAGTTATATTAAGCTAAGGACGAATTTTATGAAAGGGCATCTTGAATATTTCGTCCATGTCCTTGTACGTCATTATGGTGGCTCGAAAGTGCTGAAATCTCCACTAGAAACTCCATTCTTGTTCCCTTTGCGCATGCCCTCATCTCCATGCTTGATCATGCTCCAATTTTTATCCGTCTTGTCCATTCTTGGCCCTTCATTTATAAGCGACACAAATGCATCCAATTTAGGCAGCATCATATTCTCATGAACATTAGAATCATTACCAAGAAATGAATGTACCTGGTAATTTAATTGACGTGTGCGAGCTCTAGTAATCGGTCCAGTATATGTATCAGTAGGGGCTGTGGGTGTAACTTTGTTAATGATGTCCTCATCACCTTAGTTAATTTGTCTTTCAGTTAAGTGCTTGTTTCTTATTGTTGTTGATCTTTTTTTATTATCTCTTTCTTTATTCTAAACAACATGTACAATGTAGAGGTTGGTACACTTAGGCCTCATTCATTTAAGGAGAATGAACTATTTCCAATAAAATGTTGTTGCCGTATGTTTTTACCATTGCTAGCGCTCGGTTCAGTAAAGGAAAGGGCTACATTATTTCACATAAAAAATCCATAAACATACCAATTTCATACGAATGGAACAAATCTACCCAAACCTCATTTTTGGGTGGAGTTCCAAGATATCACCACGAGAATGAGATGCACATTCCGTGAAGTGTTGAAGGGAAGCAACCAGAAGCTAAGTGCTATGCATGGGGAAATTGCTTGAGAGCCAGGAGTTGAATCAATGTACATGAATCGTTGGTGAGATATGTTCACCTAGAGTTGGCAAGAACAAAGGCAAAAATAAATAATTGAAGTCCATTATTAGAAGTTGTCATATTAGCATAAGGAGGTGGAGTTCTCTCTGAGAACATATGATGGAAGTGGAATTTGCTTTGACTTGAACTGATGGGATAGGTAGGGGCATATATAGGCTGGACCAGAAAACTGACCATTACTCGCTTTATGGCGCACCTCGTAGGCTTTGACTCGAATGCTCGGTGGCTCCAAAGTGAACAAAGGTAACAACTTTCAAATGAATTCTTGGATCCAAATGAAAACAATTGGTGGTTCCGAAGTGAACACCTTAGCAGTGGCACACTCTCTGTTAAGCTTAAGAAGTTTCAATTTTTTTTTTGGAATTTTTGACATGGTAACAGAAGGTTTACCATGTGCTTAGGTGGTTCTAAATGGATTGCTGGAAGCTCCAACGAGAATAGTTTTGTACAACGACTATATCTAAATGGTTTGATGGTTCCGAGTGGAAGGGCTTTGGCAGCACCGAGATGAAATGAACTAGGTAGACATAATGGAATCTTTTAAAGGATTTTAAAGAGTTCTTTTGTTGTTCAATCTTTCAGCACATGGAGCAAAAGGCTCATAATAACATCCTCACACCCTTTTGATAGTATCGGCATGCCTATGGATCCAATGTGATGTTGGATCGTTAAAATGAAAATGAAGATCATTTTGGCTTGTCCAACACTTGTATTTAAGCATTTTTAGGAGTCACCTTCCATTCGTTTGATGGTGATGGATGCGAATTCCCCATCTGGAGGGATGGATCTCTGATAGAATCAGCTTGCCGAAGCGCAAAAGTACACACAATTTTTAGGGTAGATGGAATTTTATGGCCAAAGGGCATCATAAGACAATGTGTTAGGGTTAAATATGGCAAATCTCGATTAGGGGATCCCGAGCTGGTGATCTTTGCTAAGTGGTAACAGGACGAACAAGATACATGATGTTTACCCATGTTTGGGCCTTTCGAAGAGGTAAAGGCCTACATCATGCTTCTGTTGTATTGATTATGATGGAGTACAAAGTATACGATGATCTACCTCGAGATCGTATGAAAGAATCTAACTTAACTCTACAAGCTAAACACCTCGGCTTATATAGGGGCTAGGGGTAACTAGGGTTACAATAGGTCAGTTGCATCTAGGGATGAGCTTGCTGATGGTTGAACATGTCTTGAAGTGTGCGCCAAGTCTTCGGAGGATTCCATCTTGAGTACACTGGGGGTCATGGCCCATTCTTTAGTTGTCTAGGGGGTCCTTGGCCCGGTCCATGACTACCAGACCGACGTGGCTAGCACCCCCTAGTCTAGGACACTATCAGTAGCCCCTGAACTAGTCTTCAAGCCGAGGACATCAATCGACTCCTCGGAGGTACAATACATTTGATCTTTGGCTTTGCAGGCGAGTTCACCAATCTTGATGCGTCTATGCTGATTTCATATCTGAGGACATCTTGGATCCGAAGTCTTTTCCAAATTGGTTAATCCTCCTCTTTGGGTTCTCCCTCTATTGTAACCAGGTGATTTGTCCAAGAAGTTATATACTTCAGCCATCCGAGAAGGCCCAACCCAAATTTTCTGAGAAGTGCTTTTATTTTTATCAGATCCAAAGACCACGTATAAGCATAGGTAGCTTAACAGCAAAGTTTTGTAGTGCAGGCATATGTAGGTAAATTGGGTCGTGCTCTGACAACTTTTGACTAAAAACCAAACCATTGCCACATACGTAGAACTGAAAGGTCCCATCGGTAGTCATCATGCCGTATTTACCATGGCTCAAGGCCATTTCCATTCGCACATCCCGTGAATAAAGAATAGTGCTCCAAATTTTCGGTAATATCATTAAAAAAATCCCTCAATACACACATGCACATAATGCTCATCGTGGTTGCAAAATGGTGAAATCACCGCGTGGCTTGGCCTTTGTATTTTACCAGCCTATAAAAGGAGGTGGATGAATCTAATTCATTCTATTCCCCCCTGCTTCCATCATGCAAAAACTCCCAAGCGCAAGCACTTAGAGAGCAACCATACCCCACATTTTATCCCCTTCCCACCTTGTCGTGGAAGTGTCACGGCAGATGTCCTAAGGTAAGGACTTGATTGTGGAGATATAACAACGTGGTTAGCTTAAAGGGGTTAAGAACGAAACAAAGGACACGGGAAGTTTATACTGGTCCGGCCCCTGCGGTGAGGGTAAAACCTACTCCAGTTTAGGATGGGATTGCTGGGGTGTCAATTGCTAGGTTGCAGATGCGCTTACCAAGATCTCGATCTCTTGTTTCTTGCCCTAAGCCGCTGCCGGGTCGTCCCCTTATATACACGGGTTGACGCCCTGCGGTCTACAAAGTCCCGAACGGCTCATACAATCGTGTCCGGCTCGGTGACTCATCTTACATGCCTTACATTACAAGTTACATATATGGCGGTTGATACTTACAAGCCTTAAGCCGCCGGGGGCCTTGGGCCTTTATCTAAACCGCCATCTTAATATGCTTCTGGGCTGGTCTGGTGAACCGTTGTCGGGTAACCCGGCCCCTCCTGGGAGGGTCATATGAAATACTTATATCCCCAACATTAGGCTCCAGGTTGATCTTGAACTTGTTCATGTCAATCTTCCACATCTTCTTGTGAGAAACTGTAAACCGCTGTTATCTTGTTTTTGAAATAATAGTGACCCTCCATGACGTCAGCTTTTGGAATAATCGATAATCCGTCGTGACATCACTTACTTGCAAACGGTCCAGATCTTAACAAATCTTCGGTATTTATTGGTATTCTGAGAATCAAGGCGCTTTCACAGTTATTTACCTTTTCCTCCGTCTCCTTGATTTTCACACCTGACTTTATACACTTGGCTTATAAATAGGACCGAAGGTCCCTTTCCATTCTCTCCTTCGTCTCCCTTTCTTCATCTTCTTCCTCACGTCGTCCCTGTAACCAAGCTTCGCCGGCGCCGACGCCCTCTGCTTCGTCCTCACTGACAGCCGGAGCTGGAGCCACCGCCTCCATGACCCAGACCCTGAAAACTGGATCCTGAGCTGTCGTTCGGTCCCTGACCGTTCTGTATGAACTCTCTGTAAGATCGCATGATGCTGCAATCCTTCCACGCATGGGTGGCCGGCTTTTCATCCGACCCGTGCTTCGGACACGGCTGATTCATCACCTCATCAATATTGTACCTTGGAGGTGGCCTTCCTTTGCGACGCTGGTTAAAGTTCCGTGCCCCTGTATTAGCTACAAAAGCATCAGCCTTGCGTTTATTACCACTCTGCTGATTGGCCGGGTTATACTCCTGTCCTCCCGGGTCATTACCCTTTTTTTCCCTTTCCCGGTCTATCTGCTTTAGACTTGGGGTCCTTGGTACTATCAGAGTCGGCATACTTGATGAGAGCCTCCATGAGCTCCCCTACATCATTACAATGGCGCTTAAGCCGGCCTAGCTTCAGCTTGAGCAGAGGGAAACGACATTTTTTCTCCAACGTGAGTATCGCGGATTCTGCGCTGATCTTATCTGAGGAGTGCATGATGGTCGAAACCCGGCGCACCCAACTAGTTGTTGACTCGCCCTCGTTCTGAACACAAGAGTCCAGATCTACGATCGACATGGGCTGCGTACACGTGTCCTTGAAGTGCTTGATGAACCTGGTTTTCAACTCTGCCCATGACCCGATGGAATTGACGGGTAATCCCTTTAACCAGTTGCGAGCCGTGCCTTCTAGCATCATGGTGAAGTACTTAGCGAATGCAGCTTCATTGACATCTAACATCTCCATTGTCATCTCGTAGCTCTCTACCCAGGCCTCAGGGGGTTGATCTGCTGTGTAGTTCGGCACCTTCCGAGGACCCTTAAAATCCTTTGGCAACCGCTCGTTCCTTATAGCCGCCGTCAGACATGGCACACCCCACGCCTAGGAAGTTCTACCTGTTTCCACTGATGTTGCTGGGTAATGAGGTGTCGGCTGATGATCGGCCGCCTGAACCGGTACATCATGTCCCCTGGCATCATGCCGCGTCGGGTTATATCCACGAGGCGAGTTACGACGTCGTTCTGCGCTTGAAACCTCTGGTGAGTCCACGTGTCTGTTGTAGCTAGCACTTGGACGGGGGGATGAGTGAACCCGATCTCGACTATATGAATAAGCCTGCTGCTGCTGTAGTGCTGTCTGAAGCAGCTCCTGAGCTCTCTGGGTTTCCATTCCCACCGGAGTTTCACCCTCAACTGGCAAAGCCGCCAGCCTTGACGTTGCCGCTATCATGTTATCCAGAGGGTTGGATTAGTGACCCGCCGGTGCCGGAGGATAGTGAGGGGCCGGGCGGTTCTGATTTGCATATAGAGACCCGATAGTATGTTGATGAACCGAACCGCCGGTCCTGGGTGCCTCTGCCGCCTGGTTTAATACTGGTGGACCACTGCCCCCTGCCCCGTCTGCGAAAAGATTCCTGGGCTCATAGACAAAGGCAAGACGACTCTGTTGTTTCCTCCTCATCAGGGCTTCATTAGCAGCATTCTGCCCTATCGAGAGCCGGAAAGCCTCCGCTTGAATCCGCTGGGATCAGGCATCCAGAACAGCCCGTTCTTCGGCCATCCTGGTGTTCTCGGCCTCCATGTCCTCTCTAACTTGGGTTATCTCTTGCCGCAATTTATCCACAACCGTCCTGTGCTGATCCTGATTTTCTGGAGTAACCTCCGTTCCCAACAGAGTCGCTAGATTCTCCAAAAGATCTGATAAAGCTTTAGCCGGTGATTGTGCTGAGCCGTCCATGCCCGCTGCTGCTGTTGTCGCGTCGGGTGTTATGGTCCCGACGACGGTTGACCTGAGAGCCGGCTCGGTGCCAGCCATGAAGATTGCCACCCTATTCGGCGGCTCACTAACGTCTGAAATACTGTTGCCCTCAGACGATCCCCCAAGCCGTCCGCTATGCATCCGATACATGGAGTTAGTCTCACCTGTAGATAACTCACCATCAGAAAGAACATCTGTTTCTTCATAAGATCCGGCGCCTCTAGTGCCCTGGATGTATCCGACGAAAGCACGCTTTCTAGCAGGCCGAACCCGAGCGGGTCTCGCACGCTGAGCCAGCTCGACGATGTCGGTGTAGATGTCCGGCTCAGGGCCCGGTTTGCCGACCTTGCCGATGAAGACATGGATTCCGCCGAAGGGGACCCGGTACCCATACTCAATTGAGCCGACCTCGGGGCCCCAGCCTTCGTCATCGATGTAAAGCTTGCTGCAACGACTCTTAGTCATCCGGCCCATAGCGTATCCCTTAAGCCCTTCGAAGTTGCCCTTCAAGAACTCAAAACCGCCAGTCGCAGGCCCCACGGTGGGCGCGGACTGTCGTGGAAGTGTCACGGCATATGTCCTAAGGTAAGGACTTGATTGTGGAGACATAGCGACGTGGTTAGCTTAAAGGGGTTAAGAACGAAACAAAGGACACATGAAGTTTATACTGGTTCGGCCCCTATGGTGAGGGTAAAACCTACTCCAGTTTAGGATGGGATTGCTAGGGTGTCAATTGCTAGGTTGCGGATGCGCTTGCCTAGCTCTCGATCTCTTGTTTCTTGCCCTAAGCCGCTGCCGGGTCATCCCCTTATATACACGGGTTGACGCCCTGCGGCCTACGGAGTCCCGGCCGGCTCATACAATCGTGTCCGGCTTGGTGACTCATCTTACATGCCTTACATTACAAGTTACATATATGGCGGTTGATACTTACAGGCCTTAAGCCGCCGCGGGCCTTGGGCCTTTATCTAAACCGCCGTCTTAATAGGCTTCTGGGCTGGTCTCATGAACCGTTGTCGGGTAACCCGGCCTCTCCTGGGCGGGTCATATGAAATACTAATATCCCCAACACACCTCCTTCCTATCCCAAAAAATGGCCGGCAAGAGAAAGGGCGCCACCACGGAGGCAACCGAGTAGAAGGCACAGAACATGAGAGGCACGCGGATGGGCTCCATTGTCACCGCTGACAATATCATCGACCTTTAGGCAGGCGGCTACCTCCCGTCATTAGACGAGATAAAGTGCCGCTCGCCTCTCGTCGGGGATGAGATGCGCTATGCCTCCGGGGTTCCCGAACCTTAGAAAGGGAGCGCGTTGTGTTCATATCCCATCTCATTCGAGGTCCAGGATTTCCTGTCCACCCCTTCCTCCAAAGCCTTCTATATTTCTACGGGATCTAGTTCCACCACTTGGTGCCTAACTCCATCCTCCATATCGCCTCGTACATTGTATTTTGTGAGTCCTTCCTCCGTATAGAGCCTCATTTCATGCTCTGGTTCAAATTGTTTTGTGTTGATACGTCTCCAACGTATCTATAATTTTTGATTGTTCCATGCTATTATATGTTCTGTTTTGGATGTTTAATGGGCTTTATTATACACTTTTATATTATTTTTGGGACTAACCTACTAACCCAAGGCCCAGTGTAGATTGATGTTTTTTGCCTATTTGAGAGTTTCCCAGAAAAGGGATATCGAACGGAGTCCAAACGGAATGAAACCTTCGAGAGAGTTATTTTTGGAACCGTAGCTACCCAGAAGACTTGGAGTACACGAGAGAACGAAGGAGGTGGCCATGAGCGTCCAGGGCGCGCCCCCTCCCCCTGGGCGCGCCCCCACCCTCCCGGGCCCCCTCTAGCTCCCCTGATGCCCTCCTTCCTCCTATATATATCCATGTACCCTGAAAACATCGAGCCAACAGAGAAACCCCTAATTCCACCGCCGCAACCTTCTGTTCCCATGAGATCCCATCATGGGGCCTGTTCCGGAGCTCCGCCGAAGGGGGGATCTACCACGGAGTGCTTCTACATCAACGCCATAGCCTCACCAATGAGTTGTGAGTAGTTTACCACAGACCTTCGGGTCCATAGTTATTAGCTAGATGGCTTCTTCTCTCTTTTTGGATCTCAATACAAAGTTCTCCTCGATCTTCGAGGAGATCTATTCAATGTAATTGTTTTGCGGTGTGTTTGTCGAGATCTGATGAATTGTGGGTTTATGGTCAAGATTATCTATGAACAATATTTGAGTCTTTTCTGAAATCTTTTATGTATGATTATAATATCCTTGCAAGTATCTTCGAATTATTGGTTTGGTTTGGCCTACTAGATCTATAGTTCTTGCAATGGGAGAAGTGCTTAGCTTTGGGTTCAATCTTGCGGTGTCCTTTCCCAGTGACAACACGGGCAGCAAGGCACGTATAGTATTGTTGCCATTGAGGATAAAAAGATGGGGTTTATATCATATTGCTTGAGTTTATCCCTCTACATCATGTCATCTTGCTTAAAGCATTACTCTGTTCTTATGAACTTAATACTCTAGATGCATGATGGACAACGGTCGATGTGTGGAGTAATAGTAGTTGATGCAGAATTGTTTTGGTCTACTTGTCACGGACGTGATGCCTATATATAATGATCATGCCTAGATATTCTCATAACTATACGCTTTTCTATCAATTGCTCGAAAGTAATTTGTTCACCCACCGTAGAATTCTGCTATCATGAGAGAAGCCACTAGTGAAACCTATGGCCCCCGGGTCTATTCTCATCATATTAATCTTCCATCTACTTTACTTTGTTTTATTTACTTTCTGTTCTTATACCAAAAATATTATACTATCCAATCTATCAGATCTCACTTTCGTAAGTGACCGTAAAGGGATGGACAACCCCTTATCACGTTGGCTTGGAAGTTCTTATTTGTTTGTACAGGTGTGAGGGACTCGCGCGTGGTCGCCTACTGGATTGATACCTTGGTTCTCAAAAACTGAGGGAAATACTTACGATACTGTGCTGCATCACCCTTTCCTCTTCGAGGGAATACAACGCAAGCTCGAGAAGTAGCAAGAAGAATTTCTGGCGCCGTTGCTAGGGAGATCTATGCAAAAGTCATATACCAAGTACCTATCACAAACTCTTATCCTTCACATTACATTATTTTCCTCTCGTTTTCCTCTCCCACACTTCACCCTTGCCGTTTTATTTGCCCTTCTTTTTCCGTGTGTTTATCGTTCGCTTGCGTCTTGTTTGCTTGCATGTTGGATTGCTTGCTTGTCACTATGGCTCAAAACAATACCAAATTGTGTGACTTTTCCAATACCAACAATAATGATTTTATTAGCACTCCCATTGCTCCTATTACCGATGCTGTATCTTGTGAGATCAATGCTGCTCTGTTGAATCTTGTCATGAAAGATCAATTTTCTGGCCTTCCTAGTGAAGATGCCGCTACCCATCTAAACAACTACAGGAATCATGCATTTTGCCGACATGTGCTATTTTTGCCGTCAACATTTCGTCGGGGTAGACGACAAATGGTTATTTTGCCGTCATGGGTAGACGGCAAAAAAATATTATCGGCAGAAATAATAAAAAACAGACGGCGAAAGGCAACACACGGCAAAGACATATTTGCCGTCAACTACGTGTGCAAATGACGGCAAAGATTAATCATTGCCGACTTCCTCCGCCGTGGCTGACGGAAAAAAACTGATCACAGATGTGTCCGTGAACGGGCCTAAACGGACATATTTTGCTGTCTTGTACTTGGCCCAGTTGACGGCAAAAAGAGATGTTTTCCCGTCTGCTGCTCTATACAGATGACGTCAAAGGCTGAAAATCTCTTCTAAAAAAAGCAAAGACTGAAAAAATAAAGAAAAGAAAACCCCCAGCCTCCCTAAAAAATAAAACCCCCAAGCCACCCCAAAAGAGTCCCAGCCCACTCCCATACGCGCGCTGGATACGGTTCCCCGCCGCCCTCACCGGTCGCCGCCGCCCTCACCATTCGTTGCCTCCGCCCTCACTGGTCGCCGCCGCCGTCGATTTCCCCTACATGGCCGGAGGATAGGCCATCCCGCCGGTCCATTCCCGCCCCACCGCGAGGGAGGAGACCGACCGGTTGCGCCTCCCCGCCGGTCGCTGCCCGCCACCCCAAGATCAAGACTGGTCGCGCCGGTCCCCGTTAGTCGCCGCTCCGGATCCAGGCCGCCCACCGCCCTGCCCCCGTCCGTCTGGTACAATTTCTGCCTCGTCATCACTGCTAGCTTTTTAGCTGCTCGATGTTATTGTATGAAGTAGCTCTGCAGACTGTTAACTGTGGGTCTCTGCTTGCTTATTGCTGTTGGCTGGAGCCTTCTGTAGCTGCTAGCTTTTTTTGTTTGAAGTACCATATCGCCAGCAGCAAAATACTAGTATAACTGTAGCCCTTGCTTGATGGTTGTGGCATGAATTTATGTACTATTTTGTTCAAAAAATTGACACCATTTTCACCAATTGTTTGATATGATCTCTCTTTATTTTTGTACCATTTTCACATGTCACAAGAATATATATGTGAATCCACAAAATCAGCTGAATAAGGTGCATATGTACCCTTCCAGAGCTATGATATCTGGCTCCATCAACGCAATCAGCATGTTCTGCTCTGCGTGAAGCCTGCCCACTAGCTCTCCTCCGTCATAATCTCCATGATCTAAGGTTCCTGCACGACTCAACCTCATGCGTGCACAAGTGAGATGATTAGAGAGAGAGGGAGGGAGAGACGGAAGGAGGGAGAGAGAGGAAGAGAGAGAGATGGGATGCCACCTGCTAGTCGTTGAGCGAGGAGGAAGCGGCGGCCGAACGACTGGTGCGTCACGGGATGAGATCGAAGCAGGACTAGAGGCGACGGGGAACTGGCACTGGCAGCACGACGGCATGGCGAGGCAGGCACGGGGGAACTGGCCGCGCGTTGTGGAAGGAAGCACGGAGCAGGCGAGGCAGCGGCACAACGCTTCCTCTTCCTCCTATGCGTCGCTCTGTCTCATCTGGTCCTCTCGTTTCCTTCGACCATAAAAGCCTCGATCGAATCAGGTAGCAAATTAGTGCATGGGAAAAATCGTCCTATAACAAATTATGTTCGGGCCCATACCTAGAAAAGGAGTCAAAAACTTAATTTGTGTCATTTAATCCAGCTATCATTCAAAGGTGTGTCAGGTAATCAAACTAAAAGAAAAGTGTGTCATCAAATCAAAGTGCCAGGAAAGATGTGTCATATTATCAATTTGCTCTTATGATTGATAGAATATAATTTTGCACATAATCTGTTCAAAGAAGATAATCTGAAACATTGCTTCTTTTCTTGAGAGCCATGGTAAGAAGCAAGGGAAGAAAGCTAGTATGCTAGATGTGCAGGGGACTGCCGATGTGACCGAGAATTTGTGGTTCAAGAACAAACACAGTCTTCTTTGAACATAGTTTTTTTTCTATGAATGTTACAATTGCATATGCTATACTGGCTTGAATGTTGACCATCCATTTGGCTCCATCTCCGATGCTGCTTGACATATTCTGAATCAAAATAACAAATTGTTTATGGTGTCAGCAGCTCAACACATAAGAAACAGGAACTCCCTGTTACTAGTAGTTCCCATTACTTGGAGAACCATGGCAAACAAAGGCCACACGAACACAGAACATATTATTTTTTGGGTTCTTTCTTTCTTGCGTATTTTCTTTTGGTTAGATGTTGTTGAGCTATGAGATGATGTTGTTGATGTTGTTTATTAGATTGTTGTGTGAGTGCTTATGTTGGTTGTGCCGGTGCTTTTTATGTGCAGGTATCTTCTCTTCATCTCGAGGAGCACCATTGGTCCCATTGTTGTTGCCCTCGTCGTTCGACTACCGCCTCTACGTACGGTCTAGGGGTGAGCTCGACTATCATCTCTTCCCCCTCCCCTATTTGCTTTGTTCCCGTCGTCGTGCCGATGCCAATACATTTTGCTTTCATGTCAAGTCTCATAACCTAGGCGTCTCCCGTTCGAAAGGGCGACATCTATAAATATGCATGTCTTTGCATATTTATAAGCGTCATCTTTTCGAATTGTCCACGTTATCCATGGAGAGCCCGAGTACGTGTAGATTGGGTTTCGTTTCCCGTGCTCTGCTTTGGTTCGAGGCAAAATTTCGTCAGCGCCACCCCGTTGTTCTCCGGGTACACCTTCTCTCTGCTTGTTGCTGAGACGTGTATCTGGAGAACAGCGGGGAGGTGCTGCCGAAATTTTGCCTCGGACCGGAGTAGAGCATGGGGAACGAACCGAATCTACACGTACTCAGGTGGGATTAGGACCCATCTTTACCTATTAGAGATAGGATTCAATCCATGAATGTCTATTTCCTTTTGCATGGTAAAAAATAAAACTGTGGCGTAAATAATATGACAAAAGTAATTAGTTATGTATCTATTCCTAGTTACATTATATATAACTTGATGAATATGAATTTGGTGCTCGTATTGTCAGTGCAAGTAGCGGTATGGATGATCGTGAGTGGATGTATACTGGCCACCCTAGTCAGGCTGGCATGACCGTTGAGTGGGTGGACAAGACCAATGAATTCGTAGAAGCAACATTTGCTAGTGGCAAGAGAAAAACTTGCTGTCCCTGCTTGAAGTGCAACAACTATATAGAACAGTCAAAGAAGACTATGTGTTTACACCTGCAGAAGCATGGTTTTAAGCCTAGTTATACCCGGTGGACCTTTCATGGCGAGACTGAACGTAGCAGAGAGGAGGTGGTGCGTCGGCATACCGACGACAATGGTACCGGAACCGATGACATGGTAGCCGACTTCAACGATGCACGTGATGCTGGATCAGAGGAAGAATCAGAGGAGTCTGCGAGGGCATTCTTAGAAATGTTGAATTCGTCATAGCAACCTCTTCACGACTACACAGATCAGTGCCAGCTGGATGCCATCGAACAAGCAATGTCTATGAAGACCCAGTTCAACATGAGCAGAGATAACTTTGATTCAATGATGACATATTGGGGTCTCTCTCTCCCTAAAGGTCACAAACTGCCTAAAAGCTTGTATGAAGCGAATAAAACCCTACGTGCACTTAAGATGCCGTATGAGCAGATACACGCTTGCCCAAACAGATGTGTCTTATTTACGAAAGAGTATGCCGACGACAAGTACTGTGCCAAGTGCGGCTCCTCTAGGTATATCGAGAGAGTCCTCGGTGATGGTACGAAGAAGCATACCAAATTCCCTGCAAATGTTCTTCGGTATCTTTCAATCCTGCCAAGAATTCAACGCCTTTACTTGAATGAAGACACGACCAAACAGATGGTATGGCACAAATATGGGATAAGACGCGACAAGGATGATCATGGGAGACCAATGTTGATACACCCGTCTTGTGCCCAATCATGGAATAATTTCGATCGATTACATCCTGAGAAAGCAAAAGAGGCAAAGAATGGATGAGTCTCCATCGGACTCGATGGGTTCAATCCGTTTGGTTTTGTCTCAAAGACATATAGTTATTGGCATGTGTTTGTTGTTCCCCTCAACCCCCCCCCCCCGACGTCCTAATGCAACGCAGAAACATATTCCTATCGTTGATTATTCCAAGGCCCAAGTATTCGGGGAAGAATATAAATGTTTACCTCTAGCCACTGATAGATGACTTGAAAGAAGCTTGGGTCAATGGGATACAGACATACGATGCTGCTAGCAAGAAAAACTTCAAAATGCATGTTTGTTACCAGTACTCATTGCATGACCTACCGGCGTTTTCACTTTTCATGGGGTGGTCTGTGCATGGGAGGTTCCCATGCCCCAGAAGCAAGACAAACCTTCATTGTCATTGGCTGCAACATGGTGACAAGTATTCTTGCTTCGAGCTAAATGGAGAAATAAAAGTAGAATTGAAGCATCCATAGCCGAGGCATTCTTGGCGGAAGACGTGGCAAACTTCACGACATCACTCTATGCGGCCAATGTTCCAATCTTGCATAATGTGAAGTCCCGTTACAATACTGGTGACCCCAAACATGAATCCAAGCTCAGCCTCTTCAAAGGGAACTCAGACTTGTGGGTGCTTCTGGTTCAAAGAATTTGGCTCTGAAAGAGTGGAGCTCTCTTACGTTGTATATCCTCACCAACCTAAAAGAAGTGCGGCCATACATTGAGTAAGTGATTGGTAAATCATGTAAGATTACTCATATGTTTGTGTCTAAGTACGCTCATTTCTCATTGCTCAGTGAATTCGTTGCTCAATTCTCAAATGGAGCGGTCAACGTGATTCACTCGAAGAGTATGAGCTTCTTGCTGGCAACACAGACGGGAATTACGGTTTCATTTCTTGGTTCAAAGGAAAGGTATATATACTTCTTATTATGGAAGAACTTAAGTTGGTATTACGTGCGACTAATACACCGATCCTTCCCACTTGAACTTGTACGGTACGTCAATATTGGACAAAGAGTTGAAAAAAATTGCTAATGGCTTTGACTATAAGGTCGGTACATTCGATAAATATGACATCAATGGGTATCGCTTCCGCACACATGAGAACGAGGAATGTCGTGCCGTTCTAAAATCAAAAAACACCGGAGTGTCGGCTATTTGCAATGGAGTCGAGTATTATGAAAGGCTTGATGAAATATATGAACTACATTACTTTGGGGCAAATCCTCCAAAATTCATTGTCTTCAAATGCCATTGGTTCGATCCGGAGAAGGTTAGGCGAAGAGATGATATTGGGCAAGTCGAAATTCGACAAGACAGCAAATTGGAATGCGAGGATGTCTATATTGTGGCTCAACAGGCGACACAAGTTTTCTCTCTCAAGTACGCATGCCAAAAGAAGGCACATCTTAAGGGTTGGGATGTCGTGTATGATGTGCCGCCACGTGGTAAAAAATGTTCCCCAAGTGAAGAGGATTATCAACCTCACATTGACCCCGACACATATGATGGAGAATTCTTCCAAGAACATGGGCTTAGAGGCTGTCGCAACATCCATCCACGCACAGAAGTACACATTGACAATGATGAAGAAGAAGAAGCAGATGAGGAGGAAGAAGAGGTTACGAACGTGGAAGACCTAACAATGCTTGAGCGGTTATGTCAAGGCATTGCCGATGATGTTGACGATGATGGCCAACACTTCGACGGCATTGTTGACGACACGCGTGATACTGATGATGACGAGAAAGCAGAAGAGGAAGAAGAGGCAGATTGTGATCCAGATGATCCCGACTATTTTTAGTTGTAATGTAGAACTGTAATGTTGTTTTTGTACTAGTTGCCTTACCATGATCCCGAACATGTTGTAATGTTGAATTTATAACATTTTGAACTTATGCTTATTTATTTGAACTATAAAGTTGTATTTGTGCTATAATCGCCTTTGTAATTCTCATTTGTGTATGATTTTTTTGAACTTATGCTTATTTATTTGAACTATACTATTGTATTTTTACTATAATTGCCTTAGTGATTCTCATTCAATTTTTTCTTTGAACTTATGCTTATTTATTTGAACTATAGTGTTGTATTTGTACTATAATTGCCTTAGTGATTCTCATTCCATTTTTTCTTTGAACTTATGCTTATTTATTTGAACTATAGTGTTGTATTTGTACTATAATTGCCGTAGTGATTCTCATTCCATTTTTTCTTCGAACTTATGCTTATTTATTTGAACTATAGTGTTGTATTTGTACTATAATTGCCTTAGTGATTCTCATTCCATTTTTTCTTTGAACTTATGCTTATTTATTTGAACTATAATGTTGTATTCGTACTATAATTGCCTTAGTGATTCTCATTCCATTTTTTCTTTGAACTTATGCTTATTTATTTGAACTATAATGTTGTATTCGTACTAATTGCTTTACTATTTGTTGTTGCAGGTGAGTGAAGCATGGTGGGCCCGCATCGGAAAAGGGCTGCTAGTGCTACGACAAAGAAGGCCCCACTCAAGATAGCAAGAAATATGCTCACACTACTAGGAAAAGGGCTATAGATGATATGGACTCTAATGGCGCACCAGACACATGGTGCGCCACTACTATATAGTAATGGCGCACCATGTGTCAGTGCGCCATTAGAGTGGTAGACACTAATGGCGCACCCGACCTTCGGTGCGCCATTAGTAACAAATTTCTATTTTTATTTTTCCAGACATACTAATGGCGCACCGTGGCACAATGCGCCATTACTAGTTTAACTAGTAATGGCGCACCTCCAACTCAGTGCGCCGGTATTTTTTTTTTGCAAAACTACTAATGGCGCACCACTCACTAATGCGCCATTAAGTAACCCTGGTTACTAATGGCGCATTAGTGAGTGGTGCGCCATTAGTAAAGTGGGACCAGCTAGATATTTTGGACAACCACACCTACACACTCACTTTCCTCACTTCATTCTCTCCACCTCCTCCTCCAAGCTTGTGTCGGCTGCCTCCTCCTCCTCACTTGCACCATAGATTCATCAAAATTAAGTTGTTAAATTACCTTTTTTTTTTGATAGGAAGTAAGAGGGAAAGCTATCTTTATGTTGTAGATCATTTTTTTCTCCCTCGAGCTCCAACAACCGTGCACATGCACTTTTTATGGCCTAGC
Organism: Secale cereale; assembly: GCA_902687465.1. Classification (NCBI taxonomy): domain Eukaryota; kingdom Viridiplantae; phylum Streptophyta; class Magnoliopsida; order Poales; family Poaceae; genus Secale; species Secale cereale. Next base: position 604,715,933 of record LR738710.1, on the reverse strand, counting down.
TAGATCTATGTATGTTTGTGGTGTTGTATATGTTTGTGGTGTTGCATATATGTTTGTGTTTGCAGGTACCGGTATTTGAAATGCGATAGTTGCCAATATTTTTGCCGAAATGTTGATTCATTTCCGCTTCGGCGAGAATTTTGGCACTATGCATTCTTTTTGGTCCTAATTTTAGGGAAAGTCATGCCAAATTTTTTCTTGGTTCTAAAATATCGTTTTGCTCTACCCCGCAGGCGACCATGGTCCGCACGATGACCGAATGCATCGTGAATAGGTATTTGAGCTCCGCGAAGGCCGAGATGCTTCAAAAGAACGAGACGGAGATAAGATGTCCGTGTCGAAGATGCAAGCTGAAGAGCCTTATTGCAGACCCGGATTCCGGGCAGGTTCGGGACCACCTGCTCTTGTGTGGTTTCATGGATGGCTATCGGTGGCAAGGTGATGAAGATGACTATGAAGTCGTCCATGGCCGGGCAAGAAATGAGGAAGGGCAGCAAGACAACCACCGCGGCGAGGGCGGGCGAGAAGACGAAGAATCTCCAGGACATGATCACGACGAAGATGTTGTACACAGTCATCATGTAGAAGATGCCGGACATGATGATGAGGAAGATCAAGACGAAGGGCATGATCATGATCTAGATGAAGATGCCGGAGGATACGATGATGGAGGCTGGGTGCAGGACCCTCATATTCAAGAGCTGCTTCTCAAGCAGATGGATAACGCAAGAGCTGCCGCCCGAGAGAAAGCCAAGCTGTATCAACTGGAGATAGACGCGGTTACTCCATTGTATGAAGGATGCAGGCCCGAGGATACCCGCCTGAAAGTAACGCTCATGGCTCTGGAGATGAAGGTAAAACACAAAATGACCGATGCATGCTTCGACGAGAACATGTCATTCTGGCACGAACATCTTCCCAAGGGGAACAAGTGCTCGACCAGTTTCGAGGAGGCGAAGAAAATTGTGTGTCCTCTAGATTTACCGCACATGAAATACCATGTGTGCATGAACAATTGCATCATTTATCGGGACGAGCACGCGGAGTCTACCATATGTCCGGTGTGCGGCGTCACTCGATACAAGAAGCAAAAGAAAGCTCCTCGAAAACTGGTGTGGTACTTTCGCGGACCCTAAGGTAGCAAAGCTCCTGCGTTGGCACGCGGATAGGGAGGAGAAGAAGCGAGAAGATGACGGAAATGATCCGGAGATAAATAAAAAAGACAAGATGCTTAGTCACCCTAAGGATGCGAGCCAGTGGCAAGCGTTGAACTTCGAAGACCTAGAATTTGGGAACGATCCAAGGAACATCGTGCTGGGCGTGAGCACCGATGGAGTCAATCCGTTTGGCAGCCAGAGAAGCACACATAGCACCTGGCTTGTGTTTGTGTGGATGTATGATGTCTACTACACGCTTCTATTCCTGTAGACAGTGTTGGGCCTCCAAGAGCAGAGGTTTGCAGGACAGCAGCAAATTTCCCTTAAGTGAGTAACCCAAGGTTTATCGAACTCAGGGAAGTGGAGGTTGAACGTACCCCTTTCAAGCAACCCTGCAATCAAGATACAAGAAGTCTCTTGTGTCCCCAACACACCTAATACACTTGTCAGATGTATAGGTGCACTAGTTCGGTGAAGAGATGGTAAAATATGGATGATAGGAGTGGCAAAGTAAAGTAATATAAATCTGTAATAAAAAGTGCAGCAAGCAAACAAGTGGTAAACGTGAGCACAAATGGTATTGCAATGGTCGAAACAAGGCCTAGGCTTCATACTTTCACTAGTGGCAACTCCCAACAACATTAACATAATCGAATCACATGATATTTCCCATAAAACATGCAAGGGGGACGCACTCGGAGGTCATTCCTTTGTGGTCAAGAGAGGACGAGAATTATGTAGGGCTACAAAAGCACACCTCAAAGTTCGTAGTTCTCAATCTATGGATTTCCCAATGTCACCGCGGCCATCCAAAGAGAGTACCACAATCACCACAACATATCTCAAGGATAGTCAAAGACAAGCACCAAGAGACTCTCAATCTTCAATCAACACACAAAAGAGGAAATCACTCATGAAAATATTCTTCTAATCCATGTCCAATAGACCGCTGTCACCTTGGTCTCGGAGATTATACTAGATAAAGACAAGTGAGTACATCAATGAAATACATAGAGGAAGGGGGAATATCATGGGATCACCCTAGATTGACATAGCCTATGATCACAACGAAGATCACATCATGGGAGAGAGAATTGACCACATAGCTACTGGTAGAGACCTCAGCCCCGAGGAGGAACTACTCCCGCATCATGGAGGGAGGAAGCAACGTCGATGGAGATGAATCCGGGGGCACTTCCCCGTCCTGGCAGGATGCCGGCACAGGAATTCTGGTCCCCCGAAACTTGGTGGCGATGGCGGCGGAGATCGGAATAGCTTCTGGAGAAAAGGGTTCTGGAATCAGGGTTTCCACGACGGGTGGTAAATATATGCGAAGGGGGGTCACCAGAGGCGGAGCCGGGGCCCCAGGCGCCCCCCCCCCGGCGCGGCCAGGGGTGGGGCCGCGTGGGCTGGCCGCCTGGGCTGCCCCTGGCTCCCCTCTGGCCCCACTTCTGGCGCGTGGAAGCTTCTGGAGCGTTGATTTTTTATATATTTTTCCCGGAATTTTTCTGGCAATCTAAGTAATGGGAAAACCTGAAATACAAAAACAATAGAAAACAGAAACTGGCACTGGGGTGCACTGAGTTAATAGGTTAGTCCAAATATGATCAAAAGTGTATGAAAGTGTATCAAAAGCATAGCAATATCACCCAAAACATGCATGGAGCAAGCAGAAATTATAGATACGTTTGGGACGTATCAATGTACAACCTTCCCCCTGGTTGTGCATGAAGAGGAAGTACATTCACACGAGTATGCTAATTGAAGGGCCGAAACAAACAGGGAATGACATCAATCTGTATCCGGGGCTGCTGAAAGAGGAGCAAGACACGCTGTGAAAAACGCCAGCCAATACGTGGGACGCCGCAGAGAAAGAATATTTCCCTATGAGAGCCGCACTTCTCACGACGGTGCACGACTATCTCGGTTACGGATATGTCGCGGGGCAGGTGGTCCACGGATTTTATGGATGCGTCAGGTGGATGGATGACACAATGTATCGCCAGCTAGATAGAGATCCCGGGTATTCGAAAACCGTGTTCCTGGGACATCGAAGGTGGCTTCGCGAAGATGACCCATGGAGGAAACGCAAGGATTTGTTCGATGGTGAAACCGAACCCCGAAGACGTCCGCGTACAAGGAGCGGCGAGGAAATAGATGAGCTGTTGAAAAATTGGAAAGATTTCCCACTGCCGGGAAAGAAGCAACAGGCGCCAGAGCCGGGAAAGAAGCGAAAGGCGCCAGAGCCGATGTTGAAGGTATGGAAAACAAGGTTTTTTTTTCTGGGACTTGCCGTACTGGAAGATCCACCGTGTGCCTCACAGCCTTGATGTCATGCATATCACGAAGAACGTGTGCGAGAGTCTGCTTGGTACCCTGCTCAACATGCCAGAGAGGACCAAAGATGGGCCGAAAGCAAGGGCAGACTTGAAATCAATGGGCATCAGGCAGGAGCTTCACGCTAATGATGATGATGATGATGATGATGAGGCGAAGCAGGACACGGAAAGTCGTCGCAAAGGCAAAAAGGCCAAGAAGATCGGAAATGACTACCCTCCCGCATGCTTCACTCTAAGTCAGGAGGAGATCGAGCAGTTTTTCACCTGCCTCATAGGAGTAAAACTTCCTTGCAGTTACGCGGGGAAGATAAGCAGATACCTAGACCCAACGAAGCAGAAGTTCAGCGAGATGAAGTCTCACGACTGTCACGTGCTGATCACGCAGATACTTCCAGTTGCAATCCGTGGGATCATGGACGCACACGTCCGTGAACCGCTATTTGGCCTATGCAACTTTTTCGACATCATCTCTCGGAAGTCGGTTGGCGTGAGGCAACTCAGAAGGCTACATGAAGAGATCGTGGTGATACTATGCGAGCTTGAGATGTACTTCCCGCCCGCATTCTTCGACGTTATGGTGCATCTGCTTGTCCATATCATGGAGGATATCATCCAACTCGGACCGACGTTCCTGCACAGCATGATGCCATTCGAAAGGATGAATGGTGTCATCAAAGGATACATTCGCAACATGTCACGTCCAGAGGGAAGCATAGCCAGGGGCTTTCTGACCGAAGAGTGCATCTCCTACTGCACGAATTATCTAGGCATCGAGAACCCCGTTGGTCTGCCCGTCAACAGGCACCTCAGCAGGCTCACTGGATGGGGTCACCGTGAGGGTCACCGCGAAATGCATGTCGACTTCGAGGGTCGACTCGCCGAGTTTGAAAGAGCAAACCTACTCGCGCTACAACACATAGACGTGGTCGATCCTTGGGTGGTAGAGCACAAAACCTTTATTGAGAAGAAGTACAATGACCGAGGCCAACAGAGGACGGACGGAGATAAAATCAAAGAGCACAACTCATGTTTCACGCGTTGTTTCAAGGAGAAGCTTCTGTCGTACCCTTTAGATGAGGATTCTTCCGCGGAAGAAAAATCTCATATTCGCCTTGTCACAGGGCGCCGAGCACAACCTGATGACCTATGAGGCGTACGATATCAACGGGTACACGTTCTACACCGAGGACAAGGACATGAAGAGCGATGGTTATCAGAACTCCGGGGTAACGATGGAATCCTACACCGGTAACGACAAGGACAGATACTACGGAAGGATCGAAGAGATCTGGGAGCTGAGCTACGCTGGAGAGAAGGTCCCGATGTTCCGTGTCAGATGGGCCAAGAGCGTCCTAAAAGAAGACCGGTATTTCACCACCATGGTGTCATATCCCTAGTTAGCACTTGCATTAGGACTAGCTAGAGTGTGCATCATGTTTACTTATCAAAGAAACTTGAAATGGGAATGACAGAAACCCCAGCACCTCTCTCCTAACAACTAGGGTTTGATAAAATCTTTTCCAATGTACCCAAAATGCCCTTCAAAAATGTTCATCATTTCTGCCTTGGTCTTAAACCTCTGCCAAAAATGGTGCACAATTTTCTAGGACACTCAAGGGCTCTGGATTAAATCATGTGGTATTTGAATTTGGGCATTTAAATGCTATAAAATATTTTAAATGCTCAAATAATCATAAACTATAATGTTCCATACTGTTCATAATATATACAGTGGGCATGACAAGTTTTATGAGTTATAAAAATGTTCTGGCATTTTTATTAATTAAACAAAGTTGCAAAAGATATGAAACAAAAAAGAAATAGGAAAGAAAAGAAAGAGAGAAAGGACTTACCTCGGGCCCAGCACTGTTGCAGGTCGGCCCAGCCCACCAGCCCTGTTCTGTCGCCTTCCCCCTCGCGCCAGAAGGCAGCGCGCGTGGCCGCCGCGCGCCGGCACGCACCCGGCCACCTCCACCCTGCTTGCCTGCATCCCCGACGCCCTGGAAGCCTCCTCGCGTCGTCACGCAGCTGCCCCGACCCTCTCTCACTTTCCCCTCGTCTCCATCGCCTTCCCCTGGCTCTCTCCCCTCTCACCACCGAGCCGCCCGTCGCCGCCGCTCGCCGTTACCGCACGTAGAGCCTCCCCCTCGCCCCGTGACCGTGTCCAGAAGATTCGCCGCGACGCCCTCTTCCTCCTCGCCGAGCCACGGATCGCCGGGAGCCCTGCAACGCCTCCACGCCGTCGTCCCCAACCTCGGATCGCCGGAGCTCCTCGCCGTCGATTAAGAAGCTGCAGCGCGTCCCCGACCTCTCCGTCGAGCTCGCTAGCACCGCTGTGAGCTCCTACGTCGAACCCCTCTCTTCTCCGCTTCGTTTGCGCCGTGTAGCCGCCGCTCCGTTGATCACCGAAACCCACCGCCGCCGTGCTCGCCGCCGGCGATGCTCCGATGACCATTTGGTCACGAACACCCGACCATCTCGCTCGCCGCAGCACGTAGACGAGCTAGGTACCACGCACGCATCGTTTAGGCCACTGCAGCCGTGTCTCCACACACGCCCGAACGCCGGCGCCGCCGTCGAGCTCGTTGCCGTCGTCTCCGGCCACCACAGGTCCGACGACCACCACCGTCCGACGCGCAACGACGAGGGCTCTCCAACGCGCCCAACCACGGCTCGAACCGAGCCCTGTGGACGTTATCCGAAGCACGCCGCCGTATCTGGCCTCGCCGGCGTCACTTCGCCGGCGAGTTTGACTCGTTTGACCAGGGGGTTGACCACCCCTGGGTCGCTGACGTGTGGGCCACCCTCCCCTAATTAGCTAGTTTAATTAAATAAATGTTAATTAAATTAGTTAGTTAGTTTAGTCACTGACCCGTGGGCCCAGACCCCACTGACAACTAATTAGTCTTTAGCTTAACACTAATTAACTTAGTTAATTAGCTGTGACACTGACATGCCGGGCCCACATGTCATGTTTGACTTGGACTAGCTCCTGTTGACTGACTGACGTTAGCATGATGTCATGCTGACGCAGTAAAGTATTTTCTGGGATTTTTAGATTTAAAAATAATTCAGGAAATTCCAGAAAATACCCAAAACTTCTAAAAATCATATAAAATCAACCGTAGCTCAGATGGAAATAATTTATATATGAAAAATGATCAGAAAAATCCAATCTTTCCAATGGCACTGGTTTCATGCATGTTTGAGCAAGTTAACCTTGCTGTATACATTAAAACATGATAAAGCACTTAATTAAATAATAGCTAAAGTGCCAATTTGAATCTTTGATTCAAATAAGCTCAAACCCTTCTGGTTTTAGTTGCTTTAGCCCAAAACACATGCATCTTGCCATGTCATGAGCATGCATCATATTGTTGCATTTGTTTTTTTAATGATTGTATCGCCGGTATTCTCTGTGTTAGGTCTTGCTCCCGAGGATACTGCTGCGTATCCAGTCGAAGAGCAGTACCCGACAACCACTTTGTCAGCCAAGCAATCATTGATCATTCCGATACAAACCCAATCTTCTCGCTCCTGCTCTCTTTTACTGCATTAAGGCAATAGCGTGTGAACTGCTACTTGCTGCGGTAGTTGAACCCTATTCCCTTGCATGACCTGTCATTGCCACAGTAAATAGTTGAAACCCACTAGCATGTGTAGGAGTTGATTGAGCCATGTGATGTGTGATCCACCATGCTATTTTTTTATGCTGCCTGCTATGCTTAGAGTTGTGTCAGGTCTGGTTCATCTGGGTGATGGATCAGAGTGAAATGATCATACCGATAAAGAGAAGGAAGTGTGGAATACGCTTGGTAAAGGTATCGATGAAAGGCCATGTAGGAGTACATGGTGGGTTCTTTCATTGGAATCGTCCATAGGACCCGAGATCTGTATGTGTGGTTCAAGTTACAGTTACTACCATGCATTGGGCCCGAAACCAATGGACCCTCTCGGCTTATTAATTACCCTCGATCTCTGTCCAGGAGTTGCAACTAGTTTCTGGTGTTTATAGTTTACTGGAGGTCGTACACAGTGCTGACCCTTGGGGTGGGTTGTGATGCGACAGGTACGTGGCATGGTGTACCGGTTGCCCGTTTGGTGACTCGGGAACCCTGTACACATCGTTTGGGGCCGTGAGCGACACCCCGGCCGGATCTCCCCACGGATGGAACCCAAATAGGCGATAAACCTAGACGAGAGACTTGAGTAGTTAGTCAGGTCGTGGCCGACACCCTCGCTGGGCTTCCGCTTGAAGGTTGCCGAGTACATGTCGAGTAAACGGCGATAAGTGGTGAAAGCGTGTGTGAAGAAGTACACCCCTGCAGGGTTATCAATCTATTCGAATAGCCGTTGTTCGCGGTACGGACTACTTGGTTACTCTTACAGTTCATAGACAAGTTGATGGATACTACTAAAAGCCTCAAGATAAGTGTGAGTGCCGTGGATGGCCCTTCCGTAGGATGACGGAAGAGGGTCCTAGGTAGTGTATTGATGTGGTGAGTAGAGGACTCGTGTTCGTGATAACATCTTGCAATCCGTTGAGAGTTGTAGTATAGGTTAGCCAAGAGTCAAAGCTGGCTTTCTGCTATGAACTCCATTGCCCCCTGTTGATAATGTTGCATGTATGATAGGTTCTGTGGTAAGACTTGCTGAGTACCTTTGTACTCATGTTTGCTTAATAACTGTTGCAGAGGAGAACCCTGCCCCTGCTGATGGGTTCTACATAGACGTTGACGTCGACGAGTAGCTTGACACCCAGACGGAGATCTGGAGCTTGTGAAGGGCCTTGTAGATAACCAGGCTACACCAAGCCTATTTTATTTTCTAAGTTGTCTGTACTCAGACATGTAGCTTCCGCTTGTGCTTGTATGACTGTATGACTTGAGTGTTGGGTCATGTGACCCCTACCTGTATGGATATGTTATGTATGGCTCTTGGAGCCTCTAAAATAAAGTACTTTGAGTCATAGAGTTCTGTTGTGATGCAATGTTGTATTTGCACATATTGAGCATATTGTGTGTATGGTTGAAATGCTTGGTATGTGTGGGATCCGACACCTAGTTGTTTTCCTTTGGTAGCCTACCTTACAGGGAAATGCCTCCTAGTGATTCCAATGAGCCTTGGTAGCTTGCTACTGCTCGGAACACGTAGGCTGGCCGGCATGTGTCCTTCTTCGTTCTTGTGTCTGTCCCTTAGGGGAAATGTCACGCGTTGTTCCTTTAAGTCCATGTAGCTTGCTACGACTTGGGTTCTTACGTTGATGACCGACACATTCGTTGCTGGGTCATGGATGCCTATCTCTGTTATTTAGTGCCACTTTTGGTTTATAACTAGCCATGTCGGCCCGGGTTCTCTGTCATATGGATGCTAGCGACACTGTCATATACGTGTGCCAAAATGCGCAAACGGTCCCGGGCCAGGTAAGGTGGCACCCGTGGGGTTACCGTGCGTGAGGCCGCAAAGTGATATGACGTGTTACAGCTAGATCGGTGTGACTTAGGATCGGGGTCCTGACAGCGTTGGCATCAGAGCTGGACTGCCTGTAGGTTTCTCAAGCCAAACTGGTCGATGTTGAGTCTCGAAAAATTCTTAGTTATATGTAGGGGAATTGATTGTGGAAGGGAACGTAAGACTCTTTTTACTTCTTTACCTTATGCCCTTCTGATCTGAGTCAGTCTATTCTTTCTACGGGGATTTAGGACTAGGCCTCTTATCCTTACTAGGTTCACGTGTTACTAATCCGTAGACTGTTAGGATTGTTGGTTCAAGCCTCAGTTCAGTTTCTATCCTTTTAGTATGATGATTGTTAGACCGGAACCTTGATATGGAATTGTTGAGTGGCTATGCTATCATTTGTATGATGTCTCAAATCTTTGTTTGAGCATTTACAGTTGTTATGCTGCCCGATTTCTTCCAGAAACACTAATGCCTTTGCATTACTTCGTGTTTCAGATGTCTGGCCGCATCCCTCACCATGTGGTTCGTTTGACTCGGTGCATTAATGTGCCCGGTCACACGGCCATGCTAGTCCGTGTGCTGACTGAGACCGGTTATCGCTGGTATCCTGAGTACACCGTGGAGGAACAGTACCGGGATTTCAATCAGAGTCAGTATTTCTGCACAGTCCGGATATACCCCTCATATCCTAGAGCTAACGACCCCATCCATTGGTCTTACGAACTCGGGATTACCATCGAGATGGCAGTACAGGATGCCGCCTATTCGATGATGACCATTCTCCGGGCTAGGCATGCCCTGTTGCTAAACACTGAGTTCTGTTACATGCCAGCCTCACTTCCCGGAGAAGAAGGCTACTACACTGGTCTGTATACTGATGCTGCTCATGAAGAGCCGCTGCTTCAGACTACTGTTCAGATGCTGGAGGATAGGGACCATGAGGTCCGTGCCCTCGGAATGGAGCTGTATAACACTCGAGCCGCCCACTGGACTACTTTGACACGGCTTGCACCTGCTATGCACGCCGAATATCTGGACATGCGGGATTTGTACCCCGTGCGGACTCGTCTGCCTGATCGCATGGATTGGCGTGACGTTGGGGGTATTACACCTCCACGTGGGCGTCGATTACCGCCAGCATCAGGACCGAGGCCACATCCATGTCCCTATGGTCCACACCCTTCCAGCGCTCGCGAGTTTCAAGATCCGTCTGTTCCACTTCCAGGCTACGGTGGTAATCTTTACGAAGATTACTACGGGAATGTCTGAGCTAGACCGTGGTAGTAGTAATATTGTAGTAGTTGTATTTCCACAGTCCTGTGTGTCTTGTGGAATATGACTTAGTGTGTACTGAGTTCCGGAGGTGTAGTTAAATAATGTATAGGAGCTTGGAATGCCTCTCATGGGATGTATCGTCTTTCACCGCAGTTGTACTTTAGCCTTGGCTTGTACTAAACTATGTATGGTGTGTATGACCACTGGTGTATATATAGCAGTTTCTATATTACCATGTCGTACGGATGAACATCTCTGCATTCCGTATCATCCATTACATTCTGCACTTCTATGTCAAATTTTTGCCATCCTTGTCTAAACCGTTGTTTTGTTTTCCTAGGATGGTCAACACTCGCAACACTCCTGCTGCCCAGGAGCAGGGTGAGGCTAGTGGGGCTAGAGATGGGAATCTGCCCCAGCCACCCTCCTTGGCGGAAGTTATGCTCGAGGAAGAACGGAACAAGAGAGATACCAACCGTCTGCTGGAACGCATAGAGCAGAACACTTGGTTCCGTCAGAGGAATGACGTGGTGTCAATCAATGACTTTATCAAGATGTGCCCACCGAAGTTCCATCACTCCACTGAACCTTTGGATGCGGATGACTGGCTACGTAGTATCACCCATAAGCTACACTCTGCCCGTGTGGCCGAAGCTGACAAGGTTACCTACGCTGCCTACCATCTTGAGGGCCCTGCCAGTCTTTGGTGGGAAAACTTTGAAGCTATGCGTCCTGCTGGCCAAATCACTACTTGGGTTGAGTTCAGTGAGGCATTTCGTGAGCATCACATTCCGGAAGGTCTCATGGATCGCAAGCGGGAGGAATTCTGCAATTTCACCCAGGGTCGGTTAACTGTGGATGGCTATAGTCGCGAGTTTGGCAACTTGGCACGCTATGCACCTGAGGAAGTATCCACCGATGCCAAGAAACAGGCGAGGTTCCGCAAGGGACTTAGCCCTGAACTCCGCCGAGATCTACGTCTGCACGAGTGCACTTCCTTTCAGAAGCTGGTAAACAAGGCTATCAGTGCTGAAACGGGCCAGACCGACTTCGAGGCCACACGCAAGCATACTCGAGACTTTGGTTCCTCATCCGGCTCTGGCTCTCACAAACGCCGTGTGTGGGTTCCTAACACTGCTCTGCCACCCAAGTATACACCGAGGCCATCCTATGAGGCGCCTCGCCCAACTCAACAGTTTGCACCTGCTAAGACCTATGGAGGACCACCTTCCAACTTTGCTCCACGCACTAGTACTGTGACATGCTTCAAGTGTGGAGAACCGGGACACTACATGCGTGAGTGTCCTCAGAACCAACCAGGAAAACCCGTTGGCCGTGGTAAGCCAACCGGCAAGGTGATTATGTCAAGCCAATTCCCACTGCACGTGGTCATGTCAACTATGTCTCTGCTGAGGAAGCTTATGAGAATCCTAACGTCGTTCTTGGTACGCTTCTCGTTAACTGCCACCCGACATCTGTTCTTTTCGATACTGGAGCATCACATTCGTTCATATCTGAGAGCTATGCTCGATTGCACAACATGACTTTTTGTGACATGCCTACTTCCATGGTTATTCAAACTCCTGGTTCAAAGTGGCAAACCTCTAGGGTAAGCCATGGAAATGAAATCCTTGTCAATAGACTTGTTTTCCTAGCATCTCTAATCGCTCTCAAGTCCTCGGACATAAACATCATTTTGGGTATGGATTGGATGACAACTCATTACGCCAAGATTGATTGCTTTACTAGGACCGTTCAACTTACACATCCATCCGGCAAGATAGTCAATGTCTTGACCCGAATGGCTGAGCGTCAGCTCTACTCTCTGAATGCTAGCCCTCTACCAGAACTCGAAGATATTCCGGTATTCCGTGACTTTCCGGATGTTTTTCCAGAAGAACTGCCAGGAATTCCACCTGACAGAGATGTCGAGTTCGTGATAGATCTTATCCCTGGAACTGTTCTAATCTCTAGGAGACCTTATAAGATGGCACCACTAGAATTAGCTGAGCTTAAGAAACAACTCGATGAGTCCTTGCAGAAAGGTTTCATCCGTCCTAGTTCTTCCCCTTGGGCTTGCCCCGTCCTCTTCGTCAAGAAGAAGGATGGAACGGAGCGGATGGTTGTAGATTACCGACCTGTCAATCTGGTCACCATAAAGAATAAGTATCCGCTCCCCAGGATCAATGACCTGTATGATCAGCTCGCTGGATCCTCAGTCTTCTCTAAGATGGATTTGAGGTTGGGTTACCATCAAATCAAAATCAAGAACGGGGACATCCCTAAAACGGCTTTTGTTACTCGTTATGGCCAATATGAGTACACCGTCATGTCCTTTGGGTTAACCAATGCCCCAGCTACCTTTTCCCGGCTAATGAATTATATTTTCATGGTGTACTTGGATAAATTCGTCGTGGTATACCTCGATGATATACTCATCTATTCCTAGAATAAGGAAGATCATGCCGAGCATTTAAGGCTGGTATTGACGAAACTTCGAGAGCACCGCCTTTATGCCAAATTCTCCAAATGTGAATTTTGGTTGCCAGAAGTAACCTATCTAGGTCATGTGATCTCTGGCAGGGGTATTGCTGTCAATCCCGAGCGAGTTCAAGCCGTCCTTGATTGGACTCCCCCTGAATCGGTCAAGCAAGTTAGGAGTTTTCTTGGCTTAGCGAGCTATTGCCGACGCTTCGTTGAGAATTTCTCCAAGGTTGCTAAACCTCTAACTGAACTCCTCAAGAAAGATAAAAGGTTTGAGTGGACCCCATAGTGCGAGTCCAGTTTTCAGGAACTGAAAAGACGCCTGACATCTGCACCTGTACTGGTACCACCAGACTTTTCCAAGGATTTTATAATCTATTGCGACGCCTCGCGACAAGGACTAGGTTGCATACTCATGCAAGATCGTCAAGTGATTGCATACGCATCTCGACAGTTGCATCCACATGAGGATAACTATCCTACTCATGATCTAGAGCTTGCAGCTGTAGTCCATGCACTCAAAACATGGCGACATTACCTAATCGCTGTGAAATCTTCACTGATCACCAAAGTTTGAAGTACATCTTCACCCAACCGGATCTAAATCTCAGGCAAAGACGTTGGGTTGAGTTGCTCACAGACTATGACTTAGGAATCACTTATACCCCTGGAAAGGCCAATGTCATGGCTGATGCACTAAGTCGTAAGTCTTATTGTAACAACTTGATGCTACAACAAGGGCAACCACTTCTCCACAAGGAATTTCGTAAGCTTAACCTTCACATTGTTCCTCGAGGATTCCTTTCCACCTTGGTGGAGAAACCTACCCTTATGGATCAGGTCATCAAAGCACAGAAAGTTGATCCCGGAATTTCCCGTATTAAGAGAAACATCAAGAAAGGAGTCGCGGGATGTTTCTCAATTGATGATCAAGGAGTTGTATTCTTTAGCAACCGTTTAGTGGTTTCTAAGGTACGAAACCTGAGACGTTTGATCCTTAAGGAGGCTCATGAATCTCCTCTCACAATTCATCCCGGTAGTACCAAAATGTATCAGGACCTACCTCAGAGATTCTGGTGGACTAGGATGAAGAGAGAAATCGGTCAATTCGTTGCTAACTGCGACGTTTGTCGTCGAGTTAAAGCAGAGCATCAACGGCCTGCTGGCACCCTTCAACCTTTAGCTATTCCTGAATGGAAATGGGACAAAGTCGGTATGGACTTCATTACCGGGTTTCCCAGGACCAGGAAAGGGAATAATGCTATCTTCGTCGTTATCGACCGCCTCTCTAAAGTAGCTCATTTCCTGCCTGTTCGAGAGAGTATTACCGCTAGCCAGCTAGCAGACTTGTATGTCTCTCGGATAGTATCACTTCATGGTGTGCCGTTGGAGATTAACTCAGACCGTGGAAGTCTTTTCACTTCACGATTTTGGGAAAGTTTCCAGAATGCTATGGGAACTCATCTTTCCTTCAGTACCGCCTTCCATCCCCAGTCAAGTGGTCAAGTGGAACGAGTCAATCAAATTCTGGAAGACATGCTTCGAGCCTCTGTCATCTCTTTAGGTATGGAATGGGAAAAGTGTCTTCCATTTGCCGAATTCGCTTATAACAATAGTTATCAAGCCAGCTTGGGCAAAGCTCCCTTCGAAGTTCTATATGGACGAAGGTGTAGAACACCTCTTAACTGGTCAGAAACCAGGGAAAAACAATTCTTTGGCCCGGATATGATCCAGGAAGCAGAAGAGCAAGTCCGCATCGTTCGTGAGAGATTGAAAACAGCCCAGTCTCGCCAGAAGAGCCAATATGATAGTCATCATAAGGCTGTGAGTTTTGAAGTCGGCGATAAGGCTTACCTTCGGGTTACTCCTCTTAAGGGAACCCATCACTTCGGTATCAAAGGCAAATTGGCCCCTCGTTACATCGGTCCTTTTCGCATTCTTGCCAAACGAGGAGAAGTTGCCTACCAATTGGAACTACCTCCGCACCTATCCAGAGTTCATGACGTGTTCCACGTTTCTCAACTCAGGCGTTGCTTCTCGGATCCTATCCGCGGAGTGGACCATGAAACGCTTGATCTCCAGGATAATCTCACATATCGAGAATACCCCGTTCGTATTCTTGATCAAATCGAGCGCACCACTCGACACCACAATATCAAGTTTCTCAAGGTTCAATGGTCACATCATTCCGAGAGTGAAGCTACTTGGGAAAGGGAGGATTGTCTTCGACTTGAGTACCCCACCCTCTTTCCGGAGGAACCCGAATCTCGGGACGCGATTCTTTCAAGTGGGGGTGAGTTGTCACATCCCTAGTTAGCACTTGCATTAGGACTAGCTAGAGTGTGCATCATGTTTACTTATCAAAGAAACTTGAAATGGGAATGACAGAAACCCCAGCACCTCTCTCCTAACAACTAGGGTTTGATAAAATCTTTTCCAATGTACCCAAAATGCCCTTCAAAAATGTTCATCATTTCTGCCTTGGTCTTAAACCTCTGCCAAAAATGGTGCACAATTTTCTAGGACACTCAAGGGCTCTGGATTAAATCATATGGTATTTTAATTTGGGCATTTAAATGCTATAAAATATTTTAAATGCTCAAATAATCATAAACTATAATGTTCCATACTGTTCATAATATATACAGTGGGCATGACAAGTTTTATGAGTTATAAAAATGTTCTGGCATTTTTATTAATTAAACAAAGTTGCAAAAGAAATGAAACAGAAAAGAAATAGGAAAGAAAAGAAAGAGAGAAAGGACTTACCTCGGGCCCAGCACTGTTGCAGGCCGGCCCAGCCCACCAGCCCCGTTCTGTCGCCTTCCTCCTTGCGCCAGAAGGCAGCGCGCGTGGCCGCCGCGCGCCGGCACGCGCCCGGCCACCTCCACCCTGCTTGCCTGCATCCCCGACGCCCTGGAAGCCTCCCCGCGTCGCCACGCAGCTGCCCCGACCCTCTCTCACTTTCCCCTCGTCTCCATCGCCTTCCCCTGGCTCTCTCCCCTCTCACCACCGAGCCGCCCGTCGCCGCCGCTCGCCGTTACCGCACCTAGAGCCTCCCCCTCGCCCCGTGACCGTGTCCAGAAGATTCGCCGCGACGCCCTCTTCCTCCTCGCCGAGCCACGGATCGCCGGGAGCCCTGCAACGCCTCCACGCCGTCGTCCCCAACCTCGGATCGCCGGAGCTCCTCGCCGTCGATTAAGCAGCTGCAACGCGTCCCCGACCTCTCCGTTGAGCTCGCTAGCACCGCTGTGAGCTCCAACGTCGAACCCCTCTCTTCTCCGCTTCGTTTGCGCCGTGTAGCCGCCGCTCCGTTGATCACGGAAACCCACCGCCGCCGTGCTCGCCGCCGGCGATGCTCCGATGACCATTTGGTCACGAACACCCGACCATCTCGCTCGCCGCAGCACGTAGACGAGCTAGGTACCACGCACGCATCGTTTAGGCCACTGCAGCCGCGTCTCCACACACGCCTGAACGCCGGCGCCGCCGTCGAGCTCGTTGCCGTCGTCTCCGGCCACCACAGGTCCGGCGACCACCACCGTCCGACGCGCAACGACGAGGGCTCTCCAACTCGCCCAACCGCGGCTTGAACCGAGCCCTGTGGACGTTATCCGAAGCACGCCGCCGTATCTGGCCTCGCCGGCGTCACTTCGCCGGCGAGTTTGACTCGTTTGACCAGGGGGTTGACCACCCCTGGGTCGCTGACGTGTGGGCCACCCCTCCCCTAATTAGCTAGTTTAATTAAATAAATGTTAATTAAATTAGTTAGTTAGTTTAGTCACTGACCCGTGGGCCCAGACCCCATTGACAGCTAATTAGTCTTTAGCTTAACACTAATTAACTTAGTTAATTAGCTATGACACTGACATGCCGGGCCCACATGTCATGTTTGACTTGGACTAGCTCCTGTTGACTGACTGACGTCAGTATGATGTCATGCTGACGCAGTAAAGGATTTTCTGGGATTTTTAGATTTAAAAATAATTTAGGAAATTCCAGAAAATACCCAAAACTTCTAAAAATCATATAAAATCAACCGTAGCTCAGATGGAAATAATTTATATATGAAAAATGATCAGAAAAATCCAATCTTTCCAATGGCACTGGTTTCATGCATGTTTGAGCAAGTTAACCTTGCTGTATACATTAAAACATGATAATGCACTTAATTAAATAATAGCTAAAGTGCCAATTTGAATCTTTGATTCAAATAAGCTCAAACCCTTCTGGTTTTAGTTGCTTTAGCCCAAAACACATGCATCTTTCCATGTCATGAGCATGCATCATATTGTTGCATTTGTTTGTTTAATGATTGTATCGCCGGTATTCTGTGTGTTAGGTCCTGCTCCCGAGGATACTGCTGCGTATCCAGTTGAAGAGCAGTACCCGACAACCACGTTGTCAGGCAAGCAATCATTGATCATTCCGATACAAACCCAATCTTCTCGCTCCTGCTCTCTTTTACTGCATTAAGGCAACAGCGTGTGAACTGCTACTTGCTGCGGTAGTTGAACCCTATTCCCTTGCATGACATGTCATTGCCACAGTAAATAGTTGAAACCCACTAGCATGTGTAGGAGTTGATTGAGCCATGTGATGTGTGATCCACCATGTTATTTGTTTATGCTGCCTGCTATGCTTAGAGTTGTGTCAGGTCTGGTTCATCTGGGTGATGGATCAGAGTGAAATGATCATACCGATAAAGAGAAGGAAGTGTGGAATAAGCTTGGTAAAGGTATCGATGAAAGGCCATGTAGGAGTACATGGTGGGTTGTTTCATTGGAATCGTCCATAGGACCCGAGATTTGTATGTGTGGTTCAAGTTACAGTTACTACCATGCATTGGGCCCGAAACCAATGGACCCTCTCGGCTTATTAATTACCCTCGATCTCTGTCCACGAGTTGCAACTAGTTTCTGGTGTTTATAGTTTACTGGAGGTCGTACACAGCGGTGACCCTCGGGGTGGGTTGTGATGCGACAGGTACGTGGCACGGTGTACCGGTTGCCTGTTTGGTGACTCGGGCACCCTGTACACATCATTTGGGGCCGTGAGCGACACCCCGGCCAGATCTCCCCACGGATGGAACCCAAATAGGCGATAAACCTAGACGAGAGACTTGAGTAGTTAGTCAGGTCGTGGCCGACACCCTCGCTGGGCTTCCGCTTGAAGGTTGCCGAGTACATGTCGAGTAAACGGCAATAAGTGGTGAAAGCGTGTGTGAAGAAGTACACCCCTGCAGGGTTATCAATCTATTCGAATAGCCGTTGTTCGCGGTACGGACTACTTGGTTACTCTTACAGTTCATAGACAAGTTGATGGATACTACTAAAAGCCTCAAGATAAGTGTGAGTGCCATGGATGGCCCTTCTGTAGGATGACGGAAGAGGGTCCTCGGTAGTGTATTGATGTGGTGAGTAGAGGACTCGTGTTCGTGATAACATCTTGCAATCCGTTGAGAGTTGTAGTATAGGTTAGCCAAGAGTCAAAGCTGGCTTTCTGCTATGAACTCCACTGCCCCCTGTTGATAATGTTGCATGTATGATAGGTTCTGTGGTAAGACTTGCTGAGTACCTTTGTACTCATGTTTGCTTAATAACTGTTGCAGAGGAGAACCCTGCCCCTGCTGATGGGTTCTACATAGACGTTGACGTCGACGAGTAGCTTGACACCCAGACAGAGATCTGGAGCTTGTGAAGGGCCTTGTAGATAGTCAGGCTACACCAAGCCTGTTTTATTTTCTAAGTTGTATGTACTCAGACATGTAGCTTCCGCTTGTGCTTGTATGACTGTATGACTTGAGTGTTGGGTCATGTGACCCCTACCTGTATGTATATGTTATGTATGGCTCTTGGAGCCTCTTAAATAAAGTACTTTGAGTCATAGAGTTCTGTTGTGATGCAATGTTGTATTTGCACATATTGAGCATATTGTGTGTATGGTTGAAATGCTTGGTATGTGTGGGATCCGACACCTAGTTGTTTTCCTTTGGTAGCCTACCTTACAGGGAAATGCCTCCTAGTGATTCCAATGAGCCTTGGTAGCTTGCTACTGCTCGGAACACATAGGTTGGCCGGCATGTGTCCTTCTTCGTTCCTGTGTCTGTCCCTTAGGGGAAATGTCACGCGTTGTTCCTTTAAGTCCATGTAGCTTGCTACGACTTGGGTTCTTACGTTGATGACCGACACGTTCGTTGCTGGGTCATGGATGCATGTCTATGTAATTTAGTGCCACTTTTGGTTTATAACTAGCCATGTTGGCCCGGGTTCTCTGTCATATGGATGCTAGCGACACTGTCATATACATGTGCCAAAATGCGCAAACGGTCCCGGGCCAGGTAAGGTGGCACCCGTGGGGTTACCGTGCGTGAGGCCGCAAAGTGATATGACGTGTTACAGCTAGATCAGTGTGACTTAGGATCGGGGTCCTGACACATGGTTATACCCAAAGCCAAATCCAAGACCGCGGGCGCAAACGCCACCGCGAAAAATGAGCCATGGGTACTGGCTTCCCAAGTGGACCAATGCTTCTTCATTACCGACCCGTCAAAGCCCAGTCGTGTTGTTGTGAGGAGAGGCAAAAGGAAGATTATCGGAATGGATGGAGTCGCCAATGAGCAAGACTTCGACAAGTACGGCGACCCGAAGATGGAACATCACGACGATGATGAAGTGCCATACACCACAAGAAGAAGCAGGACCACCCTACCTAAAGGACGTCCGTTCAAGGGAAGAACTCCATTTGCAAAAAGGAAGGGCAAGAAGATTGTGAAAAGATAGCTAGCTAAGATTGATTATATTTAAATTGTAGCCTTCATTTCTCGATTGTATTTCGACATATTCATAAATGTTTTTTCATGGGCACTTTTTGAATTCATGAATATTTTTTCAAATTTGATGATATTTTTTCATATTCATAAATGTTTTACCAATTCACAAATGAATGCAACTAAAAATCCAAAAAAAGACTAGTTGTGCTTGGTTATATGTTACTCCCAAAAGCATATAAAGTTTGTCAAATTTGGAGCTATGGATATTTAGTTATGATTTAAACAAGTTTGAACATATTTAAACACAAATAATATATCAAACAGCATTTTAAATGTTGTTAACATGGCACCAAACTGCATATTATTTTTGTACATGAAATTCTCAGCATCTAGCATATGTGACATGTTATATTTGGATGCATGGATAAAAAAATATGTGCCAAGAAAAAAATGCATAAAAACAAAAATTGGTGAGCGTGGGAATCAAACCCAGGACCTCCTAGTGTGTGTGTTGCGTGCTGACCAGTCGGGCTAGAGTGTCTGTTCTGATGGAGATAAGGTTAGGTGTAATATAACCTGAGTGCTCGAATAGTAATAAAAAAAAATACTATTGGCGCACCAGGGCGAGGTGCGCCATTGCTGTCGTCGTACTTATGGCGCACTGGGGGGAGGTGCGCCATTGCTAACCCTCCCCCACTCCACCTAGTCCCCGTGGCCTCTCTCTCCCTCCCTCACCAGATCCCCCACTCGACCACCGCCTCTCTCCACCTCTCTTGCCAGATCCCGCCGCCACCCCGCCTTGCTCCGCCCCCTCCGTCCGCCGCGCCTCCCTCACCGCCTCGCACCGCCCCCTAGGTTCCCAGCCCCTCCTCGCACCGCCGCCGCCGCAGGTTCTCCCAGGTGGCAAGGCCATCCACCACCACGACACCGCACCATCGACCCCCGCAACTTCGTCGACCCCCGCACC
>LR738710.1:604586081-604694495 GCA_902687465.1 Secale cereale | reverse complement strand
GACCCCCGCATCGTCGACCCCGTACCGTCAAGGCCTTCAGCCGCACCGTCGACCCCCGCAACTTCTCCACCGCCAGGTTCGACGCCATCCACATCGCACCCCGAGGTAAGAAAACCCCCTCCCCCTACCCCTCCCCTCCCTCCGCGCATCTGCTCCCTCCGAATCATTCTTCTGATGTACCATGCCTGTCCTTGACAATGACAACCTGTTTAGTATAGGCTGTCAGTTTATTCTTCCCCTTTCTCTTTTTCTCTCAAGACCATAGTTTGATCTGCGTCTTAGGGAATTGATCAACGCTTAAAATTACATACTTGATAATCTGGTGGACACACATGGTGTTTTGTCAACTTAGCTGTGAGGAGAGAGCGAGAGATGCATGTGCTATCTAGTTAGTGAAGATGGTGAAGCAGCATCAGCAGGAGGAGGATGTTGAGAGGAAACAAGAGTTTTGAGAAAGCAATATTGTTAATTAGCTAGTGTTGTTAATTACTCTAGTTAGTTAGGAAGGGATCTTGAGCTTGTAGATGCATGTGCTATCTAGACTGATGAGATGAGCCTGACAGACAGACAGAGAAGCAATTAACCAACCAATGATCGATGCATGTGGTCTCTAGGGAGGGAGTTGAGTTACAGCTGATGCATGATGGAGCTGTCAAATTAAGTTAAGTGTATATACACTAGCAGCTACCCTGTATATGCGCGTGTCTTTTTTGGTTGATAAATAATAAGTCCACGCATACAACTTTATTTTTGGAAGGGAATGCAAATCTGGCTCATTTTATTACAGCAAGTGTCTGTCTCTATTATATATTTTGTTTTCTCTCTTATATTTCATAAATAATAAGGCCACACATACATTTATTTTTTGTTTGTTTAAGGGAATGCAAATCTGGCTCATTTTATTGAGATAATACAGCAGGTGTTTCTCTTATATATGTGTTGTTATTAATAGTGGCTAATTAACCTAACTATTCATTTTAATTAATTAATTAATGGATCAGTTAGTACTATTCATTTTAATTTATTAATTAATGGATTAGTTTGTTGTGCAACCTGCTCTCCAACAAACTAAGAGAGGGAGGGAGTATAGCCATGTGGCCATGTGTGTCTCTCGCTCTCTCCTCACAGCTAAGTTGACAAAACACCAAACGTCTGCAAATCAAACAGCTTAGTTGACATGTACCCTGCGTGTCACTGATAGAAAGTAACTAGGCTAGTTTCACTGCAATATTGTGCTATGTGCATCTATCTTATAGTGTACATTTTGTTTTTTTACAATAGACAGGCACAATTTGTTACATTTTGCCCCCAAGTAATTCTTTTTCCACGAGATTTTGAGAGAGAGAGAGAGAGAGAGAGAAATAAGATACACATTTGTCATTAGAGGTCTGGTTGCTTGATTTTGAATCGGTGCCACAACTGCTTGCATTGAGCGGGCAGCATTGATGAACCAGGGCACACACACAGTTAACGCTCACTGGCGCCGACACACGTCAATTAACAATTTAGTAGCATGTCCATTGCAAAATCTATCAAGCAGTAGTACTACTGTTAGTGAGATTTGATCTACTGACACTCTTTTTTCCCCTCAAACCTGTTGGTAATGGTATTTTGGCCAGGGTGGGTGGTGGGGAGCTTAATTAGAATCTGTCAGGCTTGCCAAAAGTGCTAAGCTAGCAAGGAAGACACATGTAGACTGAACATTTCTGCAAAGGAAAATGACCACCTTAACCTCCTCATTAACACTGATGGATGCTTCCTAAACTTGGAGACTACGCTTTGCTACATTTTGTATTTATTCATTCGAGGGGAGGAGAGACTGTGCTTTACATTGACATTTGTGTCTTCTTCGATCCAGCCTTGCACTATTCAGATTTAGATTACTGGGCACCTACCCTGGTTGTGCCCGGATTCCCACCAGGTGTGGGGTCTACGATGCTGGGGAATCTAATGTTGCTGCTGTTAATTAAGCTTTGAGCTAACCCTGCTCTAAAAGTCCAATAGTAGGGTTGCCTAGATAACTTGTGTCTATGACCTAAGCCATGGGGCTCCTGCTAGTTAAGCAATTAAGCTTGATCCTTGAGCTACTGCCATGCTCTGAAAGACTAATGAGGGGTGGGAGGCATCTCCATACCGGTGAGCATGGCTGAAAATCAAAAGCTGCTGCTTTGAAACCAGCGACCAGCAGTAAGTATTTCGTCCTGGAGGGACATGTTGTCAAAGTTCCTGTTTCCAGGGAGCACACATTGTCCACTACTGGTAATATGCCAGTGGTATTTTTGCTGGGTTTTGTCTCCGACCATCATGTCGTGATGATTTTGCAGGTACCCCGAGAGGCCCTTGAGTTTGCTGGAATGTCGATTAACTTCCGTTCCGGCAAATTCGGGTACTCCATATGTAATATTTTCAGCAAAGGTCATGCTGAAATTTTCCGTGAATTTTAGGATGACTTTCCTAAAAATAGGACATATGGGGTACTTGTGACTAATGCATGGGCCGGGGTATCTTAGTACTTAATTAAATAGGATCAACTGCCCCTTTATTCTACTGCATTAAACCATAGGCGACAATAGAGCCAAGTGATTAGGCCCAACTTAGAATTCTCCTTCCCAGCTTAGCTTTTAGGATGCCTCGGTGTCGACAAACCATAAATTATAAAACCTTGGCTTTTAGGGTGCCTCGGTGTCGATAAAAACCTAAATGATGAAAGCTTAGGCTTTTAGGGTGCCTCGACGACGAAAAACCCTAAATGATAAAAGCTTAGCTTTTAGGATGCCTCGGTGTCGACAAACCCTAAATGATGAGACCATGATCTTGTTCCTTGACAATAACCAACTTTTTGACCAAACTTTTTTCCTATTTAGAGAGAAACATGGCCCAGAACGATGAGGCCGGCGGTTCGGGTGACAAGGCATTCTGGGAGCTATCCCAGGAGATGGAGGAACAACCTCACTTCTATGAGGACGCCTCGAAAGACACCGATCCTGACACCACTGGTGGTGCCGCCGAGGATGACCCCACTGATGGTGCCGTCGGGGATGACACCACTGATGGTGCCGTCGAAGATGCCACCACTGATGATGGCGGCGCACACACATATGGCAGCCAACCGAAGAAGCAACATAAGGACCAGCGCCCGACCATGCTCCGCACCGTCAAGGAGGAATTTACTGAAGTGGACTCCGACGGGAATCCAACGGCGCCCAAACAAATATTCAAGGGGTACTCGGTTCAGCTCGGGTGCATTCTCCGGAGCACCATCTCGATCAACACCGAGAACCTAAGGCATAAGGACCGAGGGAATTTGCGCAACCTCCTCTTCACGAAGCTGCACGAACGATACAAGTTCCCCGCTGAATTTGAAAACACAAGCCTCACAGGGAATAAAGTGAACAATGCCGCCCTCACGAGGATGAGCATGGCCATGTCTACTTGGAGAAGCTCGGTGAAGAGAATGATTGACAAAGGTTTAGTTATGAGAAGATCAAGGAGAAAAATCCTTCGATCACCGAAGATGACTACAAGGAGTTCAAGATCAAGCGCGAGAGCACCGCAACCTCCGAATCAAGTCAGTGGGTGAAAGAAATGCGGCAGTTGAACTTAGGGGGAC
Source organism: Secale cereale (assembly GCA_902687465.1). NCBI lineage: Eukaryota > Viridiplantae > Streptophyta > Magnoliopsida > Poales > Poaceae > Secale > Secale cereale. The sequence goes on along the minus strand of LR738710.1, from coordinate 604,690,885 downwards.
ACACACTCGGTCCCGGCGGTTACAGAGTGGCGGAGCCTATATGGGACAAGGAGGACGCGGAGCGTGCCGAGCAAGGCCTACCGCCCCTCTTCGATAAATACGGTGACAAGCAGACCAGGAACTTTGTCAGGGCCCGGTACAAGGAGGACCCGCTAACAAAGGAGCTCACCACGGATCCGAAGATCAGGGCCCTTGAGGTTGTTCTGGTAAGGAATACACCCCCGCGTAATTAGCTCCATATGGTTGCATTCTAATTAATGAAGCCAAAATTCTAAATGGTTCACATTCCTTCCGCAGGTGACTAAAAGCAGTAGCGCGGGGTCGACTCAGAACACCCATTGGGACACCACTCTAAATAGGGCGTTGAATGCAATGAAAAAAAAGGATAATCTCAGTAAGCCGTCGTAAGCTGGTCGTGTGGCCGGCAAAGGCTTGTCCACAAAATGAAAGTCATACAATAACGCTGGTGGGCGAAAGGAGAAAAAGACCATCTCGGAAAGCCAGGCGCGCGAGGTTCAAGAACTCAAGGCACAAGTGGCGCGGATTCCGGAGATTGTCCAAGAGCAAGTGCAACAACAACTCCGATCGACGCTCACCGGCATTATGCCTACCTTGATTCAGGGGCTTACGACGTGGATTGCGGGCGGCCAACACGGGCCGCCCCCGATTCCTAGCTTCACGGCCAGCAACTTGCAAAACGTGCACGCGGGGCCATTGGTGTCTCCGCCGGAGGCGGCATTGGTGTCTCCGACGCCGGCACGGGCATTGGAGCTTAATGCACCCGGGTGTATGCCGGCCGGCACCTCTGCAGCAAGCGGCCCCTCCGTCAATTGCACGCCCGCCATTGGCAGTGCCTCGACATTAGCCGAGCTCGACGCCATCATCACGGTAACTAATTAAGCCTCTCGGCCAAGGACTCCATCTCCTTGCCTTTGAATGGGCATCCCTGACGCCCTACATGTTTTCGCAGGGCGCCGCCGATGTTCCGTGCACTCTCCTGCACTTCGTGAATGACGAGTTGGTCAATGTCGCCAAGGGCAGAATCGTTCAATCGGGCAACCCCATGTTCCACGGTAATCCGATGGCACCCACCGTGTATATGGTTCAACTGGTTCGGGTGCTGCCAGGCTTTGACGAGTTGTTACCTCCGATTCGACCCGCTGGGGCCGACAAATATGATGTGAAGACCCTCAGTGCCTGCCTAAGCTGGCCCCTGCTTTGGTCGAAGAGCCAGATTCGTTTGGGGGCGAAGGACACCACCCCAAAGACAACACCGCCAGTCTTTCCGGCGCCAAGCCATGGCAAGACCGCTGCAATGCTGTCGGACATCCCTATGGCACTGGATCCGAACATGCATATGGCACAGGATCCGGACGACGACGATGATACATTTGCCAATGTTGATAAGTACTTTGCCGATCATGGGTATGATGGCGAATTCATGGGGCCTCCTTCTCAAGAACCCAACCCTACAAAAGACGATCGTGATCTAGCTGGTACCACGGAGAAACCAAGTTGCAACAGGCGTCGTCTGGCGTTCAGTTTTCGGGAGATGCCTCCAGCTGCCGACTTCACAGAGCCTTAGATAGCCGAGGTCCGAAATATTATCAGCCCTAACACACTCAAGAAGGCGGTCTGTGAGCAGAACTCGGTCCCATTACAGGAGAATAAGAAGGGACGGAAATCAAAGAGTAAAAAGGGTGTGAGCCAACCGGCACCGAGTATGATCCGTGCTCAGGACGGGCCACCTTCACCTAAGGATATAATGAGGAGGGTGCATGTGGCGGGTAGGACGATGCTACCAACTAATATGCTCAATGCTGCAACCGGTGCTATGCGGAGTCTGCATGACAGTGTTCTTACTTTGGAGAAGCGGCGTCTCAGAGAGAAGGATGTGGCATACCCGGTTTTCGTGGCCAAGGTGCCAGAGGGCAAGGGCTTTGTGGATAACTCCATCGGGGGTACGATCGTCCTGCGGTTTGATGACATCTTCGCTATGTTTAACCTTCATCCGCTGCACTACACCTTTGTTCGGCTATTTTCGCTGAGTATGGAGATGCGGATCATTAGAGACAAGACCCCGGACATCATGATAGTCGACCCCTTCTACATGCATGCCAAGATCTTGGGCAGCGCTGGGGACCAGCAAGTCGCGAGTTCTTACCTCGAAGGCATCATTCTGGCAAACCGAGATAAGGATAACTTCCTCGTGCCTTACTTTCCCGAGTAAGTCGTCCCCTCAACCGCCCCGTAACATATGATTTCTTAGATTTCGATCGTTTTTTAACATTCCGTGTTTTGTGCAGTGACACACATAGCACACTCATCCTCCTAAGCCCGAAATATTCCATGGCCACGTATTTCGACTCGGACCGTCAGTCGAAGGTAGACTACACAAATGTCAAGAAAGTTCTTGATGTTCTTCCCAGCTACGCCAAATCTGGAGGCACCTTCACCAGGACAGTTCGTAAGTACGGCAAGCACGTGTTCGCCCACAATACGATGTTCTGCTGCGTCAAGCAGACGCCTGGCGGTCAGAAGGGTGCCTACTACGCCATCCATCACATGCAGGCGATCGTACGGGACCATCATCACCTTCTGCTACCAGATAAACACAAAGATTGGGCCGCAAGCTTGTAGGCAATCCAGGACGCGGACATCAGACAAGAATTCTTTCGGATCCAGTTGGAGTTTGCGGAAATCATCCATCAAGATGTCCTTCGTACCTCGGGGCAGTTCAACCTCAGAAATCAACCATCCAATAGTGACATAGACACAATGCTACAAATGCAGGCTGACAACGCCCGTGATTTCATGACTCCCACGATAGACGGCGGCTTCATCCATGCTCCGGTCCCTTGAGTCGAGTCGAAAGTAGTGATGCTATGTCTAGTTCTGAAACATCGATTGGCTCATGTTGTAATTAAACTTTAATGAACTTGTATGTCTCTTTGGTTTAGACAGTCGTTCAACTTAGATGTAATCGATGCTATTAATGTCTTACTTTTCTCTTCCGATCCTTTTGTTGCATAATTATATATTGCTTAAGTATTGTCTGTGAATTGGTACTAACGTTTCGTTTGGCTAGTGCATAGCGATGCCGTTGTATGTCGTGTACAAGGGTAAGGTTCCTGGAGTATACGATGACTGGGAGGAGTGTCGGAGACAGGTTCACCGTTTCAGCGGTAACAGTTACAAAGGGTACACCACTAGGGCGGAGGCGGAATCTAGATACGCGCGCTATCTAGCGGGAGAGAGGAGGGAGCGTTGGAGGAACCGGATGAAGACGAGTTTCATCGCGATGATGCTCATCGTGATGACCGCAGCTCTCTTCTATGTGATGGTAGTTTAGATGATCGATATCGACTTGTAATGCGAAGACAAACTCGCTACTCGCGGTCTCGAGACTTGTAAAATAGTGTTCTATCTTTGTTCGGTCTTTTGAATTCGGAGACTAATATGATGAATTGTATTCGGAGACTAATATGATGAATTGTATTCGGAGACTAAAATGATGAATTGTATTCGGAGACTAACCTTCTATTGTATTCGATGAATCTGGTGTTGTTGTCTGGTGTTGTCTAAATTCTGTCCAATAATATATTTTGTATCCTGTGAAAATATCAGAAAAGAAAAAAAATCCCTAATATTCATACTAGTGGCGCACCACTCAAGACACTAATGGCGCACTGTCCAAATGAAACTAATGGCGCATCACCCATCAGTGCGCCATTAGTATGCCAAAGCACATGGGTACATATGGCCCCCTGGGAGGCATACTAATGGTACACAGTGGGCTATACTAATGGCGCAATGCCTGGTGCGCCATTAGTACACCAGATACTAATGGCGCACTAGGGGTGCGCCATTAGTAAAAAAAATCTAATGGCGTGGTGCTAGTGGCGCACCACTAGTGCGCCATTAGTAGGAAAAAGTGGTGCGTGATAACCCTCAACCGTAAGGGATCGAGATAGTCTTCGCGGGTAAGAATAACCCAATTTATAGATTCGACACACGGGGAGCCAAAGAGTATTTATAAGCTTTGACAGTTGAGTTGTCAATTCAACCGCACCTGAAATATACTTACTTGCAACAAAAGATAAGTGGTAACGGTGATATGATAGTGATGGTTGTAATAGTAAAAGTAAACGCAAAAGTAACAACTAATAACCAGCAGGATTTAAACACTGTAGGCTAGGGAGATGGATGGTTGGGCGCTGCATGGATGAGATATATCATGAATCTAACTTGGGGCAAGGCACACAGAAAAGTAATGATCATCTAGGCAAGTATCAAACATTAGGCATGTATCCCACAGGTAGTTGTACGTGCTTGCAATAAGAACTTGCACAACATCTTTTGTCCTACCATCCCGCTACGAACGGGGCCAAAAGGAACTTATGGAGATTAAGGTGCTCCTGTCAAAGAGCACCGGAACAAAGCAATAAACTCAATGGATACATGGAATCCTCAAATTATGGACCATCCCCTTTGGTGTCCCAAGCTGTCACCTTTGGGATCCCCGGTTCCGGACCGTAATAGGTGCAAACAACTCATAGATAGGATCAAGAACACAAATATATTCATGCAAACACATATGGTTCAGATCTGAAATCATGGCACTCGGGCCCTAAGTGACAAGCATTAAGAGCAACAAGTTGAAGCAAAGATGATAAACACCATAGTAGATGATAGGCAACATGCCCCCAACAATCTGATAAACTATTACATGATCTAACTCATCCAATCCCTACCATCCCCTTTGCCTACAACAGGGAATTACTCACACATGGAAGGAGAAGCCATGGAGGGAGGATGGAGTGGTGATGATGATGACGATGGCGACGATCTCCCCTCTTCGGAGGCCAAATCAGCCTCCAGATTAGCCCTCCCGAAGAAGAACAGAGGGTGGCGGCGGCTCCGCGACGGAAACTAGGAAAACGACTTCTGTTCTGGGGTTTTCTCGTCACGGGGATAAATACGGGTCAAAGTAGGGCACCAGAGGGGGAAGGACCCGCCCAGGCGGCCTCCCGGCGCGGCCAGGGGTGGGACCGCGCCACCAGGGCGCCTGGGGCCCCCCTGGCTCCCCTCTGGCCCCTCTTCTGGCACAAGGGCCCTTCGGGTGTGTGGATTTTCTGTGATTTTTCATGGAATTTTCTGAGACACCTAAAAATCCATTTTCCTGCATACAATATAACCATACAGGCAGCTCTGCTGAAAACAGCGTCAGTCCGGGTTAGTTTAGTTCAAATCATGCAAGAATGAGGTCAAAACAATAGCAAAAGTGTTTGGAAAAGTAGATACGTTTGAGACGTATCAACTCCCCCAAGCTTAGCATATTGCTTGTCCTCAAGCAATTCAGTTCAACGAACTGGACGCGACAAAGAAAACTTTGACAAACTCTTTTTCTTTATTAGATGTATATAAGCATGTACTACAAAAAGAGTCTAGCAAGTATTGAAACAATGCTATGAGGACAATGCACGGAGCAATCCTTCTTTCAAGTGACCAATCACAAATACCTAAAAGTAAATAATATACTACTGAAAATCAAGACAAGATTACATTGCACATAGCTTGAACATACTAGAGTGGTATCTCGCTAGCCTCCATGATTGAAGCAAAACATAAATGCAGAAACTCCTCCAGAGTTTTAAAGGAGACTAGAACTAAGAATTTCAGAATAGATAATACCATAAGCATGCAGAAGACAATGTAATACTTTGGGACAATGCACATTACACTTAGAATGACAATTATGCTCTCCTAGTTGGTGCTTTGAAGAAAGAAGGTGGACACTCTCGAACCGTGGAATTTGATGGCGAGGTTGAAAACCCATGGTTGGAAGCAAAGACTAAACATGTACCAGAGCTCTTGGTTTTGAAAACAGAGGTAAAAATGATTTTGGGAGGTGCATATTTCGTCAACGAATGTTAGTAGACAACCCAATCACTTCTCGAACTGGACAAGTTTCGAGGAACGGCTCCCGCACGGGGACGATCACATCCCCTTAATCTCCTTTGTTTATCACTGCCAAAAGTTTTCTGATTTCTCATGAACAAAGCGTGAAGGAGGGTTTGTTTGTTGTATTATCTTTTATGAGCCGGGCGCACTCATGCCAGTTCCTTCTCGTATTAGGGGTTTGCAGATTAGACATGCAATCCCGGGATAAAACTCGTCCAACTTAAAAAGATCATGAATTAACTACTACTTCCTCATGAGCTAAAACAGAGGCACAAAATAGGAGTAAATTTCAATAGTTTCGAGATGGTACAAGAAAATCTTTGTTAGGATGGCAGGTAAATACCACATAGGAAGGTATGGTGGACTCATATGGAATAACTGGTTTGAAAGGATTTGGATGCACAAGCAGAATTCTACTTAGTACGAGCGAAGGCTAGTAAGAGACTGGGAAGCGACCAACTAGAGAGCAATAACGGTCATAATCATGCAGAGCGACAAAGCAACATTGAATCGGGCATGAAAGTGATATAACTATTCTGAAACTCAAAGATCATCAAGGCAAAGCAGACTTTTTAGTCTTAAACATGTGTAAACATGTGCCAAGTCAATCCAAGAATTCTCCAAAGGGAAATACCACCTCAGTATACCAAACTATGAACAATGCAATGCATGTAAATCATTTCAATAACACATTATATACTCTAGCTATTTGAGACTAGCCACAAGGAAAGCATGAACCACTGGGAAAGCATTGTAAACATAGCACTATGTCGCTACAAGCTGGTCTCTAGATCATAAGTACAGGCATATGCACAAAAGTAGAAACAAGAAGAGTTCATACCGGTTTTCCTTGTTGCTTCCCTTCCGTCGATCTTCGCCATTACTGCCTTGTCATCCCCCAAGCTTAGGCTTTTGGCCTAAGTTGGTAGTAGCTACTGCCCCCAGGAGCCTCCTGCTCCGGGGGGGGGGGGTGCTGGTGAGTCCGAGGGTCGTAAAAGGATTCTGGCGTGTACACCGAACTCCTCGGATCCTCCCACAAAAAAGGGTCCGTACTCCAAGCAGAGGAAGACCCTTCACCAAAATAGGTGACGGTCTCCCCCTGGAAAGGTGGTAACTCACCGTGCTCCTCCTCGTCGGGCACAACCCCCTCCATGGGGTTATGAAACTGATGTTGGACCATGAACTCATCGAACTGGATAACATCAAAGGACCATCCGTTCCTGCGAGAAAAATCAAACAAAAGAGGTGCAGGTAGACGGATCTTGCGTTCCGCGGTAGTTCCGAAATGCAAGATATAAGCAAGGTTACCAAACTCAGAAGTCATGGTAACAAAATTATGCCTTTTTCATAGCAGCAAGATCAAAACTTAAATAAGTAAAAGGCTTATCATCAGGGTGTGGGGTGCCTTTAAGATGTTCTAAGATAAGTGTGGCATAAACGCCACCAAATAAATCTCCCATGTTACCGTTCATAGCAAGGCGTCGAGCAATTAAGGCACCCAAATTATAATCAAACCTCCGTGAGAGGGCGGTTGCCAGGATAGCAATATCCGGCGCAGAAGTGTTGCTCGTGTTGTCACGAGCTAACACTCCTCTAGCAACATAATACGCAAAATACCTGAGGTGAAGGAATAAGATGCTGGAGATTTTTGACCGATGAATATCCCTCGTACCCATGCTGCAGACAGAGTTGAAGATGGTTTTCAGCTTGGAGGGCTGAGAGGTCATCTTCGCCGTCTGCCCAACGTTTGGCACACCTATTATTTCACAAAACTTTTCCAAGGGCATGGTCAAAAGATCATTGTAAATTTTAAACTCAATAGAACCAGTATCAAGGTTATATCTAAAACTGTTAATGAAACCGGAGGTGAGTTTTTGATACTGAGTAACACGACACGTGACGAGCCGTGTCAGACCTGCATTAGCACAAAGATTATAAAACTCATCCTTAATTCCCGCAGCTTCAAGGAATTCATCACATGGGAACATCATAGCATGTGCTGGACTTGTGTCTTCCAACAACTCTAGGGGCACATGATCTTCATTGTAGCTCACCCTAGCAGTCGAGGGTGAAGCTACGGCTCTAGTAACTCGATCGGAGCGCGTGGGCTTCTTCTTCTCAAGCCACCCCTTTGCCCTTCCTAACAAACACATTTCTGAAATTTTTGGCAAATTACAAAAACAAGGATTTAAACAAAGTGGGTTAAGGCAAACTACTCAACTCACTTACCTAAGGCATAAACTTGCATCAAAACTTGGAAAATACATTTCTACACATGCATGCAAGCTCATCTATACAGCACCAAGAACTACTAAATACTCACAAATGAAGCCACCAACCAAAAATCTAATTGGAGGGGTGGAGGAGTTACATACCAGGGAGTATTTGTTCGAAATCTCAGCTCGAATGATAGGCTGTAGAGAGAGATCGAAAATCGCCTCCAAGAGCAGCAAGAACGCAAGAACAAGTGCAGGACTCGTGTTTTCAGAGAGAAAGAGAGAGAGAGAGAGAGAGGAAGAAGACTCACCTGGAGGTGGGACCTGTGGGCCCCAGGCGCCCTATGGGCGCGGCCAGGGGGCAGGCCACGCCAGCTGGCCGCCTGGGCCACTGGTGGCCCCCCCTGGTCAGCCCCAGGTGCCTCTGGGTCACTCCCGGCATGGAAATTTTTATTTTTATTTTTCTGGAATTTTTCTGAAAACTTCAGTGTTGAAATTTTTTCGAAGTTCAAAAAGCTGCAAAACTTTCTGAAAACTTAAAGCAGTGATTAGTATTGTGAAGCTTCAAAAACATAAACACTTGGTACAGCAAGGAGAACAAAAGCTAAAACAAATGAAAACATAACAAGCTCAACTTTTACCTATATAAAACATGCTTACTAGTAAGGTTGATCAAGTCTTACCAACAAACCGGCGATATATAGAGCAAAAAGTCCCACCTCTCACGGAGTGATCATTGCACCTTTACTTTAATGGACATTGTCCCCACCATAATAGTTTTGTATTTGTGGTGCACATGTAGTGGACAGTCCCATTCTCCAATCTTCACGGTCTCGATATCTTCTATAGAGTTGAGGCCATGCCTCTTGTCGGTCTTCTTTGGAAAATACACCATGTGTTCTTTATCATTCACATTGAAGGTAACCTTTCCTTTATTGCAATCAATAATAGCACCTGCGGTGTTAAGAAAAGGTCTACCAAGAATAATGGACATGCTCCCATCCTCGGGCATGTCAAGCACGACAAAATCAGTAAGGATCAAACAATTAGCAACTTCTACGGGAACATCCTCACAAATACCTATCGGAAGGGCGGTTGACTTGTCAGCCATCTGAAGAGAGATATCTGTAGGGATTAGCTTCTCTAAACAAAGCCTCTTGTAAAGAGAGAGAGGCATAACACTCACTCCTGCCCCAAGATCACATAAAGCAGTTTTGACATAATTATTCTTTATGGAGCAAGGAATGGTGGGTATACCTGGATCACCAAGCTTCTCAGGAATGTTGCCACTGAAAGAGTAGTTAGCAAGCATAGTAGATATTGCTTCATTAGGAATTTTTCTTTTATTAGTAACAATATATTTCATATATTTTGAATAAGGAGGTAACTTAATAGCATCAGTCAAAGGGATTTGAAGAAAAAGAGGTTTCATCCACTCACAAAACTTATTGTAATGCTCTTCTTCTTTAGATTTGAGAGACTTACCTGGAAAGGGCATGGGTTTATGTATCCATGGTTCTCTTTCCTTCCCATGTCTTCTTGCGACGAAGTCTTCTCTAGTGTACTTCTTGCGTTTGTCAGGTGCTTCTTCTTCTCGAACTTCAGGCGGATCATTCTTCTCCTTATCCTTACCTTCAGGTTTAGCACCGTCTTCAGTCTCAGCATCGGAGATAGATATACTGTTGGGATCAACAGCTGGCTCTTCACTTGTAATAGGATCATTGGAATTGTCAGCCTCCTTGTGTTTCTTCTTCTTCTTCTTCTTTGGAGAGCCAACAATTTCTTCTTCCTGCATTTGAGAATCTTGCTCGATTCTCATCGGATGCCCCTCTGGATAGAGAGGATCTTGAGTGCTAGTTCCTCCTCGGGTCTTAATCCCGAAGGCCTGCAAATCATCTTGTTTGGCATTGTTAGCAAGCAAATCTTTTTGCACATTAGAAATTTGTTCAAGCTGAGTTTGAACCATATGAAAATGCTTCACAAGACATTTAACATCATTAACTGTTCTACCTAGAACATCAAGCAAACTTTTGATAGCAAGGGAATTATCATGCAATTGACTTTGTATCCTCTCATTAAAATGATTTTGTTTCATAATAAAATTATCAAGCTCATCTAAACATTGATCATGAGGCTTACCATAAGGGATGTCACTTGCGTTGAAATCTAAAAGAGATTGTTCCTCTACCATAGGAGGATGAGTGGTAGGCTCACACAACTTCTCAATAGGGGGTAGATTCTTCACGTCTTCAGTTTTAATACCCTTCTCTTTAATAGACTTCTTTGCTTCTCGCATATCTTCGGGGCTTCGAACAAACATGCCCCTCTTCTTTGGTGGTGGTGGTGGTTCAGGGACGGACCAATCTTCATGGTTTTTGGCAATCCTGCCCATCAATTCTTCTGCATCGTCCGGTGTTCTTTTCCTGAAAACACAACCAGCACAACTATCCAAATAGGACCTGGATTCATCAGTTAGACTAGCATAAAATATATCAAATAATTCATTCTTAGGGACTCCATGTCCTGGTCTAGCCCGGATCAGACTACAGTACCTCCCCCAAGCTTTAGGGAGGTGCTCATCCTGCAACTGTTTAAAGTTATAAATTCTTTGTAAAGCAGCATGTTGCATATGAGCAGGAAAGTACTTATCAACAGAAGAGTAAGCTAAGTCTTGAGGACTATTAATGGAACCACATGGTAGTGCATCATACCACGTTTTAGCACCTTCCTTCAAAGAGAAAGGAAGAAGCTTAGTCACATAAAAGTTTCGTATCTTCTCATCCGTGGTAAACAAGCCACCCAACTCAGTGAGTTTGGTCAGGTGTGCAATAGCATCATCATTTTCTATGCCATAAAAGGGGTCAGCTTCAACCATAGATTTAAGTGAAAGATCAACAGAGAAATCATAATCAGGATCATTGATGCATATAGGAGATGTAGCAAATTCAGGATCAGGAACAGTCTTGTTCTTCAAGGAGTGTTTTTCAAGCAGCTTCTTAATAGCTTCAGGGTCAGAGTCGGCAAACTCTGTCAGTTCCCTGCATAAATCATCATCAAGCATAATGTAATCATCATCAAGGAGTCTCTCCTTGAGTTTACTCAAATCAGGATAATCATAAGTTCCACCAATGGGGTAGCGAGTAACAGGAATTTCAATTCCATATTTTTTTTTGCAACAGCAATCTATTTCTCAAGGGCATAACCAAGTGAACTAATATCATCAAGAGTAGTAGAGGCATCATCAAAAGTATCGGACATAGTAACAGATTCAGTAGAAGCATCATGTGGTGGCGGTGAGGCAAACTTACTCATAACAGAAGGTGAATCAAGTGTAGCACTAGTGTTCAGAACAGTACCTCTTCTTGTAGTGGATAGTAAGATCGGAACCTTGGGGTCTCCTTTCTTACCCATAGCGGATGAAGTGCAGCAGGTAGGATACTTCAAGTAGACTTGTAAATATTGCTATGCTCCCTGGCAACGGCGCCAGAAAATGGTACTTGATAACCCTCAACCGTAAGGGATCGAGATAGTCTTCGCGGGTAAGAATAACCCAATTTATAGATTCGACACACGGGGAGCCAAAGAGTATTTATAAGCTTTGACACTTGAGTTGTCAATTCAACCGCACCTGAAATATACTTACTTGCAACAAAAGATAAGTGGTAACGGTGATATGATAGTGATGGTTGTAATAGTAAAAGTAAACAACAAAAGTAACAACTAATAACCAGCAGGATTTAAACACTGTAGGCTAGGGAGATGGATGGTTGGGCGCTGCATGGATGAGATATATCATGAATCTAACTTGGGGCAAGGCACACAGAAAAGTAATGATCATCTAGGCAAGTATCAAACATTAGGCATGTATCCCATAGGTAGTTGTACGTGCTTGCAATAAGAACTTGCACACCATCTTTTGTCCTACCATCCCGCTACGAACGGGGCCAAAAGGAACTTATGGAGATTAAGGTGCTCGTATCAAAGAGCACCAGAACAAAGCAATAAACTCAATGGATACATGGAATCCTCAAATTATGGACCATCCCCTTTGGTGTCCCAAGCTGTCACCTTTGGGATCGCCAGTTCCGGAACGTAATAGGTGCAAACAACTCATAGATAGGATCAAGAACACAAATATATTCATGCAAACACATATGGTTCAGATCTGAAATCATGGCACTCGGGCCCTAAGTGACAAGCATTAAGAGCAACAAGTTGAAGCAAAGATGATAAACACCATAGTAGATGATAGGCAACATGCCCCCAACAATCTGATAAACTATTACATGATCTAACTCACCCAATCCCTACCATCCCCTTTGCCTACAGCAGGGAATTACTCACACATGGAAGGAGAAGCCATGGAGGGAGGATGGAGTGGTGATGATGATGACGATGGCGACGATCTTCCCTCTCCGGAGGCCAAATCAGCCTCCAGATTAGCCCTCCCGAAGAAGAACAGAGGGTGGCGGCGCCTCCACGACGGAAACTGGGAAAACGACTTCTATTCTGGGGTTTTCTCGTCACGGGGATAAATACGGGTCAAAGTATGGCACCAGAGGGGGAAGGACCCGCCCAGGCGGCCTCCCGGCGCGGCCAGGGGTGGGGCCGCGCCACCAGGGCGCCTGGGGCCCCCCTGGCTCCCCTCTGGCCCCTCTTCTGGCACAAGGGCCCTTCGGGTGCGTGGATTTTCTGTGATTTTTCTTGGAATTTTTTGAGACACCTAAAAATCCGTTTTCCTGCACACAATAAAACCATACAGGCAGCTCTGCTGAAAACAGCGTCAGTCCGGGTTAGTTTAGTTCAAATCATGCAAGAATGAGGTCAAAACAATAGCAAAAGTGTTTGGAAAAGTAGATACGTTTGAGACGTATCAGTGCGCCACTAGCATGCCTTTTCCTAGTAGTGTCACTAGTTTTCTGGCCGATCCTCCCAAGGCACCCTCTCATGCTCAGCATCCTCGAGGAAGAGGCCGAGGAAGAGGTGGACGTGGAGGAAAGGCTAAGAGAAACCCGGTTCGGCCTCGCTCGCCACCACCTGTCGTGACACCACTTGACGAGGAACGGGTGGACGAGCTGATGCCTCACTCCCCTGTGTCTGAGGAGGAATGGATGGACGAGCCTGTGTCTCACTCCCCCGCGCTTGAGGACGAGCCGATGTCTCACTCTCCCGTGCCTGATGACGGGGAGGAGGAGGGTGATGGTTTAATTGCAGTTCCCGAGGGTCGGTCTGTGTTCCTGCGTGGTGCATCAAGGCTCCCGGAATGAGGGAAACCTGTCGAGCAAAGGCCGTGCATTACTCCATATGGAGTAAGGTAACTAACTTTGGCTTCCCATTTTTCTACCTTCAATGTATGCAACAATTGCTCATAACTTTGGCGTCTCGCTATGTAGCGGTTGGACGGAAGTTGGAGATGAGGAGGCGGGTAAGTACCGACACGTGAACATGACCATTGGGATCCTCCTTAAGGAGCATTTCCCTAGCATGGTTACTTTGCCAAGGGAAGGCAATGTTCCGGAGGTAGCATCAACTTGGGACCACTACAAAGCCTGTGAGGATGTTGGTACATTCAACAACATCGAGGTTCACAACAAAGCCGAGCGGGTCTTTGCTGCACTTTGGGTAATCATTAAGTTTAGTTCACACATTGCATATATATAATCCATAGCTAGTTAATTTCTAATCTCGTTTAATCTCATGTGTATTTGCAGGATTTCTATAGATGCGAGGATGGGAAGTTGCAGGAGGCACAAAGGAACGTCAACATTCATTGTAAGAAGCTTGTGCGCAATATGTTCTATGATGCACGCGTTATTGCCGTTCGTTCTTATAAGGCATCTCAGGGCTATAATATGGCTACTAAGAAACCAGCTATGAAAATCTTTCTTCACAAGGTGGAGTACATGCAGGTATATAAATCATGTTCATCCTTGTTATTTCCTCAATTTGCCGGCACTCATTTATTTTGACTTATATGAGATGCAAATGATCAATTAGGTTCTCCTAGATGGTGTGTTGATAAGGGGGAGTGTTGGGAGCGAATTGTGGACTACTGGTGTTCTAAAGAGTATATGTTGAAACACGTCGATTACAAAAATCGGCGAACGACAATGATTTATCCACCACACCATCAAGGCAAGTTGAACCTTAAGGGATTCAAGAAAATATGGGTACATCTTTCCTCCCATCGATTTGTTCTTCATAAGTTCTTTCTTGTCATACATGTTGCCAATCCTTGTGATGAAATTCTAATGATGTTGGTTTGGTTGCAGGGGCGTTACCACAAGGTTCCGGAGCCCAACCTTTTCGTTGGGTATGCTTTGTCCCATAAGGCACTTTACAGAAAAGCCACACCACATGACCCGTCTGACACATCGCCTGCGTACACCAACAAGACCGCCTACAATCGCCTGACCAAAGTTACAGAGGTGGCAAAAAAGCTGAGAGGGCCTGACTATGATGTGACATCGGAGCCCCTTGACCACGAGTTGGTTATGATCGCTGGACAGGGAAGGAAGCATGGCAAAGAAGCGATTGAAGGAGGCATGTTTCCTAGGTCCTCCACTCGCACTCTTCCTGTGTACAAGGCTCAACTAGGTCTGTCAAAATCTTTTGTATGTCAACGCGCGACTCCGGCAAGGGCTGAGATGGAGGTATTCTATAATAGTCTTTCTACCTATGATTTATCTAATTCTTACATAATGCTGGATTTGAAGATGCAATTGCGACCCCATATTTTGTAGTCTCTACTCGAGGAGAAGTTGGAAGAGGAGAGGCGACGGGCGGCGGAGGAGAGGGCGGAGGAGAGGCAACTAGCTGATGAGAGGACACAACAGGCGTTGTGCGCACAAAATACTCAAGACTTTCAGATGTTTACAGTTAGTTCCTTAATAGCCAAGCACAATTCCTTAATAGTCAACACATGTAGTCTTTTACTACCCGTACTTAACTTTCACTCCTCTTTAACATAATTTGCAGGCTTATTGCACCCAGTATGGTATGCCCGCTTTCGATAGGTCCGCCTTTACTCCATGCTCTACGGTTAGTTAACTGAAATACTTGCAAGGATCATTATTGCGTTTCTTTGTCCGAGTGTCATGGTAACCATGTAATGCTTCATGCAGTATCCATCGACCCATGGATCGAATAATGCTGGATCTTCACATGATCCTGGCTTAGGTGGCAATAACCTTGATGGTTCTCTGCATCTTTGAGATCTACTATGGTTAGTGCCTCCATATCTCATTTACAAGTAGAGACCACTTGAACATCTTCATGATTTAGAGATCATTTGAATATATGTCCATGATTTAGAAACTGACTAGTACATTTGACCCATTAGCTATGCATTATTGAAGCTATATATTTTCTTGATTTAGAGACCATTTGAAGCTATGTATTTATGATTTAGAGACCACCTGGAGATCTTCATTGTTTAGGGTGTTAAATTGAATTGAACTTATATCAAACCATTTGTATCACACGATGATTTAGAGACCACTTGAAGACCATTTGAACCATACCATTTCTACTTATTATCATGACTTAGAGATCTTCATGATTTAGAAACTTGCAAGTGTTGATTTATCACCATTCGAACCATTTGAAGATCAAACTTATAACTAGAGATCATTCATGAAGTTCTTTGTGATTTAGAGTGTTAAATTTGACATCTTCAAAATTTGACAAGTGTTAAAGAAACTCCATATGGGCTAGAAGCTATTTTTGTGGGAACTTGCAATGGAATATGAATATGGTGTGATATGGATCACTATTTATTTTGTTGGGTCTTCAAGTACTTTCTTTTGTATATTTGACATCTTCATGATTTAAAGCACCTTATTTTGTTATTGTGGACACGTAGCCCTTTATTTTATTGTTGTGCCAAAATTTGACATATGTGCATGATTTCTTCTTGTAGGTTGCCATATGGATGCTCTTTTGGACTATGATATGGGCATGCAAACATTTATCGTAGTGCGAAATATTATGTAGTGATGCCTGCTGTATATATATGTGAAATATTATGTAGTGATGCCTGCTATACATATTCATATGCTATGAAACATTTATATATGGACTGTGCTATATGGATGTGTTATGGACTGTGCTATATGGATGTGTTGTGGACTGTGCTATATGGATATATATATGGACTGTGCTATATGAATGTGTTATGGACTGTGCTATATGGATATGTATATGGACTGTCTATATGTATTCCATATATATATACTGTTATATTATCTATATGTATTCTCGTGTTCATTGTCTATATGTACTGTCATTTGTCTATTTATCTATATGTGTGAGGAATCATTACTGATCTGAATTTTTAAATAAAAAGAGTGCAGCCTCTTTGCCGTCATGTTCATGATGGCAAAAAAGGACGCGTGGCGCCCAGTGTACAGCCTGGCAGAAGGGTTTGCCGTCTATGCACAAGCAGATGACGGCAAATATACTAGCAAGTTTGCCGTGTGCTACAATATGAGCTGACAGCAAAAAGGATGGGTGGTTTTGCCGTCTTGTAGTCCCGCAACCGACATAAAAAAAAATCGTAGTTTGCCGTCTGGGCTACCATTGGGCTGACGGCAAAAAGAACTCACGCCGTCCGGTAGACATGCGTTCCGTCTATTTACTTTTTTTGCCGTGTAGGCATTCCGGCTAACGGCAAAAGGTGTTCACTGACGGAATTTTTTCTGCCGTCATCTCGCCATTGGGCTGACTGCAAAATGAGACTTTGCCGATTTTGAGTTTACCGACATATTTTGCCGTCATGGGCTGACGGCAAATTTTTTGCCATCTGTAATCCTTTCTTTGCCGTATGTAGTGTACTGACGGCAAAATGCCTGATTCCTGTAGTGTTAAAGCATTACTCTGTTCTTATGAACTTAATACTCTAGATGCATGCTGGACAACGGTCGATTTGTGGAGTAATAGTAGTAGATGCAGAATTGTTTCTGTCTACTTGTCACGGACGTGATGCCTATATATAATGATTATGCCTAGATATTCTCATAACTATGGGCTTTTCTATCAATTGCTCGAAAGTAAATTGCTCACCCACCATAGAATTCTGCTATCATGAGAGAAGCCACTAGTGAAACCTATGGCCCCCGGGTCTATTCTCATCATATTAATCTTCCATCTACTTTACTTTGTTTTATTTACTTTTTGTTCTTATACCAAAAATACCAAAAATATTATACTATCCTATGTATCAGATTTCACTTTCGTAAGTGACCGTAAAGGGATGGACAACCCCTTATCACGTTGGCTGGGAAGTTCTTATTTGTTTGTGCAGGTGCGAGGGACTCGCGCGTGGTCTCCTACTGGATTGATACATTGGTTCTCAAAAACCGAGGGAAATACTTACACTACTGTGCTGTATCACCCTTTCCTCTTCGAGGGAATACAACACAAGCTCGAGAAGTAGCAAGAAGAATTTCTGGCGCCGTTGCCAGGGAGATCTATGCAAAAGTCATATACCAAGTACCTACCACAAACTCTTATCCTTCATATTACATTATTTGCCTCTCGTTTTCCTCTCCCCACTTCACCCTTGCCGTTTTATTTGCCCTTCTTTTTCCGTGTGTTTATCGTTCGCTTGCGTCTTGTTTGCTTGTGTGTTGGATTGCTTGCTTGTCACTATGGCTCAAAACAATACCAAATTGTGTGACTTTTCCAATAGCAACAATAATGATTTTATTAGCACCCCAATTGCTCCTATTACCGATGCTGAATGTTGTGAGATCAATGCTGCTTTGTTGAATCTTGTCATGAAAAATCAATTTTCTGGCCTTCCTAGTGAAGATGCCGCTACCCATCTAAACAACTTTGTTGATCTGTGTGATATGCAAAAGAAGAGGATACGGATAATGATATTGTAAAATTGAAGCTATTTCTGTTTTCACTTAGAGATCGTGCTAAAACTTGATTTTCCTCTTTACCTAGAAATAGTATTGATTATTGGAAAAAGTGCAAAGATGCTTTTATCTCTAAGTATTTAAGCAACGATATTACGAATTTTAAGCAACTAGATCATGAGCATGTTGCACAAGCTTGGGAGAGAATGAAATTAATCATACGTAATTTCCCTACACATGGTTTGAACTTATGGATGATTATCCAAAAAAAATATGTTGGCTTGAATTTTGCTTCTAGAAATCTTTTAGATTCGGCCGCGGGAGGCACTTTCATGGAAACTACCTTAGGAGAAGCTACCAAACTCCTAGATAATATTATGGTTAACTACTCTCAATGGCACACCGAAAGATCTACTAGTAAAAAAGTGCATGCTATTGAAGAGATTAGTGTTTTGAGTGGAAAGATGGATGAACTTACGAAATTATTTGCTACTAAGAGTGCTTCTTCTGATCCTAATGATATGCCTTTATACACGTTGATTGAAAATAATAATGAATCTTTGGATGTGAATTTTGTTGGTAGGAATAATTTTGGTAATAATGCTTATAGAGGAAACTTTAATCCTAGGCCATTTCCTAGTAATTCCTCTAATAATTATGGTAATTCCTACAATAACTCTTATGGAAATTTTGGTAAGACGCCCTCTGAATTTGAAACTAGTGTTAAAGAGTTTATGAATTCGCAAAATAATTTCAATGCTTTGCTTGAAGAAAAATTGCTTAAGATTGATGAGTTGGCTAGAAATGTGGATAGAATTACTCTTGATGTTGATTCTTTGAAACTCAGATCTATTCCACCCAAGCATGATATCAATTAGTCTCTCAAAGCCATGAGAATTTCCATTGATGAATGCAAAGAAAGAACCGCTAGGATGCGTGCTAAAAAGGATTGCTTTATGAAAACATGTTCTTCTAGTTATCATGAAAATAAAGATGAAGATCTGAAAGTTATTGATGTGTCTCCTATGAGATCCTTG
Source organism: Secale cereale (assembly GCA_902687465.1). Lineage (NCBI taxonomy): Eukaryota > Viridiplantae > Streptophyta > Magnoliopsida > Poales > Poaceae > Secale > Secale cereale. The sequence goes on along the minus strand of LR738710.1, from coordinate 604,671,802 downwards.
TTTTCTAGTATGAATCTTGATAAAGATGGGACTGGAGATGAGTCTACTTTAGTTAAAAGGCATCCCAATGATTCAGAGTTTTTAGATCTTGATGCTAAAATTGTTAAAAGTGGGATTGAAGAGATTAAAACTTTGCATAGTGATGAACCCACTATTTTGGATTTCAAGGGATTCAATTATGATAATTACTCTTTAATAGATTTTATTTCCTTGTTGCAATCCGTACAAAATTCTCCGCATGCTTATAGTTAAAATAAAGAATTTACCAAACACATAGTTGATGCTTTGATGCAATCTTATGAAGAAAAACTTGAATTAGAAGTTTCTATCCCTAGAAAGCTTTATGATGAGTGGGAACCTACTATTAAAATTAAAATTAAAGATCATGAATGCTTTGCTCTGTGTGATTTGGGTGCACGTGTTTCTACAATTCCAAAAACTTTGTGTGATTTGTTAGGTTTCCACGAGCTTGATGATTATTCTTTAAATTTGCATCTTGCAGATTCTACCATTAAGAAACCTATGGGAAGGATTAATGATGTTCTTATTGTTGCCAATAGGAATTATGTGCCCGTAGATTTCATTGTTCTTGATATAGATTGCAATCCTTCATGTCCTATTATCCTTGGTAGACCTTTCCTTAGAACGATTGGTGCAATTATTGATATGAAGGAAGGAAATATTAGATTCCAATTTCCGTTAAGGAAAGGCATTGAACACTTTCCTAGAAATAAAATAAAATTACCTTATGAATCTATTATGAGAGCCAATTATGGATTGCCTACCAAAGATGGCAATACCTAGATCTATTCTTGTATCGTGCCTAGCTAGGGGCGTTAAACGATAGCGCTTGTTGGGAGGCAACCCAATTTTATTTTCCTTGTTTTTGCATCTGTTTAGTAATAAATATTGCATCTAGCTTCTGTTTAGATGTGGTTTTGTGTTTTAATTAGTGTTTGTGCCAATTAGAACCTTTGGGAAGACTTGTGTGAAGTTTATATGACCATGCTGTAAAAAACAGAAACTTTAGTGCTCACGAGATTGGCTGTAAAGTTTTACTGGAGAGTGCTATTTAGTTAATTCAATTTTTCAGATGATTAATATACAAATTCCTCAGGTTTAACAATTTATTTCCCATTTTTTGGAGGTACAGAAGTATTCGAAAGTTATAGATTACTACAGACTGTTCTGTTTTTGACAGATTCTGTTTTTCATGTGTTGTTTGCTTATTTTGATGAATCTATGAGTAGTATCGGAGGGTATGAATCATAGGGAAGTTGGAATACAGTAGGTTTAATACCAATATAAACAAAGAATGAGTTCATTACAATACCTTTGAGTGGTGGTTTGTTTTCTTATACTGACGGAGCTCACGAGATTTTGGCTAAGTTTTGTGTTGTGAAGTTTTCAAGTTTTGAGTATGGCTTTGATGGACTATGGAACAAATAGTGGCAAGAGCCTAAGCTTGGGGATGCCCAAGGAACCCCAAGGTAAAATTCAAGGACAACCAGAAGCCTAAGCTTGGGGATGTCCCGGGAAGGCATCCCCTCTTTCGTCTTCATCTATCGGTAACTATACTTGAGACTATATTTTTCTTCACCACATTATATGTGTTTTGCTTGGAGCGTCATGTATGATTTGAGTCTTTGCTTTTTAGTTTGTCACAAACATCCTTGCTGGACACACCTTTTGAGAGAGATAAATATGAATTAGAATTTATTAGAATACTCTTTGTGCTTCATTTATATCTTTTGAGCTAGATAGTTTTGCTCTAGTACTTCACTTATATCTTTTAGAGCATGGTGGTGGTTTTATTTTGTAGAAATTGTTGATCTCTCATGCTTAACTTATATCCTTTTTAGAGTCTTTATAGAACAGCATGGTAATTTGCTTTGGTTATAAAACTAGTCCTAATATGATAGGCATCCAAGATGGGTATAGTAAAAACTTTCATATAAAGTGCATTGAATACTATGAGAAGTTTGATACTTGATGATTGTTTTGAGATATGAGGATGGTGATATTAGAGTCATGCTAGTAGAGTAGTTGTGAATTTGATGAATACTTGTGTTGAGGTTTGTAAGTCCCGTAGCATGCACGTATGGTAACCGTTGTGTGACAAATTTGAAGCATGAGGTATTTCATTGAGTATCATCCTGTGTGTGGAGGTCAGGATCACGCGATGGTTAACTCCTACCAACCCTTCCCCTAGGAGCATGCGTGTAGTACTTAGTTTTGATGACTTGTAGATTTTTGCAATAAGTATGTGAGTTCTTTATGACTAATGCTCAGTCCATGGATTATACGCACTCTCACCCTTCCACAATTGCTAGCCTCTCTTCTACCGCGCAACTTTCGCCAGTACCATACACCCATCATATACCTTCCTCAAAACAGTCACCATACCTACCTATCATGGTATTTCCATAGCCATTCCGAGATATATTGCCATGCAACTTTCCACCGTTCCATTTGTTATGACACACTTCATCATTGTCATATTGCCATGCATGATCATGTAGTTGACATCGTATTTGTGGCTAGGCCACCATGCATATTTTTTCATACATGTCACTCTTGATTTATTGTACATCCTGGTACACCGCCGGAGGTATTCATATAGAGTCATACTATGTTCTAGTATCGAGTTGTAAATAAATATAAGTGTGATGATCATCATTATTAGAGCATTGTCCCAAAGAAAAGAAAAAAAGAAAAAAAAGGAAGGAAAGGCCAAAGAAAAAAGAAAGGCCCAAAAAAAAGAAGAAAAGAAAAAGGGACAATGCTACTATCTTTTTCCACAGTTGTGCTTCAAATTAGCGCCATGATCTTCATGATAGAGAGTCTCTTGTTTAGTCACTTTCATATACTAGTGGGGATTTTCATTATAGAACTTGGCTTGTATATTCCAACGATGGGCTTCCTCAAATGCCCTAGGTCTTTGTGAGCAAGCAAGTTGGATGCACACCCACTTAGTTTCTTTTGTTGAGCTTTCGTAAATTTATAGCTCTAGTGCATCCGTTGCATGGCAATCCCTACTCACTCACATTGATATCTATTGATGGGCATCTCCATAGCCCATTGATACGCCTAGTTGATGTGAGACCATCTTCCTCCTTTTGTCTTCTCCACAACCACCACTCTATTCCACATAGTGCTATATCCATGGCTCACGCTCATATATTGCGTGAAAGTTGAAATAGTTTGAAAAAATTAAAGTATGAAACAAGTGCTTGGCTGAAACCGGGGTTGTGCATGATTGGAATATTTTGTGTGACGAAGATGGAGCATAGCCTAACTATATGATTTTGTAGGGTTGAACTTTCTTTGGCCATGTTATTTTGAGAAGACATGATTGCTTTGTTAGTATGCTTGAAGTATTATTATTCTTATGTCAATATGAACTTTTATCTTGAATTTTTCGGATCTGAACATTCGTGCCACAACAAAGATAATTACATTGAGAATTATGTTAGTTAGCATTCCACATCAAAAATTCTGTTTTTATCATTTACCTACTTGAGGACGAGAAGGAATTAAGCTTGGGGATGCTTGATACGTCTCCAACGTATCTATAATTTTTGATTGTTCCATGCTAGTATATGTTCTGTTTTGGATGTTTAATGGGCTTTATTATACACTTTCATATTATTTTTGGGACTAACCTACTAACCCAAGGCCTAGTGCAGATTGCTGTTTTTTCCTATTTCAGAGTTTCGCAAAAAAGGGATATCAAATGGAGTCCAAACGGAATGAAACCTTCGGGAGAGTTATTTTTGGAACCGTATCTACCCAGAAGACTTGGAGTACACGCGAGGGAACGAAGGAGGTGGCCACGAGGGTCCAGGGCGCGCCCCCACCCTCATGGCCCCCCTCTGGCTCCCCCGATGCCCTCCTTCCTCCTATATATATCCATGTACCCTGAAAGCATCGAGGCAATAGAGAAAATCCTAATTCCACCGCTGCTACCTTCTGTTCCCGTGAGATCCCATCTTGGGGCCTATTCCAGAGCTCCGTCTGAGAGGGGATCTACCACGGAATGCTTCTACATCAACGCCATAGCCTCACTAATGAGTTGTGAGTAGTTTACCACAGACCTTCGGGTCCATAGTTATTAGTTAGATGGCTTCTTCTCTCTTTTTGGATCTCAATACAAAGTTCTCCTCGATCTTCGAGGAGATCTATTCGATGTAATCTTTTTGCGGTGTGTTTGTCGAGATCCAATGGATTGTGGGTTTATGATCAAGATTATCTATGAACAATATTGGATTCTTTTCTGAAATCTTTTATGTATGATTATAATACCCTTGCAAGTCTCTTCGAATTATTGGTTTGGTTTGGCCTACTAGATCTCTAGTTCTTGCAATGGGAGAAGTGCTTGGCTTTGGGTTGAATCTTGCGGTGTCCTTTCCCAGTGACAACAGGGGCAGCAAGGCACATATTGTATTGTTGCCATCGAGGATAAAAAGATGGGGTTTATATCATATTGCTTGAGTTTATCCCTTACATCATGTCATCTTGCTTAAGGCGTTACTCCCTTCTTATGAACTTAATACTCTAGATGCATGCTGGATAGCGATCGATGTGTGGAGTAATAGTAGTAGATGCAAAATCGTTTCGGTCTACTTCTCACGGACGTGATGCCTATATATAATGATCATGCCTAGATATTCTCATAACTATGCGCTTTTCTATCAATTGCTCGACAGTAATTTGTTCGCCCATCGTAGAATTCTACTATCATGAGAGAAGCCACTAGTTAAACCTATGCCCCCCCGGGTCTATTCTCATCATATTAATCTTCCATCTACTTTACATTGTTTTATTTACTTTCTGTTCTTCTACCAAAAATACCAAAAATATTATACTATCCTATCTATCAGATCTCACTTTCGTAAGTGACCGTAAAGGGATTGACAACCCCTTATCACGTTGGCTGCGAAGTTCTTATTTGTTTGTGCAGGTGCGAGGGACTCGCGCGTGGTCTCCTACTGGATTGATACCTTGGTTCTCAAAAACTGAGGGAAATACTTACGCTACTGTGGTGCATCACCCTTTCCTCTTCGAGGGAATACAACGCAAGCTCGAGAAGTAGCATGTGTTAAACCACAATGCAATGCCCGTCATATCATGGAGTGAAGCAGAGGCATGATAAGCAAGCTCCACAACGTCAAGAGGAGATAATGGTGAGAAGAGTGGTTCTACACGGCCGAGGTGCCACCGAGGAACCAGGAGGGTGTCCCCACCTTCTCGGCAGCGCCCCTGAAGAGGTTGCATTCCTGGACTACCAAGAACCTCGACTGGGGTACTAGGAGGATGTCATGCATACAAGAATTCAGAATAGAACCAAATATTATTCATAGATAAACTTCATCGTAAATCCACAATTCATCGGATCTCGGCAAACACACCACAAAAGAATATTACATCGAATAGATCTCAGAGAACATCGAGGAGAACTTTGTATTGAGAATCAAAGAGACAAAAGAAGCCATCTAGCTAATAACTATGGACCCGAAGGTCTGTGGTAAACTACTTACAGATCATCGGAGAGGCTATGGTGTTGATGTAGAAGCCCTCCGTGATCCATTCCCCCTCCAGCGGAGCGCCGGAAAAGGCCCCAAGATGGGATCTCATGGGTACAGAAGGTTGCGGTGGTGGAAAAGTGGTTTCGTTGCTCTCCCCGATGTTTCTAATGTATAAGGGTATATATAGGCGGAAGAAGTACGTCGGTGGAGCTACGAGAGGTCCACGAGGGTGGGGGCACGCCTACCCCCTGGGTGTACCCTCCTGCCCCGTGGTCGCCTCGTGGCGTTCCAGACTTCAACTCCAAGTCTTCTGGTTTTCTTCCGGTCCAAGAAAGATCCCCCCGAAGGTTTTGTTCCATTTGGACTCTGATGGCTTCTCGCCCCTCGTTGGTTACCCCAATTGGAAGGTTTGAGATGCAGTGTAGCGGTAGTTTTCCCTTGGCAAAGATACCAAGGATCGATTTCCCCTGAGACTCCAAGGTTCAACAAGAAGGTGTCAACTGCTAATGGCGCCAGATACTTAGCAATCAACTTGGACCTGCACACAGATACAAATAACTTTGCTCCCAACAAGTACAGAGAGGTTGTCAATCCCTCCGGCCTTGTCGTTTACAAAGGTTCAAACGCAAGAGATAATAGTGATAAATATTGCTGCAACTAGTAAGTAAAGACGGAAAGTAAATAGCGGATGTGATCAATGATGGTAATATGGATCGGGGCCCCATGATGTTCACTAGTGATGTCTCTCTCCCAAAAGACGATAAAACAGCTATGTGAGGTAAACGAATTACAGCTCGGCAATTGACAGAATTATGTGTGCAAACCAATGCTAACTATGTTGCAAGAAAGGTTGAGGTTCAAAGCATGGGCGGTACGCCAAGGTAAGTAGACCGAAATCCATCTGCATCTACTACTAATCATCCACCTTGAGATATCTATCCTGAACATCTCGCTAGTATTAAGTTGCGAGTCCCACCCATAGTGTAAACTCAAAGCAACAGACAACTGCATTAAAAGAACTTTGCGTAAAGTAAACAATCCTTGCACCCGCGAGTACAAGCACCATTGTTTTCCCCCTTGTGGCAACAGCACATCCCCTAGACTCATGTTTCTGTCACTCAAGCTAGTCATCGAGGGGCATGAACGCACAATCAAGCATAACGTTCCCTCTTGGAGTTACTACCTACTACTTGGCCAAAGCAATAAACAGCAACGGAGAACATGCAAGAATTACTCAAGAACATAAATATAAAAGAGGTAAATTAAATATATTACTCACACACAATCTGAACATAATCTCACAATCCATCGGATCCCAGCAAACTCAACATAGCAACATCATAAGGATTACATATGTGCCTCGATCATGTAGGGCAGCTCACGAGGTCTAATTAGTGAAGCACAAGAAGGGGAGGAGAACATCACATAGCTACTGGTCATGGACCCATGGTCCAAGGGAGACTACTCACAAATCATCCGGGAGGTGTCCATGGTGGTGGTTCTCCCCTCCGGCAGGGTGCCGGGAAGAGTTCTCCTGGTGCTCCCGATCTTGGAAGCACGGCGGCGGTGGAACAGAGATGAGATAGCGAAAAAGGGTTCCGTCCTCGAGGGTTTCAGGACGCGTGTTAAATATATGCCAAAGGGGGGCATCAGCGGAGGCCTGGGGGGCCCAGGCGCCCCCCCCGGCGCGGCCAGGAGGGGGGCCGCGCCACCAGGGCGCCTGGAGCCCTGGTGGCCCCCCCGGCCCTACTTCGGCCGTGTGGAAGCTTTCGGAATGCTGATTTTTTATATAATTTTTCTGGGATTTTTCTGGAAGTTTACGTGATGGGAAAACCTGAAATACAAAAACAGCAGAAAACAGAAACTGGCACTGGGGTGCACTGAGTTAATAGGTTAGTCCAAATATGATCAAAAGTTTATGGAAGTGTATAAATATAATAGCAATATCACCCAAAAGAGGCATGGAGCAAGCAGAAATTATAGATATGTTTTAGACGTATCAACATCCCCAAGCTTAATTCCTGCTCGTCCTCGAGTAGGTAAATGATAACAAGAATAATTTCTGTGGTGACATGCTATTAACCATATAAGAACTTTTTATAGTCACATGACAAAAGCTTACTGAGACAATGAATCCGTAGTAATTAAGTTGCCTCATGAGAGAATCACAAAGAACTGAAAGTTTTACAATATGATACTGAAACACTCACAAGATTTGTAATGAGCATGGTGTGCAAATATGATAAAGTGATATCTTGCTTGCCCCCTTTAGTGAAGCAAAACATAAATGCAGGGGCACCTGCAAGGTTTAAGTGACGACTAGATACAATGATTTCAGAATAAACGATATCACAATCATGCAAAAGACAATGCTACTTTGGGACAATGCACATTACACTCAGAATGACAATCATGCTCTTAATAGTTGGTGCTTTTAAAAGAAGGTGGAGACTCTCAAACCGTGGCTTTTGTTGGCAAAGTTGAAAACCCGTAGTCGAAAACAAAGACAAATCATGTACCAGAGCTGTTGGTTTTAAAAACAGAGGTAATAATTATTTTTTTAAGATTATGCATGTTCCGTCAACGAATGCTAGCAGATAACTCAATCACTTCTTGAGATGGACAAGTTTCGAGGAACGGCTCCCGAATGAGGACGATCACATCCTCTTAATCTCCTTTGTTTATCACTGCCAAAGTTTTTTGATTTCTCATGAACAAAGCGTGAAGGAGGGTTTGTTTGTTATATTATTTTTGAGCCGGGCGCACTCTTTGCCAGTTCCTTCTCGTATTATGGGTTTGCACATTAGACATGCAATCCCGGGGTGAAGCTTGTCCAACTTAAAAAGATCATGAATTAACTACTACTTCCTCATGAACTAAAACAGAGGCACAAAAGAGGAATGCTTTTTTTTAATAATTTCGAGATGGTACATGAAAGTCTTCGCTAGGAATGGCAGGTAAATACCATGTATAGGAATGTATGGTGGACTCATATGGCATAACTGGTTTAAATGATTTTGGATGCACAAGCAGTCAGTCCGCTTAGTACAGGCGAAGGTTAGCAAAAGACTGGGAGCGACCAACTAAAAGAGCAATGACGGTCATAATCATGCAGAGCGACAAAGCAACATTGAATCAGGCATGGAAGTTATATCGCTACTCAGAAACAAAAGATCATCAAGGCTTGACATACTTTCTTTACAGTCTTAAATATGCGTGAGCATACGCCAAGTCAATCAAAATAAATTCTTGAAGGAAGATATTACTAAACCATACCACATGATAGGCAAACAAATCATGTTGGTACCCCAATAACACATTGAGAACCCCCCAGCTATTTGAGACTAACCATAAGAAAACATGAACTACTAGGCATCATTATGCACATAGCATTTTATCATAGACATATCGACCAATGCAACAGAGGCCAACTCTCTTAATAAGATAAGCATGATAACTAAAGAGAGTTCCAACGACCAACTAAACAAAAGATCTTTAAAAAGATAAGCATGAAAACTAAGAGCTGAACATGATAGTAGCTATTGAAAGACAAAGAACTCACACAACAAAGATAGACATGAAAATTCTATGTTATGTTCTAGGTTGAAGTGGAGCGTGTTTCTCTCCCACACAAAGAAAGCTGAGTTCCAACTCGTTATGAACAGCAAGCAAAGCAAAAGAAAACTAAAAAGGAAACTAAAAGCAAGACGCTCCAAGCATAGCACATAACACATGAAGTGATAAAAATATAGTGGAACGAAAGACGAACTGATAATGTTGATGGAGAAGGGGATGCACGGGGGCATCCCCAAGCTTAGACGCTTGAGTCTTCTTGAATATTTCTTGGGGGTGCACGGGGGCATCCCCAAGCTTGAGCGTTTGACACTCCTGAATCTTTTTATCATCTTCCCTCGCACACTTGAAAACTCCCTTCATACATAACTCATCATAATCTTATTAGCGAGGTTAGTACCCATAATAATATAATTGTTCCTTGCTGGAAATAAGGATATTCTTGAAGGTCTACTGTTTCTCAAGATTGCCAAAAGGTTTTTGCAAAGAAAAAGCAAGCTCAAGGTTTGCAAAATGAAGGAAAGGCAAAACAGTGCAGAATCTATGAAAAACAGACCAGCAGGTAGTAAGTGATTTTTTCGGGGCACTTCTGCAACTCTAATAAAAAAACTCAGAACAGACGCCCGAAAGACAATTGTATAGAGCACGCTGTCAAAAAAATTCAGACCAAAAAGGTGATCTGGTTATTTTATACGAATTTTTCTGTCCAAGGACAGAATCTGTTTTCTGGACTGTACGTCAAAACTTTTGAACTTTCTTGCAATCAGAGGCTAAACTTGGCACAAAGCTGAAAAGAAAAGATACAATGATGATGCTACTGTAGTAACAAACATCAAGACCACTAAAACTGAAAGAACAAACTGAAAGCAAAGATAACAAGGGTTGTCTCCCTAGAGCTCTTTCTTTATAGCCATAAAGATAGGCTTAAGACTTTAATGATGCTCTCGTAGGAATAAGAGTTGAAGAACAAAAGAGAGCATCAAGAAGCAAATACCAAACACATTTAAGCCTAACATGCTTCCTATGCATAGGAATATTGCAATACAATAATTCATTGAAGCACATAGCAATAAGCATAGGAAGACAAAACAAGTGCAGCTTCAAAACCTTCAACATAAAGAGAGGGAACTTGATATTATTGAAATATCTATAAGCATATGTTCCCTTCCCATAATAATTTTCAGTGGGATCACGAATAAACTCAACAATATAAGCATCACATAAAGCATTGTTAGCATGATCCACATGCAAAAAGGTATCATTACTCTTCATATAAGCAAAATCTTTCTTATTAGGAATAGTGAGAGTAAAGCAATCATAACCATGATGGTAATCATTGTATTTAGGAGGCATATCATAATCATAATAAATTTTATCCTCAATAGTAGGTGGACTGAAAACATCATATTCATCAAAGTAAATTTTCTCTTCAAAAGTTGGGGGACTAAAAATATCATGTTCATCAAAAGTGTCATCCCCAAGCTTAGAGCTTTCCATGTCATAAGCAATATTGATATTCAAAGAAAGCATACTAATAACATCACCACCATCATGATTGTTATGCAAATAATAAAGTTCCATATGTTTTTTAATTTTCTCTTCAAACACATCATGTCCCAAAGCAAGGTAGAGCTTATAAAGCTCTCTCATATTTTTGTTGTTTTCCATTAAGCAAAACTAGTGAAAAGACATAAAGAAAACTGAAAGGTAAACTAACAAGACTAAAAAGCAAAGGTAAAAGATAGCGTGCAACTCCCCTATCTTGAAGAGTGGAGTCCCCGGCAACGGCGCCAGAAAACTTTGCTTGATGGCTTCTCGCCCCTCGTTGGTTACCCCAAGTGGAAGGTTTGAGATGCAGTGTAGCGGTAGTTTTCCCTTGGCAAAGATACCAAGGATCGATTTCCCCTGAGACTCCAAGGTTCAACAAGAAGGTGTCAACTGCTAATGGCGCCAGATACTTAGCAATCAACTTGGACCTGCACACAGATACAAATAACTTTGCTCCCAACGAGTACAGAGAGGTTGTCAATCCCTCCGGCCTTGTCGTTTACAAAGGATCAAACGCAAGAGATAATAGTGATAGATATTGCTGCAACTAGTAAGTAAAGACGGAAAGTAAATAGCGGATGTGATCAATGATGGTAATATGGACCGGGGTCCCATGATGTTCACTAGTGATGTCTCTCTCCCAAAAGACGATAAAACAGCTATGTGAGGTAAACGAATTATAGCTGGGCAATTGACAGAATTATGTGCGCAAACTAATGCTAACTATGTTGCAAGAAAGGTTGAGGTTCAAAGCATGGGCGGTACGCCAAGGTAAGTAGACCGAAATCCATCTGCATCTACTACTAATCATCCACCTTGAGATATCTATCCAGAACATCTCGCTGGTATTAAGTTGTGAGTCCCACCCATAGTGTAAACTCAAAGCAACAGACAACTGCATTAAAAGAACTTTGCGTAAAGTAAACAATCCTTGCACCCGCGAGTACAAGCACCGTTGTTTTCCCCCTTGTGGAAACAACACATCCCCTAGACTCATGTTTCTGTCACTCAAGCTAGTCATCGAGGGGCATGAACCCACAATCAAGCATAACGTTCCCTCTTGGAGTTACTACCTACTACTTGGCCAAAGCAATAAATAGCAACGGAGAACATGCAAGAATTACTCAAGAACATAAATATAAAAAAGGTAAATCAAATATATTACTCACACACAATCTGAACATAATCTCACAATCCATCGGATCCCAGCAAACTCAACATAGCAACAGCATAAGGATTACATATGTGCCTCGATCATGTAGGGCAGCTCACGAGGTCTAATTAGTGAAGCACAAGAAGGGGAGGAGAACATCACATAGCTACTGGTCATGGACCCATGGTCCAATGGAGACTACTCACAAATCATCCGGGAGGTGTCCATGGTGGTGGAGAGGCTCCCGATGGTGGTTCTCCCCTCCGGCAGGGTGCCGGGAAGAGTTCTCCTGGTGCTCCCGATCTTGGAAGCGCGGCGGCGGCGGAACAGAGATGAGATCGCGAAAAAGGGTTCCGTCCTCGAGGGTTTCGGGACGCGTGTTAAATATATGCCAAAGGGGGGCATCAGCGGAGGCCTGGGGGGCCCAGGCGCCCCCCCCCCCCTGGCGCGGCTAGGAGGGGGGCCGCGCCACCAGGGCGCCTGGAGCCCTTGTGGCCCCCCTCCGGCCCTACTTCGGCTGTGTGGAAGCTTCCGGAACGCTGATTTTTTATATAATTTTTCCGGGATTTTTCTGGCAGTTTACGTGATGGGAAAACCTGAAATACAAAAACTGCAGAAAACAGAAACTGGCACTGGGGTGCACTAAGTTAATAGGTTAGTCCAAATATGATCAAAAGTGTATGAAAGTGTATAAATATCATAGCAATATCACCGAAAAGAGGCATGGAGCAAGCTGAAATTATAGATACGTTTTAGAGGTATCAGACTCTGTTTGGTATTTCTTTTCTGCAAAACACTGAAATAGGCAAAAAAAATACAGGAATTGGCACTGGGCCTTCGGTTAATAGGTTAGTCCCAAAATTAATATAAAAGAGCATATTAAAGCCCATTAAACATCCAAAACAGATAATATAATAGCATGGACCAATAAAAAGTTATAGATACGTTGGAGACGTATCAAGCATCCCCAAGCTTAATTCATGCTCGTCATCGAGTAGGTAAATGATAAAAACAGAATTTTTTATGTGGAATGCTACCTAACATAATTATCAATGCAATTTTCTGTATTGTGGTATGAATGTTCAGATCCGAAAGATTCAAGACAAAAATTTAATACTGACATAGAAATAATAATACTTCAAACATACTAACAAAGCAATTATGTCTTCTCAAAATAACATGGCCAAAGGAAGTTCATCCCTACAAGATCATATAGCTTGGCTATGCTCCATCTTCGTCACACAAAATATTCAAATCATGCATAACCCCGGTTTCAGCAAAGCAATTGTTTCATACTTTAGTATTCTCAAACTTTTTCAACTTTCACGCAATACATGAGCGTGAGCCATGGATATAGCACTATAGGTGGAATAAAATGGTGGTTGTGGAGAATACAAAAAGGAGGAAGATGGTCTCACATCAACTAGGCGTATTAATGGGCTATGGAGATGCCCATCAATAGATATCAATGTGAGTGAGTAGGGATTGCCATGCAATGGATGCACTAGAGCTATAAATGTATGAAAGCTCATTTCGCAAAAAAATGTATGAAAGCTGAACAAAAGAAACTAAGTGGGTGTGCATCCAACTTGCTTGCCCACGAATACCTAGGGCATTTGAGGAAGCCCATCTTTGGAATATACAAGCCACGCTCTATAATGATCATTCCCACTAGTATAAACAAGAGACTCTCTATCATGAAGATCATGGTGCTACTTTGAAGCACAAGTGTGGAAAAAAAAGATAGTAGCATTGTCCCTTCTCTCTTTTTCTCTCTCTTTTTCTTTTCTTTTTATTAGCTTCTTTGGCCTTTCTTTTTTTCCTTTTTTTAAATTTTTTTCATTGGCTTCTTTGGCCTTTCTCTTTTTTTCTCACACGGGACAATGCTCTAATAATGATGATCATCACACTTCTATTTCTTTTACAACTCAAGGATTACAACTCGATACTTAGAACAAAATATGACTCTACATGAATATCTCCGGCGGTGTACCGGGATGTGCAATGAATCAAGAGTGAAATGTATGAAAAAATTATGAATGGTGGCTTTGCGACAAATACAATGTCAACTACATTATCATGCAAGGCAATATGACAATGATGGAGTGTTTCATAATAAACAGAACGGTGGAAAGTTGCATGGCAATATATATCGTTATGGCTATGAAAATGCTATAATAGGTAGGTATGGTGGCTGTTTTGAGGAAGGTATATGGTGGGTGTATGGTACCGATAAAAGTTGTGCGGTACTAGAGAGGCTAGTAATGGTGGAAGGGTGAGAGTGTGTATAATCCATGGACTCAACATTAGTCATAAAGAACTCACATACTTATTGGAAAAAATCTACAAGTCATCAAAACCAAGCACTACACGCATGCTCCTAGGGGAAGGGTTGGTAGGAGTTAACCATCGCACGATCCCGACCTCCACACAAAGGAAGACAATCAAAGAAATACCTCATGCTTTAAATTTGTTACACAACGATTACCATACGTGCATGCTACGGGACTTGCAAACCTCAACACAAGTATTTCTCAAATTCACAAATACTCTACTAGCATGACTCTAATATCACCATCCTCATATCTCAAAACAATCATCTAGCATCAAACTTCTCATAGTATTCAACACACTTTATATGGAAGTTTTTATTATACCCATCATGGATGCCCATCATATTAGGACTAGTTTTATAGCCGAAGCAAATTACCATGCTGTTCTAAAAGACTCTCAAAATAATATAAGTGAATCATGAGAGATCAATAATTTCCATAAAATAAAACCACCACCTTGCTCTAAAAAGATATAAGTGAAGCACTAGAGCAAAATTATCTAGCTCAAAAGATATAAGTGAAGCAGATAGAGTATTCTAATAAATTACGATTCATGTGTGTCTCTCCCAAAAGGTGTGTACAACAAGGATGATTGTGGTAAAATAAAAAGCAAAGACTCAAATCATACAAGACGCTCCAAGCAAAACACATATCATGTGGTGAATAAAAATATAGACTCAAGTAAAGTTACCGATAGACGAGGACGAAAGAGGGGATGCCTTCTCGGGGAATCCCCAAGCTTAGGCTTTTGGTTGTCCTTGAGTTTTACCTGGGTGACTTGGGAATACCCAAGCTTAGGCTCTTGCCACTCTTTATTCCATAGTCCATCAAATCCTTACCCAAAAACTTGAAAACTTCACAACACAAAACTTAACAGAAAATCTCGTGAGCTCCGTTAGTATAAGAAAACAAACCACCACTTTAAGGTACTGTATTGAACTCATTCTTTATCTACATTGGTGTTAAGCCTACTTTATTCCAACTTATCTATGGTTCATACCCCCCGATACTACTCATAGATTCATCAAAATAAGCAAACAACACACGAAAAACAGAATCTGTCAAAAGCAGAACAATCTATAGCAATCGGTAACTTTCGAATACTTCTGTAACTCTAAAAATTCTGAAATAAATTGGTGGACGTGAGGAATTTTTCTATTAATCATCTTCAAAAAGAATCAACCTAAAAGCGCTCTCCAGTAAAAAATGACAGCTAATCTCGTGAGCGCAAAAGTTTCTATTTTTTACAGCAAGATCGCAAAGACTTCACCCAAGTCTTCCCAAAGGTTCTACTTGGCACAAACACAGGGCCTGTTTGGGACTACTCCGCTTCTCAAAATTCAGCTCTGCTCTAGAAAACACAATCCAAACGGGGTAGCTCCACAATATGCTGCTCCACAAAAAAACTAGAATCTGGGGTCCAACTCCTTGTTTTTTGTGAAGCTCTCTAGGGGGTGCTTCAAGAGAATCTAGAAGCTGGAGTTGGAGGAAAATTACCCACCACTGCCACCAGTAAGTGGCTACCCCTTCGTCAGCCAATCAAATAGATCCTTTCCACCAAATTCTCATTCTTGAAGCTGGAGTTAACTGGAAGCCAAACATTCTCTTTGGTGGAGCTGCAACTCCTCTGCGAAACTGCTCCAAAATGAATTTGATGGAGTAAAACTGAATTTCGTGGAGCGGAGCCGTCCCAAACAGGCCCTAATTAAAACATAAAACCACATCTAAACAAAAGGTAGATTAATTATTTATTACTAAACAGAAGCAAAAAATCAAAGAAAGTAAAATTGGGTTGCCTCCCAACAAGCGCTATTGTTTAACGCCCCTAGCTAGGCATAAAAATAAAAATAGATCTAGGTATTATCATCTTTGGTTTTTATCTTTTTAATGGGGTTATGCTCAAACCCAGGGGGTTCTTTACGTTTCCCTTCAAATTCAGAAATCTTTATATCTAAAGCATCCAACATCTTATTGCAAAGAGTGATCAACATATTCATACGGTGGAGGTTTCCGCTAACACTTTTGAGGGGTTCAATGGATTTTTGCAAAAAAATTGTTACTTCACATAGTTTCTCAAAAACTTGTGTCCCTTACTGAGTGTGTTGTAATTCCTTTTGTGGGGGTAAAATCCCTAATATTCCTTCTACTATCTCATAAGCATTGTTTGGATTAATCTTGATAAAATCCCCTTTAGCGGCAAAATCCAAGAGTTGCCTGTGGGGCATGTTTAATCCAACATAAAAATTACAGAGTAAAATCCCCTTCTATAGTGCAATTACGATAGGATTCTGTCATTCTATACCAAGCATATTTTAATTTTTCTCCATGTCACTGTTCAAAGTGAAGAACTTCAAAGTTATGGGACAAAGGAGGGGTGAAGGTGCTAGCCATGAGGGCGAAACAAACGATATAACACACAGACGCACAAGAATCAAGCGAAAAGAGGCGAACGGAAGAAGGGCGAGGAAAAGGCAAAGGTTTTTGAAAATCGTTTTAGAAGTGGGGGAGAGGAAAACGAGAGGCGAATGGCAAATAATGTAATGCGAGGGAGAAGATTTTGTGATGGGTACTTGGTATGTCTTGACTTGGCGTAGATCTCCCGGGCAACGGCGCCAGTAATATTCTTGCTACCTCTTAAGCATGCGTTGGTTTTCCCTCGAAGAGGAAAGGGTGATGTAGCAAAGTAGCGTAAGTATTTCCCTCAGTTTTGAGAACCAAGGTATCAATCCAGTAGGAGACAGCGCTCAAGTCACCTAGTACCTGCACAAACAATCAAGAACCTTGCAACCAACACAATAAAGGGGTTGTCAATCCCTTCACGGCCACTTGCAAAAGTGAGATCTGATAAAGATAATAAGATAAATATTTTTGGTATTTTTGTTGTATAGATTGGATAGTAAAGATTGCAAAATAAAATAAATAGGAAACTAGACTTGTAGATCGGAAACTTATATAATAGAAAATAGACCCGGGGGCCATATGTTTCACTAGTGGCTTCTCTCAAGATAGCATAAATTATGGTGGGTGAACAAATTACTGCCGAGCAATTGATAGAAAAGCGCATATTTATGAGAATATCTAGGCAATGATCATGAATATAGGCATCACGTCCATGTCAAGTAGACTGAAACGATTTTGCATCTACTACTATTACTCCACACATTGACCGCTATCCGGCATGCATCTAGAGTATTAATTCATAAGAACAGAGTAACGCATTAAGCAAGATGACATGATGTAGAGGGATAAACTCAAGAAATATGATATAAACCCCATCATTTTATCCTCGATGGCAACAATACAATATGTGCCTTGCTGCCCCTGCTGTCACTGGGAAAGGACACTGCAAGATTGAACCCAAAGCTATGAACTTCTCCCATTGCAAGAAAGATCAATCTAGTAGGCCAAACTACACCGATAATTCGAAGAGACTTGCAAAGATATGAAATCATGCATATAAGAATTCGGAAAAGAACCAAATATTATTCATAGATAAACTTCATCATAAATCCACAATTCATCAGATCTCGGCAAACACACAGCAAAAGAATATTACATCAAATAGATCTCCAAGAACATCGAGGAGAACTTTGTATTAAGAATCAAAGAGACAGAAGAAGCCATCTAGCTAATAACTATGGACCCGAAGGTCTGTGGTAAACTACTCACACATCATAGGAGAGGCTATGGTGTTGATGTAGAAGCCCTTGGTGATCGATTCCTCCTCTGGAGGAGCGCCGGAAAAGGCCCCAAGATGGGATCTCACGGGTACACAAGGTTGCGGCGGTGGAAAAGTGGTTTCGTTGCTCTCCTCGATGTGTCTAGGGTATAAGGGTATATATAGGTGGAAGAAGTACGTCGGTGGAGCTACGAGGGGCCCATGAGGGTAGGGGCACGCCTACCCCTCTAGGCGCTCCCTCCCGCCTCGTGGCGTTTCAGACTTCAACTCCAAGTCTTCTGGTTCGCTTTTGGTCCAAGAAATATCCTCCCAAAGGTTTCGTTCCATTTTGACTCCATTTGGTATTCCTTTTCTACAAAACACTGAAATAGGAAAAAACAGGAATTGGCACTGGGCCTTCGGTTAATAGGTTAGTCCCAAAAATAATATAAAAGAGCATATTAAAGCCCATTAAACATCCAAAACAAATAATATAATAGCATGGAACAAACAAAATTTATAGATATGTTGGAGACGTATCACCCATCTTCTGGTATATAAGGTCTTTTGACCTAGAAAAACATTAAAGAGAGGACTTTTGGGACGGAACACCCCCGTCTCGAGGAGGAACTTGGGCAGGAGCACTTTTGCCCTCTGGTTGAGCGATTCCACTGAGGGAACTTCCCTCCGGGAGGGGGACATCGAAGCCATCGTCATCACAAACAACCCTCTCATCTTTACGAGGCCAATCTCCATCAATATCTTCAACAACACCATCTCATCTCAAACCCTAGTTCATCTTTGATGTTTAATCTTTGTACCAGAACCTTAGATTGGTACCTGTGCGTGACTAGTAGTGTTGATTACATCTTGTAGTTCATTACTATATGGTTTATTTGGTGGGAGATTATATGTTCATATCTATTATGCTATTTAATACCCCTCTGATCTTGATCATGAATATTATTTGTGAGTAGTTACTTTTGTTCTTGAGGTCACACGAGAAGTCTTGTTGCAAGTAATCGTGTGAATTTGATATGTGTTCGATATTTTGATGATATGTATGTTGTGATTCCATTAGTGGTGTCATGTGAACGTCGACTACATGGCACTTCATCATCTTTGGGCCTAAGGGAATGCATTGTGGAGTAGTTATTAGATGATGGGTTGCTAGAGTGACAAAAGCTTAAACCCTAGTTTATGCGATACTTCGTAAGGGACTGATTTGGATCCATATGTTTAATCCCATGGTTAGATTTTATCTTAATACTTTTCTCATAGTTGTGGATTCTTGCGAGGGGGTTAATTACAAGTGGTAGGTTTGTTCAAGTAAGAACAACACCTAAGCACCGGTCCACCCACATATCAAATTATCAAAGTAGCAAACGAAAATCAAACCAACATGATTAGAGTGACTAGATGAAATTCCCGTGTACCCTCAAGAACGCTTTGCTTATTATAAGAAACCGTTTTGGCCTGTCCTTTGCTACAAAAGGATTGGGCTACCTTTCTGCACTTTATTTACTGTTACCGTTATTTGCTCATTACAAATTATCTTGCTATCAAACTACTTGTTACCGACAATTCCAGTGCTTGCAGACATTACCGTGCTGGAAATGGCTTGTCATTTTATTTTGCTACTCATTGGGTTTGACACTCTTACTTATCGAAAGGACTATGATTGATCCCATATACTTGTGGGTCATCAAGACTCTTTTCTAGCAGCGTTTCCGGGGAGCGAAGTGCTCTTGGTAAGTGGAAATCAGTAAGGAAAATTTTATATTACGTGTTGAAATTTATTATCACTTGTTACTATGGGTAACAATCCTTTGAGGGGTTTGTTCGGGTATCTTCACCTTAGCCAGAAGCACAATTAGTTGCCCCGAACCTACGGCACCAACTGAAAATATTGGTTATGAAATTCCTTCGGGTATGATAGATAAACTGCTAGCTAATCCTTATGCAGGAGACAGAACTGAACATCCTGATACGTACTTGATATATGGATAAAATTTGATGATTATCTAAGCTTGCAGGTTTACCCGGAGGTGAAGCTAAGAAGAAGTTTTTCCCTTTATCTTTAAAGGGAAAAGCATTGATGTGGTATAGGCTATGCGATGATATTGGATCTTGGAACTAAAATCGATTGAAATTGGAATTTCACGAAAAAAAATATCCTATGCATCTAGTTCATCGTGATCGGAATTATATATACAATTTTTGGCCTCATGAAGGAGAAAGTATCGCTCTAGCTTGGGGGATGCTTAAGTCAATGTTATATTGATGCCCCAATTATGAGCTCTCAAGAGAAATTATTATTCAGAATTTTTATGCTCGGCTTTCTCATGATAATCGATCCATGCTCGAGACTTCTTGTACTGGTTCTTTTATGAAGAAAACTATTGAATTCACGTGAGATCTTTTGGAAAGAGTTAAACGCAACTCTGAAGATTGGGAACTCGGCGAAGGTAAAGAGTTGGGTATTAATCTTTAGTTTAATAGTGTTAAATCTGTTATGAATATTGATGCTTTTCACAAGTTTAGCAGTAAATATGGACTTGCCTCTGAGATAGTAGCCTCTTTCTGTGAATCGTTTGCTACTCGTGTTGATCTCCCTAAGGAGAAGTGGTTTCAATATCATCCCCTTATTAAAGAAGAAATTAAAGAACCGGTAATAGCTAAAGATGAAACTATCATTTACAATGTTGATCCAGTTGTGCCTACTTCTTATATCGAAAAACCACCTTTCCCTGTTAGCATAAAGGAACATGGTAAGGTTTCAGATGTGGTTCACAAAACTAATATTAAAGCACCTAAACCGCCTGAAAAAATTAAAGTAGAACCTAGTGTTTCTATGGTTAAGGATCTCTTGGTCGATAATATTGATGGGCATGTTATTTATTTCGTTGGTAAAGCTCCTAGAGTTGCCAAACCCGATGAAAAAGATAAACTTATACTAGTAGTTGGCATGCCTGTTGTCTAAGTTAAAATTGGAGATCACTCCTATCATGGCTTATGTGATTTGGGTGCTAGTGTGAGTGCCATTCCTTTTACTTTATACCAAGAAATTATGAATGACATAGCATCCACTAAAATAGAAGACATTGATGCTAATATTAAACTTTAAAACCGAGATACCATCACACCACTTGGGATAGTTAGAGATGTTGAAGTCTTGTGTGGGAAAATAAAATATCCTACTGATTTTCTAGTTCTTGGCTCCCCACAAGATGAATTTTGTCCCATTATCTTTGGTAGAGCTTTCTTGAACATTGTCAATGCTCAGATAGATTTCGAAAAAGAAACTCTTAGTGTCAGTTTTGGTGACGTGTATCATTAGTTTAATTTTTTCAAGTTTAGTAGACAACCGCGTAATGAAGAATTACATAGAAAAGATGAAATAATTGGTCTTGCTTCTATTGTCGTGCCACCTACTGATCCACTAGAACAATATTTTCTAGACCATGAAAATGATGTGCACTTGCGTGAAAAAAATGAAATAGATAAAATATTCTTTGAACAACAATCTCTCCTTAAGCACAATTTGCATATTGAAACTCTAGGAGGTCCTCCTCCACCTAAAGGTGATCCTTTGTTCGAATTAAAGCAATTGCCAGACACTTTGAAATATGATTATCTTGACGAAAAAAGATATATATTGTTATTATTAGTGCTACCTTTCAGAACATGAAGAAAAAAGATTATTAAAAATTGTAGGGAAGCACCGTGCTGCTATTGGATATACTCTTGATGATCTTAAGGGCATTAGTCCCACTGTCTATTAGCACAAGACTAATATGGATCCTGATGCTAAACCCGTCGTTGATGACCAACGATGATTGAATCCTAAGATGAAAGAAGTGGTAAGAACATAAATATTAAAGATTCTGGAAGTAGGCAATTCTATCCCATGGCTGATAGTAGATGGGTAAGTCTTGGTCATTGGGTCCCTGAGAAGGAAGGTATTACCGTTGTTCCTGTGGGGACCCCGACTTAGAAGTCGAGATCACCGAATGCACGTGTACAGTGATCCCAGAGATCAATGCTCACTGAACACACAGAAGCTGAAATAACAAGAGTCTTACATCCATACAAATAGTCTTACACGAATTATGGCCAAGTCTTACATAGATAGAGCCTCACGGGCTGAATAGCAAATAACTCAAATAGCGGAAGTCTTCGATAACGGGTAGAACCCATGCCATCTGCCTTAACCCTACAGGCATTCTGACTGGGATAGCGTCCTAGTTCGCATGTTCGTCTCCAAAGAACTCTTCCTCATATTCCTGTTCTTCCATGCCTGGCCAATTAAATAACCAGTGGCAAGCCAATGAGTACTTTGAATGTACTCGCAAGCAACCCATGATGTGGTAACAATGCAATGGAACAATAATGAACAATCTAGCAAAAGGCTAGAATAAATATTCTACCATCAAATTTATGCATCAATAAACTCGCGTAACCTCGAAGACAGGTTACCGATATCAACATGAATGTGATTCAACTCATCGAGTCAAGTCACCACCTTGACTCATCACACACATACTATCACCGATGAAGTAAAATTCTGGACATAGTTTAAGTAGCACCACCCAACTGTCCTTGACCGCGGACACGGCTATTCGAATAGTTTTACACTCTGCAGAGGTTGTACACTTTACCCACAAGATCCGGGGAACTTCCGTGTCATCCACGACCCGCGGTACCTCAGGTACCCGGGGTAAGCACCCAGTCATTATCTTTCCTTAGACGACACTAACATAGAGTCCACTCGTTGGTACACGGCCCTCGGGTGCAAACAATAGATCACGGGACTTGCCCTAATTTCAATGTCACGCGTACCCGAAGGGACCAACGGTGTGTCCGGTGCCCTGTAAAAACAGTCATGGTCGTCTATCCAAGCACGACCCCATCCCGGGAAAGACCTCGAGTCTTCCCGTCACTAGTAATGCGGGCACCATGCTAGTATCGACCTAAGTAATTAATAAGGCCCCGTCCCATAAGGGGTAGTGTGGTTGCACATGTTCGGTTGGGACGGTAGTCACACATAAATCTAATCCATCATTTCACCATGCACGTGATTAATCGGCACATCACTTCTTCCTCAAGTGATGACCTAACACATCATCACCCTCGGGCATTAGGGGCACCCGATGGGTTCATGCAAAGATTTCAACTACGAAGGTTAAAATCACACATGCATCATTTAAGCTTCATGACCAACTATTTGCATGTCATCCAGCACTTAGCAAGATCAAGATCAAGCATGCATCATGTGGTGGTTTCAACTAGGTCACCACCGTGAATCTATCATCATGCATCGGAAACAACGGGTTCCGCAAAACAAGTGTATCATGGTCAAAGGCTGCTTGCCTGGATTGGCTTGGTCTTCAAAGGCTTCAACTCCTTCTCCTTCTCCTTCCACAGCAACTTCGTCAAATACTGGATCTATACGTCGCATAATAACAACGGAAAAATAAGGCCACAAATAAAACAGAAAAATCAAAGTGCTCAGAAAAATGTCAACTTATTTTTGTTAAATACTAGAGGAATTTCTAAGATGGGGAAAATTCATAGTTGGAGTTTTGGAGCAACAGAATGGATTCTATTGATTTTAGAACATGAGTTTTACTGCTTAAATTTGAATTTAAATTTGAACAGAACAAAAAAGTTTCTTAGATGTGAGTGAAAGTGGTACTATTAAATAGGTTGGAATATTACAAGATTTTAGGAGTTGGAATTATTTTATTTGGACCATTATTCTTTTCTGTAAAAATGTTTGAATTAATACAAAAAAGAAAAAGGAGAAAAAGACCTGTGCAACTGGGCCAGAGAGGCCACAGTGCACGGCCCAGGGCGGACCAGCCCAGCCACACGGGTGCCTGCGCGCGCACGTCAGGTTTTTGAACCTGACGGGCGGGGCCCGTCGGTCAGTGACTGAGAGGAGGGGGAGAGAGGTGTGGGGATGACAGGCGGGGCCCGCCTGTCATCTCCAACCTCACGGCCACGGCGACGGCGAGCTCACCAGCGAGGTTTCCGGCCACGGCGACGGCAACGGAGGGTAGGAATGGGTCCAGCGTCGAGTGGCGGATGTAGGGGTGGTGGTGCGGCACGTCGGGGAGGTCAGGTTCGCCGGCGGCGAGGTGGGACGACGGAGGCTCGTCGGGAGGTCGTTGCCCCGGTCGTTTCCGACTGCAACAGGAGGGGGAAACAGATGGGAAAGGGTCAGTGGAGCACGGCGGTTCTAGATCGGGCGAAAAGAAGGGCAGGGGAGGCCCGTACTGCGAGATCACCGGCGGCCCGACGCGGCGGAGCTCCGGTCGATCCCGAGTACTAGGACTTCCTGGGGAGGAATGGGTGGTGCTGGAGGGCTCAGTGAGGTGTGGTGGAGCTGCTGATGCTGCTGGAGAGGCCCGGGGGGGGGGGTCCTATTTATAGGGGGTCGACGGAGGCCCGTGGTCCAGTGCGCCGGCGAGCTCCGGCTCGAAGCTACAGCGCACAGGGGGCGAGGGGAATGAGTCCACGGAGTTGCTGGACGAGCTCCACGTCCAGTAGAGGTGAGAGGAGGAGCGGGGGAGCTTCTAGACCGCGCGCGCGTGCGAGGCAGAAGTGTGGCCGTTGCGGGCGGCCGGTGCGCGTGCGACGATGATCACTTGAGGGCGCAGGAGGAGGGGGGACAGCGCCGGGGCGGTCGCGGATGTCGAGGAGCATCGACTGGCGCGAGGGAGTGGCCCGAGGCTGTCGGGGGTGGCTGATTGGCTGGAGCTACAGTGCGTGGCCGCACTGTTGCGTGCTCCAGAGCGCGCGTATGGCTGGCACCTTCGTGCCCTCGCCGCTTTGGTCAAAACCAACGTGCCCAAGAGTGTCTAGAAGGTCAGGGGAGGAATAAAGAATTGGGCTAAGGCCTTGGATACCCTGGAGATGCTGAGAGAGAAAGAGGATGCTGGTGACTTGGTGAAAATTTGCTGTCTAGCAAGGTAAACTTGGGTTCTTACCCCTCAATCATGGAGCTGGGGTGCTGGGGAAGTTACTGGAGGTAGCCAGTAGCTGAATGATCATGTGGTAAAAAGTTGAGGCCATGGAGAAGAGTAAAAGTGATCAAGATGAGGGTTTTAGTAAAAAGCCAGAAGGTGTTTGATCAGTGTTTGGTCAAGCAAATGACCTCCACTTGACATGGCACTTAACAGGATTGAATAATATGTAAAAATAGGGTGCTTCACCAAATTTGGGCTCATTTGAAGAAACTAGCCAATGTAACTTTGGTGAACCCTAGAAAACAACAGAAACAGCTTCATCTTGATTGAGTCAACCTAATCATCTCCCCTTGATGCACCACTTGGTGTAGCATCATCATTTGGGGTATTGAGCAGGCCCACAAATTTTGAAGCTCCAGATAAAAAGTTGGTAATGTAAAGTTGTTCAAATTTGCATTTGAACAGAAAGGGTTTTGGGGTGATCTGATCAAGTTGCTCTATTCCAAATCTTGTGCCATTTGGTCTAGATTCCTTATTAGGCCATTCTAGCATGTGCACCAAGTTTGAGAGCATTTGGACAAGTTTGGCAATGTAAAGTTGCTCAAACTTCAAATATGGACAGAATGGTTATGAAGGGGTTTGAGGATGTTTTCTTGCTTCCCAAGGCATGGGACTTGGCAAGATCATAAAATATGTCATATATGACATGATAGAATTTCCCTGGAATTTTTGGAGAAAGTTTCCTTTGTAAATATTTCAAAAGCTTGAAATATCCAGAAAGGGTTTTAGAGGGTTTAGCCCATTATTTTGAATATGACCAAGTGTTGAAACTCTTATATATGGACAATATATGTCCTCTGAGTCTCCCTGAATTTTGGCAAATATTTTTGAAATAGTTAAATAATTTTCCCCTATTAAAGACCATTTCTGGCCTTAAGAAAAAGCTTTTAAATAAAATAGGAAAATAACTTTTAAAATTATACTTTTGTGGTTTCTGGGAGTCCTATGACTATTAGGTCTCAAATATACTTTTTGAAATAATTTTCTCACCCTAAATCAAGTACTTGCAGTGCAAATCTCAATTCAGGGGTTTTTGAAAAACTAAATTTATAAAATACTTTTTGGCCAAATTAATTTTGTAAGAAAATACTATACTGCTATATAACACTTGGCATGATCATTGGGCAGAAGTTTTGGGTATGGAGATGAATTCTACAAGAGGTCATAGTTGACTATAATGAGCACATGAAAAAGCATATGAAGAAAAACTCAATTCAAATAAAAGCCAAATGATGCCAAAAAAATTTGCTGGTCCAAATTTTCATGCTTCAAAGATACAAATAACATGTTACAAAATGCAGGGTGTGACAGTTCCTAATTATAAAAATGAACTTATTCCACAAGTAATTGTTACTGGCTATAGAATGGTAATTGATTTCAGAAAATTAAATAAAGTTGCTATAAAAGATCATTACACTTTGCCTTTTATTGATCAAATGCTAGAAAGATTATCTAAGCACGCGCACTTTTGCTTTCTTGATGGATATTCCGGTTTCTCTCAAATACATGTATCCCAACCTGATCAAGAGAAAACGACCTTTACTTGTCCTTTTGGAACCTATTCTTATAGACGTATGCCTTTTTGTTTATGTAATGCACATGCTACCTTTCAAAGATGTATGACTTATATATTCTCTGATTTTTGTGAAAAGATTGTTGATGTTTTCATGGATAATTTTTTCCGTTTACAGAACTTATTTTGATGATTGCTTAAGCAATCTTGATCGAGTTTTGCCGAGATGTGAACAAACTCATCATGCCTTGAATTGGGAGAAGTGCCACTTTATGGTTAATGAAGGTATTGTCTTGGGGCATAAAAATTTTGAACAAGATATTGAGGTGGATATAGCTAAAGTTGATGCAATTGAGAAAATTCCATGTCCTAAAGAAATTAAAGGTATTCATAGTTTCCTTGGTCATGTTGGTTTCTATGGGAGGTTTATTAAAGACTTCTCTAAAATTTCTAGGACATTTACTAATCTCATAAAAAAGGACATTCCTTTTGTTTTTATGATGATTGCATAGAAGCCTTAACTTCTACAACTATTGTTCAACCACCTGATTGGAACTTGGCTTTTGAAATTATGTGTGATGCTAGTGATTACGCTGTTGGTGCTGTTCTAGGACAAAGAGTTGATAAAAAATTAAATGTTATCCATTATGCTAGCAAAACTCTAGACAGTTTAGGAGTTGTGTTTGCTTGTGATAAATTCAGATCTTACATTGTTGATTCCAAGGTAATTATTCACATTGATCATGATGCTATAACATATCTTATGGAAAATAAAGATGCTAAACCTAGACTCATTAGGTGGGTTCTCTTGCCTCATGAATTTGATTTACATTTCACTGATAGGAAAGGAGCTGAGAACCCCGTTGTCGATAACATGTCTAAGTTAGAAAATATTCTCGATGACTCACTACCTATTGATGATAGTTTTCCTGATGAACAACTAGATGCAATAATTGTTTCTCATAATACTCCTTGGTATGCTGACTATGCTAATTACATTGTTGAAAAATACATACCGCCTAGTTTCACATACCAACAAAAGAAAAAATTATTCCATGATCTAAGACATTACTTTAGGGATGACCCACATCTTTATAAAGAAGGAGTAGATGGTATTATTAGACATTGTGTACCTCAGCATGAACAGGAACAAATCCTACGGAAATGACAATGTGAAGCCTATGGAGGACATCATGCGGGAGATAGAACCATTCACAAGGTATTGCAATCTGGTTTTTATTGGCCTACTCTCTTCAGGGATGCCCGTAAATTTGTCTTGTCTTGGGATGAATGTCAAAGAATTGGTAATATCGGTAAGCGTCAGGAAATGCCTATGAATTATTCGCTTGTTGTTGAACCATTTGATGTTTGGGGTTTTGATTACATGGGACCTTTTGCTGAGTATACTCATATTTTGGATGCTGCTGATTATGTTACTAAGTGGGTAGAGGCTATTCCAACTAGTAGTGCTAATCATAACACTTCCACTAAAATGCTTAAAGAAGTTATTTTCCCAAGTGTCGGGGATATAACTATTTGATATGACCCGCCCAGGAGGGGCCGGGTTACCTACTGGCGGTTCATGGGCCAAGCCCAGAAGCATGTTAAAGATGGCGGTTCGATAAGAGTAATGTATAAAGGGCCCAAAGGCCCAGGGCGGCTTAAAGCCCGTAAAGCGTAAACCGCCATGTATGTTTAACTTGTACTGTAAGGCATGTAAGAATGAGTCACCAAGCCGGACACGATTATATGAAACGGCTGGGACTCCGTAGGCCATAGGGCGTCAACCCGTGTATATAAGGAGACGACCCGGCAGCGGCTTAGGGCAAGAAACAACAGATCAAAAGCCAGGCAAGCGTAT
The DNA here is from genome assembly GCA_902687465.1 of Secale cereale. Classification (NCBI taxonomy): domain Eukaryota; kingdom Viridiplantae; phylum Streptophyta; class Magnoliopsida; order Poales; family Poaceae; genus Secale; species Secale cereale. The sequence continues at coordinate 604,643,601 of LR738710.1, read as the reverse complement.
TCGCTCCCTAGCAATCGACACCTCAGCAATTCCACCTCAAACTGGATTAGGTTTTACCCTCACCGCAAGGGGCCGAACCAGTTTAAACTTCCTGTGTCTATTGTCCCGTTTTAACCCCTTTAAGCTAATCACGTCACTATGGCTCCACAATTAAGTCCTTTCCTTAGGACATCTGTCGTGACAACTCCACGACAGTTGGTGCCCACCGTGGGGCCTGCGCACGGTGGTTTTGAGTTCTTGAAGGGCAACTTCGATCGGCTCAAGGGATACGCTATGGGCCGGATGACCAAGAGTCGTCACGGCAAGCTCTACATCGACGATGCAGGCTGGGGTCCTGAGCCCGGCTCAATTGAGTACGGGTATCGGGTCCCCTTTAGCGGAATCCACGTCTTCATTGGCAAGATCGATGAACCGGGCCCTGAGCTGGACACCTGCACCAACATCATCGAGACAGCTCAGCGTGCGTGACCCACCCGGGTTCAGCCCGCCGTGAAGCGTGCCTTTGTTGGATACATCCATGGCGCTAGAGGTTCTAGATCTCACGGTGAGACGGCCGTGCTATCTGACGGTGAGTCATCCACGGGCAAGACTAATTCAATGTATCATATGCAGAGCGGAAGGCTTGGGGGCTGGTCCGATGGTAATAGCATTCCGGACCCCCGTGAGCCGTCGAGTAGGGCGGCAATTTTTATGACTAGCACCCAGCCAGCTCTCGGCTCGACAGTCGCCGGGGCCATAACACCCAGGGCAACAGCAACTGCGGCAGGCACGGGCGGACCAACACGCCCGCCGACTCAAGTCTTGACAGACCTATTGGAGGCTCTAGTGACTCTGATGGGAACGGAGGTAACCCCGGAGAACCAGGAGCAACACAAGGCAGATGTGGATAAGTTGGGATAGGAGACAGCGCAAGCAAAAGTAGACCTGGCGGTGGAGAACGCCAGGATGACTGCAGAACGGGCTGCTCTGGACGCCCAGGCTCAGCGGATTCAAGCAGATTCCTACTGGCTCTCGGTGGATCAGAACGCTGCTAATGAGGTCATGAGGAGGAAGCAACGGAGTGTCTTCCTTTCGTTTACGAACCGAGGAATCTTTTCAACTCAACTAGAGCAGGGGCCAGTAACCCGGATGGCCAAAGTGCCTAGGGCCGGAGGGCCAGTTCAACCGCGTATAACAGGTTCTCTGTATGCGAATCAAAACCACCCAACACCTCATTACCCGGCGACACCGGCGGGTCATTATTCCAACCCCCTGGATAACATTATAGCAACAACGACGAGATTGGCTGCATTACCAGTTGAGGGTGAAACTCGAGTGGCAGTGGAAACCCAGAGGGCCCAGGAACTTCTTCAGACGACACTTCAGCAGCAACAGGCTTATTCTTATAGTCGAGACCGGATTCACTCAACCCCCCGTCCAAGTGTCAGCTACAATAGGCATGTTGACTCGCCAGAGGTTTCAAGCACAGAGCGGCACTGTGACCCGCCTCATGGGCATGACCCGGCGCAGCATAGCGCCAATGCGCAGGAGTTAGTGGATCAGGGCAAGATGCACCGAGAAGCCGAGCTCGCGGCTCAGGCGGCAGATCATCAGCCGGTGCTGTTTTACCCGACAGCTTCAGTAGAGACAGGTAGAACTTCTTGAGCATGGGGCGTACCATGCTTAATGGCGGCTATACGGAATGAGCGTTTACCCAAGGATTTCAAGGGCCCTCGTAAGGTGCCTAACTACACAACACATCAACCCCCCGAGGCTTGGGCGGAAAGTTACGAGATGGCTATGGAGATGCTGGATGTTAGCGGGGTCGCATGTGCTAAGTATTTCACCATGATGCTGGAAGGCACATCCCGTAACTTGTTGAAAGGATTGTCCGTCAATCCCATTGGGTCGTGGGCAGAGCTGAAGGCCAAGTTTATCAAGCATTTCAAGGATACATGTAAGCAACCAATGTTAATTGTGGATTTAGCTTCTTGTGTTCAGAACGAGGGCGAGTCAACAACCAGCTGGGTGCGCCGGGTCTCAAACATTATACATTCCTCAGACAAGATCAATGCCTGGTCAGCAGTGTTAATATTGGAAAAGAATTGCCATTTTCTTCCACTCAAATAGAAGTTAGGGCGGCTTATGCGTCATTGTGATGATATGGGGGAGCTTATGGCGACTCTCGTCAAATATGCCGACTCTGATACTACCAAGGACCCCGAATCTGAGGCTGAAAGACCAGGAAAGGGAAAGAAGAGTAATGACACGGGAGGACAACAAGTTAACCCAGGCAATCAAAGCCGTGGCAATAAGCGCAAAGCTGATACTTTTGTAGCTAATACTGACACGGAATTTTAATCAGCGTCGCAAGGGGAAGCCGCCTTCGAGATATAACCTTGATGAGGTGATGAATCAGCCATGTCCAAAGCATGGAACTAACGAAAGACCGGCTACCCATCTGTGGAATGATTGCAACATTATGAGACAGTGCAGGGAGTCTATCCAGAGCAACCATGGACCAAACGGCGGGTCAGGTTCCGGATCACACGGTCCGGGTTACGGAGGCAGCGGATCAAATTCTGTGTTTCAAGGCCAAGGAAATCAAGGCGGCAACAACTAGTAGAACAATCAAGGGAATCAGCAGCAGTCCGGTTATCAGAGTAACCCGAAGCAGCTGAGCAGTGGGCAGTACCACGTCTTTATCACAAGTCCGTGCAAGCGGAGAATGTTGTTGAGCCGGCAGTTCCCCGTTTATTGTGATGGTCTGAGCAGCCCATTGTGTGGAACCGCAAGGATCACCCGCCCCGAGTTGATAATCCGGGTCAGCTGGCTTTGGTGGTGGCACCTCAGGTTGGAGGATATAAGTTCAATAAGGTACTCATGGATGGAGGCAGCAGCATCAATATCCTTTACTATAATACTTTCCGTCGTATGGGTTTAATTGACAGGAATCTTAGACCATCCAATACTGTTTTCCATGGAGTGGTGCCTGGTAAGTCGGCGTACCCGGTGGGCAAAATCGATTTGAAGGTAACCTTTGGGGATGAATATGACGCCAGAACGAAAACTCTGACATTTGAGGTTGTTAGGATCCACAACCCGTATCATGCTCTGTTTGGGGACCATCACAGTGCATGGGAGTAGCACGATAGCCTTGGAGTGTGAAGAAGGTGATGCGGCTTACGCAGAGTCAGTTTGTGCCACAGAGGAGCTGAAATTCTACAAGGATAATGTTGACGCGACATATATGACGTCTTTGAAGAAGCCAACCACAGAGCATGACCCTTTGCTGAAATTTAAATCGGTGGACGACACCAAGCTAGTTGACTTTGTTCCTGGAGACTCATCTAAGCAGTTCAGTATCAGTGCTAATCTGGATCCGAAATAGGAAAGCACGCTAATCAAGTTCATCTGTGAGAATCGGGACATCTTTGCATGGAAACCTTCAAACATGCCGGGTGTACCGAGAGAACTCGCTGAGCACACTCTCAATATTGATCCGAAGTATAAGCCGGCCAGACAGTTTCTTCGCCGTTTTAACAAGGAGAGACGGAAGGCCATTGGTGAAGAGGTGGCCCGGCTCTTGGCGGCCGGGTTCATCGTTGAAGTTTTTCATCCTGAGTGGTTGGCTAACCCGGTTTTGGTGCTTAAGAAGAACGACACTTGGCGAATGTGTGTGGATTACACGGACTTAAACAAGGCTTGCCTAGCTGACCCGTTCGCCCTCCCTCGCATTGACCAGATCATTGATGCTACGGCGGGTTGTGAGCGTTTGAGTTTTTTGGATGCTTACTCTGGATATCATTAGATCAAGATGGCAGTTAAGGACCAGGTGAAGACGGCTTTTATCACTCTGTTTGGAGGCTTCTGCTATCTGTCTATGTGTGATGGCCTGGCTTATTAGGGATGATAGACTACTCATATCAATAAGGAATTCCTTCTTTTCCGGGAGCCCATTCGGATAGAACTCCAAAGTTAAGCGTGCTCAGCTTGGAGTAGTTTCAGGATGGGTGACCGACCGGGAAGTTGCTCCCGGGTGCGCACGAGTGAGGACAAAGTGCGCAGAAAAGACTAGTATTGATATGTGAGGCCAGTCTAGATCCCGCCAGGAGTAACGACCACCGGCGGGTGTGTCCAGGGCGTTACAAGTTGGTATCAGAGCCAACCCTCGTGGTTACACGGATGTTTGCGGACAGTTTGCAGTCATGTTGTGCATGACGTTTGTGACCCGTCGTGGCACACGGCATGGCACATGTGCTGTCCTGGAAGCACAGACGGTTGTGCCAAGAGGGAACGTTCCTGTGGCCCGACGAGGACGTCGGTTCCTCTGAGTGAGGGTGTATGTGATGGCCTGGCTTATTAGGGATGATAGACTACTCATATCAATAAGGAATTCCTTCTTTTCCGGGAGCCCATTCGGATAGAACTCTAAAGTTAAGTGTGCTCGGCTTGGAGTAGTTTTAGGATGGGTGACCGACCGGGAAGTTGCTCCCGGGTGCGCACGAGTGAGGACAAAGTGCGCAGAAAAGACTAGTATTGATATGTGAGGCCAGTCTAGATCCCGCCAGGAGTAACGACCACCGGCGGGTGTGTCCGTGGAGTTACACTATGCCTTTCGGGCTCAAGAGTGCCCAGGCGACTTACCAGCGGTGTGTACAGAATTGCCTTCATGGCCAGATCGGGCGTAATGTTCATGCTTGTGTGGATGATATTGTGGTTAAATCCAGAAATAAGGAGACCCTTATCGACGATTTGAAGGAAACGTTTGACAATCTCTGGGTGTACAAGATGATGCTTAACCCGACCAAGTGTGTTTTTGTTCCAACAGGCAAGCTTTTGGGGTTTTTGGTTTCTGAGCGAGGCATCGAGGCTAACCTAGAGAAAATCAAGGCTATCACCTCCTTGGTGAGGCCAAAGTGTGTCAATGATGTCCAGCGTTTGGCAGGACGGAGAGCAGCTTTGAGCCGGTTCATAAGCCGCCTTGGTGAAAAGGCTATCCCTGTGTATCAGATGATGAAGAAGACATATGACTTTTGTTTGGAGTGAAGCTGCTGATGAGACGTTTGAGGCACTCAAGAAGCAATTGGTTGAGCCGCCAGTTCTTGTGGCTCCCATTGACAAGGAGCCTTTGTTGTTATATGTTGCTTCAAATAGCAGGGCTGTCAGTGTGGCCATTGTTATGGAACAGAAAGAGGTCGGCAAGGAGTATCTGGTTCAAAGACTGGTTTATTATATCAGCGAGGTGCTTATTGAGTCCAAGCTGAGGTATCCGCATTGGCAGAGCTGGTGTATGGGTTCTTCATGGCAAGCCGGAAGCTCAAGCAATATTTCCTGGGTCATCCTGTTACGGTGGTGAGTTCTGCTCCCTTAGGGGATATCATCCAAAACAAAGAAGCCACAGGTCGAGTGGCCAAGTGGGCCATTGAGCTTGGGCCTCATGGTTTAAAATTAGTGCCTCAAAGGGCCATCAAATCACAAGCACTCGTGGATTTTATCAATGACTGGACATAATTGCAAACGCTTGAGGAAAAGCCGGATACCACATATTGTACAATTCACTTTGATGGGTCCAGGCAGTTGGAATGCTCGGGGGCTGGAGTTATCTTGACTTCCCCGCGAGGTGATAAATTTTCTTATGTTCTCCGGTTAATGTTCCCTTGTACTAATAATGCAGTTGAGTACGAGGCCTTGCTCCACGGTCTTCGGATGGCCAAGGAGATGAACTTAAGCCGGGTAAGATGCTTTGGCGATTCATATCTGGTAGCCTAGCAGGTTTCTGGTACTTGGGATTCAAAGGATCCGCGCATGGCGGCTTATCGACGAGAGGTTGATGCTATTGCGGGTCACTTCACGGGTTACCAAGTTGAGCATATTGATCGGAGGAAGAATGAGGCGGCTGATACCTTATGCCGGTTAGGATCTCAGCGTAAGCCGGTACCGCCCAACGCTTTCTTGGATGTTTTGGTTAACCCGTCTGTCAAGTTGCCTACAGAGGAGGACCTTGCGATTCCTGACCCGGAGGCACAGTTGGTGGCGGCTCTTCATGTTATACCTGACTGGATGGTTCTGTACTTGGCTTACATGACCCAGGGTGAGTTACCTGAGGATGAAATCTTGGCCAAACAAATAACCCGGCGGTCTAAGTCAATGACGATTGTCAATGGAGAATTGCACCATTGCAGTGTTACAGGGGCGTTTCAGCGTTGTGTCTCTCCTGAGGAAGGCTGTGAGATCCTGCGAGAGATCCATGAAGGAGATTGTGGTCATCACACCGGCTCTAAATCTCTTGTGGCCAAAGCTTCTCATCACGGGTTCTATTGGTTAACGGCTCATGATGATGTTGAAGACTTGGTCAGCAGATGTGACGGTTGTCAGAAGTTCTCACGGCGTGCTCATGTTCCGGCTCAAGGGTTGAGGATGATCCCAATAACTTGGCCGTTTGCGATATGGGGGCTTGATATGGTGGGGACTTTCATGAGGTCCAAGGATAAGAAAACCCACCTTTTGGCGGCTATGGACAAGTTTACTAAGTGGATTGAGTTAGAGCCAGTTAGCAAGTGTGATGCAGAAATAGCGATTCAATTCATCACGAAGGTGATTTTTTGTTTTGGTTTTCCCCACAGTATCATAACAGATAATGGCACTAATTTGTCCAAGGGTGCCATGAGGGAATTTTGTGAATGTGAGCATATTCGACTTGATGTCTCTTCTGTGTCTCACCCCCAGTCTAATGGTCAAGAGGAACGAGATAATCAAGACATTCTGTGAGGGATCAAGCCCCGGCTTATAGTTCCTTTGAAGAGAACGCCGGGTTGTTGGGTGGAGGAGTTACCTTATGTGTTATGGAGCATCAATACAACAGCCAACAGATCTACAGGTTACACACCCTTCTTCATGGTCTATGGAGCTGAGGCGGTTCGTCCTAGTGATATCCGTCATGACTCACCTCGAGTGGACGCTTACGTCGAAACTGATAATGAGAAGGCACGTCAGGATGCATTGGATTTGTTGGATGAAGAGCGTGATCTCGCGGTGGCTCGTTCAGCGATCTATCAACATGATTTACGATGATATCACAGCCACCGGGTCAAAACCAGAACCTTTCAAGAAGGCGACTTAGTGCAATGGCTCATCCAAGATGAAACTGATATGCATAAGCTTTCACCGCCTTGGGAGGGACCTTTTGTCGTCAGCAAGAATCTGCACAACGGGTCATACTATCTGATTGATGTTCGAGAGCACAAGTATTCACGCACATCAGAGGAGGAGACTAATCGGCCATGGAATATTGCTGATCTCCGGCCTTACTATACTTAAGCCTCCGGCTCTCATGATGTATATAGTTCGATGATGTAAATATTAGAACAATATAATAAAGCCGACATCCCTGATAATTTGGGGCCTCTGTCATTTTTACTTCTTCTAAGCTAAGTCCTTGTCATCATCCTACATGTTTACTCAAAAGGCTTGACGGCCAAATTGCTGGGACCAAAGGGAGTTGGATGCATAGCACAGCTCAAACATAGGCCCTTGATGAGAATAATTCGTAAGTATGTCACTTGGGGGCTTCCTGTTCAAAATAGGCGTATTCGACCAAAGAGAACACAATGTTACTACCCATTTGACTGGGTTATGTTCAAACATAGGCGTATTCGACCAAAGAGGACATAACATGTGGGTCATCCTACCTGTACCCAGCCGCTTCAACTCCATCAGGTCATCCTGATTGACCCGACAAACTCTTGGCAATCAGTCTTATATGGCGTATTTGACCAAGACCTGAGCTTAATAAGGTTCAAATGCCGGCTATCATGCGAGAGCACGGCTTATAGATAGTCAGGATATATCCAGGCTCAAAATGCTGCCTTCCTTGAAACTTGGATAATTCGGCATGTGATGCAAGATGTAACTCTGACCCCGCGTACTCTAGACAAGTCTACCTTTAAAACAAAGACCCGCACTTGTCTAGGTTCAAATGTCGATTGGGTACTGTGAGAGCCGGCTCACAGCACACACGTACCTTCTAGTGGCCAACATGCTAGTTTCATTGAAGAAGAACCTTTGGCTTGGCGGCCTGCAAAAGCCTCGAATGTTTTTGATCTCCTTTTTCTTTGATTCTTTTGTTATTTGTGGGTTTTTTCTTTTGAGTTGCGTTCTTTGCAAATTGGCCAAGCTGCCTCTACTTATGGCTCATATTTGAAGCCTCTCCAGGTCTCTGCAACCCAACCCAATGAACGGCTCTAAGCCGCCAGAAAGTAACAATCTTACTTCTTGAGCGATATCTCTACAAGACTTTAACTGCATGAAGACTGATAAAGCTGACAGTTTTGACATATCTTGCAGGTATGATTATTTTCCATGCTAATTACACCGGCCCTGGTTATAGGATTTTTGTCCCCAGTGGCACCGGTTGGACATAATGACCCGCCCGGCGGTAAGCCGCCAAGGCATTTGTTCTCTGTTTATATGCAAGATAAGGTTTAAATTGATCTACACAAGTCAGTACTATCACAAGCATCAAGTGGTGTTTCGGCAACTGGTAAATCAATAATATTATGCATAGGCAGAGTCGTGCACGATGGCACGACAGATTCAAGTTTTACTACCCTATTACAAGACTCTGAGAGCCAATCAAAATAGTGTTTCTCTATGGGATCAAATATGTAAACCGCCAAGACGATTCACTCTTCATGTCATTGGTGCGTTGAAGTCTCTGGATTACCCTTCTCCGGTTCTTCGTCCTCCTCTGTCTGAAAGTTCCGTGCCAACCAATTGAAGCCAGCCAAAGCTTCAAATTCAGCCTCTTCATCAATAAGTTCAGATGGATCAATTTCAGGGGCAAAAGCATGCTTACTGATAGCTCCATCACTTTGTAACACGGAGTGGGCATCTTCTGGTTTTCAATACTATAAGCCGGTTGATATTTAGTCATGTCCGTTTCACTAACAATCAGGCTGGCCAGAGGGTGGATATTCTTGACGTAGGAAGCAAAGTCCTTTTGATCAAAAGTCGTGTTGTCTTCCTTTAGGCTTGGATAACCAGTGGCTAAGTTGGCTGGGTCTAACTCTGGAAGCCACGCCTTAGCCCGGCTCAAAGCTGTTACGACACCGACTCTCGCAAACGACCGCTTCATTTCATCAATTCTGGCAGGTAATACAGAAAGTCTTCTTAATATATCCACAAAAAGAGTTGGTGCCTGGTTTGATGGAGAAATGGTAGCCAATGCGCGATGAGCTCCTGTGTATAACTGTTCTGCAAGTGTGTAAATAGCTTTAAGTTTCACAAGAGGCTCTTTGGCAAGATTACTGCTCCTGCTACCTGCATGAGTCATAAATTGGTCAGTGGCGGTTTATGTTACTTAAGGAAGGATTCAATTTGCAACATGGCGGCTTACCAAAAATAGCTGAAGTTATTTGAGACACACGATGCTTTAATCCAGTGAGTTCAGCTGTCACCTTTTCAAGCGTTGCTTCTGCTTTTTCGGCTCTGTGCATCAAGGTGGTTTTCTCTTCAGCCCAAGCAGACTTCTCCATTTCAAAGTCAGCCTTCAGTTTCTCCGTTTCAGTTTCTTGAAACTTAAGCCGTCCCTTTGTGTCATCTAATTGCGCTTGCAATTCAGCAGTGGTATTCTGTATCAACAAAGGGATTATGAAGCAAATTATTATCCGGGTTACAAGAATTGAAGTCCCAAGCCTTTTGCAAGCAACAACACTTGGCCCTTGGGGGCTAATGGATGCTGAAGTGTTATTTAAGTGACGGTTCATATCAATAAAGTCCCAAGAACTTTGCAAGCAAGAGTACTTGGCCCTTGGGGGCTAATGGATGTTGAAGTTTTTTGAAAGTGACGGTTCATATCAATAAAGTCCCAAGCACTTTGCAAGCAAGAGTACTTGGCACTTGTGGGCTAATGCGTATTGCTTCTTTCTTATCATTCATTTATGCTAACCCGGTGGCATTATAATCACTGATCGTCGGCTTATGAGGGGTATACATGCAAGTTCTACACAGTGAAGAATAGGACCGACTCATTCATGCTGATTATGCCGGCCCTTGGGGGCTACACATGCAACGTTCATCAAAGTCAGATTTCCTATCAAGATGTGTCCGACTCATAAAGGAGTCAATTATTATGCATATTATTCTAAGTCTACATCATATTCACTTCTATCATATCCAATAGACTTGGGGGCTGGAAGGATGTATATAATTTGGTCAAGAGTCTTACCTCAAACCTCTTATGCATCTGCCTCACCATGTCAATTTCAAGGTCACGACTGTTGTGGACTTGACTGAGATATCCAGAAAGCACTTCACTGCTGCTCAACTGTGCATATTGATCCATATCGGACCTTACTCTCCGTTTCTCAACAAGTTCTTGTTTGGCAGTGTGTTTGGCCAGAACAGTTGGATTGGCCGGCTCTCTAAAGCTGGTGCCAGTGATTGTGACATCTTCAGTTTATTTCTCTACCGGTTCAGACAGGGCCGGCGGTTCAGCAGCTGCAGAGATGACGTTGGCAGCATCAAGAGAGGCGTCAGGAATTTCAGGAGGAGCATCATGAGTAGATTCCTCTATTGGCATCTGAACATCTGTCGCTAAGATTGGTTGTGCCGGTTCAATGGTTTTTGGATCAGTCACCGGCCTAGTTGTTTTTGCTCTCTTACTGGTTTTGGCTTGGCCACTACACAATATAAGGAAAGTCAGTACGAATTTATAAAAAGACAAGGAAGAGCAGAGCAAGGAACATTCATTACCCAGGGGCAGTCTTGAAAGCCAGCAGTTGGGTTTGAGATGAATCGCCAGACGAAGGGCGAGAGGCCTCCTGATAGTTTGAATTGAAAGAGTTCAGTGGTTGATGAATAAGACCCGCCAATGGGTAAAGAGAGTTTGAGTACGGAAAGACCTCATTTCGACGTTTTCGACGAACCGGAGTGTTCGGTAAGCTGAAGGACAATTCATCGTCTCATGTGTTCCGAGTCGACGTCGTTTCTCGTGTTGCTGTTGCTTCAAAAGAAAGTGAGGATCCAAATAAGCTAAAGGGTGTGAAAATCTTGCTTATCGAGTTACTCATCGAATTTTCTGTCTCAACAAAGATTCTGAGCCAGAGGAAATAGTAATTACCTCTTCATCAACAGCCTGGCTGGCCTCCGTGTCGTCTTGGCAATAATCAGTGTTAATAAGATAATTGAAATAGGAGCCAAGAGAGTCAAGAGCTACCTCCGACTCAGAACTGTAGTTCATTTCCGACAATTCAGAAGTGCTGGTTTTCTTTGTTGTATTTTTCACGGCCTTCTTGGCGGCTTTCTTGACAATTCTGGCCTTTTTAGCAGCTTCGTGGTCGTAGGTTTTCTTCCAGAAAGCCGACTTAACCTATGAGGGGCAGCAAGTTTGAGTTGACAGGAGAATCAGAACGATAAAGTAAGGACAGTTAAAGTTAAGACTCACCTCTGGTGCCGGGTTAAGTTTGCAGAAAGGGCTCAGACCCACTTTGTTGCAGTCTCCCAGGCTTTCGTTTAAGAGGGTCTTGGTCATGTCTGTGATTACATCCTCAGTTAAGTCCTCAGGGTTGTGACGTAATGGATCTGTGGTTTCAGCAGTATAGTTGCACATTAAGCCGGTCCTATGGCTCAAGGGAATGATTCGCCAGGTGATCCAGCACTGGACCAAGTCAATTCTGGTTAGCCCATTTCCTAGTAGGGCCTTGACCTTTGCAAAAGTGGGAGCAAGTTTTTTGCGTTCTGTGGCAGTAAGTTTCTCAGCAAGAGGATGCTTTGTGTCTAAACGCTGGACACAATAACCCGGTAAAGGATTCTCATCAGCCGGGGAGGTGTCTTTGTAATAAAACCAGGTTTGATTCCAAACTTTGGGGTGACCCGGGAGACATGCATAAGGGAAGATATAATCTCTCCTTCTTTGAATTGAGACGACTCCAAGTTCTAAGCTGGGTCCGTTTGTGAACTCATTCTGGCGGTTTAAGTAAAAATACTCTCTGAAGAGCTCGAGGCTGGGCTCCTCTTGAAGATACACCTCATAGAAGACATGGAAGTTGTAGATATTTGACACAGAATTGGGTCCGATGTCTTGTGGATGGAGCTGAAAGAAATGCGGAATGTCTCGAAAGAACTTAGAGCCGGGTGGTGAAAAACCCCGGTTCATGGGATCAGAAAACACAATAAATTCATCGTCCTTTGGACGAGGTCTCTATTCACCCGGCTTAGGGGCGCGGTAATGCATAACTGATTTTTTCGGCAGATACCCAATTTTGACAAAGTCAACAGGCGTAGCCTCGGTGACAACGGAAGGGACCCAATTGCACGTGGTGACTGTCTTCGGCGGCATTGTGAACAAAGAAGCCTAAAAGAAAGAAAGAAAATTGACGGTTCAAAATTGATTCATTAAAACGGAAGTCAGATTACAGTATGTGTTCAGCATGGCGGCTTAAATGGGGCCTAATGGCATAAGAGTAGTGATAAACTGGAGAGTTAAGCCGCCATGACAAGCGCGGATATTCAGGAAAGAAGATTTTTACTAAATGTGGGGACAAACAGTTTTCACAGATTGAAGCTGCAACTTTGGATCTATAGCAGTTCAAGCTAAAACGACGAACAGGCAGACCTAAGATCAGTATGACGCAGTTCTTGGATATGAATCAATTTTTTCCGCATAGATGAGACATTATGGTATTTGCAAAAGAGATACTATCAACACCATCGCGCGGAGGAATATCAAGTTCAAGAGGAAAATTATAACTGCGGAAGAAGAAGATGGTGAACTTCGGCGAGTTTTGCAGGAACCCTAATGGATCTAAGGGGGGAGGAAAGATAAGAACATACCTGGGCGAGTGAACGGCGGCAGTGCGCGGATGAGATCTGGTCGCGTCAGGTTGATGCTGCGGCCGCTGTTGAGGACGAGGTAGAGGACGACGGCGCCGGCGGAGCTCGGGGGCGGGAGCGTCGCGAGGAAGGAGATGAAGAGGAAGAGGCAAAGGGAGAGAATGGAAACCTTCAAACATGCCGGGTGTACCGAGAGAACTCGCTGAGCACACTCTCAATATTGATCCAAAGTATAAGCCGACCAGACAGTTTCTTCGCCGTTTTAACATGGAGAGACGGAAGGCCATTGGTGAAGAGGTGGCTCGGCTCTTGGCGGCCGGGTTCATCGTTGAAGTTTTTCATCCTGAGTGGTTGGCTAACCCGGTTTTGGTGCTTAAGAAGAACGACACTTGGCGAATGTGTGTGGATTACACGGACTTAAACAAGGCTTGCCTAGCTGACCCGTTCGCCCTCCCTCGCATTGACCAGATCATTGATGCTACGGCGGGTTGTGAGCGTTTGAGTTTTTTGGATGCTTACTCTGGATATCATTAGATCAAGATGGCAGTTAAGGACCAGGTGAAGACGGCTTTTATCACTCTGGTTGGAGGCTTCTGCTATCTGTCTATGTGTGATGGCCTGGCTTATTAGGGATGATAGACTACTCATATCAATAAGGAATTCCTTCTTTTCTGGGAGCCCATTCGGATAGAACTCCAAAGTTAAGCGTGCTCAGCTTGGAGTAGTTTCAGGATGGGTGACCGACCGGGAAGTTGCTCCCGGGTGCGCACGAGTGAGGACAAAGTGCGCAGAAAAGACTAGTATTGATATGCGAGGCCAGTCTAGATCCCGCCAGGAGTAACGACCACCGGCGGGTGTGTCCAGGGCGTTACAAGTTGGTATCAGAGCCAACCCTCGCGGTTACACGGATGTTTGCGGACAGTTTGCAGTCATGTTGTGCATGACGTTTGTGACCCGTCGTGGCACACGGCATGGCACATGTGCTGTCCTGGAAGCACAGACAGTTGTGCCAAGAGGGAACGTTCCTGTGGCCCGACGAGGACGTCGGTTCTTCTGAGTGAGGGTGTATGTGATGGCCTGGCTTATTAGGGATGATAGACTACTCATATCAATAAGGAATTCCTTCTTTTCCGGGAGCCCATTCGGATAGAACTCCAAAGTTAAGCGTGCTCAGCTTGGAGTAGTTTTAGGATGGGTGACCGACCGGGAAGTTGCTCCCGGGTGCGCACGAGTGAGGACAAAGTGCGCAAAAAAGACTAGTATTGATATGTGAGGCCAGTCTAGATCCCGCCAGGAGTAACGACCACCGGCCGGTGTGTCCGGGGCGTTACACTATGCCTTTCGGGCTCAAGAGTGCCCAGGCGACTTACCAGCGGTGTGTACAGAATTGCCTTCACGGCCAGATCGGGCGTAATGTTCATGCTTATGTGGATGATATTGTGGTTAAATCCAGAAAGAAGGAGACCCTTCTCGACGATTTGAAGGAAACGTTTGACAATCTCTGGGTGTACAAGATGATGCTTAACCCGACCAAGTGTGTTTTTGTTCCAGCGGGCAAGCTTTTGGGGTTTTTGGTTTCTGAGCGAGGCACTGAGGCTAACCTAGAGAAAATCAAGTCTATCACCTCCTTGGTGAGGCCAAAGTGTGTCAATGATGTCCAGCGTTTGGCAGGACGGAGAGCAGCTTTGAGCCGGTTCATAAGCCGCCTTGGTGAAAAGGCTATCCCTGTGTATCAGATGATGAAGAAGACATATGACTTTTGTTTGGAGTGAAGCTGCTGATGAGACGTTTGAGGCACTCAAGAAGCAATTGGTTGAGCCGCCAGTTCTTGCGGCTCCCATTGACAAGGAGCCTTTGTTGTTATATGTTGCTTCAAATAGCAGGGTTGTCAGTGTGGCCATTGTTATGGAACAGAAAGAGGTTGGCAAGGAGTATCTGGTTCAAAGAATGGTTTATTATATCAGCGAGGTGCTTATTGAGTCCAAGCTGAGGTATCCGCATTGGCAGAACTGGTGTATGGGTTCTTCATGGCAAGCCGGAAGCTCAAGCAATATTTCCTGGGTCATCCTGTTACGGTGGTGAGTTCTGCTCCCTTAGGGGATATCATCCAAAACAAAGAAGCCACGGGTCGAGTGGCCAAGTGGGCCATTGAGCTTGGGCCTCATGGTTTAAAATTAGTGCCTCAAAGGGCCATCAAATCACAAGCACTCGTGGATTTTATCAATGACTGGACAGAATTGCAAACGCTTGAGGAAAAGCCGGATACCACATATGGGACAATTCACTTTGATGGGTCCAGGCAGTTGGAATGCTCGGGGGCTGGAGTTATCTTGACTTCCCCGCGAGGTGATAAATTTTCTTATATTCTCCGGTTAATGTTCCCTTGTACTAATAATGCAGTTGAGTACGAGGCCTTGCTCCACGGTCTTCGGATGGCCAAGGAGATGAACTTAAGCCGGGTAAGATGCTTTGGCGATTCATATCTGGTAGCCTAGCAGGTTTCTGGTACTTGGGATTCAAAGGATCCGCGCATGGCGGCTTATCGACGAGAGGTTGATGCTATTGCGGGTCACTTGAAGGGTTACCAAGTTGAGCATATTGATCGGAGGAAGAATGAGGCGGCTGATACCTTATGCCGGTTAGGATCTCAGCGTAAGCCGGTACCGCCCAACGCTTTCTTGGATGTTTTGGTTAACCCGTCTGTCAAGTTGCCTACAGAGGAGGACCTTGCGATTCCTGACCCGGAGGCACAGTTGGTGGCGGCTCTTCATGTTATACCTGACTGGATGGTTCTGTACTTGGCTTACATGACCCAGGGTGAGTTATCTGAGGATGAAATCTTGGCCAAACAAATAACCCGGCGGTCTAAGTAAATGACGATTGTCAATGGAGAATTGCACCATTGCAGTGTTACAGGGGCGTTTTAGCGTTGTGTCTCTCCTGAGGAAGGCTGTGAGATCCTGCGAGAGATCCATGAAGGAGATTGTGGTCATCACACCGGCTCTAAATCTCTTGTGGCCAAAGCTTTTCATCACGGGTTCTATTGGTTAACGGCTCATGATGATGTTGAAGACTTGGTCAGAAGATGTGACGGTTGTCAGAAGTTCTCACGGCGTGCTCATGTTCCGGCTCAAGGGTTGAGGATGATCCCAATAACTTGGCCGTTTGCGATATGGGGGCTTGATATGGTGGGGACTTTCATGAGGTCCAAGGATAAGAAAACCCACCTTTTGGCGGCTATGGACAAGTTTACTAAGTGGATTGAGGTAGAGCCAGTTAGCAAGTGTGATGCAGAAATAGCGATTCAATTCATCACGAAGGCGATTTTTTGTTTTGGTTTTCCCCACAGTATCATAACAGATAATGGCACTAATTTGTCCAAGGGTGCCATGAGGGAATTTTGTGAATGTGAGCATATTCGACTTGATGTCTCTTCTGTGTCTCACCCCCAGTCTAATGGTCAAGAGGAACGAGATAATCAAGAGATTCTGTGAGGGATCAAGCCCCGGCTTATAGTTCCTTTGAAGAGAACGCCGGGTTGTTGGGTGGAGGAGTAACCTTCTGTGTTATGGAGCATCAATACAACAACCAACAGATCTACAGGTTACACACCCTTCTTCATGGTCTATGGGGCTGAGGCGGTTCGTCCTAGTGATATCCGTCATGACTCACCTCGAGTGGACGCTTACGTCGAAACTGATAATGAGAAGGCACGTCAGGATGCATTGGATTTGTTGGATGAAGAGCGTGATCTCGCGGTGGCTCGTTCAGCGATCTATCAACATGATTTACGACGATATCACAGCCACCGGGTCAAAACCAGAACCTTTCAAGAAGGCGACTTAGTGCAATGGCTCATCCAAGATCAAACTCATATGCATAAGCTTTCACCGCCTTGGGAGGGACCTTTTGTCGTCAGCAAGAATCCGCACAACGGGTCATACTATCTGATTGATGTTCGAGAGCACAAGTATTCACGCACATCAGAGGAGGAGACTAATCGGCCATGGAATATTGCTGATCTCCGGCCTTACTATACTTAAGCCTCCGGCTCTCATGATGTATATAGTTCGATGATGTAAATATTAGAACAATATAATAAAGCCGGCATCCCTAATAATTTGGGGCCTCTGTCATTTTTACTTCTTCTAAGCTAAGTCCTTGTCATCATCCTACATGTTTACTCAAGAGGCTTGACGCCCGAATTGCAGGGACCAAAGGGAGTTGGATGCATAGCACAGCTCAAACATAGGCCCTTGATGAGAATAATTCGTAAGTATGTCACTTGGGGGCTTCCTGTTCAAACATAGGCGTATTCGACCAAAGAGAACACAATGTTACTACCCATTTGACTGGGTTATGTTCAAACATAGGCGTATTCGACCAAAGAGGACATAACATGTGGGTCATCCTACCTGTACCCAGCCGCTTCAACTCCATCAGGTCATCCTGATTGACCCGACGAATTCTTGGCAATCAGTCTTATATGGCGTATTTGACCAAGACCTGAGCTTAATAAGGTTCAAATGCCGGCTATCATGCGAGAGCACGGCTTATAGATAGTCAGGATATATCTAGGCTCAAAATGCTGCCTTCCTTGAAACTTGGATAATTCAGCATGTGATGCAAGATGCAACTCTGACCCCGCGTACTCTAGACAAGTCTACCTTTAAAACAAAGACCCGCACTTGTCTAGGTTCAAATGTCGATTGGGTACTGTGAGAGCCGGCTCACAGCACACACGTACCTTCCAGTGGCCAACATGCTAGTTTCATTGAAGAAGAACCTTTGGCTTGGCAGCCTGCAAAAGCCTCGAATGTTTTTGATCTCCTTTTTCTTTGATTCTTTTGTTATTTGTGGGTTTTTTCTTTCGAGTTGCGTTCTTTGCAAATTGGCCAAGCTGCCTCTACTTATGGCTCATGTTTGAAGCCTCTCCAGGTCTCTGCAACCCAACCCAATGAACGGCTCTAAGCCGCCAGAAAGTAACAATCTTACTTCTTGAGCGATATCTCTACAAGACTTTAACTGCATGAAGACTGATAAAGCTGACAGTTTTGACATATCTTGCAGGTATGATTATTTTTCATGCTAATTACACTGGCCATGGTTATAGGATTTATGTCCCCAGTGGCACCTGTTGGACATAATGACCCGCCCGGCGGTAAGCCGCCAAGGCATTTGTTCTCTGTTTATGTGCAAGATAAGGTTTAAATTGATCTACACAAGTCAGTACTATCACAAGCATCAAGTGGTGTTTCGGCAACTGGTAAATCAATAATATTATGCATAGGCAGAGTCGTGCACGATGGCACGACAGATTCAAGTTTTACTACCCTATTACAAGACTCTGAGAGCCAATCAAAATAGTGTTTCTCTATGGGATCAAATATGTAAACCGCCAAGACGATTCACTCTTCATGGCATTGGTGCGTTGAAGTCTCTGGATTACCCTTCTCCGGTTCTTCGTCCTCCTCTGTCTGAAAGTTCCGTGCCAACCAATTGAAGCCAGCCAAAGCTTCAAATTCAGCCTCTTCATCAATAAGTTCAGATGGATCAATTTCAGGGGCAAAAGCATGCTTACTGATAGCTCCATCACTTTGTAACACGGAGTGGGCATCTTCTGGTTTTCAATACTGTAAGCCGGTTGATATTTAGTCAGGTCCGTTTCACTAACAATCAGGCTGGCCAAAGGGTGGATATTCTTGACGTAGGAAGCAAAGTCCTTTTGATCAAAAGTCGTGCTGTCTTCCTTTAGGCTTGGATAACCAGTGGCTAAGTTGGCTGGGTCTAACTCTGGAAGCCACGCCTTAGCCCGGCTCAAAGCTGTTACGACACCGACTCTCGCAGACGACCGCTTCATTTCATCAATTCTGGCAGGCAATACAGAAAGTCTTCTTAATATATCCACAAAAAGAGTTGGTGCCTGGTTTTATGGAGAAATGGTAGCCAATGCGCGCTGAGCTCCTGTGTATAACTGTTCTGCAATTGTGTAGATAGCTTTAAGTTTCACAAGAGGCTCTTTGGCAAGATTACTGCTCCTGCTACCTGCATGAGTCATAAATTGGTCAGTGGCGGTTTATGTTACTTAAGGAAGGATTCAATTTGCAACATGGCGGCTTACCAAAAATAGCTGAAGTTATTTGAGACACACGATGCTTTAATCCAGTGAGTTCAGCTGTCACCTTTTCAAGCGTTGCTTCTGCTTTTTCGGCTCTGTGCATCAAGGTGGTTTTCTCTACAGCCCAAGCAGACTTCTCCATTTCAAAGTCAGCCTTCAGTTTCTCCGTTTCAGTTTCTTGAAACTTAAGCCGGCCCTTTGTGTCATCTAATTGCGCTTGCAATTCAGCAGTGGTATTCTGTATCAACAAAGGGATTATGAAGCAAATTATTATCCGGGTTACAAGAATTGAAGTCCCAAGCCTTTTGCAAGCAACAACACTTGGCCCTTGGGGGCTAATGGATGCTGAAGTGTTATTTAAGTGACGGTTCATATCAATAAAGTCCCAAGAACTTTGCAAGCAAGAGTACTTGGCCCTTGGGGGCTAATGGATGTTGAAGTTTTTTGAAAGTGACGGTTCATATCAATAAAGTCCCAAGAACTTTGCAAGCAAGAGTACTTGGCACTTGTGGGCTAATGCGTATTGCTTCTTTCTTATCATTCATTAATGCTAACCCGGTGGCATTATAATCACTGATCGTCGGCTTATGAGGGGTATACATGCAAGTTCTACACAGTGAAGAATAGGACCGACTCATTCATGCTGATTATGCCAGCCCTTGGGGGCTACACATGCAACGTTCATCAAAGTCAGATTTCCTATCAAGATGTGTCCGACTCATAAAGGAGTCAATTATTATGCATATTATTCTAAGTCTACGTCATATTCACTTCTATCATATCCAATAGACTTGGGCGCTGGAAGGATGTATATAATTTGGTCAAGAGTCTTACCTCAAACTTCTTATGCATCTGCCTCACCATGTCAATTTCAAGGTCACGACTGTTGTGGACTTGACTGAGATATCCAGAAAGCACTTCACTGCTGCTCAACTGTGCATATTGATCCATATCGGACCTTACTCTCCGTTTCTCAACAAGTTCTTGTTTGGCAGTGTGTTTGGCCAGAACAGTTGGATTGGCCGGCTCTCTAAAGCTGGTGCCAGTGATTGTGACATCTTCAGTTTATTTCTCTACCGGTTCAGACAGGGCCGGCGGTTCAGCAGTTGCAGAGATGACGTTGGCAGCATCAAGAGAGGCGTCAGGAATTTCAGGAGGAGCATCATGAGTAGATTCCTCTATTGGCATCTGAACATCTGTCGCTAAGATTGGTTGTGCCGGTTCAATGGTTTTTGGATCAGTCACCGGCCTAGTTGTTTTTGCTCTCTTACTGGTTTTGGCTTGGCCACTACACAAGATAAGGAAAGTCAGTACGAATTTATAAAAAGACAAGGAAGAGCAGAGCAAGGAACATTCATTACCCAGGGGCAGTCTTGAAAGCCAGCAGTTGGGTTTGAGATGAATCGCCAGACGAAGGGCGAGAGGCCTCCTGATAGTTTGAATTGAAAGAGTTCAGTGGTTGATGAATAAGACCCGCCAATGGGTAAAGAGAGTTTGAGTACGGAAAGACCTCATTTCGACGTTTTCGACGAACCGGAGTGTTCGGTAAGCTGAAGGACAGTTCATCGTCTCATGTGTTCCGAGTCGACGTCGTTTCTCGTGTTGTTGTTGCTTCAAAAGAAAGTGAGGATCCAAATAAGCTAAAGGGTGTGAAAATCTTGCTTTCCGAGTTACTCGTCGAATTTTCTGTCTCAACAAAGATTCTGAGCCAGAGGAAATAGTAATTACATCTTCATCAACAGCCTGGCTGGCCTCCGTGTCGTCTTGGCAATAATCAGTGTTAATAAGATAATTGAAATAGGAGCCAAGAGAGTCAAGAGCTACCTCCGACTCAGTACTGTAGTTCATTTCCGACAATTCAGAAGTGCTGGTTTTCTTTGTTGTATTTTTCACGGCCTTCTTGGCGGCTTTCTTGACAATTCTGGCCTTTTTAGCAGCTTCGTGGTCGTAGGTTTTCTTCCAGAAAGCCGACTTAACCTATGAGGGGCAGCAAGTTTGAGTTGACAGGAGAATTAGAATGATAAAGTAAGGACAGTTAAAGTTAAGACTCACCTCTGGTGCGGGGTTAAGTTTGCAGAAAGGGCTCAGACCCACTTTGCTGCAGTCTCCCAGGCTTTCGTTTAAGAGGGTCTTGGTCATGTCTGTGATTACATCCTCAGTCAAGTCCTCAGGGTTGTGACGTAATGGATCTGTGGTTTCAGCAGTATAGTTGCACATTAAGCCGGTCCTATGGCTCAAGGGAATGATTCGCCAGGTGATCCAGCACTGGACCAAGTCAATTCTGGTTAGCCCATTTCCTAGTAGGGCCTTGACCTTTGCAAAAGTGGGAGCAAGTTTAATGCGTTCTGTGGCAGTCAGTTTCTCAGCAAGAGGATGCTTTGTGTCTAAACGCTGGACACAATAACCCGGCAAAGGATTCTCATCAGCCGGGGAGGTGTCTTTGTAATAAAACCAGGTTTGATTCCAAACTTTGGGGTGACCCGGGAGACATGCATAAGGGAAGATATAATCTCTCCTTCTTTGAATTGAGACGACTCCAAGTTCTAAGCTGGGTCCGTTTGTGAACTCATTCTGGCGGTTTAAGTAAAAATACTCTCTGAAGAGCTCGAGGCTGGGCTCCTCTTGAAGATACACCTCATAGAAGACCTGGAAGTTGTAGATATTTGACACAGAATTGGGTCCGATGTCTTGTGGATGGAGCTGAAAGAAATGCAGAATGTCTCGAAAGAACTTAGAGCCGGGTGGTGAAAAACCCCGGTTCATGGGATCAGAAAACACAATAAATTCATCGTCCTTTGGACGAGGTCTCTATTCACCGGCTTAGGGGCGCGGTAATGCATAACTGATTTTTTCGGCAGATACCCAATTTTGACAAAGTCAACAGGCGTAGCCTCGGTGACAACAGAAGGGACCCAATTGCACGTGGTGACTGTCTTTGGCGGCATTGTGAACAAAGAAGCCTAAAAGAAAGAAAGAAAATTGTCGGTTCAAAATTGATTCATTAAAACGGAAGTCAGATTACAGTATGTGTTCAGCATGGCAGCTTAAATGGGGCCTAATGGCATAAGAGTAGTGATAAACCGGAGAGTTAAGCCGCCATGACAAGCGCGGATATTCAGGAAAGAAGATTTTTACTAAATGTGGGGACAAACAGTTTTCACAGATTGAAGCTGCAACTTTGGATCTATAGCAGTTCAAGCTAAAACGACGAACAGGCAGACCTAAGATCAGTATGACGCAGTTCTTGGATATGAATCAATTTTTTTCGCATAGATGAGACATTATGGTATTTGCAAAAGAGATACTATCAACACCATCGCGCGGAGGAATATCAAGTTCAAGAGGAAAATTATAACTGCGGAAGAAGAAGATGATGAACTTCGGCGAGTTTTGCAGGAACCCTAATGGATCTAAGGGGGGAGGAAAGATAAGAACATACCTGGGCGAGTGAACGGCGGCGGTGCGCGGATGAGATATGGTCGCGTCAGGTTGATGCTGCGGCCGCTGTTGAGGACGAGGCAGAGGACGACGGCGCCGGTGGAGCTCGGGGGCGTGAGCGTCGCGAGGAAGGAGATGAATAGGAAGAGGCAAAGGGAGAGAATGGAAAGGAACTCCTGGCCCTATATATAAGCTGAATGGATAAAGGTCACGCGCGAGAATCGAGGAAGATGGAAACACAGATAAGTAACAGTGCAGGCACCTCGATTATCAGAGTCCCAATAAATGCGGAGATTTGTTAAGATTTGGGCGGTTCAAAAATAAGTAACAAGTGGCATCATGGCTGGTTACCACAATTTCAAGGGCTGACGTCATGGCAAGTTATGATCTCTCGTGCGAAGATGAAGAAAAATTGACATGAACAAGTTCTAAACAACCTGGGGACTAATGTTGGGGATATAACTATTTGATATGACCCGCCCAGGAGGGGCCGGGTTATCCAGTGGCAGTTCATGGGCCAAGCCCAGAAGCATGTTAAAGATGGCAGTTTGATAAGAGTAATGTATAAAGGGCCCAAAGGCCTAGGATGGCTTAAAGCCCGTAAAGCTTAAACCGCCATGTATGTTTAACTTGTACTGTAAGGCTGTAACAATGAGTCACCAAGCCGGACACGATTGTATGAGCTGGCCGGGACTCCGTAGGCCGCAGGGCGTCAACCCGTGTATATAAGGGGGTGACCTAGTAGCGGCTTAGGGCAAGAAACAACAGACCGAAAGCCAGGCAAGCATATTCGCTCCCTAGCAATCGACACCCCAGCAATTCCACCTCAAACTGGATTAGGTTTTACCCTCACCGCAAGGGGCCGAACCAGTATAAACTTCCCATGTCTCTTGTCCCGTTTTAACCCCTTTAAGCTAATCATGTCGCTATGGCTCCACAATTAAGTCCTTTCCTTAGGACATCTGCCGTGACAACTCCACGACACCAAGCTTTGGAGTCCCTAGATATTTAATGACTAATGGTGGTTCACACTTTATTCATGGTGCTTTCCTTGAAATGCTTGGTAAATATGATGCTAACCGTAGAATTGCGTCACCCTATCATCCTCAATCTAGCGGTCAAGTAGAACTCAGCAATAGAGAAATAAAACTAATATTACAAAAAACGGTCAATAGGTCCCGAAAGAATTGTTCTAAGAAATTAGATTATGCACTTTGGTCCTATAGAACAACTTATAAAAATCCTATTGGTATGTTTCCATATAAAATGGTTTATGGAAAAGCTTGTCATTTGCCTCTTGAGTTAGAACATAAAGCATATTGGGCAATTAAAGAACTGAACTATGACTTCAAACTTGCTAGTGAAAAGAGGTTATTTGATATTTGGTCACTAGATGAATGGAGAACCCAAGCTTATGAAAATGCCAAACTATTCAAAAAAAGTTAAAAGATGGCATGACAAAAGAATCCAAAAGCGGGACTTCAAAGTTGGAGAATATGTTCTTTTGTACACTCATTTTAGATTTTTTTGTAGGAAAACTTCTTTCCAAATGGGATGGACCATACATTATCGAAGAAGTTTATCGCTCTAGAGCTATCAAGATTAATAATGCCAAAGGTACTAACCCGAAGGTGGTCAATGGACAAAGAATTAAACACTATATCTCAGGTACGCCTATTAATGTTGAAGCAATATTATCCAAAGCATGACACCAGAGGAACACATAAAACAAACAATCCAAAACACTCCAAAATCCTAAAAAAATAGGATGTACATGATACGGTAATAAACATACTCCAAAAAATTCACAAAAATATTTTCTGTCAGTTTTGGAATATAAGAAAAATTTGGAAAATAAGAAATAACCAGGAAGGCAACCGGAGTGGCCACGATACACAAGGGTGTGCCTGTCCTCTCTGGCACGCCCTGGTGGGTTGTGGTGCCCTCGGGCACCTTCCCGATTCTGTTTTCCTTCCATATTCTTGTTTCCCAAGTTAATAAATCTTTATATATACCTCCGGGTGATCTGACCACCGCATCGCGGGAAAGTCCTCTGTTCTTGTTTCGTGTTGTTTTCTTGACAGGTCTGAAAATATGTTGTCTCAAGATTCATATGGAGAGGGTTATGTTACCCACCACACTCTAGATCCAAACATCTTTAAGAAGACCTTCCCGTATTTTTGGTTCACGAATGAGGAGGAGGACACTGATCCGGAGGAGATGGAGGATGCATCCTCAGATGAAGACGAAGTTCCACAACCCCAACCAGGTGATAT
Source organism: Secale cereale (assembly GCA_902687465.1). Lineage (NCBI taxonomy): Eukaryota > Viridiplantae > Streptophyta > Magnoliopsida > Poales > Poaceae > Secale > Secale cereale. Next base: position 604,618,956 of record LR738710.1, on the reverse strand, counting down.
CCAAATGGAGTTGAAGAGGTCAAGCCTCCCTAACAAAACTAAGACCCAATCTATCCCTTCTCATTTTCTCCAGGACAGCAAGGCAGCGTTATGCAAGAATACATTAAGGCTTGAGATAGAAAATGAGGATCTTAGGGAGGATAGTTTTAGCCTCCGACGCAAGCTGGAGAAGAAGAACATTACTACCTCATCACCACCACCTTCATCATCTTCACCACCAAAGGAGACTTGAGTACACAGGTATGGGCACTCCCCTTGGCTTGTGCCAAGCTTGGGGGAGATGCCCCGGTATCATATCACCGTCACTTTTATTATCTTTACCTATTTTAGTTTGATCCTTAGTTATTTTGTGATTTAGTTGAATAAAAGTTTACTATGATCTATTTTCGAGTTTTAGTTTTGTGATCTATCTATCTATGTAATCGAGTGAGAGTTATATAATAAAGATTACTTTGAGCTTTTTGCTTCTTTACTTTGTTGCTGCAATCAAATAAAAAGAAAAAGTGTAAGTTGTAAAATTTATTGGAAGTTATCAAACATAGCATTGGTCAATGATGCAACTCATGAAAGAATTAATAAGGGAAGAGAAGATTCACATGCAAATACACAATCTTGGAGGTCTTTTATGATTGTGAGCGCCCATTAATTATTATATGTCAAAATTGTTGACGTTGGACAAAGAAGACAACGTAATGAGTTATATTTGTTAATATTCACATAGAAGTTATATTTTCATAGAATCTTCAGCATGTAGTGCTTGCTCAATATATTTGCTAGCCAAAATTCCGCACTAAGTGAAGATACTACTTGTGCATCCAAAAATCCCAACCCCAAATCAATGTTTTGAGAGTCCACCATACCTACCTATGGATTGAGTAAGATCCTTCTAGTAAGTTGTCATCGATGCAATAAGGCAATAAAAATTGCTTCTAAATGTGTTTTACCATTTAGTGTAAGAGAAAATTGAGCGTTGTACGAACTTTTGATGGTAGTGTATTAAAAGCGACGGACTGCATAATAAAGGTTGCTATCATAAGGGGCAATATAAAGTGACGTTCTTTTGCATTAAGGGATTGATCATACAAAGAAAAAGTGCATGACAACCTCTGCTTCCCTTTGGGAAGGGCATGTCTTTTACTTTTATGTATTTACTTTTATGCAAGGTCAAAGTATTCTTCCCAATTCCTTTTTAATTTCTCTTTTCGCAAGCATTATGTGGTGAGGAAAGATCTAGGCACAAATTTCTAGTTGGATATGAGTGAGCATGATTTATTATTGTTGACATCACCCTTCAGGTGAATACGTTGGGAGGCGAAATTAGAAGCCCCTATCTTTCTATGTGTTCGTTTGAAACTTTTCGCTCATGGGTATGCTGTGAATGTTAGCAATCATAGAAGATTAAAAGATGGTTGTGTATGTGCACTTGCCAAAAGGCTCATATACGTGACCATTCCTGAAAATATGATGAATTGTAGTTGCAAAGTAGACTGAGAACATAGTTCGTTTATTTTCAATAAAGTTTATGCGTTCTACTTCGATGTTGTGATGAATTGTTACTTGTTATGAGAAGTTATGATAAAATTATATGATAAATCTTTATGATAAAGTTTGTTGCTATTATAATAATAAGCATGATGCTACTATGTCTGTATTTTGTTTTTATTGACACCTCTTTCTCTAAACATGTGGACATGATTTTCGATATCGGCTTTCACTTAAGGATAAGCGAGGTCTAAGCTTGGGGGAGTTGATACATCCACTACTGCAGGATGCTGCTAACGCGACACTATGATCAGAGACCCTTTGACGAGACTATGTGCGATGCATTAATCGCAAACAGTGATGTAAAATAACCGTAAAAAAATATGCAAAACATTTGCGATGAAGGATACATCAAACATGGTTCAAATTGTAGTTACGTGTGCGAGGAGGGGCATATTGATCCATATGAATTGTTTGCGATTAGATATTACAATAGAAATGGGTAGCCATATCAATGTGTGTGCAATATACGACATACAGTTCGCTTCGATGAACTATTTTCTATTAGGGAATGCAATAGAAATGGTCAGCCAAATCAAGCTGTGTGTGATATACGGCATACGGTTCACTCAGACGAACTGTTTTTGATTAGGGAAAAGAACGGAAACAGATCAACTTAACAAGATGTGTGTGGTATGTGGCATATAGTTCACATAGATGAACTATTTGCGATGAGCCAAAAGAACACAAATGATTCGGGTAAACAAGATGTGTGTGATACGCAGCAAATAGCCCACTCAGATGAACTACTTGTGATGAGAAATTATAACACAGATGGTTACTATAGTTAGTTAATGTGTGATTCTGTTTGTACAAAAAACTTTAAAAAATGCAAACTAGTTGCTTGCGGTGGCTACGAGTATCGCACATGATGTGTCTGTGAGTACTCATGTGCGATGATTAGTAGGTTACACATACGTTTCCTTATCTTAACACGTGTGTGATAAATAACACGTGGCACCGCATACAATATTCGGGCTGTGTGTGTGCTCCACTTAGTCTTCCCGCGTTCCAGCGAAGGCTTCCCGCGCTCCACATGGGTGAATTGTTAAAGCCATGCCTCTTCCCTCATTGGTTTCCCGCCACCAGCTAATGGCTTGCTTCATATAACCCAGGCGGCAAGGCACCGTCGCGACACTCTGCGCAGATCTAGTCCTCACCATCTACCATTAGTTATTCCAAGCATGCCAGGGAACGAACAAAGCTTCGACGTCGACCCCTACCTGCGTTACATCTTCGACGAGGAGAAAGAGCCGGAGAAGGTCGGGGAGCAAGAGCTTCATCAGCCGGTGCAGGCACCATGGCCCATCGACAGCGATATCGGCGTGATACTCCTTGGGCGCACAATCGACATATTGCAGAGAAGGTGTGATGAGCAGTTTGCCAGCCACCATGCAAAAGATCCAGAGCTGCTCGACGGCATGATCGATGACCCACCCGAAGAGCCACCGTCACCAGTGCTCATTGAGAGCCTAATGACCCACAAGGAATGGGCCGAGGACCTCTGTGATTCAATCAAGACACAGGCAGCCTGCAGCTTCATCATTACCGACGTCGGTCGTGTCAACCTCGATCCCGACGATGTGGTGGCCAGGCTCGAGTGCATCCTTGGCAGAGTTGACGTCCCCGACGAAGTAAAACATCGCCAACATGATATCTTGAGGATGCAGGTGATGGACGGGGTTTGCTACCAGGCTAGAGATATGGAAATGGAGCGGTTCCGTGGAGATATCATGCGCGCGATTACACGCTGTCAAGCTCTTCTAGAAGAGGCCTAGCAGTCCCAAGAGCCTCCCAGCGCCAGCAGGTCCGTAGGCGGAGGCGGGTAGGGACACTTGGAATGAACGGTCGCAAGGGTGCTATGCTGATCATGGAGTCCTTGAAGACTGTCGTCGGAAGGCCACCAGCTCAGCCTGTTAGCCTATATTTTATTATCATTGTATGCATATGTAGGTCGTGAGTGTTTTGGGCATTGCCACCTGTGGCATTTTAAATTATCCTGAATATGTAAGACAATTATTAACTGTTGCCATTGTAATGCCTCAACAACGAGCAGAGCGCACACTGGGCCGCCTGAGCAGAGCGCGCCGCGGCCACCTCAATGGTGAGCAAAACGCGCAGACGGACACGAGCAGAGCATGCCGCGGCCACCTCAATGGCGAGCAACCACGTGGTCAACCTACTGGCACCCCGTGGGAGGCGTGATAGCACATCCATCGGACACGATGATGATAGCTTGACCGTGTGTGATAGTGGGCAGACACATACATGTACATCCGAGAACGCGGGCCCATGTTTCGGGCTTCCGATGCGTCGCATACTGTTGATCCAAAAGAACTGTTTGCGATGAGCCAGAACAATAGAAACGGGCTTTGTTGGCCCAAAACCATCATGAAATTTTGACATTGTTTCTCATCACATTGCATATTACAACACAATAAGTAATTGCAAATCTGTTCACACCGATCAAACTAATATTTGTTCACACCGATCAAACTAATATGTGTTCCCACTTAGCACCGGGCTATAAAAACTACCCACTCAAAAAATTACTTCACAGTTTCCTCTCCTCATCACCCACGAAACTAGTCTTTCCTGTCAAGTCTTTCCGCCATGACGGGTAGGAGGATTTTCAGGTGGACATATAACTAGGCAGCAAAGACCAAGGCCGCGGAAGCACTAGAGAGGTCCCGCCGTGAAGCGGCAGCCGCAGCAGAGATGTCTCGAACGAGCTCTTGAACGAGCTCTCACGGGCATGTGAGGGCTCTCACAAGCGCACTCGCCACTTTGGCGATCGCAACGAGCTGGCATTGTTGAAGTCCTTGGCCGGCGATGATGACATTCTCACAGGCCTCATTAAGCAGCAGAAGCTAGTCGACGACTTGATGAAGCTGCTCGAGATCAGCGATACCTTGGTTGACAAGGCGACCGGCCTCGTCGAGCAAGTCATGGTGAGATTGGGAAGCTCCACAAGGTGCTCCCCGAGAAGGAGGAGGCCACCGGCTGGAAGATGCTGCATGAGAAGAGCAGTGCCTCGGGGATGACACTGACAGCGATCGTCGAGGAACTGATGGGTGACATGACGAAGCTCCGGATCGAGCGCGAGTAGGAGGTGGAGGAATCCATGACTACTTTGAAGCAAAGTCATGAGGAATTGAAGAAGGAGCTGGAGGATGTCGTCGCCCGGCGATCCATCAACGAGTAGAGACAGTAGCGACCTAGATCGTTGTCTGCGATTTCCTTCTTCTCTTCCCGCATGTGGCATTTATATTTATCCATAATATGTAAGACAATTATTATCCACACCACTGTAAATTTGTCGTTGTATTATCAGTTGCCATTTTATTTGTCGTTATATTATTTGCTGCCCTATGTGGCATTTTAAATTAGGTCGGAATACGAGTTGAAAACACGAACAAAGCAAATGCTAACATTGAGCGAGGCCATGGGATCACAAGAAAACACCCTCCGTCCACGTGCTTTAATTAACTGCGTGTTAAACAGTGGCTCGGCCACCATTAAGGGAGAAGTTGTGCACGAGGCGGGTGGCTGGTGGATGGAGGTCAAAGAGCTCACCTCCCGGTGTGCATTGGCGGCCTTGCTGGTTGCACGTGTTCTGTCGAGCCTGCGCGGTGGACAGGATGCACGCGTCCCGTCGAGCCTGCACGGCGGACTGCTCGGACGCGTCCCATCGAGCCTGCACGATGCTACCTCTTGAGCTTGCGTTGGTTTTTCCCTTAAAGAGGAAAGGGTGATGCAACAAAGTAGAGTAAGTATTTCCCTCAGTTTGAGAACCATGGTATCAATCTAGTAGGAGATTACGCACAAATCGCCAAATACCTGCACAAACAATCAAACAACTTGCACCCAACGCAATAAAGGAGTTGTCAATCCCTTCATGGTTATTTTCAAAAGTGAGATTTGATAGAGATAGATAAACTGTAAAGTAAATATTTTTGGGTTTTTTGGTTTATATATTGGAAAGTAAAAGATTGTGAAATAGTTGATCGGAAACTTATAACATGTCAAATATATCTGGGGGCCATAGGTTTCACTAGAGGCACATCGCCTCACACCCCTGAGTTTTTAGATGAGACCTGCAGTGTCCCTCGCCTCCAGATCCACATCCCTTGCTCTAGAGTGTCGCAGCCTAAGCTCGACCACGTATCCCGGGGAGCCCAATGAGCATTCGGCCAAGAAGAGGTTTATCATGGCCTCTTTGGCAGACATTGGCGAGGTGGTCGACATTCGCCCCGACCTATCGATAGCGGAGCAACACGTCGTCACGGAAGCCGGTGAAGACGTTGACTACATTGCCAGGCCGAAGGCTTCATGTCAGCGGGCTAGCGTATTATTATATCTCGGGAAAGTTGGCTACGACATCAAGCTCCTCGACAGCGACGGCTTCACGCGAGCCATGTCACAGTTTAAGTGGTCCATCCCCAACCCCTCTGGTTTGACCGCCTTCGATCTCTTCGATAGCCCTGCCGCTGATCTCCTCCGCCAAGCGGTCAAGGATTTGCGATCCTTGTACGCCATCAAGCCCATTTTGTCATTTCTGAAGGACACGTTCTACGGTGGCGGCTTAGGATGCTCAATTGCTAAGTCAGATCTCGTCGACCACGACCACGACCATGAGGAGGGCACCCAAAAAGGTTCTTCCAAGGTGAAACAACCCATCTGTGACATCATAGAGCGCACCATGGGTCTGTGCTCTTCCAACTGGAAGGATCCCTTCCATGACATGTGAGGCAACATCCTATCAGCAAATCTGACCTTAGCTAGCTTTCCAACATGTACCCTTTGTTGTCGTACCATTTGTCATGCGGTACTTAAACTGTATCGTGTTTAATTATTTCAGTTATGCAAAAATGTATTGTTCAATAGGGCTATGTGATGTTTCAGTTTGAATTGTCCACTTCAGTTTCACGAATGGCTATATTTGGTTGTTTATAGTGAGTAGATGCCTTGTTTATCTGTATTTGGTTGTTAGGTTGCTTGCAGTTAGCATTTGTTCAGTTATCGAGCAGATCCTTTGTTTATATGTATTTGGTTCTTAGGTTGGTTGCGGTAAGCTTTTGTCCAGTTATCAAGCAGATGCCTTGTTTACCTGTATTTGGTTGTTAGGTTGGTTGTAGTGAGCATTAGTCCAATTTTCAAGCAGATGCCTTGTTCATCTGTATTTGCTTGTTAGGTTAGTTGTAGTGAGCATTTGTTTAGTTTTCAATCATATGCCTTGTTTATCTGTATTTGCTTGTTAGGTTGGTTGCAGTGAGACTCTGTCCAGTTTTCAATGGCTTTATTTGGTTCTAGTTATGCCTGGTGTAGTTAACACATGCCCTTTATTTCAGTTTTACACATTTATCCAGTGTGACGTTTAAGCATTACCTACGTTCTATTCATTTTCAACAATACCAATTTGAATTGCAATATTTGATGGCCGTTAAGCCTGTTGTCGGTAGCATTGACTTCATTTTATATCCGCTTTAACAGCATTCTGAAAGCAACACATTCAAGCTATCATTTGGAGATGATGTTTTTTGCCTTTGCTATATTTGTTTGATGTTATGGTTGCTGTACTTATCATGCCTTTCCACTACTTATGCAGGACAAGAACGAGAGTGGCCACCATTTTCCGCCGAGGTTAGTTTCATCCCTCAGCTTGTACTCCCCCCATCGTTCCATAATGTAGTGCATATAGATCTAGGCCTGGACACTTGTTAGCTTCTAATATTTACTTATTGCTTGTAGGTACATATGCCCTTGGCAATGATCTACGCATCGACCCTTTTTGCGTATGTGGCAATGAGATATGCATGAACAAGCATCAAGTGAGGAAACTGATAAGGATTATTAGCAAAAATATATGAATGGTGGCAAGCAAATTATTTGTTTATGCTCTATCCAACACAACAGTGAGTTGTAGGATGGTAACTACAAACTCTGCAGCCTTCTCTTTTTGCTGCCCATAATGAGTTGTTAGACAACAATGCCTGAATATTTTTCGTTCGCAGTGGTTCCCAAAGCAGTTCACTCAAGATTACCTCACAAAGTAGATGATTGGTGGACACATAATGAAGGTTAAAGTACTTCATCCAGACTACAATGAGCATCAAGAAGTCCTAATGAAGACAGTGAAGGATGGACGGGCATCCATCACAAGGGGTTGGCCTAGAGTCATGCATGCATTACGCATGGAGGAGGGAAAAATATGGTTATTACGCTTCACCTTCTCTGGCAACCAGAATGTCTTTCGCCTCTCTCTTTACAGTCTTTAGTGCAACTGTGGTTCATCATTCTTTATTTGGTGCTTCTGTAGTTATTTAGTATATGTACATGTGCATCGATGTATGCATTCCTGATTGAACCTATATTTGTAATAAACATGGTTGGATATGAAATAAGTGATTGCCTACTTTGAAATCCAAAACATGTGATTTTTAAATTAGGGTTTACACTGCACACGGTTAAAAAAGCGAAATGTCTACGATAGACGTGGAGATCAGACACATTTCTAGGATCCACTACGTGTGCGATCAATCTCTACTGCACACATGATCAGCCAAGAAACAATGTGTGTGATCAACAGCAACATTGCACATAGTTCGTTCTTATTAAATGTTCGCGATAGTCGCCTTATCACACACGCTTCGCAGTTATGGACTGTTTGTGATGTTGTGCACATCGCAAATGTTTGGTCATAGAAGAACGTGTGCTATAGGTCGATCATCCGACGCGGGTACGATAGACGAATCATGTGGGATGGATTCAAGCTTTACATACATTTTTATAGCGACAATTGTGTGCGCTCTTACATCGAATCGCACATAGTCGAGGAAAAGTAAATGTGTGTGATTGTCTACTTCTATAATTGTGAACTATTTGTGATGGGTTGCACATCGTAAACGTAGCACCACAGAATACCGACTGCAATGGCAATGCGAGCACAAACAAGTAGGGAGTATTGTATATGCATCAAGGCTCCCTATCCACGACGGTTTCTGGGTTGTGTGGGAAGGACCCCCCCCCCCTATCGCAGTCACTCACTTGGCGACGGTTCCAAATGCTGTCACGGAAAGGGGTTAAAAAACCATTTGTATGGCACCTCGCTGTACCAGTGGTCCATTTTGCATCATGTGTTCCTACTGTTATTTATAATGTTTTTATGCATAATAATGCTTTATGGAGTAATTCTAATGCCTTTTCTCTCATAATATGCAAGGTTTACACAAAGAGGAAGAATACCGGCAACTGGAATTCTGAACCTGAAAAAGCTACGTAAAGACACATATTCTACACATCTCCAAATAATCTAAAAATATTTGGAGAATTGTTTTGGAATTTAAAAAAAATACTGGAGCAAATAACTACCGAAGGGGGCCACCTGGTGACCACAAGACATGAGGGCGCGCCAGGCCCCTAGGCCCGCCCTGGTGGGTTATAGTCAGCCCAGCCCACCTCCCGTGCCCATCTTCTGGTATATAAGGTCTTTTGACCTAGAAAAAATAAAAGAGAAGACTTTCGGGACGGAACGCCGCTGTCTCAAGGAGGAACTTGGGTAGGATCACTTTTGCTCTCCGGTGGAGTGATTTCGCCAGTGGAACGTCCCTCCTGTAGGGGGAAATCGAAGCCATCGTCATCACCAACAACCCTCTCATCTCTGGGAGGCCAATCTCCATCAACATCTTCAAAAACACCATCTCATCTGAAACCCTAGTGCATATCGTGTGTTCAATCTTTGTACCGGAACCTTAGATTGGTACATATGCGTGACTAGTAGTGTTGATTACATCTGGTAGTTGATTACTATATTGTTTATTTGGTGGAAGATTATATGTTCAGATCCACTATGCTATTTAATACCCCTGTGATCTTGAGCCTGAATATCATTTGTGAGTAGTTACTTTTATTCTTGAGGTCACGGGAAAAGTCGTGTTGCAAGTAATCTTGTGAATTTGATATGTGTTCGATATTTTGATGATATGTATGTTGTGATTCCATTAGTGGTGTGATGTGAACGTCAACTACGTGGCACTTCACCATCTATGGGCCTAAGGAATGCATTGTGGAGTAGTTATTAGATGATGGTTTGCTAGAGTGACAGAAGCTTAAACTGTAGTTTATGCGCTACTTCGTAAGGGACTGATTTGGATCCATATGTTTTGATTCCATGGTTAGATTTTACAGTAATACTTTTGTCATAGTTGCGGATGCTTGCGAGGGGATTAATCATAAGTGGGAGGTTTGTTCAAGTAAAAATAGTAGCCAAGCACCGGTCCACCCACATATCAAATTATCAAAGTAGCGAATGCAAATCAAACCTACATGATGAAAGTGACTAGATGAAATTCATGTGTACCCTCAAGAACGCTTTGCTTATTACAAGACATCGTTTTGGCTAGTCCTTTGCCACAAAAGGATTGGGCTACCTTGATTCACTTTATTTACTGTTACCGTTACTCGCTCGTTACAAATTATCTTGCTATCATACTACTTGTTACCAAAAATTTCAGTGCTTGCAGATATTAGCTTGTGTCGGATCTTGGGTTACCCTTGAGCTTCGAACTCTGGGGTGCGCATGAAGATCTCTCCTTCCTCCCTAGCTCGTCTACTCACCGATCCCTAGGCCTAGCTCGCAGATCCGAACAACAAGGGACACAAGGTTTATACTGGTTTGGGCCGCCGTTGTGGTGTAATACCCTAATCCAGTGTAGTCTGGTGGATTGCCTTGTAGGCTGAGGAAGAACTACCTCCTGAGGAGAGGGGTTCTTGCGCTCGAGTGAGCTTGTGGTGTGTGGCCTCCTATCTCATCAACTCCAGATGAGATGATGAACTCTCGATGAGATGAGATCCTCCCAATGGTGGTGGCTAGTCTTATTTATAGTGGCCCGGGTCCTCTTCCCAAATGTTGAGCGGGAAGGGATCCCACAACGGCCAATTTTGAAGGGGGACAACTGGTACAAGCTATCCTGATAAAAGGTGGTCTTCGCCTGCCAAAGGCTCTGGTGGTGACGTCGCCGTGGGCTCTGCGATGACCTCCGCTCTGACGTCATGCTGGTCTTGGTCTTGTTGCACCGATATGGAAACCTTTGCCTGACGCCTCGGGACTCCTCGTCTGCACCTGCTCCTTTAGCACCAAAGAGGAAACTGGCACTCTGCGCCCGCTGGCGCCCGCCTGGCCTTGGTCATCACTGCTCATGTCACGAGGACCTCGCGAGGTGCCCCTTGCTTTGATATCTCCGTTCCTCAGGAGTTGGCCTAGTGAGGCCGCCCCAGGGGATGTCTTGCATCGCCCGCCTCGCGAGGCTCGGCCCCTCACGATGGTCTTGATTGGTTGTTGAAGATGTTGGGCCATACCAGGCTGCGTGATGAGCCACGCCCTGGGCCATAGGCAGGCAAGTCTGGGTACCCCCGTTCCTAGAAAGCCAATAGCTTGCTGAAAACTACTTGTGGTTTTCTTCTGCTCCTTGTTGGGTTTGACACTCTTACTTATCGAAAGCACTATGATTAATCATCTATACTTGTGGGTCATCACGCACGACGACTGAGGTATGTTACGCGTCCACTTATTCATGGTTTTTATTTCTTTCTTTCTCACTCATTGACTGAATGAGAGAGTTTATTATCCTTTACTCACAGGACTTGCATACATTTGACCAGACCAATCAGGTCTTCGGCACATCAATGTGGAGAATCCGAGAGCGTCGAGCTGGAGAAGCTCTTGTCCTAGGACCAGTATGTTGTCACGTTCAAGACAAAAAAGGCTCGGTCTTTTGGGACATGATTCCCGAGGTCTCAGCTGGGAGATAGCAGGACTCGGACTCTGACTCCAACTCTGAGCAGTAGCAGGAGTCCAGCGAGGCCCCTCCTTCCCTAGTTGGGAAGAGGGAGCTGCTAGGGTCGGTGGATTATGAGGTGTAGGCCTCTCCACCAGCCTCTAAGCGCCTGAGGAGGACAAGGGCCTCGGTAGCGATCTAGTCCTTTGTACCAGTCGAGCAGATTAGCTTAGACTCCTCCAATGAGTCCTGGCCACTCAGCATCCGTAGTCGCACATGCCCTGCCGCCTTTAGGTAGGTTTTCGTTAAGTTGTTTGGTTAACGAAGTAATGCGAGTTGGAGATACTTACTTTCTTCTTTTTATCCTTATACAAGGAGCAGTGCAACTTGCCAGATGAGGACACCCCAGGACTCTCGAGGGGTTCGCTTGCAGTGAGCGTCGGAGACGAAGATCGATCCCTCCATCGCTCAAGCCAAGGTAGGGGAGGTCTTTTCACACCCTACTCCACTGGCGTCTGATGCTAGGGAGGGGATCAATACTTCCATGGCTAAGGATCAAACCTTGGGCATGGAGACTCAAGTAGAGGACCAGGGGAGAAACATCTCTCTAGTCATAAAGAGTCGGTGATTATTCGCCCGACAACTGGTCCGTACGGCTTTAATTAGAGTCGCATGACCACCAGCAAACACACTCTCCACCTCTAGCCAATGATGGAGCACCGAGGACTGTGCCTCCACAGCTCAGCCAGGGAGGGTCTAGCGGACTACCAATCCTTCCATTCTTCCCGACCATCGTGCCCTCCTCGGCACAACCTTAAACCAATTTTGGTCCACCGAAGCTAGAATAATGGAGCTATTCCTCGGCCTTGCTAAAGGCTTTGAGGTATGTTATTTTTCTTTCAACATGCAGTCTGTTTTTTGGTTCAAGCATGTAGTACTCTAAGTATGCACAGTAGCCCCCGAGACTCGTGGTGGTTTCACGAGGAACCAACAAGAGTATCGAATCTAGTCACTTAAGTGGGTGCTCTCTTTAATATTCACTTGTATTTTTGTATGTTATAAATAGGCTTCTATCTCACGTAGTTAGGACAACTCTTCGGAGTTTGAAGAGGTACAACATTGGCTTTCTGAAGCCGAGGAGGAAACTCTTCAGCTGAGACAGGATGATGATACGCCTTCGTCGTATCTATAATTTATTATTGTTCCGTGCTAATATTCTACAACTTTTACATACTTTTGGCAACTTTTTATATTATTTTTGGAACTAACATATTGATCCAGTGCCCAATACCAGTTCATGTTTGTTGCATGTTTTTTGTTTCGCAGAATATCCATATCAAACGGAGTCCAAACGAGATAAAAACGCACGGAGTTTTTTTTGGAATATATCTGATTGTTGGGAAGAAGAATCAACGCGAGACGATTCCCGAGGGGGCCACGAGGCAGGGGGCGCGCCCCTGACCCTCGTGGCCACTCTGTAAGGCGGGTTGTGCCCTTCTTTCGCCGAAAGAAAGCCAATATCCGGATACAAATCATGTCAAAATTTCACCACAATCGGAGTTACGGATCTCCGGGAATATAAGAAATGGTGAAAGGCCAGAATCTGGGAACGCAGAAACAGAGAGAGACAGATCCAATCTAGGAGGGGAACTTACCCCTCCGCCGCCATGGAGGCCATGGAACAGAGGGGAACCCTTCTCCCATCTATGGAGAAGGCCAAGGAAGGAGGAAAAGGAGGGGGTCTCTCTCCCCACGCTTCCGGTGGCGCCGGAGTGCCACCGGGGCCATCATCGTGCGACGGCGATCTAACCCAACACCTCCGTCATCTTCACCAACATCTTCATCACCTTCCCCCATCTATCTATAGCAGTTCACTCTCCCGCAACCTGATGTACCCTCTACTTGAACATGGTGCTTTATGCTTCATATTATTATCCAATGATGTGTTGCCATCCTATGATGTCTGAGTAGATTTTCGTTGTCCTATCGGTAATTGGTGAATTCTTATGATTGGTTTAATTTGCTTGTGGTTATGTTGCTGTCCTTTGGTACCCATCATATGAGCGCGCGCGTGGATCACACTATAGGGTTAGTTGTATGTTGATAGGACTATGTATTGGAGGGAAGAGCGATAGAAGCTTCAACCTAGCATAAAAATTGATGCATACGGTGTCGGGGAAACTGATCCACCCACGAACACCTATGGGGACGGAGCCCCTTTTCGGTACGACAGGGGGCGGAGATCGCACGAAGAGCAGATCGAGGCGAAGCACACGAGCAGTTTACCCAGGTTCGGGCCGCACGGATGCGTAAAACCCTACTCCTGCTTTGTGGATTGTATTTGGTTCTTGGCTCGGGAGCGCTGAGAGCTACAGTACACTCTAGCAGCTAACGAGACCGAGCGTGAGAGTCTTCGAATGTCTAACCCCCCCCCCTACGTTGCGCATGGGCCTCCTTTTATATGCTCAAGGGGTCACCGACAGGTGGCAACGCAGTTGAGGGTAAAAATGGAAAAAGGGTGCTAGCTGGTACAGTGTTTTATACCTAACCCTGACGGCAGGGGACAAGGGCATTAAATGCCCATCGCCGTCGCCCAAACAGTGCAAAAAGGTGCCGTCAGGGGCGCCACCATTCGCCACGATGGCAACCTTGTCAGCGCCGCTTGCCACCGCGTACCCCTGGCTGCACAGCCTCCCGCCACGTACGCTTGGAAGGGTCCCAGAGCGACACGTGGGTGGATGCGCTGGAGCGCGGGTACAGAGTGGTAGCTTGCCGCGGCAAGCACCTTGCCGCGGTCGCTGTCTTGCCGCGTCCGGGAGCTTGCCGCTCACCGGGCCTTGCCGGGACGCGTGGCGCGTCGCGGCAAGTTCCTTGATATGCCTTGGTTGGCCTTCCCGGCAAGCTCCTCTTCCGGGGTCTTGTCTCTTTGGCTTGAATACTTTGTTCTTGAATGGCTCCAAAGGAACCACGGAGGACCGTGGCGGCCACCCGGCAAGCCTTGCCGCGGGGCGCTGCGACTGCCCGTGCACAACTTCGGGATACTAAGGGTACCCCTACTTTAGTACACCGACAGGAGCCCCCGGGCCTGGGCCATACACGGTGCCGAGCGCTGTTGGGCCAGGCCCAAAACAGTGCACGGGCACGCGTGGCCTGGGTTACACCGTATCTTTCTCCGTATCCACCGCGCCCTCCATTAACGACACGCGTTTAATGCGGCGTCGTGGGAGAGATCGTGGGCAGTTTCTTTATTCGGAAATGCGGAACGTCCGCCTCTCCCTCCTTATAAGCAGGGGAAACAGGGGCAGTTCGTCCATCCGCCCATTGCTACTCCTTGAAAACCTCCGCCGCTCCCCTTCTTCCCGAAGCCGAAAGAGAGCAGCGCTCCGCCCCCCATTGCCACCAGCACCACCAGCGCCGTCGACCTCCCTCACCGATTCCGCCATGGCTCCGAAAGGCGAAAAGGGGAAGAAGTCGGCCGAGGCGCTGCGGCTCGCGGTGCTGCGAAAGCAGCGGGCTGTCTCCCCCCCCCAAGCTTGCTGCGAGGACACTAAGGGAGAACTAATACCTCTTCTGGTCGGGGGAGACGCGGGCACATCCGCGCACCAAGGTACTCCCAGCCGTTGCTTGTGAAATGGCTCCGAACGGATATGCGTTCTTCGCCTTGTTCTTCTACTGCGGGCTCTGCCCGCCTTTCTCTGAATTCTTCTGCGATATCATGAACACCTAGGGGTTCCACCTCCTTGACTTCACCCCCAACGCCGTTCTGACCATGGCAGTTTTCGCACATCTCTGCGAAAACTTTGTCGGAGTCCATCCCAATGCAGCTCTTTTCCACCACTTCTTTACGCCTCGAGTTGAGAGAGGAGAGCCTTTGTCCGGCGGAGTCTCCTGGATCTCAAGGGTCCACAAGAAGGAAGCTTATCTGGAGGGGGAGCTCCGCAGCAAATGGGAAGAATGGAGAGCCAATTGGTGTTGGATTGTAGAGGAGAACCCGCAGCCATTTACCGCCCGGCGCCAAGCCCAAGTAGTACGCGGTAACGACTGGAGCGATCTGGCCCCGGAAGACGGTAGACTGAAGATTGCCACTGCCCAGATCCGACGCCTCAGGCTTGCCGGGCTCACTGTCGGCGTAGTTGGCGCAGATTTCCCCGGCCGCCTCATCGCCCCCTTGCAGGAGAGGAAGAGGCCCGCCTGGGAGTTCGAGAATGCGGCGGATATCATGAGGTTGCGCCCGGGCCTCAACTACAATTTCACCGTCCTGGAGCTCAACGCAATGCTCCAGGAGCTATTCAAGTATGACCCCGACCATCCCGAAGTATTCAGGTTGCCGAGGGGCGTCGTCCCATTGTGCAACAACTCTGCGCTCAGCCGCATCCGCGCAATAATGCCGCTGTGCGATTCTCATGGCATCGACCCAACTTGGCAAGAGCCTGCCGCCGACACCGTGCAGGCGTTCTTCGACAATTTGGAAGAAGTGCCGATCCGCTCCGACGAGAAGAAGGGCCTCACCCGCGACACCACCGACAAGGAGATGGCGTACATCGCCACTAGGCTGGAAGAGGCGGCGGCAGCCAGGGCCGGGGGTGAGTTCGGTTTCACTCCGGAGGAGGCAGATGCAGCAAAGGCGGCAAGCCTTGCCGAGCGAGGGGAGCTTGCCGGCGAGGAGGGGCCTGCCGGGCAAGACGCCGAGTCGAGCGAGCCCGCCGAGCAGGGTGTCAGATCGAGCGAGCCCACCGAGCAGGGTGACGAGTCGAGCGATTCCGCCGAGGATACTAGCGGCTTGTTGGAGATCGGCTCCTCTTCTTCCTCGTCTTCAGGCAGCTCACCACCAGCAGAGCCTCCAGCTTCGAGAAGGCGTCTCCGCAAGGCCGGGGACGTAACGGAGCGGCAGACGGGTCGACAGCAGCCGCGCCGCACGACGCGCTCCACCGCAGCAAGCAAGGTTGCCGCGGGAGCGCCTCGCGCATCTGCAGCAACTAGAGCGGGGTCTTCCTAGACCACCGCTTCTGCTCCTGCCGCTCCTCACGCCACGGCGACAGCCGGAGCGGGGTCGTCTCAGGCCACCACCGCTGCGGCCGCCAAGCGGCCAAGGGAGCCTACTCCTCTGCCTCCTCGCACCGGGCGTGAGCCGGATTTCGACTTCTCCACGCTCAGCTCCGACGAGGAAGAATAAGAGTAAGATTCTTGTTATTCTTGTATTTCTTCAATTTTGTGCTATTTTGTCTTGTATCTCTCATTTGCTTGACTCTGAACCTGTTCCTTTTTTTCAGAACTCTGGCCCAGAGGGTGGCAAAGAGAGCCAAGGTCCCGGTGATTGTCATTGAGGACGAGCCCACCGTGCCAGCAGGGGGTGTGCCTGAGACAAACTTGCCGGACCCGGCAGCTGATCTTCAGAGCAGCCCCCAGCGCAGCCCCCAGCGTAAGTGTATAGTTCACTTTCCGCTGTTAGGTGCGCGTGGGCGTTCTTTCTTTGCTGATATCTTGTTTGTTGATTTGTGTAGGAGCAGAGCAGCTAGACCAGGGTCGTCCGGAGACCGCCCCCGACGCGCCATCTGTATCAACTACGCCACCAAGGGAAAGTTCCCCGGCAAGGGTCTCCCCGGCAAGGGAGAGTTCTCCACCAAGGGCGAGTTCTCCGGCGAGGGACAACACCAGCGGCCCTCCGCCGGCGGAGACCACGACTACACCGCTAAGGAAGAGCTCCCCGGCGAGGGACACTGCCGAGGAGCCAGCTCGCGCAGGTAATCTTCTTGCTTCAAACTCCCCTTGGGCTTTTCTTCTTTTGATTCATCTTTTTGGATATTTGCTTTATTGTTTGTCTCCTTTTCCGGCTGTCAGATCCATCCGCCGCTGAGCCGATGGAGACTGAAGTTGTTGCTGACGAAGAGAGCACGCGCGGCAACACCGGCGACGCCGCTGCCACCGGAGAAGCGGCCGGTGCTGACGATCCCGCCGGCGATGAGGCCGCCAAGGCTACCGCCGCAGCAGCTGGCGAGGGGTCCGGCGATCGCACTGACGGCCCTGAGGCCGCAGGAGCGCCAGGCGCTACGCCGACCGCCGATCCCTCCGCCGCTGCCGCAGCCCCAGGCTCCGAAGAGCCCGAGCCAGGCGCCTACTTGAAGGCCGGCGACGGCGTCTTCATCAAACTCCCCTTGGCCTCAAGCTCCAGGGCGCCGGTTGAGGGAGAAGTCTTCGACAGAGAGGTACTTGCCTCCGCCGGGCTGACGCTCGTGGACGCGCCGAGCAGCAGCAGCGGCGAGTCTGAGGAAGAGCGGCTGCTGCGGAAGCTGCTGTCGCTCTACCGCGCTCGACAGGCCAAACTCGAGTCCAGAGAGGCGCTTGCCGCGAGGGCGGGAGCTGATATTGAGAAGCGCGCAGAGGAGCTCCGGGGGCTTCACCAGGCAGCTCTCCGGTCCTTGGCAAAGGAGCGGTAGCAACTTGCCGAGGAGCGGACGGCCTTCTTCCTTGAGAAGGCCGAGGTCGAAGAGCAACATAGGCTTGCCGGCGAGAAGATATCTGCCCAGGAAGGCGAGCTGGCGCAGCGGAAGTTCAACCTCGATAGCCACGAGGAGGACCTTGCCGCGCGCGAGCAATCACTTGGCGGGGCCCTCTAGGAGGCGAAGGACACTGCCGCAGCTGCCGAGAAGGCCAAGAAGGAACTGGAGGCGAAGGTGACGCAGCTGGAGGCCGACCTCAAGGCGAGAGGCGAAGAGATCGCCGTGCTCAAGCTTGAGCGGGAGAAGGACGCCCACAGCCACTCAGAGCTGCAGGTCCGCCTCGCCGAGAAGGGCAAGGAGCTCGCCGCCGCCAAGGACTCCAACGCCGATCTTGAGTTGAAGCTGACCACTTTGACCAAGATGCTGGACGGCGCCAGGGAGCGGGAGGCGACCCTGAAGGAGGAGATCAGGGCCGAGAAGGCATTGCTGGAGAGTGCTGCCGTCACCCAGAACATCTTCAGGGAGACCGTTGAGCACTGGACGGAGGGTCTTGTCAACGATGTCCCAGCCATCGACGGGGAGCTGGCGCAGCTGGGGGCGGAGTATCTCGGGTATTCCTCCGACGAGAATCTCCACCCCAGCGCCAAGCTCACCCTATTCTTCAAGGGCGTGGCGACGGCCATCCAGCAACTCCGGGAGAGGATCCCAAAAGCAACTGGCGGACGAGTCGCGCAAGCTCTGCGCGGGAGCCCTTCAAAAGGTGCTGATGAAGGTGACCTTCCGCAACCCGGGCCTCAACCTCACCAACGTCCTTAGGTCCCTGTCGCCGGACGCTGATCTGGACGCGCTCAAGGCCCTTTTCGCACCCATTGTGGACAAGGTGAGCGGCATCAAGAGGGTTGAGGGCGATCGCGCAGATTAGGCTTGCCCGTTTTCTTCTTTCCTTGTCGCTGCTGATTATGTTATGAAAACAATCTGTTAGGGCTGCGACAAGCTATCTTTGTAGTATAACTCTATTTTGGGTATTGATTGCAACGTTATTTGTATGTTTTAACCCTACGCTTTTTGGGAACTTGCTGGCGTAGGCACCTTAGCCGCGAGCGCTGAGTGCGGGACATCAGCAGCCTGCTGGCGGTGCCGTCACCGACAAGAAACCTTGTCGTAACCAGTTGCAGCTCTCTTAAGTTGTTGAGAAAACTCGAAACAAAGTAAGGGCGCGACACTAGTCGCAGCACACTTAAGTCGTTGAGCGGACTCGAAACAAAGTAAGGGCGCAACTAGCTACGAGTTGGTTCCTCCGCGCACAGGTTTTCCATACAAAGCACGGTTGTTCAAGGAAGATAACTTAAAATTTTAAAAATCTGATTGCTCAAACTTTGGCAACTTAGCTTTTGTGTTGTTTACTTCCCGGCAAGGCGGAACTTTCTTGAACGGCGCTTGGTCCATACCACTATCTTCTCCTCCCACCCCGGCAAACTTGTGTGCGAGGGGGCCTCCTTCCCTTGAGAAAAAAAAGAAAGAAGAGAAAATACAGATATGGAGCCTTTGGTCTCGTTATTGCTTACCGGGGGTAGGTGCTGCACAAAGTGTCAGATAACACATGCAAAATATAGAAAGCGTGAAATTGACAATATGTGCGAGGCACATGAGCTTTACTGATGCACGGGGTCTGCGCCCGGCTTTGTACAAAGGATTACATGCAACAGCGGCAAGACTTGTACAAAAGGTGGTTGCCGGAGCGGGTCGCGGCAACCGCGCCTTACGGGTAAAACTTACGAAGATGCTCAATATTCCAGGAGTTGCTCACCGGAAATCCATCTTCGGTCTCAAGGCGGACAGCGCCAGGCCTAGTGACTCGTTTCACCCGATAAGGGCCTTCCCACTTCGGCGTCAACTTGTTGGAATTCTTGGCGGACTGAACGCGCTGAAGAACAAGGTCGCCTTCCTCGAGACTTCTGGCGTTAACTTTGCGGCTATGGTAGCGGCACAAAGCTTGCTGGTAGCGAGCAGCTCGTACAGCAGCCTGAAGACGGTCTTCCTCAAGGAGCAGCGCGTCATCTTGTCGCAGCTGCTCTTGCTCGAGCTCATCATAAGCGAGCACTTGAGGTGACCCGTATACGAGTTCCGTGGGGAGAACTGCCTCTGCTCCATAGACTAGAGCGAAAGGTGTCTGTCCAGTGGCTCGATTTGGCGTCGTCCTAATCGACCAAAGAACCAGCGGCAGCTCCTCGATCCAGTTTCTTCCGCACTTGTGCAGCCTGTCGAAAGTTCTGGTCTTGAGGCCACGCAGCACTTCAGCATTCGCCCTCTCCGCTTGACCGTTGCTTCTCGGGTGAGCAACAGAAGCGAAGCAGACCTTGGCGCCAAGATCTTGGACGTACTGCATGAAGGTGTGGCTCGTGAATTGCGTACCGTTGTCGGTGATGATCCTGTTAGGGATTCCAAAGCGGCAAACAATCGACCTGAAGAACTTGACTGCTGACTGTGCAGTCACCTTTCTCACTGGTTCCACTTCCGGCCACTTTGTGAACTTGTCGATCGCAACGTACAAGTACTCAAAGCCTCCGGCTGCGCGGGGAAAGGGGCCGAGGATGTCGAGCCCCCAGACCAAAAATGGCCAGGATAAAGGGATCGTCTGGAGAGCTTGAGCTGGCTGGTGTATCTGCTTGGAATGGAACTGGCACGCTTCACACTTGGTTACTTGTGCAGTTGCATCCTGGAGGGCTTCCGGCCAAAAGAAACCTTGCCGGAATGCTTTGCCGGCAAGTGCTCTTGCGCCAATGTGGTGACCACATATGCCTCCATGTATCTCTGCCAACAGCTTTTGTCCGTCTTCCCGGGGAATACACTTCAATTTCACACCGTTGAGTCTTCTTCTCTACAGTGTGTTGTCAACAAACTGGTACATACTTGACTACCGGGCTACTCTTTCTGCTTCTTCTTGCTCTTCGGGAAGTTCTCCTGTATGGAGAAAACGGACGATCTGCTGTGCCCATGCTGGAGCTTGTGGCTTGACAACAAGGACTAAAGGCACATCTGCTGCTGCGGGAACATCCGCTTCTACGGCGAGAACCTGCGACTCAGCCGGAGCTTGATGTTCCCCGGCAAGCTTGCCAGAGCAAAACTTGTCGGGAGCGTTTGCTTCAACGGAACAATCCCTGGGGCTTGCCGGAGCAGACTGCTCCTCAGCATTCTTGGCGTTGATCTTGGGGACCTTCTTGGTGGCGGCTTGGGGAAGCTCTGCCGGAAGATAGTCACCAGAAATCAACTTCCTCTTCTTGCTTTGTCCAGTTGATGGTGTTACGGATGGTTGAGTCAGCTTGAGCACAAAGATCCCTGGTTCCACAGGTAACTTAAGTGCGGCACACTTTGACAGGCTATCGGCGATGTCGTTCTGAGCTCTTGGTACATGCTCCATCTGCAGGCCGTCAAAGTGCTCTTCTAGCTTTCTCACTACGTCAACGTAAGCTTCCATCAACGTACTCTAATAATTCTTGTTCACTTGGCAGACGACAAGTTGCGAGTCACCCCTGACAATGAGCTTCTTGATCCCAAGGTCTGCCACGATCCTGAGACTGGCAAGCAAACCTTCATACTATGCAGTATTGTTTGTTGATTGCTCCTTGGGAAAGTGCATCTGGACTACGTACTTGAGGTGCTCTCCGGTGGGTGCGACAAGCAGCAAGCCAGCACCGGCGCCTTGCAGCGAGAAGGCACCATCAAAGTACATCAGCCACTCTTTGCTTGCTTCCTTGACGGGGATGCTCGTTTCTGGAATCTCTTCATTTGGTGTTGGCGTCCACTCTGCTATGAATTCTGCCAATGCTCTGCTCTGGATAGTTGAAGTGCTCTCAAACTTGAGGCCAAAGCTTGACAGTTCCAGTGCCCACTCAACAATTCTGCCTGTTGCTTCTGGATTCTGCAGTATCCTCTTCAGCGGAAAGCGAGTGACAACTGTTATCTCATGTGCTTGGAAGTAATGGCGCAGCTTTCTCGAGGCCATGAGAAGGCCGAAAAGCAACTTCTGCACACCAGAGTACCTTGACCTAGTCCCCTGCAGAAGGGAACTGACAAACTAAACTGGGCGTTGCACCATTTTCTTCCGTATCTCCTCTTGCGCCTGCGCAGATCCATCTTTGTCGGGACCAGAGCTTGTCGGGGAAGCCCCCTGCTTGTCGCTGGATGCACTTGCCGCGGTTGCTGGTTCATCATCTGCCTCCCTCTCCGCTACTAACGCAGCACTAACCACTTGATTGGTTGCCGCTAGGTACAGCAGCAACTTCTCTTGTGGCTTAGGTGCGACAAGTATTGGAGTGGAGGACAGGTACCTCTTCAGGTCTTGCAGCGCAGCCTCCGCTTCAGGAGTCCATTTCATTGGACCCGCCTTTTTCAAAATTTTGAAAAACGGCAGGGCGCGCTCAGCTGACTTAGAGATAAACCTGCTGAGAACAGCCACGCAACCGGCAAGTCTTCGTACATCCTTGACGCGCTTCGGTGCTTCTATCTGCTCAATGGCCTTGATCTTGTCGGGATTGGCTTCAATTCCCCTCTGAGACACGAAGAACACGAGAAGCTTGCCGGAAGGGACTCCAAACACACTCTTCTCGGGGTTGAGCTTGAGCTGGATCTTGCGCAGATTTGCAAAGGTCTCGTCTAAATCTTGAATCAGGGTTGCCCTGTCTTTGCTCTTGACCACTATGTCATCCATGTATGCTTCTACATTTCTATGAATCTGTGGCTCAAAAGCTGTATGGACTACCCTTGCAAATGTTGAACCAGCATTCTTCAAACCAAAAGGCATCCGTATGAAACAGTACGTGCCGCATGGAGTGATGAATGCGGTCTTCTCCTCATCCTCTTCTGCCATGAAGATCTGACGATATCCTGAGTATGCATCAAGAAATGAAAGCAAATCACATCCGGCCGTGGAGTCAACAATCTGGTCAATGCGCGGCAAGGGAAATGGGTCTTTGGGACAAGATTTATTCACATCGGTGAAGTCGATACAAAGCCTCCATTTCCCGTTTGCCTTACGCACGACTACTGGATTGGCCAACAACGTAGGATGGAGCACTCCTCTGACAAGGCCTGCTGCTTCCAACTTCTTGATCTCTTCTGCTATGAATTCTTGGCGCTCCACTGCTTGTTTCCTGACTTTCTGCTTGACGGGCCGCGCGTGAGGACAGACGACAAGCTTGTGCTCAATTACTTTCCTGGGAACACTGGGGATGTCAGACGGTTGCCATGCAAACACGTCGACGTTTGCCCGCAGGAAAGCAACGAGCGCGCTTTCCTATTTAGGGTCAAGCGTGGCACTGATGGTGAAGGTACCACCAGTGCCGTCCTCCTTGGCGGACACCTTCTTGGTCTCTGGCGGAGCTGCCATCGTCTTCTTACACTTGCCGGTGGAGCTCGATGGCGCGTCCTCGACGGTAGCGCAGCACTCCGAAGAGGTGCGCTTGCCGGAGTGGGCCCTAGAGCTTTTGCTGGACTTGGTCTTCTTCTTCCCCCCCCCCCCGGGAGCTTCAGCAGCAAGTGTATTGCTATCTGTTGCGGCTGCTGCTTCCCGGTAGATCTTGTCGGCGCAGATAAGGGCATCCTTCTTGTCGCCAGGGACAGAGATGACGCTTATCGGGCCTGGCATCTTCAGCATGTTGTATGCATAGTGAGAGGCTGCCATGAACTTGGCGAGTGCTGGACGGCCGAGTATCCCATCGTAAGGCAATGAAAAATCAGCGATGTCAAAAGTGACCCTCTCGGTCCTGAAGTTCAGCTCCCCGCCAAACGTCACTGGCAGCGTGATCTTCTCCTTCGGCTTGCTCCTTCCCAGGTTTATTCCTTGGAATGTGCCGGTCTCTTCGAGCTCGCTGTCAGAGATCTGGAGTTTCTGGAGTACAGTGGAGGAGATCAGGTTCAAGCCGGCCCCGCCGTTAACTAACATCTTAGTGACCTTGAGGTTGCGGATAGTTGGTGAAACCAACATCGGCAAGCACCCGACCGCAGTTGTGCGATCAGGGTGGTCCTCAATATCAAAGATGATAGGCGTGCTGGACCATTTCAGAAGCTTGCACGATTCGACAGGTGGTTCTGCTGCATTAACTTCCCGCACCCACTGTTTAAGTTGGCGGTGAGAAGTATGCAGAGAAACACCGCCGTCAATGCACAAGACCTCTGCGGCTTTTTGGAACTCCTGCTCACTGGTCTCAACATCCTCCATGTCTTCATCGCCGTCATCGTCTTCATCCTTGTCGCGGCCGCGGGGAGGTCTATCTCCATGCCGCTGCTTGGCTTTGCCGCGGCGTCCTCCCCGGCCGGCGAATGACCGCTTCTTGCCGGATCCTCCATCACCTCCCTGGGCCTTCTCCTTGTCGCGTCGCTCGTACTCAGCCTTCTGCTGCTCGACGAGCTGTTCGACCCTCTTGCAGTTCTGGAGGTCATGGCCCTTGGTGCGGTGGATCTTGCAGTACTGCTTGTCGGTGCCGTCCTGCTTGTCGGCGGCCGCCACAGCCTGGCAGTTGGTGCATGCGGCAGTCTCCTTGCCGGAGCTACCAACTTGGGCTTTCTTGGCGCCACCTTCATTGTCGGACTGCTCAACGACTAGCACTTCTTTGTTTTTCTTCTTCCTGTTGTTCCGCCGCCGGTTCTTCTTTGATGGGGCAGCACCCTCACTGTCAGATCCCCCTGCGCCTGTATCCTCTCCGGGGAGTTTCCTCCCCTCCTCAGCACGTGCACACTTGTCGGCCAGGGTATAAAGCTCACTGACGTCTCTGATCTTGCACATCGCCATCTCCTCCATCATCATGCGGTTACGCACGTTCTGATGGAACGCGCTGATGACCGCGGCAGGGTGGACGTCTGGGATGTTGTGCTGTACATGGTTGAATCTCTGGATATACTTCCGCAGGGGTTCTCCTTCCTTCTGGGCGAGCAGGTGAAGGTCACTTTCCTGGTGATACATCCAAAACGTATCTATAATTTCTGCTTGCTCCATGCTTCTTTTGTGTGATATTGCTATGATATCGATGCACTTCCATACACTTTTGATCATATTTGGACTAACCTATTAACTTAGTGCACCACAGTGCCAGTTCCTGTTTTCTGCTGTTTTTCTATTTCATGTTTCCCCCATATTAAAAGTGCTCCACAAATTCCAGGAAAAATATAGGAAAAATCAGCGTACAGGAAGCTTCGCGAAGAACCAAAGATGGGCCAGAGGGGAGCCAGGGGAGGCCCAGGCGGCCACCTGGCGCGGCACCACCCCTGGCCGCGCCAGGGGGGGCGCCTGGGGCCCCTGCTCCGCCTCTGGCTGCCCCCCTTCGCATATATATCCCTCTCGTCCCGAAACCCTCGAGGACAGAACCCTTTTTCGCGATCTCTCCTCTGTTCCGTCGCCGCAACGCTTCCAAGATCGGGAGCATCAGGAAAACTGTTCCCGGCACCCTGCCGGAGGGGAGAACCACCACCGGGAGCTTCTCCACCACCATGGACGCTTCCCGGATGAGTCGTGAGTAGTCCACCTTGGACGATGGGTCCATGATCAGTAGCTATGTGATGTTCTCCTCCCCTCTTTGCTCTTCATGGTTTAGACCTCGTGAGCTGCCCTACATGATCGAGGCACATATGTAATCTTTCTGCTGTTGCTTTGCTGAGTTTGCTGGGATCTGATGGATTATGAGACTATGTTCAGATTGTGTTTGAGTAATATATTTGATTCACCTCTTTTATATCTTTGTTCTTGAGTAATTCTTGCATGTTCTCCGTTGCTGTTTATTGCTTTGGCCAAGTAGTAGGTAGTAACTCCAAGAGGGAGCGTTATGCTTGATTGTGGGTTCATGCCCCTTGATGACTAGCTTGAGTGACAGAAACATGAGTCTAGGGGATGTGCTGTTGCCACAAGGGAGAAAACAACGGTGCTTGTACTTGCGGGTGCAAGGATTGTTTACTTTACGCAAAGTTCTTTTAATGCAGTTGTCTGTTGCTTTGAGTTTACACTTTGGGTGGGATTCGCAACTTAATACCAGCGAGATGTTCTGGATAGATATCTCAAGGTGGATGATTAGTAGTAGATGCAGATGGATTTCGGTCTACTTGCCTTGGCGTACCGCCCATGCTTTTGAGCCTCTACCTTTCTTTGCAGCATAGTTAGCATTGGTTTGCGCACATAATCCTGTCAATTGCCCAGCTGTAATTTGTTTACCTTGCTTTGTTGTTTTATCGTCTTTTGGGAGAGAGACATCACTAGTGAACATCATGGGACCCCGGTCCATATTACCACCGCTGATCACACCTTCTATTTACTTCCTATTTTTATTTCCTAGTTGCAGTCATAGCTATCATTATTATCTCTTGTGTTTGATCCTTTGTAAACAACAAGGCCGGAGGGATTGACAACCTCTCTGTACTCATTGGGAGCAAAGTTATCTGTATCTGTGTGCAGGTCCCGTCAACTGCTAAGTTTCTGGCGCCGTTGACACCTACTTGTCGACCCTCGGAGTCTCACGGGATTCGATCCTTGGTATCTTTGCCAAGGGAAATTTGCCGCTACGCTACATCTCAACCTTCCAGTTGGGGTAACCAACGAGGGGCGAGAAGCCATCAAGCAAGTTTCTGGCGCCGTTGCCGGGGACTCCACTCTTCAAGATAGGGGAGTTGCACGCTATCTTTTATCTTTGCTTTTTAGTCTTGTTAGTTTACCTTTCAGTTTTTGCTTTAGTGTCCCTTACCAAAAATCACAAAAATAGTTATCTTGCTTGCTGTTGCTATGGGTTCCACCGAGAACACCAAGTTGTGTGACTTCACTAGTCATAACAACAATGACTTTATCTGCACGCCTATTGCTACACCTGCCACTTCAGCACCTTCTTATGAGATTAAACCTGATTTGTTGAACCTAGTTATGAAAGATCAATTCTACGGTGCTGGAGATGATGCTGCTTTGCACTTAAATAATTTTGTTGAGCTCTGTGATATGGCAAAGTACAAAGAAGTAGATGGTGATATTGTTAAGCTTAAGCTTTTTCCTTTCTTCTTGAGAGGAGGAGCTAAAATCTGGTTTCAATCCTTGCCTAGGAATAGTATAGATTCTTGGGACAAGTGCAAGGATGCCTTTATTGGGAAGTACTATCCCCCTGCTAAAATTATCCAATTAAGGAGTAACATAATGAATTTTCAACAATTGGATAATGAACACGTTGCCCAAGCTTGGGAATGCATGAAATCTCTTGTCAAGAACTGCCCTACTCATGGTTTGACTACTTGGATGGTTATCCAAACTTTTTATGCAGGCTTGAACTTTACCTCACGGAACTTGTTTGTCGGGGAAACTGATCGCCCACGAACACCTATGGGACCGGAGCCCCTTTTCGGTATGGCAAGGGAGCAGAGGGTGGACGAAGAGCGGATCGAGACGAACACGCGAGCAGTTTACCCAGGTTCGGGCCGCACGGATGCGTAAAACCCTACTCCTACCTTGATTTGCATTGCGTTCTTGGCTCGGGAGCGAGAAGAGCTACAGTGCTTATCGCTAGCAACACCGAGCGTGAGAGTGATCGAAGATCGGAACCCCTTCTACGTTGCGCATGGGCCTCCTTTTATAGGTCAAAGGGATCACCGACAGGTGGCAACGCAGTCGAGGGTAGAAATGTAAAAATGGTGGTAGTTGGAATAGTGTATGCATAGTGCTCTATGCCTAACCCTGACGGCAGGGGACAAGGGCATTAAATGCCCGTCGCCGTCGCCCCAAACAGTGCAAAAAAGTGTCCGTCAGGGCGTCTCCGTCCGCCACGATGGTGGCCTCGTCATCGCAGCTCGCCACCGTGTACCCCAGGCTGCACAGCCTTCCGCCACGTGCTCCCTGGAAGGGCCCCAGGGCGATGCGTGGGCGGATGAGCTGGAGCGCTGGTACTTAGTGGAAATTTGCCCCGGCAAACGCCTTGCCGCCACTGCCATCTTGTCGTGCCTGGGAGCTTGTCGCTCTCCGGGCCTTGCCGGGATGCGCGGCGCGTCGCGGCGAGTTTCATGAAATGCCGTGTTTGGCCTTCCCGGCAAGCTCCTCTTGCCAGGGTCTTGTACCAAAGAGGTGGTCTTGAGCCTTGAGTGGTCTTCCCGGCAAGCTCCTTTTGCCGGGGCCTTGTTTCTTTAACTTGAATACTTTGTTCTTGAATGGCTCCAAAGGAACCTCAGCGGGCCTTGGCGGGCGCGCGGCAGGCCCTGCCACGGGACGCTGCAACTGCCCGTGCACAAGTTCGGGATACTAAGGTACCCCTACTTTAGTACACCGACAGGAGCTCCCGGGCCTGGGCCATACACGGTGCCGAGCGCTGTTGGGCCAGGCCCAAAACAGTGCACGGGCACACGCGGCCCGCGGCGCGCTGCACCCCACTCCGTATCCACCGTGCCCCTCCCTAATGGCACGCGTCGATTGCGGCGTCGTGGGAGAGATCGTGGCCTGTTTCTTTAATGGGGAAATGCGGAACGCCCCCCCTCTCCCCCTTAAAAGCAGGGGAAACAGGGGTAGTTCCTTCCATTTGCCCGCTGCTTCTTCATCCTCCAAAAACCCCCGCTGCTCCCCTCCTCCCCGAAGGTTGAAAGAGAGCAGCGCTCCGCCCTTCCTCCGCCGCCGCCAGCATCCCCAGCGTTGTCGACTTCCCTCGCCGTCCCCGTCATCGCCCCGAAGGGCGACAAGGCGAAGGCCGCGAAGACCGCCAAGGCGCTGAAGCTAGCAGCAATGCGGAAGAAGATGGCGGTCTTCCCGCCGAGGCTCAGCGTGGAGGAGCTGAAGGACCCCTTCTACCTCTTCTGGTCGAGGGAGACAAAGGCGCATCCGCGCACCAAGGTACTCCCTGCCGTGGCCTGCGAGATGTTTCCGGGAGGCTACGCCTTTTTTGCTCTGTTCTTCTACTGCGGGCTCTGCCCGCCCTACTCAGAGTTCTTCTGCGATATCATGAATACCTACGAGTTTCATCTCCTTGATTTCACCCCAAACGCCGTCTGGACCATGGCCGTTTTTGCACATCTGTGCGAAAACTTTGTCGGAGTCTACCCCAATGTAGCTCTTTTCCGCCATTACTTCATGCCCCGAGTCGAGTCTGGGTCTCCTCTGTCCGGCGGAATTTCTTGGATCTTCAGGCTCCATAAGAAAGAGGCTTACTTGACTGGAGAGCTCCGCGGCAAGTGGGAAGAATGGAGGGCCAACTGGTGCTGGATCATGGAGGACGACCCACAGCAGTTCACTTCCCAGCGCCAAGTTGCACTAGTGCGCGGCAATGACTGGAGTGACCTGGCCCCTGAGGATGACAAGCTGAAGATAGCCACCACTAGGATTCTTCGCCTCCGGCAAGCCAAGCTTACTGTAGGTGCCGTCGGGGCAGACTTTCTTCGCCGCCGCATCGCTCCCTTGCAGGAGAGGAAAAGGGTCGCTTGGGAGTTTGATAACGCGGCAGACATCATGAGGCTGCGCCCGGGCCTCAACTATAATTTCACCGTCTTGGAGCTCAACGCAATGCTCCAAGCGCTATGCAAGTACCACCCCACCCATCCAGAGTGGTTTGCGTTGCCGCAGGGCGTAGTTCCGTTGTGCAACAACGCGTCGCTCAGCGCCATCCGCGCGGTCATGCCGTGGTGTGACTCCCACGGGATCGACCCCACTTGGCGGGAACCTTCTGACGAAGCCGTGCAGACGTTCTTCGACAACCTGGCGGAGCTGCCAATCAAGCCCGACGAGAAGAGGGGCCTTACCCGTGACACCACCGATCAGGAGATGGCGTATATTGCCACCAGGTTGGAGGAGGCAACTGCAGCCATGGCCGCGGGCGAGTTTGGATATACCTTGGAGGAGGCAGATGCAGCGGAGGCGGTAAGTCTGGCCGAGGAGGAAGACCTCCTCAAAGTGGTAAAGCTTGCCCGGCAACCTGCTGGGACAAGCGAGGCCGCCGAGCAAGGCACAGAGTCGAGCGGGCCCGCCGAGCAGGGCGTCGGATCAAGCGATCCTGCCGAAGACTCGGTTGGGTCGCTGAATCTCGACTCGTCTTCTTCGTCCTCGGGTAGTTCACCGCCACCGGCAAGTCCTCCAGCTCAAGCGAGGAGGCGCCTCCGCAAAGCCGCAGACGTGGCGGGGCGGCCGGCGGGCCAGCAGCCGCAGCGCCGTTCGACACGCGCCACCACGATAGGCAAGGCAGTCAAGGGAGCGCCCCGTGCTTCAACGGCAATTGGAGGAAGATCTTCCCGCGCCGGCTCTACTGCTCCTTCCGCCCCTCGTGCCTCGGCGACAACCGGAGCGGGGTCTTCTCAGACCACCACCCCAGCTCCCGCCAAGCGGCCGAGGGAGCCCACTCCTCGAGCTCCTCGCTCCGGGACGCGCGAGCCGGACTTCGATTTTTCGGCACTCAGCTCCGACGACGAGGAGGAGGAAGAGTAAGTCTTCGCGGTCCTTGTTTCTCGTTGGTTTTCTGTTGATCCTTGTCTTGTATCTTCTTTGCCTGATTCTGACCTTGTCTTTCTTCCAGGACCCTGGCCCAGAGGGCGGCGAAGAGGGCCAAAGTCCCAGTAGTTGTCATTGAGGAGGAGCCCGCCGCGGCAGCAGGGGGTGCGCCTGCGCCAAGCTTGCCGGACCAGGCAACTGCTCTCCATAGCAGCCCCCAGCGCAGCCCCCAGCGTAAGTCTTCTGTCCACTCTCCGCTTGTCGGGCGCGCGTGGGCTTCTTATCCTTGTTAACGTTTTGTTTGTTTGTTGACTTGTGCAGAAGCAGAGCAGCAGCCTCGGGAGCGCCAAGAGATTGCTCCCGACGAGCCGCACGTCTCGACCTCTCCGCCAAGGAGGAGCTCCCCGGCGAGGGAGGATACTCTGCCAAGGGCGAGCACTCCGCCAAGGGAAGGTACTCCGCCAAGGGAAGGCGCCAGCGGCCCTCCACCGGCGGAGGCTACCACCACGCCGCCGAGGGAGAACTCCCCGGCAAGGAACCCCATCGAAGAAGAGGCCCGCGCAGGTAACCCTTGGACTTTTCTTCTCTTGAATTTTTCTTTTTGGATATTTGCTTGACAGTTATTCTTTCTTATTCTTTTCTTGTCTTCAGACCCGTCCGTAGCTGAGCCCATGGAGGCGGAAGTCGCCGTCAAGGAGGACGCGTGCGGCGACACCGGCGACACCGCAGCCACTGAAGGGGCGGTCGGTGCTGACGAGCCCGTCGTCGAAGAGGCAGCCAAGGCCGCCGGCATGGCAGCTGAGGAGGGGACCGGCAGACACACTGACGGCCCTGAGGCCGCAGGAGCGTCAGACGCTGCGCCGACTGCCGACCCCGCTGCTGCCGCGGCCGAAATAGGCGCCTACCTGGAGGCCGGCAACGGAGTCTTCATCCAGCTCCCATGGGTGTCCACATCAAGGGCGCCCGCGGAGGGAGAGGTCGTCGACGGGGAGGTCCTCGCCTCCGCCGGGCTGAAGTTCGTCGACGCGCCCGGCAGCAGTAGCGAGACCGAGGAGGAGCGGCTTCTGCGGAGGCTTCTGGCCCTGTACCGCGCCAGGCAGGCCAAGTTGGAGTCCCGAGAGGCTCTGGCCGCTAAGGCAGGCACTGACTTGGAGAAGCGCGCTGAAGAGCTCCGGGCCGCCAACCAGGCGGCTCTCCGATCCTTGGCGGAGGAGCGGGAGCAGCTAGCCGAGGCGCATCAGGCGTTTATTCTTGAGAAGGCCGATGCAGAGGAGCAGCAACGGCTCGCCGCCGAGGAGTTGTCCCGGCGAGAAGGTGAACTGACGCAGCGGAAGGTCGACCTCGATAGCCACGAGGACGAGCTTGCCGCGCGCGAACAGTCTCTTGGCGGGGCTCTGCAGGAAGCGAAGGACGCCGCTGCAGCTGCTGAGACCGCCAAGAGAGACTTGGAGGCGAGGGTGGCGCAACTGGAGGTCCACTTGAAGACGAGCGAAGAGAAGGTTGCCGCGCTTGTGTCGGAGAGGGAGAGGGACGCCCACAGCCACTCCGAGCTGCAGGTCCGCCTCTCCGACAAGGGCAAGGAGCTTGCCGTCGCCAAGGACTCCATCGCCGATCTGGAGTTGAAGCTCTGCACCCTCACCGCATCACTTGACGGCGCCAGAGAGCGGGAGACGAAACTGAAAGAGGATCTCAGGGGCGAGAGGGCCCTGTTGGAGAGTGCCGCTATCTCCCAAAACAACTTCAGGCAAACCGTCGAGCTCTGGACGGAGGGTCTTGTCCTTGCCGCCACCAACATTGACAAGGAGCTGGAACTGCTGGGGGCGGAGTATCTCGGGTACTCCACCGACGAGAATCTCCACCCCAGCGCCAAGCTTACCTTGTTCCTTCAGGGCGTGGGGACGGCCCTTCAGCAGCTCCGGGAAAAGATTCCCACGCAGCTGGCGAACGAGGCGCGCAGGCTTTGCACGGGCGTCTTGGAGAAGGTGCTGATGAAGATAGTCTTCCGCAACCCAGGACTCAATCTCAATAATGTCCTCAGGACCTTGCCGCCCAACGCCGACCAGGAGACGCTCAAGGCCCTTGTCGCACCCATTATGGCCAAGGTGGGCAAGATCAAGAGAGTCGAGGGCGACCGCGCACACTAGGCTGTTTTCCTTTCTGCTTCCTTTGTCGCTGCCAACCATTTATGAACAATAGTCTATTAGAACAGCGACAAGTCATTTTGTAACATAACATTATTTTGGGTAGTTAATGCAATGTTATTTCCTTTACTTGACTTCTTCGCTTTTCATGCTTTTACCCTACGCTTTTAGGGAACTTGCCGGCAAAGGGACCCTTGCCGTGAGCGCTGAGTGCGGAACTTCAGCAGCCTGCTGGCAGTGCCGTTGCCGACAAGAAACCTCGTCGCAGCTAGTCGCAGCACACTTAGGTTGTTGAGCGAACTCGAAAACGAAGTAAGGGCGCGACACTTGTCACAACACGCTTAAGCCGTTGAGCGTGCTCGAAACAAAGTAAGGGCACGGCTAGCCACGAATTGGTTCCTCTGCACACAGGTTTTCCATACAAAGTGCGGTCATTCAAGGAAGATAACTTTAAAATTTAAAATTTTGATTGCTCAAACTTTGGCGACTTAGCTTTTGTGTCGTCTGCTTCCCGGCAAAGGCAAGGCTTTCTTGAACGGCACTTGGTCCATACCACTGTCT
>LR738710.1:604496700-604586027 GCA_902687465.1 Secale cereale | reverse complement strand
GCAAACTTGTGCGCGAGGAAAACTTCTTCTGCTTGAGAGAAAAGAAAAGGGAGGAAACATAGACATGGAGCTTTGCGGCTCGTTATTGCTTACCGGGGATGCGTGCTGCACAAAGTGTCAGATAGTACATGCAAGAAAAATGAAAGGGCATGAAATGACAAGTTGTGCGAGGCATATAAGTTTTACTGATGCACGGGGTCTGCGCCCGGCTTTGTACAAAGGTTTATATGCAACAGCGGCAAGACTTGTACAAAAAGTGGTTGCCGGAGCGGATCACGGCAACCGCGCCTTATGGGTAAAACTTGCGAAGGTGCTCAATGTTCCAGGAGTTGCTCACCGGTAAGCCCTCTTCGGTCTCAAGGCGGACAGCACCGGGCCTTGTGACTTGTCTCATCCGATAAGGGCCTTCCCACTTCAGCGTCAACTTGTTGGAATTCTTGGCGGACTGAACTCGTCGAAGAACAAGGTCGCCTTCCTCGAGACTTCTGGCTTTAACTTTGCGGCTATGGTAGCGGCGCAAAGCTTGCTGGTATCGAGCAGCTCGTACAGCAGCCTGAAGACGGTCCTCCTCAAGGAGCAGTGCGTCATCTTGCCGCAGCTGCTCTTGCTCGAGCTCATCGTAAGCGAGCACTCGAGGGGACCCGTATACGAGTTCCGTGGGGAGAATTGCCTCTGCTCCGTACACAAGAGCAAAGGGTGTCTGTCCAGTGGCTCGATTTGGTGTCGTCCTGATTGACCAAAGAGCCGCTGGCAACTCTTCAATCCAGTTTCTTCCACATTTGTGCAGCCTGTCGAAAGTTCTTGTCTTGAGTCCGCGCAGCACTTCGGCGTTTGCCCTCTCCGCCTGGCCGTTGCTCCTAGGGTGAGCAACAGAGGCGAAGCAGACCTTGGCGCCAAGGTCTTGGACGTATTTCATGAAGGTGCGACTTGTGAATTGTGTGCCATTGTCGGTGATTATCCTGTTAGGGATTCCAAAACGGCAAACAATCGACCTGAAGAACTTGACTGCTGACTGTGCGGTCACCTTTCTCACTGGTTCCACTTCCGGCCATTTTGTGAACTTGTCGATGGCGACGTACAAGTACTCAAAGCCCCCGGCTACGCGGGGAAAGGGGCCGAGGATGTCGAGCCCCCAGGCCGAAAATGGCCAGCACAAAGGAATCGTCTGGAGAGCTTGAGCTGGCTGATGTATCTGCTTGGCATGGTACTGGCACGCTTCACACTTGGTTACTTGTGCAGTTGCATCCTGGAGGGCTTCTGGCCAAAAGAAACCTTGCCAGAACGCCTTGGCTGCAAGTGCTCTTGCGCCGATGTGGTGACCACATATGCCTCCATGTATCTCTGCCAACAGCTTTTGGCCATCTTCCCGGGGAATGCACTTCAATTTGACGCCATTGAGTCTTCTTCTGTACAGTTCATCGCCAACAAACTGATACATACTTGACTGCCGGGTTATTCTTTCTGCTTCTTCTGGCTCTTCGGGAAGTTCTCCTGTTTGAAGGAAACGGACAATCTGCTGTGCCCATGCTGGAGCCCGAGGCTCTACAACAAGGACTAAAGGCATCAGTGCTGCTGCGGGAACGTCAGCTTCCACGACAAGAACCTGTGGCTTGGCCGGAGCTTGACGTTCCCCGGCAAGCTTGCCGGGGCAAAACTTGTCGGGAACGCCTGCTTCAACTGTACAAACCCTAGGGTCTGCAGGAGCAGACTGTTCCTCAGCAACTTTATCGTTGATCTTGGGGACCTTGTTGGCGGCGGTTTCAGGAAGTTCTGCCGGCAAGTAGTCACCGGAAATCAACTTTCTCTTCTTACTCTGCCCAGTTGATGGTGTTACGAAAGGTTGAGTTAGCTTGAGCACAAAGATCCCCGGTTCCACGGGTAGCTTTAGTGCAGCACACTTTGACAGGCCGTCTGCGATGTCGTTTTGAGCTCTTGGAACGTGCTCCATCTGCAAGCCTTCAAAGTGTTCTTCAAGCTTTCTCACTTCGTCGACGTATGCTTCCATCAATGGACTCTGGTAGCTCTTGTTCACTTGTCGGACGACCAACTGCGAGTCACCCCGCACAATAAGCTTCTTGATCCCAAGTTCCGCTGCGATTCTGAGGCCGGCAAGCAAACCTTCATACTCTGCAGTATTGTTCGTTGCTTGCTCCTTGGGAAAGTGCATTTGGACGACGTACTTGAGGTGTTCTCCGGTGGGTGCGATAAACTGCACGCCGGCACCGGCGCCTTGCAGCGAGAAGGCTCCATCAAAGTACATTATCCATTCCTTGTTTGCATCTTTGACGGGGACGCTCGTTTCTGGTTTCTCTTCGTCTGGTGTTGGCGTCCATTCTGCTATGAATTCTGCCAATGCTCTGCTCTGAATAGTTGAAGTACTTTCAAACTTGAGGCCAAAGCTTGACAGCTCCAGTGCCCACTCGACAATCCTGCCTGTCGCTTCTGGATTTTGCAGTATCCTTTTCAGCGGAAAACGAGTGACCAATCTCATGTTCTTGGAAGTAATGGTGCAGCTTTCTCGAGGCCATGAGGAGGCCAAAAAGCAGCTTCTGCACCCCAGAGTATCTTGATCTTGCCCCCTGCAAGAGGGAACTGACAAAATAAACTGGGCGCTGCACCATCTTCTTCCGTACCTCTTCTTGCATCTGCGCAGACCCATCCTTGTCGGGACCAAAGCTTGTCGGGGAAGCCCCCTGCTTGTCGCTGGATGTGCTTGCCAGGGCTGTGGGCTCCTCATCTGCCTCCCTCTCCGCTACCAACGCATCACTAACCACTTGATTGGTTGCTGCTAAGTACAGCAGCAACTTCTCTTGTGGCTTAGGTGCGACAAGTATTGGAGTGGAGGACAGGTACCTTTTCAAGTCTTGTAGCGCTGCCTCCGCTTCCGGAGTCCATTTCATTGGACCTGCCTTTTTCAAGATTTTGGAAAACGGCAGGGCTCGTTCTGCGGACTTAGAAATGAACCTGCTGAGAGCAGCCACACAGCCGGCAAGCCTTCGTACATCCTTGACGCGCTTCGGAGCTTCGATCTGATCGATGGCTTTGATCTTGTCGGGATTGGCTTCAATCCCCCTCTGGGACACAAAGAACCCGAGAAGCTTGCCGGAGGGGACTCCGAACACACACTTTTCGGGGTTAAGCTTGAGTTGTATCTTGCGCAGATTCGCAAAGGTTTCATCTAGATCTTGAATCAGAGTATCCTTGTCCTTGCTCTTGACCACTATATCATCCATGTAAGCTTCTACATTCCAGTGTATCTGTGGCTCAAAAGCAGTGTGGACTACCCTCGCAAACGTTGAACCGGCATTCTTCAATCCAAAGGGCATGCGCATGAAGCAGTAAGTGCCACATGGAGTAATGAACGCGGTCTTCTCTTCATCTTCTTCAGCCACAAATATCTGGTGGTATCCTGAATAGGCATCAAGAAATGAAAGCAACTCACATCCAGCCGTGGAGTCAACAATCTGGTCAATGCGCGGCAAGGGAAACAGATCTTTGGGACAAGCTTTATTCACATCGGTGAAGTCTATACAAAGCCTCCACTTCCCATTCGCTTTGCGCACGACAACAGGGTTGGCCAACCACGTGGGATGAAGTACACCTCTGACAAGGCCTGCCGCTTCCAGCTTCTTGATTTCTTCAGCGATAAACTCTTGGCGCTCCAGCGCTTGCTTTCTAACCTTTTGCTTGACGGGCCGCGTGTGAGGACAAACGGCAAGCTTGTGCTCAATCACATTCCTGGGAACACCGCGTATGTCAGACGGTTGCCATGCAAACACGTCGACATTCGCCCGCAGGAAAGCAACGAGCGCGCTTTCCTATTTAGGATCAAGCGTGGCACTGATGGTGAAAGTACCACCAGTGCCATCCTCCTTGGCGGACACCTTCTTGGTTGTGGGTGGAGCTGACATTGCCTTCTTGCACTTGCCGGTGGAGCTCGATGGTGCATCCTCTACGGCAGCGCAGCACTCCGAGGAGGTGCGTTTGCCGGAGTGGGCCCCAGAGCTCTTGCCGGACTTGGTCTTGTTCTTCCCCCCGGGAGCTTCAGCGGCAAGTGTCTTGCTATCTGTTGCGGCTGCTGCGTCCCGGTAAATCCTGTCGGCACAGATAAGCGCGTCCTTCTAGTCGCCGAGAACAAAGATGACGCTTATCGGGCCTGGCATCTTGAGCATGTTGTATGCATAATGAGAGGCTGCCATGAACTTGGCGAGCGCTGGATGGCCAAGTATCCCATTGTAAGGCAATGGGATATCGGCAACGTCAAAGGTGATCCTCTCAGTCCTGAAGTTCAGCTCTCCGCCAAAAGTCACTGGCGGTGTGATCTTCCCCTTCGGCTTGCTCCTTCCCGGGTTGATCCCTTGGAATGTGCCGGTCTCCTCGAGCTCGTTGTCGGGGATTTGGAGTTTCCGGACTACAGCAGAGGAGATCAGGTTCAGACCGGCCCCGCCATCAACCAACATCTTGGTGACCTTGAGGTTGCGGATAGTTGGTGAAACCAGCATCGGCAAGTACCCGACCGCAGTTGTGCGATCAGGGTGGTCCTCAATGTCAAAGATGATGGGCGTGTTGGACCACTTCAGGAGTTTGCACGACTCGGCGGGTGGCTCTGCCGCATTGACTTCCCGTACCCATTGTTTGAGTTGGCGGTGGGAAGTATGCAGAGAAGCTCCACCGTCTACGCACAAAACCTCTGTTGCCTTCTGGAACTCTTGCTCGATGTTATCTCTGTCCTACATGTCTTCGTCGTCGTCTTCGTCTTCGTCCTTGTCGCGGCCGCGGGGAGGTCTATCTCCTTGCCGCTGCTTGGCCTTGCCTCGGCGTCCTCCCCGGCCATTGAATGGCCGCTTCTTGCCGGACTCTCCTCCACCTCCCTGGGCCTTCTCCTTGTCGCGTCGCTCGTACTCAGCTTTTTGCTGCTCGACGAGGTACTCGACCCTTTTGCAGTTCTGGAGGTCGTGGCCCTTGGTGCGGTGGATCTTGCAGTACTGCTTGTCGGAGCCGTCCTGCTTGTCGGCGGCCGCCACAGTCTCCTTGCCGGAGCTGCCAGCCTGGGCTTTCTTGGCGCCAGCCTCCTTGCCGGACTGCTCAACGACCAGTACTTCTTTGTTCTTCTTCTTCTTGTTGTTCCGCCACCGGTTCTTCTTTGCCGGGGCGGCATCTTCACTATCTGTTCCCCCTGCTCCAGCATCCTCTTCGGGGAGTCTCCTCCCCTCCTCAGCGCGTGCGCACTTGTCGGCCAGGGCATAGAGCTCACTGACGTCTCGGATCTTGCACATCGCCATTTCCTCCCTCATCCCGCGGTTACGCACGTTCTGGTGGAACGCGCTAATAACCGCGGCAGGGTGGACGTCTGGGATGTTGTGCTGGACGCGGCTGAATCTTTGGATGTACTTTCGCAGGGACTCTCCTTCCTTCTGGGCGAGTATGTGAAGGTCGCTCTCCTGGCCATGAGGCTTGTGGCCACCTGTGAAGGCGCAGACAAACTGATGGTACAGGTCGGCCCAAGAAGAAATGGAATTCTCCGGCAAGTGCATGAGCCAAGATCTGACGTTTGGCTTGAGCACAAGCGGGAAGTAGTTTGCGAGTATCTTCTCGTCTCGTCCCCCGGCAGCCTGCACTGCGATGGTGTAGATGCTGAGGAACTCTGACGGATGAGTCTTGCCGTCGAACTTCTCGGGTACGCCGGGCTTGAAGTTCTTCATGCTGGGCCACTGGACTTGCCGCAGCTCACGGGTGAACGCAGGACAACCCGCCGCGTATGGCAAGTCGCCTGGTTCTCCAGGCACGTGCATGTCGACAGCGGGCCCAGCGCGCTGGTCGGATTGTCACCGCGCTTCTCTTCGACGCTCGATGCGAGTTCGAGCGTCTTCTTGTCGTCTGTCGTCAAGGACTTGGCATTGATCGCGGCGAGCTCGTGGATCTGACGACGCCGTGGAGTCGTCGTCGATGTTGATCCGGCGAGTCGGCGATTTCGGCCTTCGGGGCGGGGAATGCACGGTAGTTGCACCCCCGGCGGTCTTGTGGCCATCAGCCCGCGCCTGGCTAACTTGTCGCGGCCGCGACGTCGTCGGCTGCTGCGGAGTGTCGTTATTGGCGAAGGCGATGAGGCTTTGGATGGTGGCCCTCCAGTCGTCGGCCTTGTCGGCCGCTGGAGGGAAGTCTAGGAGTAGCTGAGCTCGAGCTAGAGCTTCTGCTGGAGTGGCGGGGAGCGGTGGCGAGCGGTGCGAGGAGCAAGATATGCTCGGACTTCTAACAGCGTTAGAAGGAGCAGTGTGTCGTCCCGGCGACCGTGCCTTGCTCGTGCCAGCACATTGGCCCTGAGCGTCCCGCGAACCGCCAGCTTGTCCTTGGCCCAGCAAGCGTATGGTACCTTGTGTACCACGTCACTGCCGGTCCGACGCCTCCTGACACGGGCGTGGAGCATGCACGAACGCCGAGGTCTTGGAGTGCGCTCGGTCGTCCGTCTTATCCTTGGACTTGGCGGCGCCGTGAGTTTCCTCACCGGCGTCCGTCCTTCCGCCAGCGTCTACCCCACCAGCCGTTGGCTCCGGCGGTGGTGGGATTGACGCGGACGGGCCTACTACCTCCGAAGCCTTCTTCTTCGGCGGCATGTTGATGAAGTCGATGAAGTTGATGAGGTTGGTGGAGATTTCGCCCGCGTGAACACCGGATCGGGTTCACACAACCTCGACGCCCCCCTACCTGGCGCGCCAAAGATGTCGGGGAAACTGAT
The DNA here is from genome assembly GCA_902687465.1 of Secale cereale. Taxonomy (NCBI): domain Eukaryota; kingdom Viridiplantae; phylum Streptophyta; class Magnoliopsida; order Poales; family Poaceae; genus Secale; species Secale cereale. The sequence goes on along the minus strand of LR738710.1, from coordinate 604,579,294 downwards.
CGCCCATGAACAATTATGGGACCGGAGCCCCTTTTCGGTACGGCAAGGGAGCGGAGGGTGCACGAAGAGCGGATCGAGACGAACACGCGAGCAGTTTACCCAGGTTCGGGCCGCACGGATGCGTAAAACCCTACTCCTGCCTTGATTTGTATTGCGTTCTTGGCTCGGGAGCGAGAAGAGCTACAGTGCTTATCGCTAGCAACACCGAGCGTGAGTGATCGAAGATCGGAACCCCTTCTACGTTGCGCATGGGCCTCCTTTTATAGGTCAAAGGGATCACCGACAGGTGGCAATGCAGTCGAGGGTAGAAATGTAAAAATGGTGGTAGTTGGAATAGTGTATGCATAATGCTCTATACCTAACCCTGACGGCAGGGGACAAGGGCATTAAATGCCCGTCGCCGTCGCCCTAAACAGTGCAAAAAAGCGTCCGTCAGGGTGTCTCCGTCCGCCACGATGGTGGCCTCGTCATCGCAGCTCGCCACCGTGTACCCCAGGCTACACAGCCTTCCGCCACGTGCTCCCTGGCAGGGCCCCAGGGCTACGCGTGGGCGGATGAGCTGGAGCGCGGGTACTTAGTGGAAGTTCGCCGCGGAAAACGCCTTGCCGCGGCCGCCATCTTGTCGTGCCTGGGAGCTTGTCGCTCTCCGGGCCTTGCCGGGACGCGCGGCGCGTCGCGGCGAGTTTCATGAAATGCCGTGTTTGGACTTCCCGGCAAGCTCCTCTTGCCAGGGTCTTGTACCAAAGAGGTGGTCTTGAGCCTTGAGTGGCCTTCCCGGCAAGCTCCTTTTGCCGGGGCCTTGTTTCTTTAACTTGAATACTTTGTTCTTGAATGGCTCCAAAGGAACCTCAGCGGGCCTTGGCGGGTGCGCGGCAGGCCCTGCCATGGGACGCTGCAACTGCCCGTGCACAAGTTTGGGATACTAAGGTACCCCTACTTTAGTACACCGACATTGTAAGATTCGGCCGCGGGAGGAACCTTTATGTCAACTACACTTGGTGCTGCCACGAAACTTGTCGACGAGATGATGACCAATTATTCCCAATGTCACACCGAACGCGCTCCAACAGGTAGGAAGGTAAACTCTGTCGAGGAGATTTCCTCCCTAAATGAAAAAGTTGACTTGATCATGTCTCTACTTTCCAAGCAATCTTCTATTGATCCTCATGATGTTCCTTTAAATTCTTTGATTGCTCAAGATCAAGTAGATGTGAACTTTATCTCTAGAAACAATTTCAATAACAATGCTTATAGGAGTAATTTTGGTAGCAACCGTAGACCGTTCCCCTCTAATTCCTATGGGAACAACAATGCTTATCCTAGCACCAAGAACTCCACTTCTGAACTAGAGATTATACTTAAAGACTTCATCACTACCCAAAAGGCCTTCAATAAGAGTGTAGAAGAAAAACTAGACAAACTAGATAATCTCTCTTTGAAGGTAGACAATTTAGCCCATGAGGTAGAGTTGCTTAAAATTAGAACTTCTCCTCTTGAGGAGAGGAAGACCACTCCTATGAATGCTATTCAAGTGCAAATTAATGAAAACATTAGGATGATGGCTAAACTTAAAGAGAGATGGGCTAGAGAAAAGGAGGAAGAAGATAGGATTAAGAGCCTTCCTACCCACCACACTGTTGCTACTATCCAAGTTGTTGAGGATATCCAAACTATTAGCACCCAATGCACTCCTAGTCCCATTGGACCTATTAATGGTGATGCTATGACATCAACCGTAGAAGAAGAAACTCCTATAACCATAGAAGCTACCAAACAAGTGAGCCTAAAGGACACCACTACCGCTTTACTTGATAGTAGTGACCTTGATTTTGATAATTGCACCCTTTCTGAAGTTATTGGTTTTCTTCACAAGATGTCTAGAGATCCCCACACTAGCACACTTAACCTTGCCTTCACAGAGCATATCACCAATGCTCTTACCAAAGCTAGGGAAGAAAATCTCAAGCTTGAGACATCCATCCCTAGGAAGCTAGAAGATGGTTGGGATCCCATAGTCAAAATTAAATTGAACAACTTCTCTTGCTATGCTTTATGTGATGTTGGAGCTAGTACCTCCGTTATGCCAAAAAAAATGTATGATATGTTTGAATTGAAACCTTTTGATCCTTGTTCTTTTGGTGTTCATCTTGTTAATTCTTCCGTAAAGAAACCTTTGGGGAAGATCGACGATGTTCTTATCATTGTCAATGACAATTATGTTCCCGTTGATTTTACTATTATGGATATTGAATGTGAACCTTCATGTCCAATTATTTTGGGACGTCCTTTTCTTCGCACCGTTGGTGCTATCATTGACATGAAAGAGGGGAATATAAAATTCCAATTCCCTCTCAAGAAAGGGATGGAACACTTCCCTATAAAGAAGATTAAGTTTCCTTTTGAGTCCGTTACACGGGCTAGCTATTCTCTTACTCTTGATAAAACTTGATCTTCTCTTTTTGCATCATGCCTAGCTTAAAGGCATAAAAGAAAGCGCTTTTGGGAGGCAGCCCACAACAAATTAGGTTTTATTTTGCTTTTGTTGTGTCTTGATGTTTGTTACTACAGTAGCATCATCATTGTATCTTTTTTTTCAAGCTTTGTGCCAAGTTTAGCCTCCGATTGCAAGAAAGTTCAAAAGTTGTGACGTGCTGTCCAGAAAACAGATTCTGTCCTTGGACAGAAAAATTCGAATAAAATCACTAGATCATCTTTTTTATCTGAATTTTTTTGACAGAGTGCTCTATACAATTGGCTTTCGAGCGTCTGTTCTGAGTTTTTTGATTTGAGTTGCAGAAGTGCCCCGAAAAAATTATTTACTACCTGCTGGTCTGTTTTTCACAGATTCTGTCCTGTTTTGCCTTTTCTTTGTTTTGCAAACCTTGAGCTTGATTTTTCTTTGCAAAAACCTTTTGGCAATCTTGAGAAACAGTAGCTCTTCAAGATTATCTTTATTTCCAGTAGGGAAAAATTATTTTATTGTGGGTACTAACCTCGCTAATAAGATTATGATGAGTTATGTATGAAGGGAGTTTTCAAGTGTGCGAGGGAAGATGATAAAAGAAGATTCAGGAGGGTCAAACGCTCAAGCTTGGGGATGCCCCCGTGCACCCCCAAGAAATATTCAAGAAGACTCAAGCGTCTAACCTTGGGGATGCCCCCATGCATCCCCTTCTCCATCAACAATTATCAGTTCGTCTTTCGTTCCACTATATTCTTATCACTTCATGCGTTATGTGCTATGCTTGGAGCGTCTTGCTCTTAGTTTCCTTTTTTAGTTTTCTTTAGCTTTGCTTGCTGTTCATAACAAGTTAGAACCCAGCTTTCTTTGTGTGGGAGAGAAACACGCTCCATTTCAATCTAGAACACAACATAGGATTTTCATGCTTATCTTTGCTGTGTGTGTTCTTTGTCTTTCCATAGCTGCTGTCATGTTTAGCTCTTAGTTTTCATGCTTTTCTTTTTAAAGAGCTTTTGTTTAGTTGGTTGCTGAACTCTCTTGAGTTTTCATGTTTATCTTGTTAAGAGAGTTTGCCTGTTGCACTGAGTTGTGTGTCCTAAAGTAGGTAATTGAGGTTGCTATTTAATTTTAGTAGTAACTTGCAATAGTTTTGAGGTATTGCCATGAGTAATGTCTGAACTTTTGGTTTCAAGAGATTTAGCCTATTAGTGATAGATGTCGTATTTTGGGCAATCCGTGTTTATTTTCGAAAACCTACAAAATAGTTGAGAACTTTAGCTACTAGGTGGATCACTAATCTTTGGAGGGATCGAATATTAGAGTACACTCACGTACCATGAGTCGAGGATGCGCAAGGATAACCAAACCCCCATACACTCCTCCTCGGGGTACTTGTCTCTTTGTGAACCTCCTAATTAGATTGAGAGTTACCGATAATAAGTGCATGAGTTCTTCGGACTAATGTGAGTATTCGAAAGTTGACACTTCCACCTAGCCATATTTTTTTAGCCTCTTCGGTACCGTGTATTGCCCTTTCTCACCTCGAGAGTTGGCGCATACTTCGCCGGTGCATCCAAATCCTTGGCATGATACACTTTGTCATCATAAGCCTCATTATATCCTTCCTCAAAACAGCCACCATACCTACCTATCAAGGCACTTCCATAGCCTTTCCGAGATACATTGCCATGCAACATCCATCTTCTCATGACTTGATCTTCATGTCATACATGCTTTTTGCTTGATCGATGAGCCGCATGCTAGTTGGGCCTTGCCCTAATCATTGCTACATGACGCGCTAGTATCATTGCATATCCTGCTACACCGGCAGAGGCATACATTTGCATACATCATGATAGTTTCATTTTCTTTATGTTGAGTACTTTTGTAAAGTGTGAAAGATCTTCTATACTTCTTGTTATACATAGAGTGTTGCCCCTAAAGTATGGAAAAGATCCCAAAGAGGACAAAATCAAAAGATCCCAAAGAGGACAAATGAGAGTTAAATAGAAAGAGCCATTGAGGCCACAAAAAAAATAAAAAAATATAGAAAAAAGAGAAAAAGAAATAAAAAGAGAGAAGGGGGCACACTACTATTCCTTTTGAGAGATCCACACTCGTACTCCATCTTATACCTTGTACTCCATAGAGATTATCATTCATGCATATAGCTATGTGGGGACCTTCACACTATAGAACTTGGCTTGTATATTCCAATGATGAGCCTCCTCAAAAGAGCTCTAGGTCTTCTTGAGCGAGCAAGTTGGATGCACCCCCACTAGTTCCATTGGAGAGCTTACCTTAGCTCATATGTGCATCCGTTGCATGGCAATCCCTACTCCTCACATCATATCTATCATTTGGCTTTCTCTCGCCTATGATTGTCCTCATTGATGTGAGCCTTTCACACCTTTTTTGTCTTCCCCCTTCATCATTTTTCTCTCTTTGCCATCCTAAGTGTCAACTTTCTTGCTTACGCTCATCCATTGCATGAGTGCTCAAAATATCGAAAGGGAGTGGATCATTTTGACTTGTACCTGGCTAGTGGTCTGGGGATGAGTCAAGATAAGATTCCAAAGAAGACCAAGTGTGAAACTTTAGTAGATTAAGTTCTCAACAATACAAAAACTATGTTTTACTCTCTCGTATATCCCTATCCCATTTCTTGCACGCAAACACCATTTGGAGACATTCGAGTCACGGACATCGAGAGCTCTTGCACCTTTATGTCCTTATGTTGCTTGTTACAATGCTAATATAGACTCTTGCTTGTTATGACTTGAATTGAATTACATGCCTTGATTGCTTTACTTAAAAAGTTCTTATATGGTTGGTAGCATGTCACCACAGAAATTATGCTTGTTATCATTTACCTACTCGAGGACGAGCAGGAATTAAGCTTGGGGATGTTGATACGTCCAAAACGTATCTATAATTTCTGCTTGCTCCATGCTTCTTTTGTGTGATATTGCTATGATATTGATGCACTTCCATACACTTTTGATCATATTTGGACTAACCTATTAACTCAGTGCACCACAGTGCCAGTTCCTGTTTTCTGCTGTTTTTCTATTTCAGGTTTCCCCCATATTAAAAGTGCTCCAAAAATTCCAGGAAAAATATAGGAAAAATTAGCGTACAGGAAGCTTCGCGAAGAACCAAAGATGGGCCAGAGGGGAGCCAGGGGAGGCCCAGGTGGCCACCTGGAGCGGCCCCACCCCTGGCCGCGCCAGGGGGCGCATGGGGGGCCTGCTCCGCCTCTGGCTACCCCCCCTTCGCATATATATCCCTCTCGTCCCGAAACCCTCGAGGACAGAACCCTTTTTCGCGATCTCGCCTCTGTTCCGCCGCCGCAGCGCTTCCAAGATCGGGAGCATCAGGAGAACTCTTCCCGGCACCCTACCGGAGGGGAGAACCACCACCGGGAGCTTCTCCACCACCATGGACGCTTCTCGGATGAGTCGTGAGTAGTCCACCTTGGACCATGGGTCCATGATCAGTAGCTATGTGATGTTCTCCTCCCCTCTTTGCTCTTCATGGTTTAGACCTCGTGAGCTGCCCTACATGATCGAGGCACATATGTAATCTTTCTGCTGTTGCTTTGCTGAGTTTGCTGGGATCTGATGGATTATGAGACTATGTTCAGATTGTGTTTGAGTAATATATTTGATTCACCTCTTTTATATCTTTGTTCTTGAGTAATTCTTGCATGTTCTCCGTTGCTGTTTATTGCTTTGGCCAAGTAGTAGGCAGTAACTCCAAGAGGGAGCGTTATGCTTGATTGTGGGTTCATGCCCCCTGATGACTAGCTTGAGTGACAGAAACATGAGTCTAGGGGATGTGCTGTTGCCACAAGGGAGAAAACAACGGTGCTTGTACTTGAGGGTGCAAGGATTGTTTACTTTACGCAAAGTTCTTTTAATGCAGTTGTCTGTTGCTTTGAGTTTACACTTTGGGTGGGATTCGCAACTTAATACCAGCGAGATGTTCTGGATAGTTATCTCAAGGTGGATGATTAGTAGTAGATGCAGATGGATTTCGGTCTACTTGCCTTGGCGTACTGCCCATGCTTTTGAGCCTCTACCTTTCTTTGCAGCATAGTTAGCATTGGTTTGCGCACATAATCCTGTCAATTGCCCAGCTGTAATTTGTTTACCTCGCTTTGCTGTTTTATCGTCTTTTGGGAGAGAGACATCACTAGTGAACATCATGGGACCCCGGTCCATATTACCACCGCTGATCACACCTTCTATTTACTTCCTATTTTTATTTCCTAGTTGCAGTCATAGCTATCATTATTATCTCTTGTGTTTGATCCTTTGTAAACAACAAGGCCGGAGGGATTGACAACCTCTCTGTACTCGTTGGGAGCAAAGTTATCTGTATCTGTGTGCAGGTCCCATCAACCGCTAAGTTTCTGGCGCCGTTGACACCTACTTGTCGACCCTCGGAGTCTCACGGGATTTGATCCTTGGTATCTTTGCCAAGGGAAATTTGCCGTTACGCTACATCTCAACCTTCCACTTGGGGTAACCAACGAGGGGCGAGAAGCCATCACCTGGCCATGAGGTTTGTGGCCGCCTGTAAAGGCGCCGACAAACTGATGGCATAGGTCTGCCCAAGAAGAAATGGAGTTGTTCGGCAAGTGCATGAGACAGGATCTGACGTTGGGTTTGAGTACCGGCGGGAATTAGTTGGCAAGGATCTTGTCGTCTCGTCCCCCGGCAGCTTGCACCGCGATGGTGTAGATGTTGAGGAACTCCGACGGATGCGTCTTGCCGTCGTACTTCTCTGGTACGTCTGGCTTGAAAGTCTTCATGTTGGGCCACTGGACTTGTTGCAGCTCACGAGTAAACGCAGGACAACCTACCGCGTACGGCAAGTCGCCTGGTCCCCCTGGCGCATGCATGTCGACAGCGGGCCCAGCGCGCTGGTCTGATTGGCGCCACGCTTCTCTTCGGCGCTCGATGCGAGTACGAGCGTCTTCTTGTTGTCGCTCGTGGAGAACTTGGCGCTGATCACGACGAGCTCGTGGATCTGATGACGCAGTGGAGTCGTCGTCGATGTTGATCCGGCGAGTCGGCGATTTTGGCCTTCGGGGCGGAGAGTGCACGGTGGTTGCACCCCCACCGGTCTTGTCGCCATCGACCCGCGCCTGGCTGACTTGCCGCGGCTGCGATGTGCTCGGTTGCCGCGGAGTGTCGTCGTTGGCGAAGGCGATGAGACTCTGAATGGTGGCCCTCCAGTCGTCGGCTTTGTCTGCCGCTGGAGGGAAGTCTAGAAGCAGTTGAGCTCGTGCCAGAGCTTCTGCTGGAGTGGCGGGCAGCGGTGGCGAACAGTGCGAGGAGCGGGATATGCTCGGACTTCTAACTATGTTAGAAGGAGCAGTATCCCGTCCAGGCGACCATGCCTTGCTCGTGCCAGCATGTTGGCGTGCATGCTGGTCTTGAGCGTTCCGGGACCCACCAGCTTGACCTTGGCCTAGCAAGCGTATGGTACCGTGAGTACCATGACGCTGCCGGTCCCGCGCCTCCTGAGATGGGCGCGGTGCATGCACGAACGCCGAGGTCTTGGAGTGCGCCCGGTCGTCGTGGGAGCCGGCTACGCCGCTGATGGGCAGCGCAGTCTTGTCCTTGGACCTGGCAGCACCGTGAGTTCCCTCGTCGACGTCCGTTCTTCCGCCGGCGTCTACCCCACCAGCCGTTGGCTCCGGCGGTGGTGGGATCAACGCGGACGGTCCAGCTGCCTCCGAAGCCTTCTTCTTCGGCGGCATGTTGATGAAGATGATGAAGATCTAGCTCGTGTGGACGCCGGATCAGGTTCACACAACCTCGACGCACCCCCTACCTGGCGCGCCAAAGATGTCGGGGAAACTGATCCACCCACGAACACCTATGGGGACGGAGCCCCTTTTCGGTACGGCAGGGGGCGGAGATCGCACGAAGAGCAGATCGAGGCGAAGCACACGAGGAGTTTACCCAGGTTCGGGCCGCACGGATGCGTAAAACCCTACTCCTGCTTTGTGGATTGTATTTGGTTCTTGGCTCGGGAGCGCTGAGACCTACAGTACACTCTAGCAGCTAACGAGACCGAGCGTGAGAGTCTTCGAATGTCTAACCCCCCCCCCCCCTCCGTTGCGCATGGGCCTCCTTTTATATGCTCAAGGGGTCACCGACAGGTGGCAACGCAGTTGAGGGTAAAAATGGAAAAAGGGTGGTAGCTGGTACAGTGTTTTATACCTAACCCTGACGGCAGGGGACAAGGGCATTAATGCCCATCACTGTCGCCCAAACAGTGCAAAAAGGTGCCGTCAGGGGCGCCACCGTTCGCCACGATGGCAACCTTGTCAGCGCCGCTTGCCACCGCGTACCCCTGGCTGCACAGCCTCCCGCCACGTACGCTTGGAAGGGTCCCAGAGCGACACGTGGGTAGATGCGCTGGAGCGTGGGTACAGAGTGGTAGCTTGTCGCGGCAAGCACCTTGCCGCGGTCGCTGTCTTGCCGCGTCCGGGAGCTTGCCGCTCACCGGGCCTTGCCGGGACGCGTGGCGCGTCGCGGCAAGTTCCTTGATATGCCTTGGTTGGCCTTCCCGGCAAGCTCCTCTTGACGGGGTCTTGTCTCTTTGGCTTGAATACTTTGTTCTTGAATGGCTCCAAAGGAACCACGGAGGACCGTGGCGGCCACCCGGCAAGCCTTGCTGCGGGGCGCTGCGACTGCCCGTGCACAAGTTCGGGATACTAAGGGTACCCCTACTTTAGTACACCGACATACGGGATTGAAGGGGGACCAATATATCTTAATGCCATGGCTGGGTTTTACCTTAATGAACGTTAGTAGTTGCGGATGCTTGCTAATAGATCCAATCATAAGTGCATAGAATTCCAAGTCCGGGATGACATGCTAGCAGTGGCCTCTCCCACATAAAACTTGCTATCGGTCTAGTAACATAGTCAATTGCTTAGGGACAATTTCCCAACTCCTACAACCACTTTTCCACACTCACTATACTAACTTTATTGCTTCTTTACCTAAAACAGACCCTAGTTTCTATTTACGTGCTCTTTATATTCTTGCAAACCTATCCCGTTACACCTACAAAGTACTTATAGTTTTATACTTGTTCTAGGTAAAGCGAAAGTCAAGCGTGCGTAGAGTTGTATCGGTGGTCGATAGAACTTGAGGGAATATTTGTTCTATCTTTAGCTCCTCATTGGGTTTGACACTCTTACTTATCGAAAGAGGCTACAATTGATCCCCTATACTTGTGGGTTATCAAGACCTTTTTAGGGGTACTTGCTACTCATGGAGATGGGGAACCTCCTAAAACCCTCGTTGCTCATTATGTGAAAGATATTATGTACTACTTTGATAGTCCTGAGAAAACCCCATTCAATTATATAATGGGAGACATGTTGGAACAACATGAATACTTTAGGAATTATCGCTTGAGTCATAAAGGGAAATTGTTATGGGATCAAATTCATATGTTGCATTGGTATGCTCGACAACTATGCTTGAGATATGATTATACTTGTTGCTCTAGGATGAAGGCTCCACACCTTCCCTTTTGATGCAAATGTAATGATGATGAAACCTTAGCTTCTTATGCTAATGGTATATACGATTATTATGATGTGGAACAAATATAAGAATTTGTTGCTTTTAAGGGTGCTTATGAAATTGAATCTCCGTTTAAAAGGTATGAAGCTTTTGATGATGATGTTTATAGGCCTGAAAATTTTGCTATATTGAAATATTGCTATGATAATTATGAATATAATGCCAATATTGATGCGTTTATTGTGAATGTCTCCGTTGTCCAAGAAGAGACTAATATTTTGCAGGAATTTATGGAAGAAGAAATTGATGACATTATGAGCTCATTAGATGAAAACGATGACGAGGAGAGCGAAGAACAAAAGGAGGAAGAGCGGATTAGCTACCCGTGCCCACCTTCTAATGAGAGTAACTCTTCAACTCATATATTGTTTAATTTCCCTTCGTGCTTACCGAAGGATGATTGCTATGATAATTGCCTATGATCCCTTTGATTCGTTTGAAATATCCCTTTTTGATGAACTTGATGCTTGCTATGCTTGTGGCCAAGATGCCAATATGAATTATACTTATGGAGATGAACTTGCTATAGTTCCTTATGTTATGAATGAAATTGTTGCTATTGCACCCACACCTGATAGTCCTATTATCTTTTTGAATTCTCCCTACTACACTATATCGGAGAAGTTTGCACTTATTAAGGACTATATTGATGGGTTGTGTTGTACTACTACACATGATGATTTTGATAGATAAAATATGCATGTGCTTGCTGCTCCTACTTGCAATTATTATGAGAGAGGAACTACATCTCCGCCTCTCTACGTTTCCAATACGATAAAATTGCAAGAAACTGTTTATACTATGCATTGGCCTTTACTATGTGTGCATGAATTGTTCTTTTATGACATGCCGATGCATAGGAAGAGAGTTAGACTTCGTTGCATGATATATGTTACTTTGTGCTCACTACTAAATCACAAATCATTGTTAATTAAAATTGGCTTTCATATACCTTGGGATTCGGGTGGATCCATTACTTGAGCACTATATGCCTAGCTTAATGGCTTTAAAGAAAGCGCTGCCAGGGAGACAACCCAAAAATTTTAGAGAGTCATTTATTTTTGTTGTGTGATTTTATAAAGTTTAAAATAAATTAAAAAATAAATAAAGAGGGGAACCTAAAACTTTTCAAAAAGAAAAGCGAAAGTGAGAAAGACGAGCATTGTTAAAGTGGGAGCTAGCCTTGAACTTTGTTCATGTCCATGGAAACTTTCTGAACCTTGATTACAGAAAATTTTCTACAAAAATAATTATCCCCTTGTACAATTCCATTGTATTATAAAAATAATGTGCCAAGAGTTTCCTTTAGGATGATTAAACTGCTTGTTGGTTTGTGCGGTGCAAAAACAAAAACTTTGGTTGTAGTGCGCGATTTTACATTTTTTACTGGAACATCGAAAGGCTCTGAAACTTTTTGCAAAGTCTTTCTATACAGATTGTTGATTTTTCTAAATTTTCCCGTAATTTTTAGAGTTATAGAAGTATTGTTAATGTTCAGATTACTATAGACTGTCCTGTTTTCACACATTGCTGTTATAGCTTCATTATTTGCATATGTTTGAATTCTTGTTGAAGCCTCCTTGACTTGGGGCCATAGAATTGTGATAGTATACAATGGGTAATGTTTGTTCATAATTATACAATAATGTTAGAGCAGTACATGATGGGATTTCATTGATCATATGCACTTACCCCGCCACTAAAAGTTCGGTTAAGTTCTGTGTGGATGAAGTGTTCGAAGATCGAGGAGGTCTCGATGTGAGGAGAAGGAGGAGAGGCAAGAGCTCCAGCTTGGGGATGCCCAAGGCACCCCAAGTAAATATTCAAGGAGACTCAAGCGTCTAAGCTTGGGGATGCCCCGGAAGGCATCCCATCTTTCTTCAACCAGTATCGGTATGTTTTCGGATTTGTTTCATTCACATGATATGCGTAAACTCTTGGAGCGTCGTGTGCTTTTTCGTTTTCTTTTAATAAATGCACCATGCTGGTATGAGATAGTCCTTGGTTGATTTATAGAATGCTCTTTGCACTTCACTTATATCTTTTGAGTATGGTTTATAGAATGCTTCATGAGCTTCACTTATATCATTTGAAGTTTGGATTGTCTATTTCTCCTCACATAGGAAACCGCCATTTGTAGAATGCTCTTTTGCTTCATTTATATTTGTTAGAGTGTGGGCATAACTTCTGCAGAAAGAATTAAAACTCTCTTGCTTCACTTATATCTATTTAGATAGTTGATAGGAATTGATCATTCACATGGTTAGTCATAAAATCCTACATAAAACATGTAGATCGCTGAATACGATATGTTTGATTCCTTGCAATAGTTTTGCGATATAGAGATGCTAACATGTGGGAGGTACTAGTGAATGATTGTGGTTTAGTAAAAATATTAGTGTTAAGGTTTGTGAATCCTGAAGCATGCACGTATGGTCTCCTAACTATGTAACCAAATTGGCACGCATTGTATTTTGATTGCTTATCTTTGCGTGAAGGTCGGGGGCGCGCGATGGTTAACTCCTACCAACCTCCCCCCTAGGAGCATGCGTCATAGTATTTTTGCTTCGAGGGATAATAGATTTTTCGCAATAAGTATGTGAGTTCTTTATGACTAATGTTGAGTCCATGGATTATACGCACTCTCACCCTTCCACCTTGCTAGCCACTCTAGTACCGCGCAACTTTTGCCGGTGCATCAAACCACCTTATATCCTTCCTCAAACAGTCACCATACCTACCTATTAGGGCATTTCCATAGCCATTCCGAGATATATTGCCGTGTAACTCCACTGTTCCGTTTATTATGACACGCACCATCATTGTCATATTGCCTTGCATGATCGTAAGTTAGCTAGCATGATGTTTCCATGGCTTGTCCATTTTTTATGTCATTGCTATGCTAGATCATTGCACATCCTGGTACACCGCCGGAGGCATTCATATAGAGTCATACTTTGTTCTAGTTTCGAGTTGTAATATCGAGTTGTAATTAAATAAAAGTGTGATGATTATCATTATTAGAGCATTGCCCCATGTGAGGAAAAAGAGAGAGAGAGAGGCCAAAGAAGTCTAAATAAAAAAAGGGGCGAAAGAAGCCTGCCAAAAAAACAAAGAAAACAAAAGAAAACAAAAGAGAAAACAAATAATGAGAGAAAAAGAGAGAAGGGACAATGTTACTATCCTTTTACCACACTTGTGCTTCATCATAGCACCGTGTTCTTCATGATAGAGAGTCTCCTATGTTGCCACTTCCATATACTAATGGGAATTTTTATTATAGAACTTGGCTTGTATATTCCAACGACGTGCTTCCTCAAATGCCCTAGGTCTTCATGAGCAAGCAAGTTGATGCACACCCACTAGTTTTATTTTGAGCTTTCATACACTTATAGCTCTAGTGCATCCGTTACATGGTGATCCCTACTCACTCACAATTATATTGATTGATGGACATCTCCATAGTCCATTGATTTGCCTAGTTGATGTGAGACTTTCTCCATCCTTTTGTCTATCACCACCTTCTATTCCACCCATAGTGCTATGTCCATGGCTCATGCTCATGTATTGCGTGAAGAGTTGAAAAGGTTAGAAAAAGTAAAGTATGAAAAAAATTGCTTGGCTGACACTGGGATGGGCATGAGGGGTACCTTGTGTTAAGAAAAGGGAGCATAAAAGACTATATGATTTTGTAGGGATAACGTTCTTTAGCATTGATATTTTGAAAACTTGATTGTTTGTTGGGATGCCCGAGTATTAAATTCTTTTATGCCAAATGATATACTATTGCTTTGAATCACTCGTGTCTTAATATTCATGCTAGGTAGCATTCCACATCAAAAATTATCTTTTTATCATTTACCTACTCGAGGACGAGCAGGAATTTAGCTTGGGGATGCTGATATGTCTCCGCCGAATCTACAAGTTTTGATTGTTCCATGCCAATATTCTACAACTTTTACATACTTGTGGCAACTTTTTATACTATTTTTGGGACAAACATATTGATCTAGTGCCCAGTGCCACTTCCTGTTTGTTGCATGTTTTTTGTTTTGCAGAATATCCATATCAACCGGAGTCCAAACGGGATAAAAACGCACGGTGATTTTTTTTGGAATATATGTGATTTTTGGGAAGAAGAATCAATGCGAGACGGTGCCTGAGGGGGCCACGAGGCAGGGGGGGCTCGCCCCTGACCCTCGTGGCCACCCCGTAAGGCCGTTGGTGCCCTTCTTTCGCCGCAAGAAAGAGAATATCTGAATACGAATCGTGTCAAAATTTCAGCCCAAGCGGAGTTACGAATCTCCGGGAATATAAGAAACGGTGAAAGGCCAGAATCAGGGAACGCAGAAACAGAGAGAGACAGAGAGACAAATCCAATCTCGGAGGGGCTCTTGCCCATCCTCTGCCATGGAGGCCATGGACCAGAGGGGAAACCCTTCTCCCATCTAGGGAGAAGTCCAAGGAAGTAGGAAAATGAGGGGGGCTCTCTCCCCCTCGCTTTCGATGGCGCCGGAGTGCCACCGGGGCCATCATCGTGCAACGGCGATCTACACCAACACCTCTGTCATCTTCACCAACATCTTCATCACCTTCCCCCATCTATCTACAACGGTCCACTCTCCCGCAACCCTCTGTACCCTCTACTTAAACATGGTGCTTTATGCTTCATATTATTATGCAGTGATGTGTTGCCATCCTATGATGTCTAAGTAGATTTTCGTTGTCCTATCGTTAATTAGTGAATTACTATGTTTGGTTTAATTTGTTTGTGGTTATGTTGTTGTCCTTTGGTGCCATCATATGAGCGCGCGCGTGGATCACACCATTGGGTTAGTTGTATGTTGATAGGACTATGTATTGGAGGGCAAGAGTGACAGAAGCTTCAACCTTGATGCATACGGGATTGAAGGGGGGCCAATATATCTTAATGCTATGGTTGAGTTTTACCTTAATGAACGTTAGTAGTTGCGGATGCTTTCTAATAGTTCCAATCATAAGTGCATAGAATTCCAAGCCAGGGATGACATGCTAGGAGTGGCCTCTCCCACATAAAATTTGCTATCGGTCTAGTAACGTAGTCAATTGCTTAGGGACAATTTCGCAACTCCTACTGATACGTCTCCAACGTATCTATAATTATTTATTGTTCCATGCAATTATTTATGATGTTTTGGATGTTTAATGGGCTTTGTTATACACTTTTATATTATTTTTGGGACTAACCTACTAACCCAAAGGCCCAGTCTAGATTGCTGTTTTTTTTGCCTGTTTTAGGGTTTTACAGAAAAGGAATATCAAACGAAGTCCAAACGGAATGAAACTTCTGGAGAGATATTTTTGGAGCAAAATACGCACGGGAGACTTGAAAACCATGAAATAGGGCTAACGTGGCGTCCACAAGGGTGGGGGCGCCCCCCTATAGGGCTCGCCCCCCTGCCTCGTGGGCACCCCGTCTGGCCCCCGGTGCCCTCCTTCCTCCTATATATACATACGTACCCCGAAACTATCAGAACAACAGAGAAAACCCTAGTTCCACCGCCGCAACCTTCTGTTCCCGTGAGATCCTATCTTGGGGCCTATTCCGGAGCTCCGCCAGAGGGGGGATCTACCACGGAGTGCTTTTACATCATCATCATCGCCTCACCATGAGTTGTGAGTAGTTTACCACAGACCTTCGGGTCCATAGCTAGTATCTAGATGGCTTCTTCTATCTCTTTGGATCTCAATACCAAGTTCTCCTCGGTTTTCAAGGAGATCTATTTGATGTAATCTATTTTTGCGGTGTATTTGTCGAGATCCGATGAATTGTGGGTTTATGATCAAGATTATCTATGCGAAATATTTGGTTCTTTTCTGAACTCTTTATGTGTGGTTATAATATCCTTGCAAGTCTCTTCTAATTATTGGTTTGGTTTGGCCTACTAGATCTATAGTTCTTGCAATGGGAGAAGTGCTTGGCTTTGGGTTCAGTCTTGCGGTGTCCTTTCCCAATGACAGTAGGGGCAGCAAGGCACATATTGTATTGTTGCCATCGATGATAAAAAGATGGGGTTTATATCACTATGTTTGAGTTTATCCCTCTACATCATGTCATCTTACTTAAGGCGTTACTCCCTTCTTATGAACTTAATACTCTAGATGCATGCTGGATAGCGGTCGATGTGTGGAGTAATAGTAGTAGATGCAGAATCGTTTCGGTCTACTTGTCTTGGACGTGATGCCTTTATATAATGATCATGCCTAGATAGTCTCATAAGTATTCGCTTTTCTATCAATTGCTCAACAGTAATTTGTTTACCCGCCGTAGAATATCGCTATCATGAGAGAAGCCACTAGAGAAAACTATGGCCCCCGGGTCTATTCTCAACATATCGATCTACAATCTACTTTACTTTTCCGCTTTTACTTTCTGTTATTATATCCAAAAATACCAAAAATATCAAGCTATCATCTGTATCAGATCTCACTTTTGTAAGTGACCGTAAAGGGATTGACAACCCCTTATCGCGTTGGCTGCAAAGTTCTTACTTGTTTGTGCAGGTGCGAGGGACTCGCGCGTGGTCTCCTACTGGATTGATACCTTGGTTCTCAAAAACTGAGGGAAATACTTATGCTACTGTGTTGCATCACCCTTTCCTCTTTGAGGGAATACAACGCAAGCTCGAGATGTAGAAAGAAGAATTTCTGGCGCCGTTGCCGGGGAGGCTTACGCAAAAGTCATATACCAAGTACCTATCACAAACCCTTATCCTTTGCATTACATTTATTTGCCTCTCGTTTTCCTCTCCCCCACTTCACCCTTGTCGTTTTATTTGCCATTCTTCTGCCGTGTGTTTACCGTTCACTTGCTTCTTGTTTGCTTGTGTGTTGCTTGCTTGCTTGTCTTCATGTCTAGCACACCTATCATTATCAATACTCCCGAGAGTGAGGTTCTCAATTTTAAACAAAGGGAGGAAGAAAACTTAAAAGATGCCTGGTATAGAATTTGAAATGCTCAAAATAGATCCAAAACGAAGCTTTCCACTTTTGTGCTTCTTCGCAATTTTTATATTGGCATTACCCCTTGGAATTTCTTGGGGATTCATACCCTTAATTCTTACAATGTGTTGATATATTTGTTCGGGCAACCTTCTACCCCGGAAGAGACTCAAGTTTTTGAGAAAATTTGCGAAGTAACAAAAATATTACAAAAGTCTCTTGAACCTCTTAAGAATGTTAGTGGAAATCTCCACCGCATGAATATGTTGATTACCCTTTGCAATAAGCGGTTGGATTCGTTAGATCTAAAGATTTCTGAATATGAAGGGAAACGTAAAGAACCTCCCGGATTCGAACTTGATACCGCCGAAAATGTAAAACCAAAGATGGCAATACCTAGATCTATACATGTATCGCGCCTAGCTAGGGGCGTTAAACGATAGCGCTTGTTGGGAGGCAACCCAATTTTATATTTTTTGTTTTTGCTTCTGTTTAGGAATAAATATTGCATCTAGCTTCTATTTAGATGTGGTTTTCGTGTTTTAATTAGTGTTTGTGCCAAGTAGAACCTTTGGGAAGACTTGTGTGAAGTTTATATGATGTTGCTGTGAAAAACAAAATCGTTAGCGCTCGCTAGAATGGTCACCAGATTTTACTGGAGTGTGCTATTTAGTTGATTCTTTTTGCAGAGGATTAATAGACAAATTCCTCACGTTTACCAATTTATTTCAATATTTTTGGAGTTATAGAAGTATGCGAAAACTGCAGATTACTACAGACTGTTATGTTTTTGATAAATTCTGTTTTTCGTGTGTTGTTTGCTTATTTCAATGCATCTATGAGTAGTATTGGGAAGTATGTGTGACGCCCGAGACCGACGTCCCAGAAGATTCCAGAAGCTTCCAGAAGATTCCGGATGTTCAGGGTTGCCCGTGTGGTTCTTTGTGCTTGTGTTATTTATTTTTGCATTGCATCATGTCATCATGCCATCATGTCTTTTTATTTTTGCATCTCAACTTAAATAAACCGTGTGGACCTTCGGTCCATTTAAATCGAGGGAAGATGTCTTCTCTTTATAACATATAAAAGTCTCTCATTATTTTAGGGAGCTATATTAATAAATATTCCATTTGTTGGAAATCACCATAACACACTTGCATAATTTCTCCATGTCTTTCACTTCGAGTTTCACCTCAAAAACCTTGTCATAATTCTTTCCGTTGTTTCGAGGTTCCTCCAAAAATTTGAACATTTTTGGAGACTTCAATATTCAAGTCTTAGTTCAAACTATTTGAATTAAAATTCAAATATGTTTGAATTATTTCTCCGTTCACGCCTTTTTCTATTTTCTCGGACAATACTCTTTTTATGCTGCCCGAGAAAAATACCTCCTTGTGTGCTATCTTTTTCCTCTTCCCTCCTCTTTTCTTTCTTCTCTTTCTTCTCTTTTATTTTCTGCTAAAGAAAATAAAAAGAAGAATAAAGGCAGCCTTCCGGGCCATTCCCTGGCCCATCCTTCCCTCCAGCCATCCAACTCCCTTCTCCTCCCTCTTTTGGCCCAGGCCCCAGCGGCCCATGCTCCACCAGGCCAGCTAGCCCGCATACTCCCCACCGAAACCCTAGCCCTTCGCACTCACCTCCCGCATCTCCCTCTCCCCCTCGTGCGACGCCGCCGCCACCCGTTCCCTCGCACGCTCGATCTGGCCCGAGCCCGTTCCCTTCTCCCTCTGCCTCGACCTCCCCTTCTCCCTCGCTCTGCCCGATCTAGATCGGCAGCCTCCCTCTCTCCCTCGAGCCTGCTGGCTCCCTCCTCCCTAGCGACGCGAAGCCAGGCGCCCCTCCGCCCTTAGGCCGCGACCCTCCAGCGCGGTTCCTCCTCCCTGCGCCAGGAGCGCTGCCCCGAGCGCCATGGCCGTCCAGGCTTCCCTTCCCGCGAGCTGGCCAGAGGCCTCCTGCCGAGCGCCTCGGCTGCCTCCTCGTCCCGACCGTCCGCCCCAGATCGGCGCCTTCCCGCCGCGGATCCAGCCAGAGCGCCCGGCGGCCCCCTCCCGGCCTCGTTCTGCCCGCGGCCAGGCCGCCTCCCGGAGCCCGGCGCCGCCCCGTCGTCCTCGCGCCTCTCCTCCAGCGAGCTCCAGCGCCGCCTCGCCTCGCCATCCGGCCAGGAGCCCAGGCCGGCGCCCCCCTTCCTTCCAGAGCGCCCGCAGCCGCGGCCGGAGCTGCTCACTCCGTTCCTCCCTTCGCCACGACGCCGTCCAGAAGCCGCGCCGCTGCACCTCTCCTCGCCCGAAGCTCCGATGGCGCCCCTCCACTTCGTCCCGTCTTCCGGTTCCCGCTGCTGCTGCTGTGAACGTGGCCGTGGCCGCCTTGTTTTGTTTTGTTGTTTGTGCACTGTTGTTGTTTTTGTCAAGTGCACCGCAGGCAGACCCGATCTCCGAATACGCCAAGTTCCTCTACGGTTTTGTGTACATCTACGGGAGTGAGCATGTCTACGAACAAGATCCGTGAACATCTACAAAACGCTCCGTGTACGCCTACACGACACAAGACGATGCGACAAGTACCCCTTCGATGCGCCGAGACCAAGTTCCACTACGTCCACGACGACCCGAACGACTACCGTCGCGTGTACCACTACCGTCGCCCGGAAGCACCATGTACCACAACCGTCGCCGAAACCTCAAGTACCTCTACGAACGAACGGAACGAGTACATCTACCGTCGCCCGAGAACAACTACTTCCTCTACGAGTTGCGAGAACGACTACTTCCCTCTACGGAACGACTCCTTCCTCTACGAACTCGAACCGCCCCGAAACGCACGCTTCAAAGGTATAACCCCGAGACGTGCCCGTGACCCGTGAGATGCATGTTTGTTGTGTTGTATGAAATGTCTCCCGTGTGTGCTTCGTGCCCGTTTCACCTCTTGTCATGTTCCTCGGTTGCCTTGTCACCGACTCGTGGGAACCCGGTAACGGGATCGCCCCACCTTTCATCTTGTTCAACTCGTTCACTCCACCTTTTGTTTCGCACCGGTCCCTTACCGAGTTACCGGAACCGAGTTGTTGCCTTTGCATCATTTCGGATCGTTGCCGTGGCACCTTTTCCTTCCACCACGGTGACAATACTTCTTATCTCTTTTAAGTCAACCTTTTAATAAAACTTGCATAAACTTGTTCATGTCATCCGCATCATGTTAACAACCCTAAAATGTTAATTGTTGTTTGCTTATAATTATTAAACATGCTCATGGGGATTTTCCGGAGATGTTGTTGTTATTTTCCGGCCTCATTTAAATTGCCTAATAGTGTAGTTTCTTTATGTTTCACCTCTTGCCATGCTAAAAACAATTAATCTTGTCTTGTTAATAACAAGAGTCAACTAAATAATAACATGTGGTGTTTCGTCAATATGCAACTCGTTGCATATTGATCTCCACTTAACTTGTAGTATTGTTTGTGCACTTTGCCATGCCATGCATATTTAAACCGGACATGCATCATTCTTGGATGTGCATCGTATGCCATGTTGATGCTTGTGTGTTTACCGTGTTGTTTCTTTCTTTCCGGTTGCTTCTCTTGTTAGCTTCGGTTTCGTTCCGGAGTTGTGAGGCTTCTTCTCTCGTCTGTGTTGCTCCGTC
The DNA here is from genome assembly GCA_902687465.1 of Secale cereale. Taxonomy (NCBI): domain Eukaryota; kingdom Viridiplantae; phylum Streptophyta; class Magnoliopsida; order Poales; family Poaceae; genus Secale; species Secale cereale. The sequence goes on along the minus strand of LR738710.1, from coordinate 604,558,597 downwards.
TACTTCTTGGATCCGTTCTTCTCCTTTGTGGAATCCCAGGCAAGATGACCGAACCCGGATACCATTACTATCTTTGCCTATTGTTAGTAGTCTCGATCTTTAGTTTTGCCTCGATGCCCATGTTCTTCTTGTCAGCCTCCTACTTGTAACCAATTGCCATGTTTAACCACCCTACCTATGCAAACCGTTGCTTGGCTAAGTATGCTCGCTCAGCCCCTCTTATAGCATTGTTAGTTGCAGGTGAAGATTGAAGGTGCTTGCTTCATGTTGAAGTTTGGTTGGGTTATATCACACTATATAAATGCTAAATGAAATCATCTATATACTGGCAGGGTGGAAGGCTAAGCCTTTTGCTTGGTGTTTTGTTCCACTCTTGCCGTTAGGATCCGTATAAGCCGGTGTTATGTTCCTTGATTATGCGTTCCTAACACGGTTGGGGTGTATGGGACCCCCTTGATAAACCGCTAAGTGCTAAGTCTTTTCCAGCAAGTCCCAACTTTTGGTACTATTTGCCCATAATAACAACTTAATTAATTAATTAAATTTGCATAGAGGGTCGCTCCCTCGAGGATCCTTTATTTCTACATAGCAGGGGGGGCCAGTGCCGATGGTGTTGGTCCCAAACGGGGGTCCTGCGGGAACCACCACGGGGAAACTCGAGGTTTGGGTCCTGTAGCATCACCCATCCGGTCGTGGCCTGAGACGAGATACGCGCGGCTACTATCAGGGTGTCGGCACGCCGGGAGGATTTGCTGGATTAGCCTTACCTTAGTTCGGTTTAACTTGAGCACGGGATTCCGAGAATACTCGGGTCTTCCCAACTATGGAGTTGCGACTCCGCGGATCGTGGGCTTGTGATGGGCCAAGTTGGAACACCCCTGCAGGGTTTGAACTTTCGAAAGCCGTGCCCGCGGTTATGTGGCAGATGGGAGCTTGTTAATTCCGGTTGTAGATAACTTGACACAATGTTTCCAATACACTACCAGCGTGTGTTCCGTGACTGTCAATTTCCGAATAGGGATTCGGGAGTTGAACACGGTGGGGTTATGTTTGACCGGCTTTAGCTAGGATCACTTCGTGATCATCTTTCGACCGATGCTCTTCTCTTCTCGCTCTCTTTTACGTAAGTTAGTGCTAGTTGCTGCTGCAGACTCTTGTTTGTTCCTTCACCTCATATTTCTTTCTTCAGCCTTATCCTCACCCAAGGCTTAAATAGTCTTGTTACCCGGGAACGGGATTGCTGAGTCCTCTGTGGCTCACAGTTACTTCACCACACCAGATGCAGGTTCAGCCGAGCTCGATGCAGGAGTTGGATCAGTTCTTCACCCGGGAGTCCGATGAAGCTTGTGGCCGTTTGCTTGTGACGTTTCGATGTTCAGTAGTGGTTTCTACTAGGATTCGATCTTGACCTGTGGCTTTATGTTGTTTTGGTATCTTTCTTTTGGATCTTCACCCGTAGTCGGGTTGTGATGTTTTGGATGATGATTGCTTATGTAATGTATTGTGTGAAGTGGCGAGTGTAAGCCAACTATCTCCTTTTGCATTTTAATCCCTCTTTTACATGAGTCGTGCAAAGATACCAAACTTGAGATCATTCTAGGATGGATTTATGCCTTTAAGTCGTGCCTCGACACGTAGGAGGTATAACTCCATCCTGGGCATTACAAGTTGGTATTCAGAGCCTTCTCCGACCTAGAAGCCCCCACTGATTGATCGAATCGTTGACGGTTGAGTCTAGGCACACACTGAAAATGTTTTGAGTCCTATATATATATCGGAGAGTAGGATTTCTTTGCTTCTCTTCCCCTTTCTCTCTGGTGAGGACTCCTGACGATTACTCTTTTCTCTTCTACTTTCAAAAATTGCACCAAATTTTTTTTTAGGATCCCGCGAGTATTCTGGGATTGTTTCGATGTTCTTGTGACAAGGATATTGTTCTCGATGCCTCCTGTTACCGAGGAGTTGAGCTTCGGGGTATCATTGACACAAGCATATCGCGGCAGTACTAAATACTTAAGACGGCCGACATCGAAAATCTCTCCTATACGGCCAGTGGCAAGATAACCCCGACATCACCCAGTACTGGGGAGGTAGTTCGAGAGTATTGCCATAGCTTGTTATAGTGGATGCTTTTCGAAGGTCCGAGGTAAACAGTTTCCGAGAAAGACTGGTTATGTGTTGAAGGATGGATACACCTGGATGTAGGTTTAGAGTTGATTGCGCGGTGCTTCCCGTGTATCCCCAACACCTGATTGCATAACTGGAAACTTTCGGAAAACTATAGGTGGGTTTTATCCAGTAGATCGTAGGCATTCTTCCAACGGATGCTCGATATGAAGTTCGGGGTTCTACATTGAGTGAAGTGGTTTTATGGACTTGTTCTGATCGGGAGTTGCATCTTAAAGGGTCCTTGGCTATGCTGATCCGGGGATTGCAAAACCCTTTTGTAACATGTTTCATGAGCTTTCAGCACGAAGATGTCGAACGAAGCTTCTATCTTGTATTTGTTCTATCTGATCCTTGTTCCTTTTATTTTACCTTTTGCTCTCCTAAGTGGCTTCTCGTCGAGTTGATGTACCTGCGGAATTCATCCGTTCAAGTCTCTCTTCGGTTGATATTGTGAAGATTAGGCTGTTGCATATCTACCCTTTGTTTTCGTTTTGATTCTGGTATTCGAGTTGCTTCGATGATAAATGTTGATTCCATACTTTTTCCTAATCGGTGTTCTCATATTTCTATGGGAGTGATAGTCCTTCTTGACCATCAAGTTATTCATGTTAATTCTTTTCAACCGGTGCCCATTTTGTTCATCCCAAGTTGTCTTTGTTTTCCCCACCCTCCCTCCCTTCTTCTTCTCAGAGCAAGAAATTCTCAGATGAAGTATCCATTTTATTCATGTGAAATTTCTTCATTCTTTTCCTTCAATGTTCTTATCCGGTGCTTTATCGTGAAGATGCTCAAGAGCTTCAAGTTCATCATTCTTTTGTTCTCATATTCTTCCGGTGGATGTAATTCAAGATTTCGGTGTTGATCTTATCCTTTTCCTCATTTTCACAATGTTTTCTTATTCCGATGCACCAATTAATCATTCTCCTCTTGTTATTCTTATCCGGAGTGCTGAAGATTCATAATTCCATTCTTAATCTTTTCAAGCTATTTTGAGGTTTATCATCGTATTCAAGCCATTTAATTCAACCGGTGCAATATCTCTTAAACAATCTTTCCCAACGGTGTTTTCTTTGAGTGGGCCCTAACCCACAGCTCTTTTCCCAGGATCTTACCTGACTCTTCTATTCCGGAGTTATTCTCAAATTCTTTTCAAAGTGTGACGTAAGAATGATTTCCATCAGTCACATGCCTTCTCCAAGTTTGCTTTCAATTCTTTTCATCATTGGTTCAACCTTTTAATTCTTCAATCCGGAGTGCTCAACAATTCTTCATGGCATTTCTCGTCGTCATCTCAACATTTGGAGACCGGAGAGGTGTTTCTCTTAAATTTTGACCCGTTCTCTTGAAGATTCGTGGTTCTAGCTTCTTGCCATCCTCATTATTGTTCCGCTTGTGAGGAATTCTTTTTATACTCGTCCGGAGCATTTCATGAATTCTTTTCTTTGTGATCCTCCGAAGGCCATCATTTCAGAAGATTTCTTCCTTCTCAGTTTTCAACTTCGTCCTCCAAATATTCTTCATTGATGTCTCTTCGTTCGTCTCCTTATTCTTACGGTGGTTCTTTCAAGTTTAACTTTCCGTTGTTATCGTTTCAATTCAATTGTTCTTTTCACAATCCTACCGATGGTTCGTTGAAGTTTTACCCAAGGTTGTGCTAGATCTCTCTTTAATTCTTTCCAACGAGAATAAGTAGTATGCCAAATCCTTTGGTTGTCATCAATTTAATTGGTGAAGGAGATGCATAGCATAATTCTTATTCTTGTTCCTTCAGGTGATTTTAATCTCTGTTTTCCGGAGCTTGTTCATCATATCATATCCTTGGTTCTAAATTCTTCATCTTGTTTTTCCGGAGATCCAAGTTATTTCAATTATATCATTTCAAACCTCCATCTAATCCATCGCAGTCCTTGATTCATATTCTTTTCATCTTTCACTTCTCTTGCTTTCATTACCGGAGTTCTCATGATGATTGATCATGTTTTAATTCATCCTCAAAGTTTCATCAAGATTCTTGTTGGAGCTCAAGCATTCTTCTTCATGCTTTCCATTTGCAATTCTTTCTACCTTATCTTTTCAGATGGTGTTATGTCATTCTTGATAATTTTCCTCCATGTTTCATGATTCACAAGTTGTCAAGAATGAGATATTTAAAACCATCATTTCTTCTCTTTAGGAGATCCTTCCAACCCCTCTTTTATCTCTGGAGTTATCTTGGGTTGTATTTCACCTAAAGCTTTCCCTAAGGATTGTTGCTATTATGGTGCTTATAAATGACCCAAGTTCTTCATTTATCATTCCGGGGAGATAAGTTTTTCGTCTCCTTGTTGATCTCAATCAATTAAATGTTTCCGTTAGTGGCTGGTTGTCACCTCTTAATTTTGAGATGTTTTCCATAAGCCCACATCAAGCTTATTCTTTCGTTGTTGAATTTCCAACAACTCCGTTCAACCTTCTTCGTAAGGATGCTCTTTCAAATTCAATTTTGAGAGAAGTTGTCTTTTCTTCTCCATTTTTTTTTTCTTTCGTTAAATTATATGCTATTCTTTCATTCCGGAGGCATTGTGATAGTGCTCTCTTTTACCATCATCTCGTTTTTTATCGAGATCTTGTTCTTTCCTTTGCTTGTCCATTTAACCGGAGTGTGGTATTCTTAATTCTAGTTCCCTCATCTTTTCATGTTTTTGCCTGTCTCTTAACCGGAGTGCTGTCTGAATCTTTCTTAACCCCTTGTGCCATTCTTTCATTGTTTCGGAGACAATATGTTGCTGTTTTCATCAAGTATCAATCCTTCTCCTCTAGTTCTTGGTTTTTCCTTCCATTTTCAGACGGAGTGCTGCCCAAATTCTGTCATTCTTATTCCTTGGCCATACCATTGCAGTTGCATATTCTTTTGGTTCCTAAGCTCTTGTTTCATGTCTTTCAACCTTCAAGGTTCTCATAATGCTCCTTGTTCCTCTTTTCTAACGGAGTGTTTTCATCTTCGTTCTTCTCCGTTGCTTTCTTTCTTTCAACTTGTTTAACCTCTCAAGGTTCCTGGTTTCACTCGTTTCTCGAAGAAGCAACTTTGTTTTACCTCTTCCTCTTCCGTTTTTACCCGGTGATATCTCTAGGATCTCGGGTCGAGATCCTCTGTTAGTGTGGGAGAGTTGTGACGCCCGAGACCGACGTCCCAGAAGATTCCAGAAGCTTCCAGAAGATTCCGGATGTTCAGGGTTGCCCGTGTGGTTCTTTGTGCTTGTGTTATTTATTTTTGCATTGCATCATGTCATCATGCCATCATGTCTTTTTATTTTTGCATCTCAACTTAAATAAACCGTGTGGACCTTCGGTCCATTTAAATCGAGGGAAGATGTCTTCTCTTTATAACATATAAAAGTCTCTCATTATTTTAGGGAGCTATATTAATAAATATTCCATTTGTTGGAAATCACCATAACACACTTGCATAATTTCTCCATGTCTTTCACTTCGAGTTTCACCTCAAAAACCTTGTCATAATTCTTTCCGTTGTTTGGAGGTTCCTCCAAAAATTTGAACATTTTTGGAGACTTCAATATTCAAGTCTTAGTTCAAACTATTTGAATTAAAATTCAAATATGTTTGAATTATTTCTCCGTTCACGCCTTTTTCTATTTTCTCGGACAATACTCTTTTTATGCTGCCCGAGAAAAATACCTCCTTGTGTGCTATCTTTTTCCTCTTCCCTCCTCTTTTCTTTCTTCTCTTTCTTCTCTTTTATTTTCTGCTAAAGAAAATAAAAAGAAGAATAAAGGCAGCCTTCCGGGCCATTCCCTGGCCCATCCTTCCCTCCAGCCATCCAACTCCCTTCTCCTCCCTCTTTTGGCCCAGGCCCCAGCGGCCCATGCTCCACCAGGCCAGCTAGCCCGCATACTCCCCACCGAAACCCTAGCCCTTCGCACTCACCTCCCGCATCTCCCTCTCCCCCTCGTGCGACGCCGCCGCCACCCGTTCCCTCGCACGCTCGATCTGGCCCGAGCCCGTTCCCTTCTCCCTCTGCCTCGACCTCCCCTTCTCCCTCGCTCTGCCCGATCTAGATCGGCAGCCTCCCTCTCTCCCTCGAGCCTGCTGGCTCCCTCCTCCCTAGCGACGCGAAGCCAGGCGCCCCTCCGCCCTTAGGCCGCGACCCTCCAGCGCGGTTCCTCCTCCCTGCGCCAGGAGCGCTGCCCCGAGCGCCATGGCCGTCCAGGCTTCCCTTCCCGCGAGCTGGCCAGAGGCCTCCTGCCGAGCGCCTCGGCTGCCTCCTCGTCCCGACCGTCCGCCCCAGATCGGCGCCTTCCCGCCGCGGATCCAGCCAGAGCGCCCGGCGGCCCCCTCCCGGCCTCGTTCTGCCCGCGGCCAGGCCGCCTCCCGGAGCCCGGCGCCGCCCCGTCGTCCTCGCGCCTCTCCTCCAGCGAGCTCCAGCGCCGCCTCGCCTCGCCATCCGGCCAGGAGCCCAGGCCGGCGCCCCCCTTCCTTCCAGAGCGCCCGCAGCCGCGGCCGGAGCTGCTCACTCCGTTCCTCCCTTCGCCACGACGCCGTCCAGAAGCCGCGCCGCTGCACCTCTCCTCGCCCGAAGCTCCGATGGCGCCCCTCCACTTCGTCCCGTCTTCCGGTTCCCGCTGCTGCTGCTGTGAACGTGGCCGTGGCCGCCTTGTTTTGTTTTGTTGTTTGTGCACTGTTGTTGTTTTTGTCAAGTGCACCGCAGGCAGACCCGATCTCCGAATACGCCAAGTTCCTCTACGGTTTTGTGTACATCTACGGGAGTGAGCATGTCTACGAACAAGATCCGTGAACATCTACAAAACGCTCCGTGTACGCCTACACGACACAAGACGATGCGACAAGTACCCCTTCGATGCGCCGAGACCAAGTTCCACTACGTCCACGACGACCCGAACGACTACCGTCGCGTGTACCACTACCGTCGCCCGGAAGCACCATGTACCACAACCGTCGCCGAAACCTCAAGTACCTCTACGAACGAACGGAACGAGTACATCTACCGTCGCCCGAGAACAACTACTTCCTCTACGAGTTGCGAGAACGACTACTTCCCTCTACGGAACGACTCCTTCCTCTACGAACTCGAACCGCCCCGAAACGCACGCTTCAAAGGTATAACCCCGAGACGTGCCCGTGACCCGTGAGATGCATGTTTGTTGTGTTGTATGAAATGTCTCCCGTGTGTGCTTCGTGCCCGTTTCACCTCTTGTCATGTTCCTCGGTTGCCTTGTCACCGACTCGTGGGAACCCGGTAACGGGATCGCCCCACCTTTCATCTTGTTCAACTCGTTCACTCCACCTTTTGTTTCGCACCGGTCCCTTACCGAGTTACCGGAACCGAGTTGTTGCCTTTGCATCATTTCGGATCGTTGCCGTGGCACCTTTTCCTTCCACCACGGTGACAATACTTCTTATCTCTTTTAAGTCAACCTTTTAATAAAACTTGCATAAACTTGTTCATGTCATCCGCATCATGTTAACAACCCTAAAATGTTAATTGTTGTTTGCTTATAATTATTAAACATGCTCATGGGGATTTTCCGGAGATGTTGTTGTTATTTTCCGGCCTCATTTAAATTGCCTAATAGTGTAGTTTCTTTATGTTTCACCTCTTGCCATGCTAAAAACAATTAATCTTGTCTTGTTAATAACAAGAGTCAACTAAATAATAACATGTGGTGTTTCGTCAATATGCAACTCGTTGCATATTGATCTCCACTTAACTTGTAGTATTGTTTGTGCACTTTGCCATGCCATGCATATTTAAACCGGACATGCATCATTCTTGGATGTGCATCGTATGCCATGTTGATGCTTGTGTGTTTACCGTGTTGTTTCTTTCTTTCCGGTTGCTTCTCTTGTTAGCTTCGGTTTCGTTCCGGAGTTGTGAGGCTTCTTCTCTCGTCTGTGTTGCTCCGTCTACTTCTTGGATCCGTTCTTCTCCTTTGTGGAATCCCAGGCAAGATGACCGAACCCGGATACCATTACTATCTTTGCCTATTGTTAGTAGTCTCGATCTTTAGTTTTGCCTCGATGCCCATGTTCTTCTTGTCAGCCTCCTACTTGTAACCAATTGCCATGTTTAACCACCCTACCTATGCAAACCGTTGCTTGGCTAAGTATGCTCGCTCAGCCCCTCTTATAGCATTGTTAGTTGCAGGTGAAGATTGAAGGTGCTTGCTTCATGTTGAAGTTTGGTTGGGTTATATCACACTATATAAATGCTAAATGAAATCATCTATATACTGGCAGGGTGGAAGGCTAAGCCTTTTGCTTGGTGTTTTGTTCCACTCTTGCCGTTAGGATCCGTATAAGCCGGTGTTATGTTCCTTGATTATGCGTTCCTAACACGGTTGGGGTGTATGGGACCCCCTTGATAAACCGCTAAGTGCTAAGTCTTTTCCAGCAAGTCCCAACTTTTGGTACTATTTGCCCATAATAACAACTTAATTAATTAATTAAATTTGCATAGAGGGTCGCTCCCTCGAGGATCCTTTATTTCTACATAGCAGGGGGGGCCAGTGCCGATGGTGTTGGTCCCAAACGGGGGTCCTGCGGGAACCACCACGGGGAAACTCGAGGTTTGGGTCCTGTAGCATCACCCATCCGGTCGTGGCCTGAGACGAGATACGCGCGGCTACTATCAGGGTGTCGGCACGCCGGGAGGATTTGCTGGATTAGCCTTACCTTAGTTCGGTTTAACTTGAGCACGGGATTCCGAGAATACTCGGGTCTTCCCAACTATGGAGTTGCGACTCCGCGGATCGTGGGCTTGTGATGGGCCAAGTTGGAACACCCCTGCAGGGTTTGAACTTTCGAAAGCCGTGCCCGCGGTTATGTGGCAGATGGGAGCTTGTTAATTCCGGTTGTAGATAACTTGACACAATGTTTCCAATACACTACCAGCGTGTGTTCCGTGACTGTCAATTTCCGAATAGGGATTCGGGAGTTGAACACGGTGGGGTTATGTTTGACCGGCTTTAGCTAGGATCACTTCGTGATCATCTTTCGACCGATGCTCTTCTCTTCTCGCTCTCTTTTACGTAAGTTAGTGCTAGTTGCTGCTGCAGACTCTTGTTTGTTCCTTCACCTCATATTTCTTTCTTCAGCCTTATCCTCACCCAAGGCTTAAATAGTCTTGTTACCCGGGAACGGGATTGCTGAGTCCTCTGTGGCTCACAGTTACTTCACCACACCAGATGCAGGTTCAGCCGAGCTCGATGCAGGAGTTGGATCAGTTCTTCACCCGGGAGTCCGATGAAGCTTGTGGCCGTTTGCTTGTGACGTTTCGATGTTCAGTAGTGGTTTCTACTAGGATTCGATCTTGACCTGTGGCTTTATGTTGTTTTGGTATCTTTCTTTTGGATCTTCACCCGTAGTCGGGTTGTGATGTTTTGGATGATGATTGCTTATGTAATGTATTGTGTGAAGTGGCGAGTGTAAGCCAACTATCTCCTTTTGCATTTTAATCCCTCTTTTACATGAGTCGTGCAAAGATACCAAACTTGAGATCATTCTAGGATGGATTTATGCCTTTAAGTCGTGCCTCGACACGTAGGAGGTATAACTCCATCCTGGGCATTACAGTATGAATCATAGAGAAGTTGGAATACAGTAGGTTTAACACCAATATAAACAAAGAATGAATTCATTGCAGTACCTTTGAGTAGTGGTTTGCTTTCCTATACTAACGGAGCTCACGAGATTTTTGTCTAAGTTTTGTGTTGCAGAGTTTTCAAGTTTTTAGTATTGCTTTGATGGACTATGGAACAAAGAGTGGCAAGAGCCTAAGCTTGGGGATGCCCAATGCACCCCAAGGTAAAATTATAGGACAACCAAAAGCCTAAGCTTGGGGATGCCCCGGGAAGGCATCCCCTCTTTCGTCTTCATCCATCGGTAACTATACTCGGAACTATATTTTTATTCACCACATGATATGTGTTTTACTTGGAGTGTCTTGTATAATTTGAGTCTTTTCTTGTTAGTTTGCCACAATTATCCTTGATGGACACACCTATTTGAGAGAGTTTAATATGGCCTAGGAATTGATAGAACACTCTATGTGCTTCACTTATATCTTTTGAGTTGAATAGTTTTTGCTCTAGTGCTTCACTTATACTCCCTCCGTTCCAAAATAGATGATCCAACTTTGTACTAACTTTAGTACAAAGTTGGGTCATCTATTTTGGAACGGACGGAGTATCTTTTAGAGCACGGTGGTAATTATATTTTGTAGAAATTGTTGATCTCTCATGCTTCACTTATATCCCTTTGAGAGTCTAGTAAAATAGCATGGTAATGTGCTTTGGCTGTAAAACTAGCCTTCACATGATAGACATCCAAGATCAATGTAGTAAAAACTTTCACACTAAGTGCATTGAATATGATGAGAAGTTGGATGCTTGATAATTGTTTTGAGATATGAGGATAGTGATATTAGAGTCATGCTAGTGGAGTTATTAATAAATTGATAAATGCTTGTGTTAAGGTTAGTGATTCCCGTAGCATGCACGTATGGTGAACTGCTATGTGACGAAGTTAGAGCATGAGGTATTTGTAAAGTGCCAACCTTTGTGTGGAGGTCGGGGGCGCACGATGGTTAACTCCTACCAACCTCCCACCTAGGAGCATGCGTTGATTTCTTTGTTTTGATGACTCGTAAATTTGTACAATAAGTATATGAGTTCTTATGACTAATGTTGAGTCCATGGATATTACGCACTCACCTTTCCACCATTGCTAGCCTCTCTTGTACCGCGCAACTTTCGCTGGTATCATACACCCACTATATATCCTTCCTCAAAACAGCCACCATATATTTTCCTCAAAACAGCCACCATACCTACCTATCATGGCATTTCCATAGCCATTCCGAGATATATTGCCATGCAACTTTCCACCGTTCCGTTCATATGACACGCTTCATATTGTCATATTGCCATGCATGATCATTTAGTTGACATCGTATTTGTGGCAAAGCCACCATGCATAATTTTTCATACATGTCACTCTTGAGTCATTGCATATCCCGGTACACTGTCGGAGGCATTCATATAGAGTCGTACTTATTTTAGTATAGAGTTGTAATATCAAGTTGTAATTCAATATAAGTGTGATCATCATTATTAGAGCATTGTCACATGTGAGGAAAGGCCAATAAAAAAAGAGATAGCCCAAAAAATATAGAGAGGGGCTAAAAAAAGAGAAATCCCCTCCAAAAAAGAGAAAAGAGAGAAGGGACAATTGCTACTATCTTTTTCCACACTTGTGCTTCAAAGTAGCACCATGTTCTTCATGATAGAGAGTCTTATGTTTAGTCACTTTCATAAACTAGTGGGAATTTTCATTATAGAACTTGGCTTGTATATTCCAACGATGGGCTTCCTCAAATGCCCTAGGTCTTCCTGAGCAAGCAAGTTGGATGAACACCCACTAGTTTCTTTTGTTGAGCTTTCATAAATATTTAGCTCTAGTGCATCCGTTGCATGGCAATCCCTACTCACCCACATTGATATCTATTGATGGGCATCTCCATAGCCCATTGATACTCCTAGTTGATGTGAGACTATATCCCTCCTTTTTGTCTTCTCCACAACCACCTCTCTATTCCACATAGTGTTATGTCCATGGATCACGCTCATGTATTGCGTGAAAGTTGAAAGGTTTGAAAGAATAGAGTATGAAAACAAGTGCTTGGCTGAAATCGGAGTTGTGCATGATATGAATATTTTGTGTGATGAAGAGGGAGCATAGCCAAACTATATGATTTTGTAGGGATAACTTTCTTTAGCCATAGTATTTTGAGAAGACATGATTGCTTTGTTAGTATGCTTGAAGTATTATTATTTCTTATGTCAATATAGACTTTTGTCTTGAATCTTTCAGATTTGAACATTCATGCCACAATTAAGAGAATTACATTGAAAAACTATGTTGGTTAGCATTCCACATCAAAAATTCTATTTTTATCATTTACCTACTCGAGGACGAGCAGGAATTAAGCTTGGGGATGCTTGATACGTCTCCAACGTATCTATAATTTTTCATTGTTCAATGCTATTATTTATGATGTTTTGGATGTTTAATGGTCTGTGTTATACATTTTTATATTATTTTTGGGAATAACCTACTAACCCAAAGGCCCATTCCAGATTGCTATTTTTTGCCTGTTTTAGGGCTTTACAGAAAAGGAATATCAAACGGAGTCCAAACGGAATGAAACTTCTGGAGAGATATCTTTGGTGCAAAATACGCATGGGAGACTTGAGAACCACGGAATAGGGCTGACGTGGCGTACACGAGGGTGGGGGCGCGCCCCCCTATAGGGCACGCCCCTGCCTCGTGGGCACCCCGTCTGGCCCCTGGTACCCTCCTTCCTCCTATATATACCTACGTACCCCAAAACTATCAGAACAACAGAGAAAACCCTAGTTCCACCGCCGCAACACTCTATTCTCATGAGATCCCATCTTGGGGCCTGTTCCGGAGCTCCGCCGGAGGGGGGATCTACCATGGAGTGCTTCTACATCATCATCATCGCCTCACCATGAGTTGTGAGTAGTTTACCACAAACCTTCGGGTCCATAGCTAGTATATAGATGGCTTCTTCTCTCTCCTTGGATCTCAATACAAAGTTCTCCTCGGTCTTCGAGGAGATCTATTCGATGTAATCTCTTTTTGCGGTGTGTTTGTCGAGATCCGATGAATTGTGGGTTTATGATCAAGATTATCTATGAGAAATATTTGGTTCTTTTCTGAACTCTTTATGTGTGATTATAATATCCTTGCAAGTCTCTTCGAATTATTGGTTTGGTTTGGCCTACTAGATCTATAGTTCTTGCAATGGGAGAAGTGCTTGGATTTGGGTTCAATCTTGCGGTGTCCTTTCCCAGTGACAGTAGGGGCAGCAAGTCACGTATTGTATTTATGCCATCGACAATAAAAAGATGGGGTTTATATCACTATGTTTGAGTTTATCCCTCTACATCATGTCATCCTGCTTAAGGCGTTACTCCGTTCTTATGTACTTAATACTCTAGATGCATGATGGATAGCGGTCGATGTGTGGAGTAATAGTAGTAGATGCAGAATCGTTTCGGTCTACTTGTCTCGGACGTGATGCCTATATATAATGATCATGCCTAGATAGTCTCATAATTATTCGCTTTTCTATCAATTGCTCGACAGTAATTTGTTTACCCGCCATAGAATATCGCTATCATGAGAGAAGCTACTAGAGAAAACTATGGCCCCCAGGTCTATTCTCAACATATCAATCTACAATCTACTTTAATTTTCTGCTTTTACTTTCTGTTATTATATCCAAAAATATTAAAAATATCGAACTATCATCTCTATCAGATCTCACTTTCGTAAGTGATCGTAAAGGGATTGACAACCCCTTATCGCGTTGGCTACGAAGTTATTATTTGTTTGTGCAGGTGCGAGGGACTCACGCGTGGTCTCCTACTAGATTGATACCTTGGTTCTCAAAAACTGAGGGAAATACTTACGCTACTATGTTGCATCACCCTTTCCTCTTCGAGGGAATACAACACAAGCTCGAGAAGTAGCACCTACCACCACTTTTCCCCACTCGCTATACTAACTTTATTTCTTATTTACCTAAAAGAGCCCCTAGTTTCTATTTACGTGCTCTTTATATTCTTGCAAGCCTATCATGTTACACCTACAAAGTACTTGTAGTTTTATACTTGTTCTAGGTAAAGCGAAAGTCAAGCGTGCGTAGAGTTGAATCGGTGGTCGATAGAACTTGAGGGAATAATTGTTCTACCTTTAGCTCCTTGTTGGGTTTGACACTCTTATTATCGAAAGAGGCTACAATTGACCCCCTATACTTGTGGGTTATTAGAAAAGAAGGCTGAGGGTAAAGATGCATTAGCTCTCTCTTTGAATTTGCTACTCTGTTGACCAAGAAGTTCCATGCCTAATTTGGCTTGTTGAGTTGTGCAGTGGCTTAGAGCCACCTGCCCGACGTGCGATCCAAGGTTGAGAAAGCTCAGGTTGAGGCCGAGCAGCTTACAGCCTCGGTGTAGAAAAATGCCCAACTGCACGTCGATGAGCAGAAGACGCACAAGGCCATGGAGGTGCGCATTTCCAAGGTGGAAGGGGAACTTTTGGCGGTTGTCGCTGAAGGTGACACGTTGAATACCGCCTAGGAGAAGGATGTCGTCGAGCTCAAGTGACTTGAGAGTAAGCACCAAAAAGCGACCTCCTGAGCTACTGTTGCGAAGGAGAAACTGCGACAGGCGATGGAGATTACCTTCGGCAACACTAAAAAAACACTTTCGTGATCATATGTGTTTGTCACAGTAGGTCATGTTTTCTGTCATGCATGTACATATGACGATTTAATGACATAATAAAGATAGTCATACCTGTACTACCATAGAAGTGTTCCATGACAATACTGAAATTGTCATCAGGAAGTGTACACTTCCATGATGATGAATGCCATGTCATGGAAGTGTTTTCAGAAATTATCTTGAGCTGATATTGATTTGGCTTGAATGAATCCTTGATCGTGGTTGCAGTAAACCCAACAACTTATCGGTTTGTACGAATATCCTGGAATAATGCCTTTGTGCTTGAAATAAATCATGGTCCACTGTTGCAGTGCAACCCAACAAATATGTGTGGAGAAATCCAGAAGTGTTGTAGTTTACTACAATGCACATGTTGAATAACCAAAAACCCGATCAATTAAATGACCCGACATTATATGTGACCTAGCGGATTTGTAACACGGGAATTCAGAAAATTTTGTACCTACAAAGAAAATGCATATATATATACATCTGGGCTAATCTGTTTATTCTGTTACCCCACTTGAACTGACGTAGTTTTATAGATTGGACTGACGTGGTTTTATGCACTGAACTGATCTTCCTACGCCTACGGTGGACGGAAACTGGGGATTCGACGGGGAGCTTCCGGGGGTTCTCCGGCGCGGTGCTGCGGGCCATTTGTTGCCAGAGGGGACGTCTATGGTGTTCCGCACGTGCGCGGGCTCACCTGGTCGTGTTTTGCGATCTCAAGTCACCGGAGGTGACGTCGTGGGTATTTGGCAGCGGATGTGTGATGGCTTCTCGCCCCTCGTTGGTTACCCCAAGTGGAAGGTTTGAGATGAAGTGTAGCGGAAGTTTTCCCTTGGCAAAGATACCAAGGATCGATTTCCCCTGAGACTCCCAGTTTCAACAAGAAGGTGTCAACTGCTAACGGCGCCAGATATTAGCAATCAACGTGGACCTGCACACAGATACAAATAACTTTGCTCCCAACGAGTACAGAGAGGTTGTCAATCCCTCCGGCCTTGTCGTTTACAAAGGATTAAACGCAAGTGATAATAGTGATAGATATTGTTGCAATAGTAAGTAAAAACGGAAAGTAAATAGCGGATGTGATCAATGATGGTAATATGGACCGGAGTCCCATGATGTTCACTAGTGATGTCTCTCTCCCAAAAGACGATAAAACAACTATGTGAGGTAAACGAATTACAGCTGGGCAATTGACAGGACCATGTGCGCAAACCAATGCTGACTAAGTTGCAAGAAAGGTAGAGGTTCAAAGCATGGGCGGTACGCCGAGGTAAGTAGACCAAAACCCAGCTGCATCTACTACTAATCATCCACCTTGAGATATCTATCCAGAATATCTCGCTGGTATTAAGTTGCGAGTCCCACCCATAGTGTAAACTCAAAGCAACAGACAACTGCATTAAAAGAACTTTGCGTAAAGTAAACAATCCTTGCACCCGCGGGCACAAGCACCGTTGTTTTCCCCCTTGTGGCAACAGCACATCCCCTAGACCCATGTTTCTGTCACTCAAGCTAGTCATCGAGGGGCATGAACCCACAATCAAGCATAACGTTCCCTCTTGGAGTCACTACCTACTACTTGGCCAAAGCAATAAATAACAACGGAGAACATGCAATAATTACTTACGAATATAAATATAAAAGAGGTAGATCAAATATATTACACAAACACAATCTGAACATAATCTCACAATCCATCGGATCCCAGCAAACTCATCATAGCAACAGCATAAGGATTACATATGTGCCTCGATCATGTAGGGCAGCTCACAAGGACTAATTAGTGAGGCACAAGAACGGGAGGAGAACATCACATAGCTACTGGTCATGGACCCATGGTCCAAGGGAGACTACTCACAACTCATCCGGGAGGCGTCCATGGTGGTGGAGAAGCTCCCGGTGGTGATCCTCCCCTCCGGCAGGGTGCCGGGAAGAGTTCTCCTGGTGCTCTCGATCTTGGAAGCGCGGCGGCGGTGGAACAGAGATGAGATCGCGAAAAAGGGTTCCCGTCTCGAGGGTTTCGGGGCACGATATAAATATATGCCAAAGGGGGGCATCAGACGAGGCTCGGGGGGCCCAGGCACCCCCCCCCCCCCCCCCGCGCGGCCAGGGGGGCCGCGCCACCAGGGCGCCTGAAGCCCTGGTGGCCCCCCTCCGGCTGTGCTTCGGGTGCCTGGTAGCTTCTGGAACGCTGATTTTTTATATAATTTTTCCGGGATTTTTCTAGCAGTTCTCGTAATGGGAAAACCTGAAATACAAAAAAGCCGAAAACAGAAACTGGCACTGGGGTGCACTGAGTTAATAGGTTAGTCCAAATATGATCAAAAGTGTATGGAAGTGTATAAATATCATAGCAATATCACCCAAAAGAGGCATGGAGCAAGCAGAAATTATAGATACATTTTGGACGTATCAACATCCCCAAGCTTAATTCCTGCCCGTCCTCGAGTAGGTAAATGATAACAAGAATAATTTCTATGGTGACATGCTATTAACCATATAGGACTTTTTCATAGTCATATGACAAAAGCTTACTGAGACAATGAATCTATAGTAATTAAGTTGCCTCATGAGAAAATCACAAAGAACTGAAAGTTTTACAATATGATACTGAAACATCAAATAGATTTGTAATGAGCATGGTGTGCAAATATGATAAAGTGATATCTCGCTTGCCCCCTTTAGTGAAGCAAAACATAAATGCAGGGGCACCTCCAAGGTTTAAGTGATGACTAGATACAATCATTTCAGAATAAACGATATCACAATCATGCAAAAGACAATGCTACTTTGGGACAATGCACATTACACTCAGAATGACAATCATGCTCTCAGTAGTTGGTGCTTTTACAAGAAGGTGGAGACTCTCGAACCGTGGCTTTTGTTGGCAAGGTTGAAAACCCGTAGTCGGAAACAAAGACAAAGCATGTACCAGAGCTCTTGGTTTTAAAAACAAAAGTAATAATATTTTTTTAGATTATGCATGTTTCGTCAACGAATGCTAGCAGACAACTCAATCACTTCTTGAGATGGACAAGTTTCGAGGAACGGCTCCCGAATGAGGACGATCACATCCTCTTAATCTCCTTTGTTTATCACTGCCAAAGTTTTCTGATTTCTCATGAAAAAAGCGTGAAGGAGGGTTTGTTTGTTATATTATCTTTGAGCCGGGCGCACTCAATGCCAATTCCTTCTCGTATTATGGGTCTGCACATTATACATGCAATCCCGGGGTGAAGCTTGTCCAACTTAAAAAGATCATGAATTAACTACTACTTCCTCATGGACTTAAAACAGAGGCACAAAATAGGAATGCATTTTTTTTGAATAATTTCGAGGTGGTACATGCAAGTCTCCGTTAGGAATGGCAGGTAAATACCATGTAGGAAGGTATGGTGGACTCATATGGCATAACTGGTTTAAAAGAATTTGGATGCACAAGCAGTCAGTCCGCTTAGTACAGGTGGAGGTTAGCAAAAGACTAGGAGCGACCAACTAAGAGAGCAATGACGGTCATAATCATGCAGAGCGACAAAGCAACATTGAATTAGGCATGGAAGTTATATCGCTACTCAGAAACAAAAGATCATCAAGGCTTGACAGACTTTCTTTACAGTCTTAAATATGCGTGAGCATACGCCAAGTCAATCAAAATAAATTCTTGAAGGAAGATATTACTAAACCATACCACATCATGGGCAAACAAATCATGTTGGTACTCCAATAACACATTCGGAACCCCCCAGCTATTTGAGACTAACCATAAGAAAACATGAACTACTAAGCACCATTATGCACATAGCATCTTTATCATAGACATATCAACCAATGCAACAGAAGCAAACTCTCTTAATACGATAAGCATGATAACTAAAGAGAGTTCAAGCAACCAACTAACAAAAGCTCTTTAAAATGATAAGCATGAATACTAAGAGCTAAGCATGATAGTAGCTATTGAAAGACAAAGAACACACACAGCAAAGATAGACATGAAAATTCTATGTTATGTTCTAGGTAGAAGTGGAGTGTGTTTCTCTCCCACATAAAGAAAGCTGAGTTCCGACTCGTTATGAAAAGCTAAAGAAAACTAAAAAGGAAACTAAAAGCAAGACGCTCCAAGCATAGCACATAACACATGAAGTGATAAAAATATAGTGGAACGAAAGACGAATTGATAATGTTGATGGAGAAGGGGATGCACGGGGGCATCCCCAAGCTTAGACGCTTGAGTCTCCTTGAATATTTCTTGGGGGTGCACGGGGGCATCCCCAAGCTTGAGCGTTTGACACTCCTGAATCTTTTTATCATCTTCCCTCGCACACTTGAAAACTCCATTCATACATAACTCATCATAATTTGATTAGCGAGGTTAGTACCCTTAATAAAATAAATGTTCCTTGCTGGAAATAAGGATATTCTTGAAGGTCTACTGTTTCTCAAGATTGCCAAAAGGTTTTTGCAAAGAAAAAGCAAGCTCTAGGTTTGCAAAATGAGAGAAAGGCAAAACAGGACAGAATCTGTGAAAAACAGAACAGCATGTAGTAAATGATTTTTTCGGGGCACTTCTGCAACTCTAATAAAAAAACTCAAAACAGATGCACGAAAGACAATTATATAGATCACGCTGTCGAAAAAATTCAGACCAAAAATATGATCTGGTGATTTTATACGAATTTTTCTATCCAAGGACAGAATCTGTTTCCTGGACAGCACGTCACAACTTTTGAACTTTCTTGCAATCAGAGGCTACACTTGGCACAAAATTGAAAAGCAAAGATACAATGATGATGCTACTGTAGTAACAACATTAAGACCACTAAAAACTGAAAGAACAAACTGAAAGCAAAGATAACAAGGGTTGTCTCCCTAGAGCTCTTTCTTTATAGCCATAAAGATAGGCTTAAGACTTTAATGATGCTCTCGTAGAAATAAGAGTTGAAGACCAAAAGAGGGCATCAAGAAGCAAATACCAAACACATTTAAGCCTAACATGCTTCCTATGCATAGGAATATTGCAATACAATAATTCATTGAAGCACAAAGCAATAAGCATAGGAAGACAAAACAAGTGCAGCTTCAAAACCTTCAACATAAAGAGAGGGAACTTGATATTATTGAAATATCTATAAGCATATGTTCCCTTCTCATAATAATTTTCAGTGGGATCACAAATAAACTCAACAATATAAGCATCACATAAAGCATTGTTACCATGATCCACATGCAAAAAGGTATCATTACTCTTCATATAAGCAAAATCTTTCTTATTAGGAATAGTGAGAGTAAAGCAATCATAACCATCATGGTAATCATTGTATTTAGGAGGCATATCATAATCATAATAAATTTTATCCTCAATAGTAGGTGGACTAAAAAGCTCACATTTATCATTGTAATCATCACATATAGGAAGCAAAGTATTATCAAAGTAAATTTTCTCTTCAAAAGTTGGGGGATTAAAAATATCATGTTCATCAAACGTGTCATCCCCAAGCTTAGAGCTTTCCATGTCATTAGCAATATTGATATTCAAAGAAAGCATACTAATAACATCACCACCATCATGATTATTATGCAAATAATAAAGTTCCATAGGTTTTTTAATTTTCTCTTCAAACACATCATGTCCGAAAGCAAGGTAGAGCTTATAAAGCTCTCTCATATTTTTGTTGTTTTCCATTAAGCAAAACTAGTGAAAAGACATAAAGAAAACTGAAAGGTAAACTAACAAGACTAAAAACAAAGGTAAAAGATAGCATGCAACTCCCCTATCTTGAAGAGAGGAGTCCCCGGCAACGGCGCCAGAAAACTTTGCTTGATGGCTTCTCGCCCCTCGTTGGTTACCCCAAGTGGAAGGTTTGAGATGTAGTGTAGCGGAAGTTTTCCCTTGGCAAAGATACCAAGGATCGATTTCCCCTGAGACGCCCAGTTTCAACAAGAAGGTGTCAACTGCTAACGGCGCCAGATATTAGCAATCAACGTGGACCTGCACACAGATACAAATAACTTTGCTCCCAACGAGTACAGAGAGGTTGTCAATCCCTCCGGCCTTGTCGTTTACAAAGGATTAAACGCAAGTGATAATAGTGATAGATATTGCTGCAATAGTAAGTAAAAACGGAAAGTAAATAGCGGATGTGATCAATGATGGTAATATGGACCGGAGTCCCATGATGTTCACTAGTGATGTCTCTCTCCCAAAAGACGATAAAACAGCTATGTGAGGTAAACGAATTACAGCTGGGCAATTGACAGGACCATGTGCGCAAACCAATGCTGACTAAGTTGCAAGAAAGGTAGAGGTTCAAAGCATGGGCGGTACGCCGAGGTAAGTAGACCGAAACCCAGCTAATCTACTACTAATCATCCACCTTGAGATATCTATCCAGAACATCTCGCTGGTATTAAGTTGCGAGTCCCACCCATAGTGTAAACTCAAAGCAACAGACAACTGCATTAAAAGAACTTTGCGTAAAGTAAACAATCCTTGCACCCGCGGGCACAAGCACCGTTGTTTTCCCCCTTGTGGCAACAACACATCCCCTAGACTCATGTTTCTGTAACTCAAGCTAGTCATCGAGGGGCATGAACCCACAATCAAGCATAACGTTCCCTCTTGGAGTCACTACCTACTACTTGGCCAAAGCAATAAATAACAACGGAGAACATGCAAGAATTACTTACGAACATAAATATAAAAGAGGTAGATCATATATATTACTCAAACACAATCTGAACATAATCTCACAATCCATCGGATCCCAGCAAACTCATCATAGCAACAGCATAAGGATTACATATGTGCCACGATCATGTAGGGCAGCTCACGAGGACTAATTAGTGAAGCACAAGAACGGGAGGAGAACATCACATAGCTACTGGTCATGGACCCATGGTCCAAGGGAGACTACTCACAACTCATCCGGGAGGCGTCCATGGTGGTGGAGAAGCTCCCGGTGGTGATCCTCCCCTCCGGCAGGGTGCCGGGAAGAGTTCTCCTGGTGCTCCCGATCTTGGAAGCGCGGCGGCGGCGGAACAGAGATGAGATCGCGAAAAAGGGTTCCCGTCTCGAGGGTTTCGGGGCACGATATAAATATATGCCAAAGGGGGGCATCAGACGAGGCTCGGGGGGCCCAGGCGCCCCCCCGGCGCGGCCAGGGGGGCGCGCCACCAGGGCGCCTGGAGCCCTGGTGGCCCCCCTCCGGCTGTGCTTCGGGTGCCTGGTAGCTTCTGGAACGCTGATTTTTTATATAATTTTTCCGGGATTTTTCTGGCAGTTCTCGTAATGGGAAAACCTGAAATACAAAAACAGCCGAAAACAGAAACTGGCACTGGGGTGCACTGAGTTAATAGGTTAGTCCAAATATGATCAAAAGTGTATGGAAGTGTATAAATATCATAGCAATATCACCCAAAAGAGGCATGGAGCAAGCAGAAATTATAGATACATTTTGGACGTATCAATGTGTTTTGGGCGTTGGTGTTTATTGTGTGTTCGTAGCCGTCAGTTTTACGTCCATTTTGTTGTTTTATGTGTTGTTTTGGATGTGAGAATTATCGGTGTGTTAGAGTTTTTGGGGTTTTTTTCATCTGTAATTTCTGATTATAAGTTTTGGTGTTCTTGTTTGTTTTCCACGTCCGCCATGCAATGTGTTCTTCTTTTTCTGATATTTTACTTTTGAATTGGCGTTGCAGGGAGAGAGATGAGGTTTGTATGAAAAGATTTGTGTTGTCAATTTTGCTTCTTTGAGTTGTTTCTACCCCGGATCCCCATGTTATTTGGTCGTTGCCGGAGGTGGTGTATGGTGGCTGACTGTAGCTTGCGATTTTTTTGTAATCTGGTCAAACTGTGTAAATTAAGTTGTGTGTTTTTCAGTGTTGTTTCAATTGCTGCCGTATGTGTAGTTGGACTGCTTCGTGTCAAAGTTGTATTACTGTGCGTTGACATCGGACTAAGTATTTTCTACTGGCTGCCTACCCACACCTCTGCACTTTGAGTATAAATCCCGAGCCCTCTATTACTTTCATTCCATCATCTGCGACCAAAGATAAGCCAGATGGATCCTGAACAGGGAGAGGTCATAGAGGAGGAGGGGGATGACATCGATGTGAGGGTTGCAGTAGCAGAGTGGAGGAGGAGGAGGCGCAGGAAGAGAGCACGACGTGCTGCCGAGGAGGAAGTGGAGGCAGAGTTCAAAAGACGCCTTGCGCGTGAGGCAATGGATACTTGCAGCTCCAATGAACTGGAGCTACTTTTCCCAGAGGGCAGGGGAAGGAACCATATTCAGATCATCAGTTGGGCTAGGGAGAGAGCAACCACGGCTCCACATCCATCCACTAGGGCCAAATGGCGTCGTTTCTTCGATCGTTACGACTGAAGTACTGAATTTTTATGTTTTGAAGATTGTGTTGTGAGGGAGAAGATGGTTGATTGACTAAATGAATTCAACTGTCTACATCTGAATGTGTTGTTTTATCTGCATATGTTTGTTATGTGTACTTTTGAACTACTGTTTTTATCTGAAGTTGAGTTGATGATGGTTGTAGGACCCCTTTTGGGGTTTTGGGTTTGCTGAACTTACGTGATGTTAATGATAGTACTCAACTATTTAGGATGTCAATGACCAATTGCATTCATTTGTTGTAGAGCATTTTTTCTTACTTTTTTACATGAATTTTAGAGCACAATTTTTATTTTTTTAGTTAAATATTGATAGTTCTTGTATTTTTTAAACTTGAACCTTATGAATTTTAGCAGTTGCATTTTTTATTATTTTGTTTCTGAAATTTTTATTACAATTTATTTCATTTAATTTTCCAAAAAAGGTATTATTTATTTATTTTTAGTTCTTACAATTAACATGTGTTTGAACTTTTTACATTATTTGTTTTGAACTGATTTATTATGAGGTTTTTTTAAAATTATCTGCATTTGTCCCTTTTATTTGGTCGTGCGTGATCGGTTGGAATTTTGTAATGGGGTGAACTACTGTATTGGGCCATCCACGGAGTCATTGTTTTCGGCCCAGATAGCTCGTCCGCGCGGCTATGTAGTGCGGCGTGCGTGTACGCTATATGTTTAGTCCCACATCACTAGTCGAGGGGGCTATTGACCAGTTTATAAGCGTTGCCGAGGCTAACTAGTCGAACTCCTCTGAATGCTTACCTGAGCGCTTATACATGGCGCTCTCTCTCTCTCTCTCTCTCTCTCTCTCTCTCTGTCGTGACCTGTGGGCCCTGGTGGGTTGGCCCACACACTCTTGTTTACAATGGATTCGCCGGTGGTTCTCTGTTAGCTTGAGTCCTAGTAACCACCTGCGTTGGGCCGGCCTGTCCCTAGGGGCGGTCAATAATTTAGATTCTTAGCATTTTTACCTTTTAGATTTTATGATTTTTTTGCCTAACATAAGCATTTTTTTAGTACTGAATGTTTGTCCTCTACTTGAACTAACTTATTTTTTATAGTGTGTTTCCCTCGCTTTCTCTTTGTTGTCGGTCTTTTTCGGCATTTTTTGGATTTTTTTATTGAATATTTGGGTAAGATATATATGGACCGCACTGAGTCGGGACCCCCTCTCCCCCGTCCCGGCGAGGCCGAGCTAGGAACGAGCTGTAGCAGGCGACGACGCGGCGTCGCATGCGGAGGCGAGTCCGTAACATGACTTGCCCCCATTAACTTACCTTTTTAGGGCCTTTTTAGGGGAAAAACCAGCACCGCACAGAGGGGCATAGTTGTACTGACATATCTTCCTTGTATGGACTTGCCCCCATTATCTTATTTTTTTAGGGGAAAATCAACACTGCAACGAGGGGCATAGTTGTACTGACACATCTTCCTTGTACGGACTTGCCCCCATTATCTTATCTTTTTAGGGGAAAAACCAGCACCACACCGAGGGGCATAGTTGTACTAATACATCTTCCTTGTATGGACTTGTCCCCATTATCTATCTTAGGGTGTGTGGGTGCGTGTGTATGGGTGGGGGAACAGAATAACCGCACTGCGCCTGTCAAACAAGCGCACTACCCCGTTAGCGTGAGGTCGAGTCGGGGGGAGGGACCCCCCTCCCCCATCCCGGCGAGGCCGAGCCAGGAACGAGCCGTAGCAGGCGACGACGCGGCGGTCGCGGCATCGCATGCTGAGGCGAGTCCGTAACATGACTTGCCCCATTATCTATCTTAGGGTGTTTGGGTGCGTGTACTGACACATCTTCCTTGTATGGACTTTTCCCCATTATCTTATCTTTTTCAGTGGGAAAACTAGCACCGCACTGAGGGGCATAGTTGTATTGACACATCTTCCTTGTATGGACTTGCCCCCATTATCTGTCTTAGGGTGTGTGGGTGCATGTGGGGGAGGGGAACAGAATAACCGTACTGCGCCTGTCAAACAAGCGCACTACCGCGTTAGCGCGAGGCCGAGCAGGGGGACCCCCTTCCCCTTCCCCATCCTGGCGAGGCCGAGCCAGGAACGAGCCGTAGCAAGCGACGACACGGCGTGTCGCGGCGTCACATGCGGAGGTAAGTCCGTAACATGACTTGCCCCCATTATTTTATCTTTTTAGGGGCTTTTTTTAGGGGGGGGGGGAACTAACACCGTTATGAAGTATTATTTCAATTGTACTTTTTTGATAAGTTTTATTGTACTGTTGTGAGTTATTATTTGTACTTTAGCCGTCTGTTTTCTCCGTCTGTATTTTTTATTGTATTTAATTTTGGTATTATCTTTAGTAACTGCCCAGAGATAGTGGCTTTGCCACGATTGTGGGCTTTAGCCGTTGGTTTCCCCCCACTCATCTTTTAACCTCCGCTCTTCTCGGTTCCGCTCTCCTCGCCTCCACAAATCGATTCCTTTTCGTTCCCTTCCTCTCCTCTTCTCGCATAGAAGTTGCTTCTCCTGTTTCGCCGCGGGAGTGTTGGTCGGCGGGTTGAACTTCAGGGGTGGAGGTCTGGGTGCTCTTTTTGCTCCTTTTGCTCTGCCATCGACTGCCCTTGTGTCCCCTTATGTACAAATTTTCCCTGTATTTCTAAGATATTGCTCTCGTGTTGTCTCAGGCTGGATTCGCTAGGGTTCCTTCGCTCTTGAACGAGCGGTTCTCGTCAGTGATACTGGATTCGGTGGTGGATTTTGTGTTTGCTGGTAAGAGTTTTGCTTTGTATGGAGTGCTTCATTTCTAAAATAGGTAAGAGCCCTAATTTTTGTTCATGTGTCTTGCAGATCTGGTTCGGTAGGTTTGATGTCTGTAGATCTCAATGGGCACATCATCTAGTCCAGACAAGTTGAATGCAGGTAATTTTTCCTGCAATTCAGATGATTTTTTGTCAGATCTGTTGCTCAATAGGTTTTTAGTTGAATAGGTGTTGTCGTATGGACTTTACAAGTTGTACGGATTTTGATTGTTGTTAGTTTTTGCCCTGGAATGTGTCGTGTGTCTAGTTTTTAGGTTGCTGTGAACTGCAGACAGGTAGCGGTACTGATCACCATGTGTAGTTTGAACTATTGTCCTGGCATTTGAATTGTTTGTAGGAGTCTGAGAAGAACTACAATGATGTTGAAAGAGTTGTTATTTTGAAGTTTGGTGTGCCAGTGGTGGGGTGATATTGTTTTATTGGGTGCACTTGTAGTGTACATATAGTTGAACTGATTGCTTGTTGATGTACTTTTCTTTTTTACCTTTTTTTGCTGATTATGATGTTGTTGCAGATGTTGGAGTCCGGTGCCTCCTGATTCTGACAAATCAGAACGCTTTCAAGATCTTGTGAATGTTATTTTTGAGATACCAAATCCTCTAGAAGAACTTGCGAGTGTTGCTGGTGTTTCCCTTATATTTGCTCTTTTTTAATAGCCTTGAATATATAAATATGTTTAGTTACATCAGTTGTTTCTTTTGTTTGTGTCTGATGCTATGCACCTTATTTATCTTGTGTCTTGAATGTTAATTGTGTTTTAATTTTATATGTGTGTGCTTATGTTATTGGTTTATGCAGTTAATGACAGCCATGCTGCTGCTGAGGATATTGGTGATGTTGTCAAAGATATTAATGATGGAATGTATTCTCTTAACTTTGATGATGGTGATGGGAGCTTGCAGCTGTCTGTTACTCAGTCACAGAGTGTTGATGGCACTGAGCCTGTTACTCAGGCTGAGGATGTTCCTATGCAGTTACAGCTTGAGGATGAAAGGATAAGAAAATAAAAAGTGTGATTTTCAGAGGAGAAAGGAGTTGGAACGGCGTCAAGAGGCTGCTTGCGTGCAACGAAGCAATGAGGATGTTGCTCAAGCTCCTAAAGGAGTAGTTGATGAAGGTGGTGACACGGCCTTTTCAACTGTTGATGCTGGATCTCATGGAGCTGACATGCATGTGAAGACAAACCTGTTGCAGACTCGTTTGACGCAAGTGTTTACTCGTAATGCAGTTAAGGAGAAGAAAGTTGTTTTTAAGAGGAAGATGTCAGATCCAGATGTTGATGGCACACAGAGGCATAGCCCACATGTGAAAGCTGGTTCCCAACCTGGTAATAGCTAAGCTGGTAGAGATAGTGTTGCTGTGAAGATTGGTCCAAGCACACTTGGTGCCTCTCCTGTTCGCCGGAGTCCACGAGTTTGGACAAATAAGAAGCCTTCTTCGTCTCCTCTTCCAGAGCGCTCTTTGTTGAAGGAAAATAAGAAGCATAAAGTTCCTCCTGTGAAGGTGAACAAAGGTGTGAAGAAGCGTGCTCATGTCGAAGCTGAAGATCATGTATCTGAAGAAGATGATATCAAAGTTGATCCTAAAGATGAACATGCAGTGGTACATGTTTGTATTGTATGTGACTTACTAGTTGTACTTGCAATGATTTAATTGTGTCTGGGTTTGGTATGCTGCCAGGTTAGGGTTAGTCATTAGTTGCATCAATTGAGAGGTGGTACTGATGTTGTTTTAAGAGTTGAACTTGTGCAATCTTTATTTTTTCTTCTTGCCTTCATTTGTTTGTTTTGTTTTTTATATCCATTTAATTAAGTTGTGCCTTCTTTATTTTCATTTTTACAGCCTGTTAGCGTTATGGGTCCGGTTAAGCCGGAGAGAGGCAGTGCCGGAAAAGTTGCTTTGGATGAAGGTGACCTGCAGCGATTGAATTTAACTGTGCGATGTTCGTTGGGAGAGATTGGTGCTTGTGCTAAATTGATTGAGAGTCGCCATGTGGCTAGGGTTCATGTAGTTGGTTTTGGTTCTATCTTTAAGTGGAAGGTGAAGTCTAACATTTCCCGCCCTTTGATGGGAGTTCTGTACCTGAAGGGTAGATCCTGATACGATGACTCTTGACATGGGTGAGGCTAATAAGAAGCTTCACATCACTAGCGATGGTATACAACAACTATTTGGATTCCCTCGTGGTGGTCGTTCTGCACCAAGGACGTCAGAGGAGAGATATGATGATGCTCTGATGAAGTTAAGATCGGAGGTTGACATTAGCAGGAATAGAGATATCAATACAAAGGATTTAAGGGACAGGCTCAAGGTGCTTGTCAAGGATCCTAGCAAAGATGATCTTTCTCTCAAAGTGTTCTTCATTATTGTGTTTATGAAGGTTGTGTTGCCTGGTTCCGCCCCTCGTGTTTCCAGGGAGGCAAGAATGTTTGAGGATCTCGTCATTGAGGACATGGTTGATATGGATTATTGCCAGCTGATGGTTCATGAGCTTAGAAGGTCTGTTGTCATGTACCAAGATGGTGTTACCCTTGCGAAGGCAATCACAGGCTGTGCTATAGGGCATGTACTAATGTACCTTGAATACCTTATCCGTGGCAAGACTCCGGAACCTGACATGCGAGTCCCCCGCATATGTTTCATGGATCCTGACAAGCTTTTCGATCTGGCTAATGCAGATTTGATAAAAAAGGCAACGCAGATCCAAAGACTTGGGTGTTTCGGAAGCTTCCGGTGAGTTTTATTTCTGTCGTGTCTTGCAGGCCTTTTTTTATTTAGGTATAGCTATTTTTGCTGGAGTGAACATGTGTATTGCAGAGTTACCTGTCTAGATTTTGTCATTTCTTAAGCTTTGTTAGGTTTAGGTATGATTTTTAGTACTGTTGTGTCATGTGTGGTTGAACTGATTCTATTGTTCAACTGACATGTTTGTAAATACTAACAAATTGGCACTGATAGTGAAAGATTGTTAGTGTTGTTGATTTAAATCTGTTAATGTAATGTTTTATTTTTCACTATGTGTTGCATTGATTAATTAACTCGTTTTCCCCTTGTTTGTAGTGGAAAACTCAAGAGGAGGTTGTCTTTTTCCAAGTGTATAAACGGCCAGTCCTGGAGATGCCGTCGTCTCAGGTTCCCGAGATTTTAGCTCTACACGATGAGTTGAGAGATGGCCATGGTGTTGAGGGTGCTGGTTATGTTCCCCTTGGCCCTAGTAATGCTAGTACTTCACAGAGGCAGGGTTTTGGTATTAATGTAGTTGTTTCTGCGTTAGAGCGCACTGAGCATATTTTTAGTAATGTTTGTTCTGAGCTGCAAAAGGTCCCAACTACAGTTGAGCGCCCGAGCTCTATTAATGGTATCCTTCCTGAAGGTCATCAATTTAATGCTGAGGAAGCAGTGGACTATATTGAGATGGAGAGAATTTTAATTAGTGATATGCGTGATGGTGCTGCTCAACTAATTCAGAGCTCAGTTCGTCTGTTGAACAACATGAAGCATTTCAAAACTATGCAAGACTGTCGATGCAAGCCATATGAAGAAAGTGCCAATGTTGTTATCAGGAAGATTCAACAGGATGAGGCTGCTGCCACCGCCAGCAGGGCAGGTGATGGTACCAAGGCTAATGTTTCTGATCACCATACGAATGATGTTGGCTTGGAGCCCCCTGTTGTTGATGTGAGTCAGTCCTTGATGTTTGCAATATTTACTATGTTGTTCTATTGTCAGTATTGTAGTTGAACTTTCTCATCTTCACATGTTTATTAATTTTTCTTTCATGCAGGAGACCAGTCATAACGTTGAGGCTGTTGTTGACTTTGGAGTTAATGACCCATCTACTGATAAGTGCAAGGTTATTTTTATTTTTATTGTGTTTATATATATTATTTTTATTTTTATCGTTAAGAGTTTGTAGGTGATACCTACGTTGTTGTTAGTGTGGTTTAATTCCTTGTGTTTTTATTGCTAATAATAGCATTGTTTTTTTTTTGCTTCATTACTATGAATCAGGGTCATATTGTTGGCGATGAGCCTTGTTCGACCACTGGTGATGTTCCTTTGAGTGGTAGTAGCAGCAAGATCGGTGATGTTGTTGTGAATGCTGTTAAGGTTTGTTTTTCTGTGCTTGCATTAATTTTATATGCAGGTTTTCTGTTGTTTCTTTGTAACTGTAACAATTAGCATGTGCACCTCTTGCTAGCTTTTTTATTGTTAGTTTTGCTCGTATTATTCACTTTCTGAAAGAAAAAAATCAGATGACTGATGTTGAGCGTGAGGCTGCCGTTAGTGTTGGAGATGATCCTTGTGGTGTTCCATTGAGTAGTGCGCGCGATGTTGGTTGCAAAGTTGCTGAAGAGGATGTGTGCTGCCAGCATACTTGATGTCAAATTGTCTGGTGTTGGTATTGCTGGGAATGAAAATCTTTCTGATTGTGAAAATTTGTCGCCGGAAAATTTCTCGCCTGGAGGGCTTGATTATGATGACGCATTGCAAGAAGCCTCTAGCGTGGAGGAGGTGCCATCTGAGGATGATGATTTACTTCTTTCGATTTCTGCTGGCCCGTTGACGTAGGAGGCACTCATGTCATCCTAGGATTTTCTTTCTTCAGACCCTGAAAGCGCAGCCATATTGTTGTCCTCACAAGATCTTCCATCGTCAAACCCTAGAACTAGAGGCATATTGGTGTCATCACAGGAACTCCAGTCGTCAAACGCTGATAGTGCAGGTAAGGACTTGTACATGAGGCGTACTTCTCATTTATGGCATTTTGGACATGTTCACTTGTAGTGCTTGAACTTATTATGTTTCTACATTTTCTGCAAGCAGAAGGTGCTAATGTTGTTAAGGTTGATTTTGTTTTTCTTCACTTTTACGAGGTTGCGCTTGAACCGTGGGAAACGGTTAGTTTGGTATTTTGCCCGTATCATTTTTTTCTCGTTTACTTTCTCTCATATGACTATTGTTGTTATTGCAGTAGTTTTAATTCACGTCATCTTTTGTTATTTCCTAGTGACAAGCCGATGTTTCAAAATAGCGAATGTGATGCCAGTGTTGGTTCTATTGCTAAAGCGTTTGTCCCCACTGGCATGCTCAACTCAGACAGTGCTGACGTTGTTTTATATTCTCTACGTCAGAAGTATCAAGACACTGACAAGTTGATAGTTCCCAGATGGGTGACGGTCAGTATTTTGCTTTGTAGATAGGATGATAAGTTATTTTGGCAATTTTCTAACTATTGTTGTTCTTTTTGTACAACAGACCAAGATCCGTGATGGAAATATTGATGCCAATGTGCTACAGTGGTTCACAAGATCAAGGGCTGATGGTTTTGATCAAGTAGGTGAACTTGAACTTATTGTACTCATAAACTAGAACTGTCATGTTTTCTTGCAAGTTTGGGAGGTGGGAATGAACTTGAGTAGCCTACTTTTTAACGCTTGTACTTATGAATGATGGGTGCTTCTATTTTTAAAGCTGCACTTATTGTTGCGAGGAACTTGAACTGATATGTTTGTTGCAAGTTTGGGCGATGGATATAAACTTGAGTAGCATTTATTTTTTGTAGTGGGTTGCTTACTCAACTAGAACTCATGATTATATGATTTGTTTGTACTTCTGAATTTCATTTTCCCTCTTTTATTTTATTTTATTGTTTGGAGGATGAATTTTTTGTTTCATTTTGATTTGTTAAATTCATTTTTCCTCTGCGATTTTTTTGTCAGCTTCTTTTCCCTACTTTTGATCCACCGTCATTTGCGGCTGCCATGAAGCCTACTGAAGAATCTAGGCATTGGTGCTTGATTGTTCTGAATTTGAGGTTCCGTCGTTTCGAGTGCCTTGATTCACTCCACGATGAAACCTTGAGTTATACAGTTAGATTCTGAAGGACTATGAAAGATAACATAAAGAAGCTTTGGAAGGAGTCCAGCGTAGCTAGGGCCAAACCATTCTCGCCGGCGCATATTGATGGTTTCCCTTGCGAGTTTGTGCGGGTGCCGCAGTAGAAAAACACGTGAGTATCCATTTTTACTGATTTTTATTTGTTATTTTTGTTGCTGGGAGGATGGCGTTCCTATATTTTTGAAATTGTGATGTACCCTTTTGTTTTTTTCTTATTGTTAACAGGCATGATTGTGGCTTTTTTATGCTACCAAACTGTAAAACCTATCATAGCCGAGAGGATGGTGTTATTGAAATGTTGGATTACAGCCACAAAGACATTCTTGACATTAGAAAGACTTTGTTGTATAACTGCACAACTAGCAATGTGTTTGATGTTGACTTCCGGGGTTTGTTTGGCATCGAACCCTGTACATATGCAAGACCTTTATGCATCGAACCATGTACTTCTTGATTAGTACTGTCATGAATTATGTATTCGAACTTACGCTTGATGTGCTCCTTCTTTTTTTATTTTGCAGGTGAGTGGTTGGATCTTGGTGAGCATGACTACAAGATCGTTGTCAGCTAGTTCTCGGAGCTCGAGCGTGTAGCTATTGATTTTAGCCAGGGG
Source organism: Secale cereale (assembly GCA_902687465.1). Lineage (NCBI taxonomy): Eukaryota > Viridiplantae > Streptophyta > Magnoliopsida > Poales > Poaceae > Secale > Secale cereale. The sequence goes on along the minus strand of LR738710.1, from coordinate 604,526,380 downwards.
CGTTCTCCCGAAAAGACAAGATCTGGTGTTATGAAGGGGCGGTTGGGAGCTCTGAAAGGTCCTACGGCTGCTTGTGCAGAGATCCCCTCTACACCCAAGAATCCCATTGTGGAATTGATAGACAATGATGATGATGCATTTGACAAGATTGCTGGCATGGGAAGAGTCACCAGGAGCGCTGCTGCCAAGGGTTTATCCCCCCTTGCTGGAATAGTGGCCCGTAGAGCTAGTGTTGCTAGGAAGGATCCTGCTTTGGATTCTAGCAATGTTACAAGCACGAAGCGTGCACCTAGAGCTCCTATAAAGTTTTGCTCCCCTGTGCAGCAGCTTCACCCTCATAAATTCCCTCACTTGGACAAGGCTCGCAAGTTGTATAATCTGTTGCTTAGTGATGAAGTACTGGAGAAGTATGCCGAGTGAGTATCTCTCATTATGTTTCCTCTTCTTTTCTTCTGTTGTTTCTAACTACTAGATAAATATGACCTGAACTGTTCCTTTTTATACAACTTGAACTTCTATGAATGCCTTATCTTGCTTCCCCTGCTTTTTCTTCTTTTGTGTGCTGCAATAATGCATTCTCAATGATACCTCAGCCTGATGATAAAGTAACTAGCTTCACTGAGAAACGCATCTGGGAAGTTTTTGCACCTAGGCAAATGGTGGAGGGTGATATAATGGACTTCCTCATTGATGATTGAAAGCAAGATCCTGAGAGAAATGCTGATTTCGCATCTGGAAAAAGGGTATTGTTGAGTCTGTATTTCATCACGGTAATCAATCAGATCATTTGTTTCTGTTAAACAAGACTGCCTATTGGTGTACGAGTTTTAGTAATACTTTGTTTGTTGATCCTTTCCCCCTTTCTATTTCTTTTCGGCTTTTTGCAGGTTGTGCTTGATTGTATGTTTTACGGTGCTGAAGATAAAGAGTTTAATGTGGAGAGTGCAGCTAGAGATTTCAAGAGCTATGTTAAAGATGAGGAAGACTTGCTCACTGCCGACCTTGTGAGATCTACTAGCTAATTTTTGGTTTTATCTTTTTGCTGTGATGTTGGTTGTTATTTTGAATATTTAATATTTCTTTTTTGGTCATTTGTTTTTAGATCATGATGCCTCTATTCAAACCTATGGTTTTATCAAAGGATAGGAAAGTGGACCGCTTTTCCTTATATGTCATGAATCAGTACCAAAGTAGTGTCGACATCCTTGACCCTTTACCTTATAAGAAGAACCATCGTCCTTCAAAGAACACCTATCATAAATATTGCGAGAAGATTGTGAGTGACATTTATTATCTGTACTTGATTAATTTTTCCGCATCTTTGTTTCTGCTTTTTTGAGACCTTAAAATATGTGGTTTCTTTTTTTACAAATCTCTAGATTAGTCCAAGTAATGAAGGCTATGTATGGTGATCCTCAGTACAATGCAAGCAAGCATCCCAAATGGGAGGTTTTTGCAAAGAAACCAACGTTTGTGAAGGTTCCACTTCAAGGGCCGAATGAATATGGCCATTATACTCTGAAGTTTGTGGGGACCTATGATGGTGAAAAGATCGTTGAGAACATTCGAAATAATGACGTGGGTTCTAGTTGAGCTTTTCAATTTCTTTGTTTGCCTTATTGTGTATTCTTTTTTTATGTGTCATGATTTTTGATAAAAAAAATTATTGTTTTCCAGCCTCGTATTGTTGATTGGAACGCTGAGGATCTGTATAAAGTTGTGTTCAACCAGAATAACCAGCTTCTGGTGACGGAGCTTCCCAAGGAGGTTCAGGCTTTGGCTCCTGATGCATAGAAGAAATGGTCATCATTTGCGTAGTGAATGGGAGAGTTGTGTGATATATCTGTTGAAAGCATTGTAGGCTTTGTTTGTAGTGTTTGGATGTCTTGTCAACTACTATGTAATAACTGGTATATTTTGTGATGTGTTTAAGTGTGGCACAATTTTTAACAAACTTTTTTCCATGATGATAGTGTTGTTGAATAGCTGTTTCACTCGTGTATGTTTCGTCGGGAATTCGGTTTGGTTAAGTTTTATTTGTTGTACTAAAGTCTTATACACTAGTTGAACTGAAAACGCATTTTTTTCAAGTGCATTACGAGTTGTTGCTGAAAAAGTGACATTTATTTTATTTTCATCTGTCCCTACCTAAGTTGGACCTTTATAGTTTATGTACGCTCTTTTCTTGTACTTATTGTATAGTTCTGTGAGTATTGAATTGTAATCTCATTCAGCGTAATTCTTTTAAAATTTGGTGTCACAATAATACTTCTGGATCTAGCGTGAGTGGGTGACGCTTCATTGTTATTAGAACTGATGTCATATAATGTATTTAAACTGAAGTTTTTTTTGGGATTGAAATTATTTACGACGAAGTTGCTACATGATCTATAGCCAGATTTTATTTAAGTATAAGAAATTTAGCAAAATTTGAGAGCCAAATTTCTATTTGAACTTCTTGAATTTTAGTAGTTGAACTTCATAGTAAATGTTAAAGCACCCGCACTAGATTAAATTAGCTACATTTAACAGATAGCCCTATTAACTTCATAATTACTTGACTAATCAATGTGGACTGATGCTTCTGGTTTTTTTTGTATTTTTGTCCTTGGTTGAACTATAATCTACTTGGTTGAGTCTTGGCCTTTTTTCTCAAGGCATTAATTGGTATCATCATAGCACTTGCCGAATAAATTAAGTTGTACTGAGATTTAAATTGTGCTAGTAGTTTGATCATTTTTTTTGTTGCTTGAAACTAGTACCTCACTAGTCAATGTGGGCTAATGCTTCCGTTGTCTTTCTTGTGATTTTTCTCCTTGGTCGAACTGATATCTTTTTTATTTAGTTTTGGCCTTCTTTTTTCTAGGTTGTGGTTATTCTCAAGGCATTATTTGGTATCATCTTAGTACTTGACGTATAAACTTAGTTGTACTGAGATTTCAATTGTACTAGCACTATTATTCTTAGTGTGTCATTGTTTTAGGGAATGCGAACTGAGGCTTTGCATTCCTTTTTATGTTTGTAGAATGGATGTACTGTGTGTTCAAGTGCACCAGTACTTTCAGTCCTAGTATGCTAGCGACTATGAAGTACGTACTGATGGTTCCTGGCTTTTCCTGTTGCTGTTAGTAATTTTCTAACGACCATAAGCATGATGCTGTTAGTACTGGATCTTGTCCTCTGCTGACACTTTTTAGTGCTCTTCTGAAACTAAAAACTGATTTTTTAGAGTGATAGTACTACCATACAGGACTAAGCTATACTGAGCGTCCAAGGATACTATTTGCTACTATCCTTTGTCTGCCACTATTTTATGAAAATATCCATGTATGATAGTGCTGCATGGCAGCCAAAAACTTTCATTCACAACCTACTTCAACTTCAAATGATTGGTAAACAAAATAGGAAGCTAGCAAACTTGTTCAATGACATAAGCAAACTTGTTCAACGACATAAGAAAACTTGTTCAACCCTGACACACATGACATAAACAAGCTGGTTCAACCTAACAAAAGAAAACTACAATTTTGAAACAACAAGATACAAGACAAGCACAAGTGCAAGCAGTACGAAGGCAGACTTTGAAATTATCCTCATTCCACATAGTGGCAGTGGTAGTAGGGGTCAGCCTCCTGCTTTTTTGAAATTTCTGAACCTCTTGTGATGTTGTAGATTATCCTCCATGACTTGTAGGTGGCATACGCATCTATTGTTGTGTACTCGATGAGGTAATTTGGCAGTGGGCTTTCCCCCCACAGTTTGTGGTCTTCCTTCTTGTTGATCTTCTTCTTCATTTTATAGTAGAATGGGTAGTCGACATTGGCTGCAACATAAGCAAAGAAGTCATGCTTTTCTCCGTTGCCTGGAACTCTCCATTTGCGCTGAATGTCGATGTACTTGTTGGGGTTTATCTCCAAACCAGATGTCTTCAGCATGTTCTTGTCACCTTGAATGCTAAAACCGGCAAAGGTGAACAACTTCTCATCCTGTATGAACTCTTTCAGGAGCTTTGGCCTGCAAGGGGAGAGACATATTGAAGTTCAGTATTTGTTTTTCAAGATTTAATTCTTCTGTTTTTTATGGTTTACAAGTGATGAATCCATGAAGTAGATGCTTATACAGTACAAGCCATGGATGAATGTAGTTCAGAAACTAGTACATCAACTTCTAAAATTAAAATCAAGTACACCGTGTTATTTTTCTTTTTGGAATATACAGTTTGAGTCAGTGATCTATTTGCTTCTTAGTGCCAGCTTAGTTTTATTTTTGTTGAATAAAATAAGATATACCTCTGCTTCACCAAGTTCTTAGTCTTTTCGATGGTGAAAATAACACCAGACCAAGTTCAGAAAGATCTTTTAATACATCGAGTTCAGAAACTACAGTATTGAATCAAGATCAGAAACTACACTGGTACATCAAGTTAAGAAATTAATATTTGTGCAACAATTTCAGATACTAATCGAGTGCATCAGGTTCAAAATATATTCTAGCGCATCTACTTGAGGAGCTCCACTAGTGCATCCATTTTTTCACAAACTAGTTTAATGAAATTTCGAGGGAGCAGTATTGATGAATGAAAGAGGGTAAATGAGTAGGATTGTTCACCATTTTGTGGCCGCGGCAATGTGGTACACCAGGCAGAGATCCTCCATGCTGAACTGCAGAACTGCTGCCATCTGCGGAGGTTCATCTTCTTTGGTGAACTCCACATCAACACCAATATTCTAGGATACGAGCCGCAGGCCTTCAACCTGATCCTAGAGATGATCTCGTCGGCCTTGTCTGGTTCGCTGGTGCAGATGACCTCCAGTGTCTCCTTGCCGTGGAGCTCAACCCCTTTGAGGGTTTGAGTGTACTCGAGCTTTTGACTGGGAACGTGAACGTCGTTGAGGTTGATGCTCTGGTCGGATGTCTCGCCACAGCAACGCTTGGCAGACGGTTCCTCCGCCATTGCACTCCTCCGGTGACAGTGGGATTCTAAGAGAGATGTTCGTGGGTTGTTTGTAGTGGAGATGAAGCGGCAATGGAGGTTCTTGGAATGAGGCAGAGATGAAGTTGATTTGTGGCGTTTTCACGGCTTTGATGGGGACGTGGGGGAGGCGGTTCGTCGTCGACGTGGGGATAGTGGTCGTGGGGCGCAGTGACAGTTCGTCGTGGCAACCGCCCAGTGGGTGGCGCTGGCGGTGGCCTGGAACATTGAACCGTCCAAGACTTTTTTTGTAGGATTATTAACTGGCCGCACTGAGTAGTATTGTCAAGGTGTACTTATCAGCTTCTTATTTCACTTGCACGTCTCGGAGTTGTTGATGATGACATTTTTGTACTGTTTTCGAGTGACAAAATACTTTTTGCGATGTTTTTCAGTGTGGGGGTTAAGTTTTATTTTGCACTAAAGTCTCATACACTACTTGAACTGAACACTTTTATCAATGCACCACACTAAGTTTTTACTCAAAAGGTTGATTTATTTTTATTTTTCATCGTTGCCAGCCTAAGTTTTGCTTTTGTAGTTTTGTATCCTCTTCTTTACTGTACTTATGGTTTAGTGTTGTGTGTACTGAATTGTAATTTCATACAACGTAAGGTTTTTGAAAATTGGTGTCACAGTGGTGTATGGATGTAGCGCGAGTGGCCTAACCCTTTCTGTGTGTTGTCATATATATATATATATATATATATATATATATATATATATATATATATATATATATATATATATATATATATATATATATATATATATATATATATATATATACATATATATTTGAACTGAAGTTTACTTGGGATTTAGATTATTTTCCGACGAAATTCGTAGTTGAACTGAAGTGGCCTGACCCTTTTACTTCACTGCACCAGTAATGGGGACTAATACTTTCGTTGTAGGTCTTCCTGGTATTATTTTTAGTACCATAGTACTTTGCTTGCTAACCAAGTTGGACTGAGGGTTCAATTGTAATTTGACAGTCATCAAGGGAATGCGAACTGATTTTTCTTTTGTCCCTTTTTATAGTAGTATAGTTGTACTTTGCGTTCAATTGCACTAGTACTGTCATCTATATGATCTGAGTCTATATATCAGATATTTCACAAACACCTGCAGACTAAGAAGAAGAGCAATACTACCCTTGGATGCTCAGTGGAGCTTAGTCCTGTACAACAGTACTATCACACTAAATAGTTTGAGAAGAACACTAACTAAGTTTTTTTGTTTCAAATTTTCGAACTGCTATTAAGCAGCTCAAATTTGGACTAACTGTTTTGAAGTGCACTCCTCAAGTGTCGGTACTTGGATTGGTGATCAACGTGTAGCTGAACTTACAAATACAAGTTAGACTATGTGTGTCTTGCTAATAGGGAGCTAGCAAACTTGTTGAATGACATAGGCAAACGATGTACTTGATAGACATAGGCAAACTTGTTCAAACCCTGACACACATAACATAAGAAAGTTGGTTCAACTTACTGAAAGCAAACTACAAATCTGAAACAACAAGATTAAGGACAAGCAGAAGCGCGAGCAACACGAAGGCGGACTTTCATGTCTCTTCATCCCGCGAAGTGGTAGTGGTAGTAGGGGTCATCCTCCCGCTCTTTTGAAATTTCCCAACCTGTTGTGATGTTGTCGATTATCTTCCATGACTTGTACGTAGCGTATGCATCTATTCCTGCATACTCGGTGAGCTTGTCTGGCAGCGGGCTGATCCCCCATAGTTTGTGGTCTTGCTGCGTGTCGATCTTCTTCTTCATGCGTTTGTAGAATGGGTGGATGACGCTGGCTGCAACATCGGCCAAGGAGTCGTACTTTTTCATGGTGGTTGGAAATTTCCACATGCGCTGCATGTCGATGAAGTTATTGGGGTTGATTTCCAAACTAGACATGTTCAGCATCTGCTTGTCACCTCCAATGCTAAAACCGACAAATGTGTACAATTTCTCCTCCTGCATGAACTTTTTGAGGCGCTTGGGCCTGCAAGGGGGAGACACATATTGAATATTAGTGTTCTTTTTTGAAGATTTAATTCTTTTGTTTTTTGGTTTACAAGTGCTAATCCATGAGGTCGATGCTTATATAGTATAAGTCATGGAAGAATGTAGTTCAGAAACTAGTACACAAAGTTCTGAAATTAAATTCAACTACACCATGTCATATTTCTTTTTTGGTATTTTAAGTGCTTCACCAAATGGTTCACCAAGTTCAAGAACCTATAACCAGAGTAAATGATCTATGTGCTTCTTATTTCTAGTTTAATTTTCTTTTTGTTGAATAAAAGACCTATACCAGTGCTTCACCAAGTTCTTACTTCATTTTTTTATGCTGAAAATTACATCAGACCAGGTTCAGAAACTACTTGTGTACATCAAGTTTAAAAACATCTTTTAATACATCAATTCTATAAACTATACTAGTGCATCAAGATCAGAATCTATGCTAGTACATCAAGTTCAGAAATTAATTTGGTGACACAATTTTCAAATGCTAATCCAGTGCATCAGTTTCAGATGCTAAACTGGTGAAACAATCCACTTCACAATTTCAAAGATGCATGTAACTTGAGAAACATGTACTCGTGCATCCACTTCACAAACTATAATAGTTCATCTAGTTGGGAAACAAGTTTGATGAAATTTTCAGGGAGTAGTATGATGTCTACTACGCAACCTTCTTCTTGTAGACGTTGTTGGGCCTCCAAGTGTAGAGGTTTGTAGGACAGTAGCAAATTTCCCTCAAGTGGATGACCTAAGGTTTATCAATCCGTGGGAGGTGTAGGATGAAGATGGTCTCTCTCAAACAACCCTGCGACAAAATAACAAAGAGTCTCTTATGTCCCCAACACACCCAATACAATGGCACATTGTATAGCTGCACTAGTTCGGCGAAGAGATGGTGATACAAGTGCAATATGGATGGTAGATATAGGTTTTTGTAATCTGAAAATATAAAAACCACAAGGTAACTAATGATAAATGTGAGCATAAACGGTATTACAATGCTTCGAAACAAGGCCTAGGATTCATGCTTTCACTAGTGCAAGTTCTCTCAACAATAATAACATAATTAGATCATATAGTAATCCCTCAACATGCAACAAAGAGTCACTCCAAAGTCACTAATAGCGGAGAACAAACGAAGAGATTATTGTAGGGTACGAAACCACCTCAAAGTTATTCTTTCTGATCGATATATTCAAGAGTCCGTAGTAAATTAACACGAAGCTATTCTTTCCGTTTGATCTATCCTAGAGTTCGTACTAGAATAACACCTTAAGATACAAATCAACCAAATCCCTAATGTCACCTAGATACTCCAATGTCACCACAAGTATCCACAGGTATGATTATACGATATGCATCACACAATCTCAGATTCATCTATTCAACCAACACAAAGAATTGCAAAGAGTGCCCCAAAGTTTCTACCGGAGAGTCAAGACGAAAACGTGTGCCAACCCCTATGCATAGATTCCCAAGGTCACAGAACCCGCAAGTTGATCACCAAAACATACATCAAGTGAATCAATAGAATACCCCATTGTCACCACGGGTATCCCACGCAAGACATACATCAAGTGTTATCAAATCCTTAAAGACTCAATCCGATAAGAAACTTCAAAGGGAAAACACAATCCATTACAAGAAGGTAGAGGGGGAGAAACATCATAAGATCCAACTATAGTAGCAAAGCTCGCGATACATCAAGATCGTGCCATATCAAGAACACGAGAGAGAGAGAGAGAGAGAGAGATAGAGAGAGAGAGATCAAACACAAAGCTACTAGTACATACCCTCAGCCCCGTTTGTGAACTACTCCCTCCTTGTCATGGAGAGTGCCGGGATGATGAAGATGGCCACCGGTGATGGATCCCCCCTCCGGAAGGGTACCGGAACGGGATCATGGTTGGTTTTTGGTGGCTACGGAGGCTTGCGGCGACGGAACTCCCGATCTAGGTTACGTTCTAGAAGTTTGGGTATATATAAGAGGTGTTGGAGTCAGGAACAAGTCAGGAGGATCCCCGAGGTGGCCATTACTTAGGGTGGCGCGCCCAGGGGTAGGGCGCGCCCCCACCCTTGTGGTGGCCTCGGGACTCTTCTGGTCCATCTCCGGTACTCTGTGGGCTTCTTCTGGTCCAAAAATAATCTCCGTGAAATTTCAAGTCAATTGGACTCCGTTTGGTATTCCTTTTACATGATACTCAAAAAAAACTAGCACTGGGCTCTGGGTTAATAGGTTAGTCCCAAATATCATACATAAGTGTATATTAAAGCCCATTAAACATCCAAAACATATAATATAATAGCATGGAACAATAAAAAATTATAGATACGTTGGAGACGTATCAAGCATCCCCAAGCTTAATTCCTGCTCATCCTCGAGTAGGTAAATGATAAAAACGGAATTTTTGACGTGGAATGCTACCTAACATAATTATCAATGTAATTTTATTTATTGTGGCATGAATGCTCAGTCCATAAGATTCAAGACAAAAGTTTAATATTGACATAAGAATAATATTACTTCTAGCATACTAACAAAGTAATCATGTCTTCTTAAAATAACATGGCCAAAGAAAGTTCATCCCTACAAAATCATATAGTTTGGCTATGCTCCATCTTCGTCACACAAAATACTCAAATCATGCACAACCCGGTTTCAGCCATGCAATGAATCAAGAGTGACATGTATGAAAAATTATGCATGGTGGCCTTGCCACAAATACGATGTCAACTACATGATTATGCAAGGCAATATGACAATGATGAAGCATGTCATAATAAACTGAATGGTGGAAAGTTGCATGGCAATATATCTCGGAATAGCTATGGAAATGCCATAATAGGTAGGTATGGTGGCTGTTTTGAGGAAGGTATATGGTGGGTGTATGGTACCGGCGAAAGTTGCATGGTACTAGAGAGGCTAGCAATGGTGGAAGGGTGAGAGTGCGTATAATCCATGGACTCAACATTACTCATAAAGAACTCACATAATTATTGCAAAAATCTACAAGTCATCAAAACCAAGCACTACACGCATGCTCCTAGGGGAACGGTTGGTAGGAGTTAACCATCGTGCGATCTTGACCTCCACATAAAGGAAGACAATCAAAGAAGTACCTCATGCTTCAAATTTGATACACAACGGTTACCATAAGTGCATGCTACGGGACATGCAAACCTCAACACAAGTATTTGTCAAATTCAAAATTACTCTACTAGCATGACTCTAATATCACCATCTTCATATCTCAAAACAATCATCAAGCATCAAACTTCTTATAGTATTCAACGCACTTTATATGAAAGTTTTTATTATATCCCTCTTGGATGCCCATCATATTAGGACTAGATTCATAACCTAAGAAAATTACCATGCTGTTCTAAAAGACTCTCAAAATAATATAAGTGAAGCATGAGAGTTCATCTATTTCTTCAAAATAAAACCAATGTTGTGCTCTAAAAAGACATAAGTGAAGCACTAGAGCAAACAACAAACTACTCCGAAAGATATAAGTGAAGATCAATGAGTAGTTGAATAATTATGTAACTATGTGAAGACTCTATAACATTTAAGAAATTCAGATCTTGGGATATTATTCAAACAGCAAGCAAAACAAAATAAAATAAATTGATGCTCCAAGCAAAACACATATCATGTGGTGAATAAAAATATAGCCTTCAGTAAAGTTACCGATAAACGAAGACGAAAGAGGGGATGCCATCCCGGGGCATCCCCAAGCTTAGGCTTTTTGTTGTCCTTGAATTTTACCTTGGGGTGCCTTGGTCATCCCCAAGCTTAGGCTCTTTCCACTCCTTATTCCATAGTCCATCGAATCTTTACCCAAAACATGAAAACTTCACAACACAAAACTCAACAGAAAACTCATAAGCTCCGTTAGTATAAGAAAATAAATCACCACTTTTGGTACTGTTGTGAACTCATTCTTTATTTATATTGGTTTCATATCTACTGTATTCCAACTTCTCTATGGTTCCTACCCTCCGATACTACTCATAGATTCATCAAAATAAGCAAACAACACACAGAAAACAGAATCTGTCAAAAACAGAACAGTCTGTAGCAATCTGTAACTTTCGAATACTTATGTAACTCAAAAAATTCTGAAATAAATTGGTGGACGTGAGGAATTTGTCTATTAATATTCTGCAAAAAGAATCAACTTAAAAGCACTCTCCAGTAAAAATAGGCAGCTAATCTCGTGAGCGCAAAAGTTTCTGTTTTTTACAGCAAGATCGCATAGATTTCACCCAAGTCTTTCCAAAGGTTCTACTTGGCACAAACACTAATAAAACATAAAACCACATCTAAAAAGAAGCTAGATGAATTATTTATTACTAAACAGGATCAAAAAGCAAAGAACAAAAATAAAATCGGGTTCCCTCCCAACAAGCGATTTTCTTTAATGCCTTTTAGCTAGGCATGATGATTTCAATGATGCTCGCATAAAAGATAAGAATTGAAATATAAAGAGAGCAGCATGAAGAATATGACTAGCACATTTGAGTCTAAACCACTTCCTATTTATAGGGACTTTGTGAGCAAACAACTTATGGGAACAAGAATCAACTAGCATAGGAAGGGAAAACAAGCATAGCTTCAAAACTTTCAACAAATAGAGAGGAAATTTGATATTATTGCAATAGGTAGAAGCATATGTTCCTCTCTCATAATAATTTTCAGTAGCATCATAAATTAATTCAAAAATATAACCATCACATAAAGCATTATTTTCATGATCCCCAAGAATATATATTTTATTACTCTCCACATAAGAAAATTTCTTTTCATGAATAGTAGTGGGAGCAAACTCAACAAAATAACTATCATGTGAGAGGCATAATCCAATTGAAAATTAAAATTATGATGACAGGTTTCATGGTTATCATTATTCTTAATAGCATACAAGTCATCACAATAATCATCATAGATAGCAACTTTGTTCTCATAATCAATTGGAACCTCTTCCAAAATTGTGGATTCATCACTAAATAAAGTCATGACCTCTCTAAATCCACTTTCATCAATATAATCATCATGAATAGGAGGCATGCTATCATCAAAGTAAGTTTGCTCATCAAAACTTGGGGAAAAATATATCGTATTCATCAAACATAGCATCCCCAAGCTTGTGGCTTTGCATATCATTAGCATCAGGGATATTCAAAGGATTCACACTAACAACATTGCAATCATGATCATCATTCAAGTATTTAGTGCCAAACATTTTAATGCATTCTTCTTCTAGTAATTGGGCACAATTTTCCTTTCCATCATTTTCACGAATGATATTAAAAAGATGAAGCATATGAGGTACCCTCAATTCCATTTTTTTAGTTTTCTTTTATAAACTAAACTAGTGATAAAACAAGAAACTAAAAGATTCGATTGCAAGATCTAAAGATATACCTTCAAGCACTCACCTCCCTGAAAAGAGCTTCGTTGCGGGATGTGAATGCCTCTTACCTAGCCTCCCCGGCAACGGCTCCAGAAAAGAGCTTGATGTCTACTATGCAACCTTCTTCTTGTAGACGTTGTTGGGCCTCCAAGTGCAAAGGTTTGTAGGACAGTAGCAAATTTCCCTCAAGTGGACGACCTAAGGTTTATCAATCCGTGGGAGGCGTAGGATGAAGATGGTCTCTCTCAAACAACCCTGCAACCAAATAACAAAGAGTCTATTGTGTCCCCAACACACCCAATACAATGGCAAATTGTATAGATGCACTAGTTCGGCGAAGAGATGGTGATACAAGTGCAATATAGATGGTAGATATAGGTTTTTGTAATCTGAAAATATAAAAACAGTAGGGTAACTAATGATAAAAGTGAGCATAAACGGTATTGCAATGCTTCGAAACAAGGCTTAGGGTTCATACTTTCACTAGTGCAAGTTCTCTCAACAATAATAACATAATTAGATCATATAATAATCCCTCAACATGCAACAAAGAGTCACTCCAAAGTCACTAATAGCGGAGAACAAACGAAGAGATTATTGTAGGGTACGAAACCACCTCAAAATTATTCTTTCTGATCGATCTATTCAAGAGTCCGTAGTAAAATAACCCGAAGCTATTCTATCCGTTCGATCTATCCTAGAGTTCGTACTAGAATAACACCTTAAGATACAAATCAACCAAAACCCTGATGCCACCTAGATACTCCAATGTCACCGCAATTATTCACGGGTATGATTATACGATATGCATCACACAATCTCAGATTCATCTATTCAACCAACACAAAGAACTTCAAAGAGTGCCCCAAAGTTTCTACCGGAGAGTCAAGACGAAAATGTGTGCCAACCCCTATGCATAGATTCCCAAGGTCACGGAACCCGCAAGTTGATCACCAAAACATACATCAAGTGCATCAATAGAATACCCCATTGTCACCACGGGTATACCACGCAAGACATACATCAAGTGTTCTCAAATCCTTAAAGACTCAATCCGATAAGATAACTTCAAAGGGAAAACTCAATCCATTACAAGAAGGTAGAGGGGGAGAAACATCATAAGACCCAACTAAAGTAGCAAAGCTCGCGATACATCAAGATCGTGCCATATCAAGAACACGAGAGAGAGAGAGAGAGAGAGAGAGAAAGAGAGAGAGAGAGAGATCAAACACATAGCTACTGGTACATACCCTCAGCCCCAAGGATGAACTACTCCCTCCTCATCATGGAGAGCGCCGGGATGATGAAGATGGCCACCAATTATGGATCCCCCCTCAGTCAGTGTACCGGAACAGGGTCCCGATAGGTTTTTGGTAGCTAAAGAGGCTTGCGACGGCGGAACTCCTGATCTAGGTCATGTTCTGGAAGTTTGGGTATATATAAGAGCTGTTGGAGTCAGGAACAAGTCAGGGGGGTCCCCGAGGCGGCCATGAGATAGGGGGCATGCCCAGGGGGTTAGGGCGCGCCCCCACCTTCGTGGTGGCCTCGGGACTCTTCCGGTCCATCTCTGGTACTCTGTGGGCTTCTTCTGGTCCAAAAACAATCTCCGTGAAATTTTAGGTCAATTGGACTCCGTTTGGTATAACTTTTCTGCGATACTCAAAAACAAGGAAAAAATAGAAACTGGCACTGGGCTCTGTGTTAATAGGTTAGTCCCAAAAAACATACAAAAGTGTATATTACAGCTCATTAAACACCCAAAACAATTAATATAATAGCATGGAACAATCAAGAATTATAGATACGTTGGAGATGTATCATAGTACTAGTAGAGTAGATGAATGAACAGTAGTATGGGTTACCATTTTGTGGCCGCTGCGATGTGGTACACCAAGCAGAGTTCCTCCACGCACAACTGCAGGACTGCTGCCATCTGGGGAGGTTCATCTTCGCTAGTGTACTCCACATCAACTCCGATGAAGCTAGGATACAAGCCGACGGCCTTCATCCTAAGCTTGCTCATCACCTCGTCGGCCTTGTGTGGTTCGCTGGTGCAGACGATCTCTAGTGCCTCCTTCTGATAACCCACAAGTGTAGGGGATCGCAACAATTTTCGAGGGTAAAGTATTAAACCCAAATTTGTTGATTCGACACAAGGGGAGCCAAAGAATACTCTTAAGTATTAGCAGCTGAGTTGTCAATTCAACCGCACCTGGAAACTTCGTATCTGCAGCAAGATAGTTTAGTAGAAAAGTAATATGATAGTGGCGGTAGCAGCAATAAAAGTAAAGATAGTGTTTTTGTAGTTTTTGTGATAATAGCAACGGAAAAGTAAATAAGCGAGTAGCAATATAGGTAAAGCTCGTAGGCATTGGATCGGTGATGTGAAATTATGTCGGATGCAATTCATCATGTAGAAGTTATAACCTAGGGCGACACAGAACTAGCTCCAGTTCATCAATGCAATGTAGGCATGTATTCTAAATATAGTCATACGTGCTTATGGAAAAGAACTTGCATGCCATCTTTTGTCCTACACTCCCGTGGTAGCGGGGTCCTATTGGAAACTAAGGGATATTAAGGCCTCCTTTTAATAGAGTACCGGACCAAAGCATTAACGCATAGTGAATACATGAACTCCTCAAACTATGGTCATCACCGGGAGTGGTCCCGATTATTGTCACTTCGGGGTTGCTGGATCATAACACATAGTAGGTGACTATAGACTTGCATGATAGGATCAAGAACACACATATATTCATGGAAACATAATAGGTTCAGATCTGAAATCATGGCACTCGGGCCCTAGTGACAAGCATTAAGCATAGCAAAGTCATAACAACATCATTCTCAGAACATAGTGGATACTAGGGATCAAACCTAACAAAACTAACTCGATTACATGATTGATCCCATCCAACCCATCACCGTCCAGCAAGCCTACGATGGAATTACTCACACACGGCGGTGAGCATTATGGAATTGGTGATGGAGGAAGGTTGATGATGATGATGGCGACGATCTCCACTCTCCGGAACCCTGAACAGACTCCAGATCAGCCCTCCCGAGAGGGATTAGGGCTTGGCGGCGGCTCCGTCTCGTGAAACGCGATAATTCTTTCTCCTTGATTTTTTTTTCTCCACGAAACGGAATATATAGGACATGGGGATACGTCGGTGGAGCATCGGGGGGCCCTCGAGGCAGGGGGGCACGCCTTGGGAAGGGGGGGGCGCCTCCACCCTCGAGGACAGCCCGTGGGCCCCCCGGTGTGATCTTCTTGCATGTATTTTTTATATTTTCTAAAATAATTATCCGTTGATTTTCAGGGGATTCCGAGAACTTTTTATTTCTGCACAAAAACAACACCATGACAATTCTGCTGAAAACAGCGTCAGTCCGGGTTAGTTCCATTCAAATCATGCAAGTTAGAGTCCAAAACAAGGGCAAAAGTGTTTGGCAAAGTAGATACGTTGGAGACGTATCAACTCCCCCAAGCTTAAACCTTTGCTTGTCCTCAAGCAATTCAATTGACAAACTAAAAGTGATAAAGAAAAACTTTGACAAACTGTGTTCGCTCTTGTTATTGTAAATATGTAAGCTAGCATTCAGGTTTTCAACAAGATCATAAACTAACCACATTCACAATAACTTCCAGGTCTCAAGACTACTCACATCTATGGCATAATCAACTAGCGAGCAATAATAATAAACCTCGGATGACAACACTTCTCAAACAATCATGATATGATATAACAGGATGGTATCTCGCTAGACCTTTCTAAGACCGCAAAACATAAATGCGGAGCACCTTTAAAGATCAAGGACTGACTAGACATTGTAATTCATGGTAAAAGAGATCCCGTCATGATCATACTCAATGCAAATTAATAGTAATACATGCAACGACAGAGGTGCTCTCCTACTGGTGCTCTTTGATAAGAGGGTGATGACTCTGCATAAAAGTAAATAGATAGGCCCTTCGCAGAGGGAAGCAAGGATTTGTAGAGGTGCCAGAGCTCGATTTTTAAATAGAGATTGAATAACATTTTGAGCGGTATACTTTCAGTGTCCACATAACAACCAAGAATCTCGATATCTCCCATGCTACGCACATTATAGGCGGTTCCCAAACAGAATGGTAAAGTTTATACTCCCCCAACCACCAACAAGCACACTCCACGGCTAGCCGAATCCATGGGTTACCGTCCAAACAAGCAACAGCCCTCGGGGAGTTTTGTTTAATTATTATGATTTTGAGCATGGGACTGGGCATCCCGGTTACAAGCCATTTTCTCGTGAATAATGAGCGGAGTCCACTCATCGTGAGAATAACCCACCTAGCATGGAAGATATAGACAACCATGGTTGATACATGAGTTGTTTGAGCATACAAAACAGAATTTCATTTGAAGGTTTAGAGTTTGGCACATACAAATTTACTTGGAACGACAGATAAATACCGCATATATGAAGGTATGGTGGACTCATGTGGAATAACTTTGGGGTTTATGGAAGTGGATGTGACGCCCCCGATTTGACAGTACACTAATCATGCACGCAAATGTGTACGACCAAGATCAGGGACTCACTGGAAGATATCACAACACAACTCTAGACACAAATTAAAATAATACAAGCTTTATATTACAAGCCAGGGGCCTCGAGGGCTCAAATACAAAAGCTCGAATACACAAGAGTCAGCGGAAGCAATAATATCTGAGTACAGACATAAGTTAAACAAGTTGCCATAAGATGGCTAGCACAAAAGTAGCAACGATCTAAAAGGCAAGGCCTCCTGCCTGGGACCTCCTAACTACTCCTCGAAGCCGAACTCCACGTAGAAACATCCTCGGGATCATCTGGCTCCTGGATTCCACCATCTGGTTGCGTCATCCGAGAACAAGGGACAAAAGGGGAAAAGAGGGAGAAAAGCAACCGTGAGTACTCATCCAAAGTACTCGCAAGCAAGGATCTACACTACATATGCAATGGTATCTGTGTAAAGGGGTAATATCTGTGGACTGAACTGCAGAATGCCAGAATAAGAGGGGGATAACTAATCCAATCGAAGACTACGCTTCTCGTAACCTCCATCTTGCAACAGAAGATGAGGGTAGCTGGAAAGTAACAAGTATCCTCGCATCTCGCAGCCTCCGTCTTGCAGCAATAGAATGGAATAGATGGTAAGTTCACCAAGTAACAACGTATAGCATAATCCTACCCGGCAATCCTCCCGCACATCACCCTGTGAGAGAGCAACCATCGAGTTATATCTGGAACTTATCTGGGTGTGTTTTATTAAGTATCCGGTTCTAGTTGTCATGAGGTCAGAGTACAACTCCGGGTCGTCCTTTTACCGAGGGACACGGCTATTCGAATAGATTAACTTCCCTGCAGGGGTGCACCACATAACCCAGCACGCTTGATCCCATTTGGCCGGACACACTTTCCAGGGTCATGCCCGGCCTCGAAAGATCAACATGTCGCAGCCCTACCTAAGTACAACAGAGAGGTCAGCACGCCGGTCTAAACCCTAAGCGCACTGGGGTCTGGGCCCATCGCCCAAGGCACACCTGCACGTTGCGAGGGCGGCCGGTGAGCAGACCTAGCAACTTCCATTACTAAGGAAGTTACGTTACGCGGTCCAACCCGGCGCGCGCCGCTCAGTCGCTGACGTCAAGAAGGCTTCGGCTGATACCACGATGTCGAGTGCCCATAACTATTCCCACGTAGTTGGTTAGTGCATATAGGCCAATGGCCAGACTCAGATCAAATACCAAGATCTCGATAAGCGTGTTATTATGAAATAACCGCGGACAACGACCAGGGCCAGGCCCACCTGTCTCCTTGGTGGTCGCAACCCACCATGTCGCTCCGCCACAAAGTAACCATCAGGGGGCTGTCGGGAACCCAGGCCCACCACTACCTATGTGGAACCACCTGCCCCTTCAGCCCCCTTATCCGGAACATCATCATGTGTATGTAATAGTATAGTATATACCCGTGATCACCACCCGAGTGATCACGGCCCAATAGTATAGCATGGCAGACGGACAAGAATGTAGGGCCACTGATGGAATACTAGCATCCTATATTAAGCATTTAGGATTGCATGTAAAGGTGTCAACAGTTGTAGCAACAATGACAGGCTATGCAACAGAATAGGAGCTATCGAATCATCAACAGTAGCAAATCTAATGCAAGAATAAGAGAGAAGAGAATAGGCGATATATGGTGATCAAGGGGGGTTGGCTTGCCTGGAAGCTCCGTAGATGAAAGGAATCTTCGGAAGCGTAGCTGTAGTCAAACACCGAAGCATCAACGGTCTCGGGGTCTATCGCGGTATCGGAGTCTATCGAAAAGAAGCCACGAAGGGGAAACAAATAAATAACAGAGCAAACAATAGCATCACAAAATATAACCAGGCAAAACACGGTGTCAGGGGTGAGCTAACGCAGGGATAGGCCATATAGGTGAAGTGGGAAAACATCCGGAAATGTTTTCCCGAGGTTTGTCGTTTTCGGACAGATGAACCAGAGGTGGATTGTTGCACGTTCGCTATGCTAGGGACATGTGATGAACGAACGGTCTGCGTATTCGGATTCGTCTCATCGTTCTGAGCAATTTTCATGTATAAAATATTTTCATCCGAGTTACGGTTTATTTTATATTAATTTTTAAAGTGTTAATCATTTTCTGAAATTATTTAATCATTAAATTCGAATTAAACAAAAGGCAGAAAGGCTTGGGTGCACCCGGTGCAGTGCACCGGGAGTTGCACTAGTGGCTGAGAGTAGGGCAGGGAGGGTCCAGTAAGCAGTATTGACTCACTCAACATTTGACTGGTCAAAGTATGAATAGTAAAGGTGGGTCCCGGCTGTCATATACTTAGGCACTTTTAATTTAATTTATCATTTTAGTTTACAGAGGGATCCACATGTCATATGTACATAAAATACTAATTAAGTAGTAGTACTAACCTATCCTAACCACTATTGATCCTAACACTAGCAGGTCCGGTCCTCCTAACACACACGTACGCACACACACAGCACACACACTCACGCACACACACAAGCGCAGCTTGGCCATGGCCATGACTGGCTGTAGCAACGGAGGCAGCAAGTGGCTGCATCAACGAACGGTAGGTAGCGACAGCATCATAGCAGGAGGAGGAGCAGCCAAGCAACAGCAGGAGTAGTAGCGCAACAGTAACAGGGCAAGAGCAGCAACAGCCGCGGCGCAGCAGTAGGCTGCAGTAGCGGGGCGCGGCCAGGGCGGCAAGGACAACTACAGGTAGGCACGGCAAGCGCGCTGCCAGGGCGCAGGCCAGAGCGGCCACGGGCGCGAGGGCACGCGGAGTGCGACCTCCGGCCATGGCGGCCACGGACGAGCACGGAGCTGCGACACAGCAACAAATCGAAGGGGGAAACAGGGGTAATCGACAAAGGAGCTCACTGAAAAGCTCGTAGACGTGGTTTGGAGGCACGAAGACGACCGGACACGACGAGCTCGACGACGAGGTGCGACGGCCGTGGCGGGAAACCGGCTCGATGCCAAGCGTACGTTGCCTCCTAGCTTGAATCAGCGTAGATAGGCGAAGGAGTCGACGATGGCGGAGCTCCTGGACATCTTGGCGCACCGAGGGGCGGTCGCTGGCCGCGGGATCGGTGCGGCGACGGCGACGGCTACGGTCGGGCGTTGAAGAAATCAAGTAGAGCGAGGCAAGGGGGAAACTGTGCGGGGGCTAGGGTTGACGACGGGGCGATGGTTCTTGTAGGGTGAGGTCTTAACCACCGGCGGAGCCGCGGGATGGCTGCCACCACGGCCATCGCGCCGTGGATGGCTGCCACGCCTCTCCCTGCCTCCTGTAGCGATAGGTTGAAGGAGCTGGGGGTGGGCTGGGCCTGTTTTACTAAATGGGTCAAGGGGGTCACTAGATTAGATTTTTTTTATGTATGTTCCCCATTTTCTTTCCTATTTTCTTAGTTACTACTGTTTTGTATTTAGTTTAGGTACTAAAGGATTTTAGTTAGATGTGCAAAGTATCACATAAATTCTAGGCAATATTTTGGGCTATTCCAACAAGTTTTAAATATTTTTTGGATAGTTTACATATTTATTTAAATTAGATTGTTTCCATAAAAAGCTTATGGGTCAGCTTTAAATTGTTTAGGGGCACTTATATATTTTGGAAAAGTTAATTCTTACATGAAAATTAGCTAGTGAATATTTGCAGCCCTACGTACATTTTTATTTTACCTTTTGAAACTTATAAATTTTCAAGTTGCATTCAAATTTGAATTTGATCTGGTTTTCGATAAGAGTTGATTAAGCTTAATAAAAAGGTGACTTGGCATCATTTGTCAGGGTTTACTGTAGCTTAATTATTGGGGTGTTACAGTGGATGCACAAGCAGTATTCCCGCTTAGTGCAGGTGAAGGCTAGAAAGAGACTGGGAAGCGACCAGCTAGAGAGCAACAACGGTCATGAACATGCATTAAAATTAATCAACAATGAATGCAAGCATGAGTAGGATATAAATCACCATGAACACAAATATCGTGAAGGCTATGTTGATTTGTTTCAACTACATGCGTGAACATGTGCCAAGTCAAGTCACTTAAATTGTACAAAGGAGGATACCACCCATCATACCACATCACAACCATTTTAATATCATGTTGGCACGCAAGATAGACCATTATAAACTCTTAGCTAATTAAGCATGGCATAAGCAGCTATGATCTCTAATTTTCATTGCAAACATGTTTCATTCATAACAAGCTGAATCAAGAATGACGAGCAATCATATTTACAAAAACAAGAGAGGTCGAGTTCATACTAGCTTTTCTCATCTCAATTAGTTCATCATATATCATCCTTATTGCCTTTCACTTGCACGACCGAATGGTGTGGATAATAATAATAGTGCACGTGCATTGGACTAAGCTGGAATCTACAGACATTTAATACAAGAGAGAAGACAAGGTAATATGGCTCAAGATTAAATCATCAACAAAGCATATGAGAGCCACTAAGCATTTTGATCATGGTCTTCTACTCTTAACCCCTAAAGAAAAGAAAAGAAACTATTTACACGGGAAAGCTCCCAACAAGCAAAAGAAGAACGAGAAATCTTTTTGGGTTTTCATTTTTAGTTACTACTACAAGCAAAGAAAGTAAACTAGCTGGAAGTTACAACTAATATATTTTTTGTTTTTCTGGGTTTTTCTAGCACACAAGAAAAAGACTAAGAAAAAGAAATCGAAACTAAGCATGGATGGTACAGTGAAAGAGTGTGAGCACCGACAGCTTGAATAAGTGTGTGAACATGAATGTAAGTCAGTGAGAAACATGTACTCCCCCAAGCTTAGGCTTTTGGACTAAGTTGGTCTATGGCCAGTACTAGCCGGACGGATATCTAAAGTTGTAGTTGGGGTCATACTGAGATGCAGCAGATGCTGCCAGCCAAACTACAGCTCGAAGGCGGACTGCCTCCGTCATGTTATAATGGGCATTTGCCTCCTCCATAGTTATAGTGTGTCTTCCTTTTTCCTGAAAGTTAAACAAAGTAGGGGCAGGAAGAACAATAGGGATGGCATCCTTCCGGTTAAAGATTAGTCGATATTTAAGAGTTTGATTATCCCACTCTATAAACCGGTGACTAGCCATAGCATTACAGTCTAAATAAGCAGCAGGTAAAGGTTCATCATACGGATGCATAGACACACCAAGATAGCGGGCTATGCGAGTAGCATAGATCCCACCAAATAAATCTCCATACAAACCATTATGGTGTAGTCTACGTGCAACAATTGCTCCTAAGTTATATTGCCTATCACCTAGTACAGCACTCTTGAGAATGCTGAGATCAGGGACACACATGTGACAGGCTTCATCTTTACCATTTATGCATCTACCAATAAAGAGAGCAAAGTAATGAATGGCAGAAAAATGTATGCTCCTCGTGGTGGCTTGTGTGATGTCCCTAGATTCTCCCACTGTAATACTAGCAAGGAATTCTCTAAATTCAGATTTACGAGGATCACTCATACTGCCCCACTGTGGGAGCTTGAAGGCTTCATTAAAATCATCTAAGTCCATGGTATAAGATTTATCATAAAGATCAAACATGACAGTGTGAGAATTACGTGAAGATGAAAATTTAAACCTTCTCTCAAAGCTATCAGTTAAGCCACGGTATTGGAGGCACTTATCTTGCATGAATTCCTCGAGGTCGGCGTTACGCACATATGCGTAAAATTCATCTTTGATGCCCGCTTGACTCATAAATTCATCTGACGGCCATTCACAAGGCCGTACATCAGCATCCCTCCGTGGTTCATCGTCCGACTCACAGAACGCGAGCCTCGGTTCTTACTTCCTTGAAGGACCACCTTGGAAGTTTCTCCTACACATTTTTCTGAAATCTTCTGAAATTTTTAGTAACTCACAATAAAAGTTAACCAAACTCAATAAGATTGATAGCAACTAATTGTACCAATGGAGGAGTCACATACCAAGGAACAATCTCCCCAAAGAGTTTGGTGAATGGTGCTTTGAGCAAGGAGATCGAATATGGCAGCAAAATGAGCTAGAACTCGGGTTTGAGCTGGTTGGGGATTTTTTTTGGTGGAAGAAGAAGAGCATGGGTGAAAGGATAAGTGTAGGGGGGCCACGTGGGGCCCTTGAGGCAGGGGGCGCACCCTGTGCCCTCGAGGCCACATGCTGGCTCCCCTCGATGTGTGTTCAGTGCCATATTTTTCTAAAATATTCTAGAAAAAATCATATTTCATTTTCATGGCATTTGGAGAACTTTTATTTTCGGGATATTTTTTATTGCACGGATAAGTCTGGAAACAGACAGACGATGCTATTTTTGTTTTATTTAACCTAATTAAGAGAAAGTAAAAGGAGGGTACATAAGGTTGTGCTATCTAGATTCACCTATCCCATGTTCATCAAAAGGAATCCATTAACAAGGTTGATCAGGTCTTGTTAATAAACTCTTTCCGAGTAACATGAAACTGGAGAATTTTCGAATAACACTATGTTACCTCAATGGGGATACGTATGTCCCCAACAATAAGAATGTCATATGCCTTCTTGATAATAGGAATAGGAAACTCAAAATCTCCAATAGTAATTGTTGAAGTTTTTCCAATATAATTGATACTATGGACCTGAGGTTGTTTCCTCGGAAAATGTACCGTATGCTCATTGCCATTGACATGAAAAGTGGCATTGCCTTTGTTGCAATCAATAACAGCCCCTGCAGTATTCAGAAAAGGTCTTCCAAGAATAATAGACATACTATCGTCCTCGGGAATATCAAGTATAACAAAGTCCGTTAGAATAGTAACATTTGCAACTACGACAGGCACATCCTCACAAATACCGACAGGTATAGCAGTTGATTTATCGTCCATTTGCAAATATATTTCAGTAGGTGTCAACTTACTCAAGTTAAGTCTACGATATAAAGAAAGAGGCATAACACTAACACCAGCTCCAAGATCACACAAAGCAGTTTTAACATAGTTTCTCTTAATGGAGCAAGGTATAGTAGGAACTCCTGGATCTCCTAATTTCTTAGGCATTCCACCCTCAAAAGTGTAATTGGAAAGCATGGTGGAAATTTCTACTTCAGGTATCTTTCTTTTGTTGATAATAATGTCTTTCACATACTTGGCATAAGGATTTGTTTTAAGCACATCAGTCAAACGCATACGCAAAAAGATAGGTCTAATCATTTCAGCAAAGCACTCAAAGTCCTCATCATCCTTTTTCTTGGATGGTTTCGGAGGAAAAGGCATGGGTTTCTCAACCCATGGTTCTCTTTCCCTACCGTGCTTCCTAGCAACAAAGTCTCTCTTATCATAACATTGATTCTTTGATTGTGGGTTATCAAGATCAACAGCAGGTCAAAACTCTATATCATTATCATTGCTAGGTTGAGCATCAACATGAACATCATCATTAACATTATCACTAGGTTCATGTTCATTACCAGATTGTGTCTCAGCATCAGAAACAGATATATCATTGGGATTCTCAGGTGGGTGAGCTATAGGTTCACTAGAAGCATGCAAAGTCTTATCATTTTTCTTTTTCTTCTTCTTAGAAGAACTAGGTGCATCTAAATTAGCTCTCTGAGAATCTTGCTCAATTCTCTTAGGGTGGCCTTTAGGATACAGAGGTTCCTGAGTCACCTTACCACCTCTAGTTGCAACTCTAACAGCATAGTCATTATTCTTACTATTTAATTCATTGAGCAAATCATTCTGAGCCTGAAGTACTTGTTCTACTTGAGTGGTGACCATAGAAGCATGTTTACTAATAAGTTTCAGTTCAGTTTTAGCATTAAACAGATAATCACTCAAGCGTTCAATCATATCAGCATGGTGTTGTAATTGTCTACCAACATAAGCATTGAAGTTTTCGTGTTTCACAATAAAATTGTCAAACTCATCTAAGCATTGCCTAGCAGACTTATAACGAGGAATATCACTTTCATCAAATCTATAAAGAGAATTTACCTTTACTACCTGTGTCGGGTTATCAAGACCATGTATTTCTTCAATAGGAGGTAAATTCTTAACATCTTTAGCTTTAATACCTTTTTCTTTCATGGATTTCTTTGCCTCTTGCATGTCTTCAGGACTGAGAAATAGAACACCTCTTTTCTTCGGAGTTGGCTTAGGGGCTGCTTCAGGAAGTGTCCAATTATTTTCATTGGCTAGCATATTATTCAATAGTAATTCAGATTGTTCCACTGTTCTTTCCGTGAAAACACAACCAGCACAACTATCCAGGTGGTCTCTGGAAGCATCGGTTAGTCCATTATAAAAGACATCAAGTATATCATGCATCTCAAGAGGATGATCAGGCAAAGCATTAAGTAACCGGAGAAGCCTCCCCCAAGCTTGTGGGAGACTCTCTTCTTCAGTTTGAGCAAAGTTATATATTTCCCGTAAGGCAGCTTGTTTCTTATGAGCGGGAAAATATTTAGCACAAAAGTAATACATCATATCCTAGGGACTACGCACACAACCAAGATCAAGAGAATTAAACCAAGTCTTAGCATCACCCTTTAACGAGAACGGAAATAGCTTAAGGATATAATAGTAACGAATATTTTCATCATTGGTAAACAGGGTGGCTATATCATTCAACTTAGTAAGATGTGCCACAACAGTTTCAGACTCATAGCCATGGAAATGATTAGATTCAACCAAAGTAATTAACTCAGGATCAATAGAGAATTCATAATCCTTATCAGTGACACATATAGGTGAAGTAGCAAAAGCAGGGTCATGTTTCATTCTAGCATTCAAGGACTTTTCTTCCAGCTTAGCTAATAATTTCTTAAGATCATATCTATCATTGCAAGCAAGAAAGTCTCTAGCAGTTTCATCATCCATAACATAACCCTCAGGCACAACAGGCAATTCATATCTATTGGGAGTAGTTTCATCATCACTTTCATAAATATCATCAACATTTGCAGTCTCCCTAACCTTAGCAATTTGTTCATCTAGAAATTCACCTAGTGGCACATTATCAGGCATAGAGATAGTTTCATCATACATAGCAGAAGTAGCATCATCAAGAACATACGACATATCAGATTCAATAGCAGGAGTAGGTGTCGCAAGTTTACTCATAATAGAAGGAGAATCAAGCGCAGAGCGAGATGGCAGTTCCTTACCTCCCCTCGTAGTTGAGGGTAAGATCTTGGTCTTTGAGTCCTTCAAATTCTTCATAGTGATAAGCAGATATAAATCCCAAGTGGCTTAAAGAATAGAGCTATGCTCCCCGGCAACGGCGCCAGAAAATAGTCTTGATAACCCACAAGTGTAGGGGATCGCAATAGTTTTTGAGGGTAAAGTATTAAACCCAAATTTGTTGATTCGACACAAGGGGAGCCAAAGAATACTCTTAAGTATTAGCAGCTGAGTGGTCAATTCAACCACACCTGGAAACTTAGTATCTGCAGCAAGATAGTTTAGTAGCAAAGTAATATGATAGTGGCGATAGCAGCAATAAAGTAAAGATGGTGTTTTTGTAGTTTTTGTGATAATAGCAACGGAAAAGTAAATAAGCGACTAGCAATATAGGTAAAGCTCATAGGCATTGGATCGGTGATGGGAAATTACGTCGGATGCAATTCATCATGTAGAAGTTATAACCTAGGGTGACACAGAACTAGCTCCAGTTCATCAATGCAATGTAGGCATGTATTCCGAATATAGTCATACATGCTTATGGAAAAGAACTTGCATGACATATTTTGTCCTACCCTCCCGTGGCAACGGGGTCCTATTGGAAACTAAGGAATATTAAGGCCTCCTTTTAATAGAGTACCGGACCAAAGCATTAACACATAGTGAATACATGAACTCCTCAAACTATGGTCATCACCGGGAGTGGTCTCGATTATTGTCACTTCGGGGTTGTCGGATCATAACACATAGTAGGTGACTATAGACTTGCAAGATAGGATCAAGAACACACATATATTCATGGAAACATAATAGGTACAGATCTTAAATCATGGCACTCGGGCCCTAGTGACAAGCATTAAGCATACCAAAGTCATAGCAACATCAATCTCAGAACATAGTGGATACTAGGGATCAAACCCTAACAAAACTAACTCGATTACATGATAGATCCCATCCAACCCATCACCGTCCAGCAAGCCTACGATGGAATTACTCACACACGACGGTGAGCATCATGGAATTGGTGATGTAGGAAGGTTGATGATAACGATGGCGACGATCTTCACTCTCCAGAGCCCCAACGGACTCTAGATCAGCCCTCCCAAGAGGGATTAGGGCTTGGCGGCAGCTCCGTCTCGTGAAACGTGATAATTCTTTCTCCTTGATTGTTTTTCTCCATGAAACAGAATATATAGGACCTGGGGATATGTCGGTGGAGCATCAGGGGGCCTTGAGGCAGGGGGGCGCGCCTTGGGAAGGGGGGCGCGCCCCCACCCTCCAGGACAGCCCATGGGCCCCCCGGTGTGGATCTTCTTGCAGGTATTTCTTATATTTTCTGAAATAATTCTCCGTTGATTTTCAGGCGATTCCGAGAACTTTTTATTTCTGCACAAGAACAACACCATGGCAATTCTGCTGAAAACAATGTCAGTTTGGGTTAGTTCCATTCAAATCATGCAAGTTAGAGGCCAAAACAAGGGCAAAAGTGTTTGGCAAAGTAGATACGTTGGAGAGGTATCACCTTCCCGTGGAGCTCAACCCCTTTGAGTGTTTTGGTGTACTCGAGCTTCTCGCCCGGGACGTGAACGTCGTCGAGGTTGGTGCTCTTGTCGGACGTCTCGTCATGATGACGCTTGGTGGACGGTTCATCCACCATCGCCCTCCTCCGGCGACTGTGGGCTTGGGTGAGAGAAGTTTCTGATTTGCCTGCAGTGGAGATGGAAGCGGCAATGTTGCTTCTGGGAATGTGGCAGAGATGGAAGACAATGGGTTATTTCCTGTGAGCAGACGGGGATGTGTGGGAGGCGCTTTGTCGGGGACGTGGTTGTATTGGTTGTGGGGTCGCTATTTGCAGTCCCTTGTGGCAACTGCTCAGTGGGTGGCGCGGGTGGTGGCCTGGAGAAACCAACCATCCAATTCAAGGGTTTTTACCGTCGCACTGATCCGTCTTGTCAAGCTGTACTTATCAGCTGCTTCTCCCGCTTGCACGTCTCAGGGGTGGTGATGATGGCATTTTGCACTATTTAAGTGACGTATGCTTTGTGATGTTTTTCCGTGTGTAGGTTATGTCTTTTTTTCCACTGAAGTCTTATACACTAGTTGATCTCAAAACATTTTTCAGTGCCCTGGGAGTTGTTGCTCAAAACTGGGACTTATTTCATTTTCATCTGTCCCAACCTAAGTTAGGCCTTTATAGTTTTTGTATTCTCTTTTTCATGCGCTTATGGTTTAGTGTTGTGTGAATTGAATTGTAATTTCTTACAGCGTACGGTTTTAAAATTTGGTGTCACAGTGGTGTGAGTGGCCAGACTATTCCTGCTTTTTTAGTACCGATGTCATATTTATGTTTGAACTGAGTTTTTTCGGGGGGTTGAGATTATTTACGACGAAATCGTTCGTTCAGGTGTGGAAAGATTTTATATAAATAGGAAATTTAGCAGAATTGACAAACAATATCTATTTTGAACTTCTTGCATTTTAGTAGTTGAACTTGTCCGATTTTGTATAAATAGGAAATTTAGCAGAATTGACAAACAATATCTATTTGAACTTCTTGCATTTTAGTAGTTGAACTTGTCTGATTTTATATAAGTAGGAAATTTAGCAGAATTGACAAACAATATCTATTTGAACTTCTTGCATTTTAGTAGTTCAACTTGAAAGTATATTTAATTCAGTGTTTTAAATTATGTACATTTAACAGATAGGCTATTAAGTTCTCTGCTTTTTAGAGTTTCTTTGTTTTTGTATCATATTTTTCCTTTTTTATCATCCGTGGTGCAGAGCTAAAATTATTTTTATTTTTATTTTTTGTATTTAAAATTATTGCTTGCGAACTAGTATTTGAACTTTTTTATTTTCAGTTTTCGAACATTTTTTTAGTTTCTATTTTCTTTGCCCAGCGTTGTGCTTTGTTTAACTGGCCTTATTGGTGGGGTGTTTGTAGACAATGGAGGCTATTGGGCCGTTTTCCGGCCCAAATGGCCCACGTGGGCGATTTTGGGGACTGCTGGATGTGCGTGTGCTATGGGTTTAGTCCCACGTCGCTAAGGGAGGAGGCTCTCGGCCTGTTTATAAGCGCGGGCGAGTCCTACTGGTCGAACTCCTCTGAATACTTACCTAAGCACTTATACACGGCGCTCGCTCCTTCTCATGACCTATGGGCCCTGGTCGGCTGGCCCTACGTTGTGCGGATTACTAGGGATTCGCCGACGGTTCCGCCGTGGGCTCGAGTTCAAGTATCTAGCAGTGTCCTTGGGCAGTCAATTTTTATTTTTTTGGTTTGAATCTAGTACTTGACTCCACCAGTAACTTGGACTGATACTTTTTGTTCTTGTTCTTGTGAGTATTGTGGAAGTGTTATTTTTTCGTTTTAATTTTTTGTCTTCTTTTTGTGTTTGTTTTTGTGATTATTCTCAAGGGTCTTCTGGTATTATTTTTAGCACTATGGTACTTGCGTGTAGACTAAGTTGTACTGATAGTCCGTTCATAGTAGCACTTATGTTCCTGGTCTGACATTTTTTGGGGGGGGGG
>LR738710.1:604448892-604487236 GCA_902687465.1 Secale cereale | reverse complement strand
TCCTAGCGCGGGAGCGCCCAGGCGGCCGGCGGCCAGCGTCCTCCCCAACCCCTCCCCCGCCTTCTAGCGCGGGAGCGCACGGCGGCCGGCGGGCAGCGTCCTCCCCCACCCCTCCCCCGCCTCCTAGCGCGGGGGCGCACGGCGGACGGCGGCCGGCGTCCTCCCCCACCCCTCCCCCCGCCTCCTAGCGCCGGAGCGCACGGCGGCCGGCGGCCGGCGTCCTGCACCTCACCTCCACCCCTCCCCCCGCCTCGTAGCGGCAGCGGAGCGCGCGCCAAAGCGGTCGGCGATGCAGTCCGTCGGGGACGAAATTTCCGCGGCGGCGTTTAGGAAGCGACGCCGCACCTCACCTTCGCCCCAACAACACCTAGAGGATCTGCCCCTGAAGCATCCAGCCTCAGCCATGCATGACAGGGGGAAGCGAACTGCAACGTTGACTACTACATCGCATTCGTCGTGGATGCGAACTGCAATGGTGCACGTCCAGCCTTCTCCCGCAACAATGGCGAAGGTGGAAAAAGCGCATGAGTTCCTGCAGCGGAGGTGGACTGCACGACAACAGCAGCAAGAGCTTCATCTGTAGAAGGAGGGAACTGCATATAAGGTAAGAAAATCAACATACCAACCCCCACATCCAGTTTGCAGTGCCGTTTTTATACACATGCAGTCCCCCATCTTGCGTCGACTGCAGTCACATGTGTCTCCAAAGTAGAAAATCAGAAAAGGATAGTTCAAAAAATAAAAAACGTTGTATGGATCAAAATTGCAGTCCACATTGACTAAAAAAGTAGAGCGCTGTTCCTAGAGCTGAAGTGCATTGTTTCTTCGCGTTAACTAACAGTGCCCCTGCTGTAGAATGACAAATTGAAAGTGCAAATTCTTACCGTTTGCAAAAATATAATAATATATAAAACGAAAGATGCAGTTCATTTCATTGTTGACGTGCATAAAAAAAAAGCTTTGGCTTAATAACCTGCAGGAATTCACTATGCCTCAAAAACAGAAGATGCCTCGAATCATTTACGACCCTGAGCCCCTGAACTGCATTGGAAGAGAAGAGTGGGAGATGCCTGGATGGATAACACCTGAATTACCTAGGGGGTTCTTTAACACAACAAACAGAACTGCCTACTCCGTGGAGGAAGATGTAGAGGATAAAGATGAAAATAGTGAACCAAACATCATTCGAGATGGAGAAGGCAGTGAAACAAAAAACCCACAGGATGACGAGGAGGAGGACGACGATCTGGTCTTCATGGGGGAACACGCGCAGAAAAATGATGAGAAGGAGGATGATGACGAAGAGCAAATCATAACAGTTATGCAGCCAAGGTACACGCGTGTCTTTGAAACATTTGGTCAGCAGATCAGAACGGATGATATAGCACCTCCAGAAGCCGATGTTGAAACCCAGCAAGTTCGGCGGGTCCATGTGCAAACGATTCGTCGACAAAGGGACAGTGGAATTCCACCAAGGCCGCCTACTGCCCAACAAAAGAATCGGAAACAGAATCAAGGAGGGCCGCAAGCAACGAAAAAAGTAAAGTTCTCCATACTCCTGCCTCCTCGCGATCCTCAATTACACAGGTCTGTTGTCACCCCTCCATGCCCAATAAACATCGGCGAGCTGCAAACACCGTTAGAAGAAAAATAGTACACGCACGTAAGCATCCTTGCCTGACTACTGCAGTTCAGTTATTACGCATAGTTTCAGCTTGTGCATTCTCATTAACCAAAAAAAGAAACATTCCATGTTGTGTGTGTGCAGGATGAGAACATGCTCCAAGAACTTGTGCCTGTGAAAGGTATGGAGTTCACATCAGAAGATGCGGCGCGAGAATTCTACAACACGTATGCGAGGCATGCAGGCTTCGGCACACGCAAAAACGGCGGATACAGAACAAACAGATACATCGTGTGCTCAAAGGAAGGCAGAAGCAAACAAACTGTCACTGATTATGACAGAAAGCGAGAAAAAACATCAAAGAGGACTGGCTGCAAGGCGGGGATGAGATTGAAAAAAATAAAGGATGTGTTTGTGATAGCAGAGATTGAGCTCAATCACAACCACAGGATGATTGACAGCCCGGCTATGCTTCTGCACATGCACTCGCATAAGACGGATGACCCGTTGCTCGATAAACTAGTGAAGGACATGCAGAGCGACAACCTCACGCACACGCAGATGATGTCAACCCTGTCTAGGATGTCAGGAGGACTGCACTTTATGGGGCGCACCAGCCGTGACTGGGTGAACAGGTACGTTTGCTAAAAACAAAAAAACGATATATCGTCTATTTCATGCAGTCCGCTTTATGCATTTTCTGTAAGTCCATAATGATGAAAGTATATTGTTAATTCGAATTGCAGGAAGCATCAATTCGCGAGGGAGGAAACAAAGGACGATGTGAAGAAACTCCTGGCTTTCTTTGAGAAGATGCAGCAAATAAACCCGGAGTTCTTCTATGATTACGACAAAGATGTCGATAACCATGTGCGCAACATATTCTGGGCGAACGCCAGCTGCAGGGGATCGTACGAAGATTTTGGAGATTGTGTCACATTTGACACGACCTACAAGACCAACAAGTTCCACATGCCTCTGGGCGTCTTCGTTGGAGTCAACCACCACCTCCAAAGTACAATATTCGCTGTGGCTCTCATCAGAGACGAAACAATACCGACTTTCGAGTGGGTTTTCCGGACGTTCTTGCGTTGCATGAACAACAAGCGGCCAATCTGCATACTCACAGGTATGCTGAAAAAAAAGAGTGAACTTAAATAACAATGCAGATCACTGCCAAGTTTTGTAGTACATTTCTTACATCCAATGAAAAAAAAAGGAAAAAAGCAGAAAAAGGATATGCAGTTCTCTCAATAACTCGATGCTTGTTCTTTTTCTTTCAAAAACATGCAGATCAATGCCCCTCCATGGATGCCGCGATAAAAAGTACGCTCGTAGGCACGCTGCACAAGTTATGCCGTTGGCATATACTGAAAAAATACAAGGATCACCTGTCCTTGCTGTACAAAGCCTATGAGAAATTCAAGGATGAGCTGACCTCCGTTCTCAACCACCCACTGATGCCATCAGAGTTTGAACGCGCTTGGCGTGAGCTCATGGAAAAGTATAACCTGCAAAATGATGAGATTATGAAGGCGCTGTGGGCAGACAGAAAAGAATGGATATCGGCTTACTACAAGGAGGTGTTCTGTGCACGAATGACGTCGACACAGAGAAGTGAAAGCATGAACCGGATCTTGGAGAGGAACTTTGTCAAGGAAAGACACGACCTGCACATCTTTGCGTCCCAGGTGGACAGGTGCATCCAGACAAGGAAGGGCGTCGAGCACGCGGAGACCATAGCTAACGAGGTATATAAAATAGAACAAATTTTTTAGAGATGGATCAGCAATTAATAAAAACAAATACTCGCTTTCTTGATTTTTGCTGCAAAAAGACAACTACTTAACTGGTTTTCTTTGTTTCACAGACGGAGATAAAGACTACTACTCAGTTTGGATTCGAGGTTCAGCTCTCCAAGATTTACACCAGGGCGGTCTTTGCTGACTTCAAGCAAACGCACTACCGCAGCACAGCCTTCAGATCAGAGCAGTCCACTGACAACCCAACGAAATATTTGGTGCGCCACTACAACCGGTCTGATGATTTTGATTGGGCAAGACACGAGTTCCAAGTGGTTGCTGATGTGACGAACGGTATCTACGAATGCGAATGCAAGCTGTGGACACACACAGGTAAGTGATACAGGAAAACAAAAAAATAAGCACACGTAAAACAAAATGAAGTTCACTTATTGCTCGTAGCAAAAAAAAAGATTAAAAACAAAAAATATATATAGTGAGGTTCACTATAGCAGCAGACACAGGACCTATTTATAATGCAGTTCACAAAACCAAAAAAATTAAAAAATGTTGCCTATTTATGTGAAGTTTGCTGGCACGAGTAACCCAAAAATTTTCTTTTGCTGCAGGCCTGTTCTGCGTGCACATCATTTGCATGTTGGATCAGCTGCGGGTGGACAAGATACCTGAACAGTACATATTGAAGAGATACACACGGAACGCACGCCAAAATCCAACTTTTGACCGTAGAGACTATGAGCAAACTGCTCCGGATGGGAGTTCGATGTTCTGCCGTAGGAGACTACTTGCAGAAACTGCAATGGACCTGGCGAACAGAGGTGTCAAATCGGATAGAGGGTACAACAGAGCTTTAGCTGGGATGAGAAAACTCATACAAGAAGTGAACGTAATAAATGAAGAAGAAGAAGAGGCAGAGAAGATAATGGATGCGCGGGGTGAAGTCCAAGGAAAGGAGCACGAACATGCTGCTGATGGTGCAGTTCATAATATGGATGACACAATTCTTCCCCCGCCTGTTTCAAACACAAAAGGGAGAAAGAAAGAGAGCAAGTCCGCCAATAAAAAAGCTGCAGCAAATGAAAAAAAGCCCTAGAAAAAATAGCAGGCCTAAGCCAGAACTGGACAGCGAAGGAAGACCACTTGGGGTAAGGATGTGTAAATCATGCAATAAGATTGCGGGACACAACTCAAGAACATGTGAGGAGAGGCTGAAACAAATCCAGGCTGACAATGCCACCACAAATCACCAAGCTGACCAACAAGATGATACGCCAAAGAGAAGACTATGTAGCGTCTGCAACAAGAGAGAGAAGCATAACGCGAGAACTTGTCCAAATAGAACAGAGGAAAAAGATGAAGAAGATGACGAAGAAGATGACGAAGAAGATGCTGACAGAGAAGAGAGTGAGCAAGCGATCGAAGCTGATGAAACCGAGGAGGAAGATGAGGAAGAAGAAGAAGAAGACGAGGAAGAAGAAGAAGCAGATGAAGAAATGGAAGAACCATCATGAAAAACGAGGGGGAGAGACAGAACGCATAATCTAGCGCGTAGGCAAGCATCGCGGTCGCACGGTCCCGTTACGAGGGGTAACGCGAACAACAAGAGCAAGACAGAAGCAGCAACAATCGTTGAAACAAATGCAGTGCACAATCTGCGAAGAAGCACCAGGAAAAGGACGTAGATCAAACACATATGCAGTTTTGCATTTTAAAAAAACATATTAACTTCATCATTTATATA
This sequence comes from Secale cereale, assembly GCA_902687465.1. Taxonomy (NCBI): domain Eukaryota; kingdom Viridiplantae; phylum Streptophyta; class Magnoliopsida; order Poales; family Poaceae; genus Secale; species Secale cereale. Next base: position 604,482,108 of record LR738710.1, on the reverse strand, counting down.
TATCGTATCGTGTAATAATATGCACTTCTCTTCTATATGAAAAAAGAAAATAAGATGAGAATTCCACTCTCAGAATGCGGTTCTCTTCTGTATGAAAAACCTGACATCGGAATGTCATTTTGAGAATGCAGTTCTCTTGCACGTATAGAATCTGACCATGAACGTGAATCAGTACAGAAAAGCAGATAGAAAAGAAAAAAATGTAGAGTCAGACTAGGATTCACATACACTGCAGTGCGTGTGTGGTGCGTTTAAAAGCTTGCAGTGCAGTAACCTTCGAGTACACAGTGCAGTGCGCTTAGTGCAAAAAAATGTAAACAAAAACGATTCCGCTTCTGAAGCGATGCAGTTCGCTTACGGGAAACGATTCCGCTTCTGAAGCGATGCAGTTCGCTTACGGCGGACGATTCGGTTCGCCTGCCCTAAAATAAATGCGCCCACTATCGCCCAAAGCGCCCACGCCCCGCCCCTCCTCTATCCCGACGGTTGCACGCCGCACGAACGCCACTATCATCACGAACCCACGATCGCCTACACGGTTGGGAGAAGAGATCGTGTCCTCGGCAGAAGTTGCTGCCGCTCCCATTTAAATCCTGCGCTCCATCGAACAGGCCGTCCGCACAAAACACACGACGCTGCGCCTTCCTCCTCCTCTACCTCCTCTTTGCAGCAATGGGGTTCAGCAGAACCTACGACACCGTGCATGCGCACGGGGACACGAAGCTGAAGGTGATCTACACCACCGACGTCGCCGCCATGGCGACATACGTCGAAGAGTTCAAGACAGTTCTCCAGCGGCGCCGCCAGAAGATCGTCGGCATCGATGTGGAGTACACACCCGACCACGACAGGGCGGCCCTGGTTCAACTATCCATCGGCAAGTATCACCAGTGCTTCTTTTCCAAGTATGTGGTACATTGGGCAAGAGATGCAACACCTTTCCAGGTATGCTTCTTTTCCAGGTTCCTCGGCGACCCAAGGTAAGCAATTCTCTCTGCCGAGTACGCGTTGCAGTTCTATATGCCCGTGTATGCAGTTCCGAAAGGTATAACTTGCGGTTCACTTTCCTTAGGTTCGAGTTCGCTGGCTTCGCCATCGAGCAGGACAAGCAGAAGCTCGCAGCCTGCAACCTCCACGTCCCCAACTTTGTCGACATCCAGACGAACTGGAGGGTGCCTGATGGAACGAAGCCACTGGACTCGCTGGGCGATGTAGCTGCTGCCATCATCGACGACGAGTACGCAGACATGAAAATGAAGATGACAGGCCACGACCACAGCCTGTGGACTTCCATTCTCAGCACCAAGCACGTCGAGTATGCTGCCAAGGACGCCTACGCTGCGTTCGAGATATGGAACCGAATCAGCACCATGAAGAAAGGCCTCGCGCGCGCTGAAACAGAGAAGACAAGGAAGCGCCCGAGGTCATCCAAGAGGGGGTGGGGCAAGGGGGCATGAACTTCCACCTCCAACTCCAACGGGTGGAACTGGTGAAGCAGGACAGATGCTGAAACCCAAGGATTCCTGTCGCAAGTGCTCGATTTAGTTTCCCTCTGCGTATGTAGATTAGTTTGCTTTCGTTCTAGTTTGCTTTCGTTCTAGTTTGCTTTGGGACAATGTTTGCTTATGTTGCGTTAGTTTGCTTGATGATGTACTATGTTAATTATGACCGCAGAACCGTGGTTTCTATCTATCAAATATATGCAGTTCTCCGTAGTCTGTTTTCAGTATGTATATTGCTTCAAAACTGCTCATGTAGCTAGGATACACATAAAAAACAAAACTATCAGAGCAGTTCACATAGAGAATTCTTTCACAAAACTGCTCCTGTTAAAGAAGGTTGATGCAGTGCTCTTTTATTAAAAAAACTCTAGTTCCGTGTGTGGGTTAAAAAAAAAGAAAAAGCTCGGTGGGGGTTTCCAGAATGCATGTTCTTCAACTGTTGCTGCTGATAGGATGCACATGAAAGACTATATGTAAAAAAGCAGTTCACTTATACTCAGAATTCTCATAAGAAAAAACACTAGAAGCCATGCAAAAAATGTCAGATTATTACAACAAAAATGTCTCATGCTGCTGCTGCTCAAGCGAGACTGATCTAAAGCAAATTTAACTTGATTTCCAAACACTTTGCATGCCTAAAAAACATAGCCATCACAACATCCCCTGCCTGAAGACCAGCTTCCTCCACAAATTCCTTCCAGCCATCTTTGAGAACCAAACAATCATCAGAGCCAACAGAATACATAACATCAACATCATGATATCCATTCTTGCTGACCAATACCAAATTAACACAGCTTTCTGTTACCCTGACTAGACCAAAAGGGAATTTCTGCAAAGAAAAACAACAAGAACAGAAAAAAAATAAGAACAACTAAGAAAAAGATTACAATCTTTCATAAAAAATATTGATGTCAACACGTAATAATATTGACTAGACAACATTGCTGCTGCTCCTACAATGTTCATAAAAAAACTACTATGGGAAAAGCAGTTCGCTTATACTTGGTAGCAAAAAAATTTCTTCAAAAAACTAATACTCCTACAAAAATTCAGGTAGCGTTAACTACAAACAACACATGAAAAAGAATATCCGAGAAATACATACCCATGAAACACTGACATCATCGTCAGTCAACTGATGGACGAATGGAGCCCGAAATCCAATACCTGAAGAATATAGAATAGAACAGAGAGCGTTGTGCCGCTGCCTCTGGTTCAGAACCAAACCTTCAGAAAAAACGCATGTCTCCAGCATCGGCCCCACCCTTGCCAGGCAGCCGCACGCGCAATCCATTGCCAGGCGAAAAACAGATCTGGTTGGGAGAAAAAACAGATCGAGCAGGAGTGGCGCCGCCACGGATAAGATGAGATGGGAGCCGCCAGGGATAAGGTGGGAGGGGAGCCAATTGACCCACCAGTATATATATATGTAAAACAAACAACATAAAAAAATGACAAATAAAGCAGTGCGGTTACATAACAAAATGCATTCCGCATTGCATATTGCTGCAGTCCACCGCGCTTGACCAAAGCAAAAAAAACTAATCAAACTAGTCCCCCGACACCCCCGTGGCTGTAATGCAGTTCATATAGGCTCGCATTGCATATTAATGCAGTTCGCCGCACTACAAAAAATTCAACGCGCATTTGCATATTACTGCAGTCCACCGCTCTTGACCACGATTCACAGACGAAAAACACAGCCTGCAATGCAGTTCTAACAACTATATAATGAAAAAAAACTCAAAGAACATCTTTGAGAAACGACCAGAGCCAGTCGCGCCGCGAAAAAACATGGACAAAAAACTTAAAATTCTTCCAAAATAACAACTTAATCCGCTCCAATTCATACGGATAGATCAAAAGCAGCCCGTAATTGCCGAAAACAACAGAGTATTACATACAAAACATAGCAATTTAGATCCGCACGGGGAAGAACAGAGAAACAGAGAAAAGCGGACGAACGGACGCAGATCCGCCAAATCGAAGGATTTCCGTCGTTTTCTCGCAGAATTCAGTGCTTAACCACATATTAAATCAGCGCACGCACGAATAAACCAGTAGAAATCAGACAAACTAGACAGAAACGATGCTAAATGAATGTTTCCTGCTGCACCTCTATTTGGTGCACAGCAGAAGAAGGAAGCAGTGCGCATAGCTCTCCAATGCAATTTTGCAATGCAGTTCGGAAGTGTTATGAGAATATTATTCTCATAATGTTATGAGAATAGACCGGCTGTATATATATATATATATATATATATATATATATATATATATATATATATATATATATATATATATATATATATATATATATATATATATATATATATATATATATATATATATATATATGACTGACGCATGTCTTCTCTTTTTATCATAGATAACTTATCCAACTACACAAGAAGTACTCCCAGTTTATGTATCATTGAACCTATTGTGTAACAAGTGTATACTTTTTTCAACAACATTCTTTCACTAGTTCGAACTGGCGCAACTACATGACATGTACTATTAAAAATAACATCATACAACTTGCAGTGTTAGCTGAACCTTATATAAAGCCTAGCAGCTACTTGGAATGATGCATTATTTTATGTTTTTTGGCTTGAACTGAAGCTAGAACATTACAGGTACTGACAGTGTGTAATGAACTGATTCAGGGTTGTAATGAACTGATGAACTGATGCAGCACACATGTAACCTCGACATCCAAATTGTGCAACAAGTGGGAGGGGTGTAATGAACTGATGCAGCACACATGTAGTACTGATGAATCTGATAGTGTAACATGTAGGAAGAGCATAGTGTGTGCATTTTTTAAACTGTATCTCCTTCATAGCACGACTGATGAACTGATAAACTGACACAAAATTAGTGTGGGAAGCAGACATCACCTCTAGTGGCAGGTTCTTGTATCTAACTTCTTCTTCTTCCTCTTGTGGGCGGCGTACTGGCATGTTCTTGAGAGGCAGCGCCATTGATGCGGGCAAGGAGCTTGCGGAGATGACCATGCTCCTGCTTGCGGTGGATGTCTGGCCCCGACGAAGGAGCCTCGGCGAGGGAGGGAGGCAGGAGGCGGGAATCACGGCTCCGGCGAGGGAGTGAGGCAGGAGGCGGAAATCACGGGCCCGGTGAAGGAGCCTCGGCGAAGGGGGGAGGTAGGAGGCAGGGATCACGGCCCCGACGAACGAGCCCCAACGAAGGAGGGAGGCAGGAGGCGGGGATCACGCCGGGGGAGCATCCCCGGCGAAGGAGGGAGGCAGGAGGCGGGGATAACAACCCCGTTGTTGCTTTGCCACAGAGGAAGGGGATGGCGACAATGGATCCGTCACCGGCTAGTCACGGCGCCGCGGGCTCCCTCGCTCCGGCTACCGCCATCGCTCGCTCGTCCACGACAGCTGCTTCTGGCAGAAGAAGGTGGGTTGGATTCGGGCTCGGTCGGGGAGATTCTACGGTGTAGGCGCATTGTGCCCTATATAGGGCCGGGGTAACAGAATATTATTCTGTTACAGGTAACAGAATAGTCTAGAAGCTGACACTTTTTTTAAAGAACCAACTTTTTTATAGAGAGAGAGAGAGATAGCATATAACACAAGCCGTCTTTCGAGGCACGACATAAAGACCAGCTTTCGAGGCTCGAGTCTGATTTGCTTATGTGAAGCAGGCCTTGTATCCTCTTATGGTTTATCCTAGCTCTCTGAAAGCCGGCTCTCATGTGACTTAAGCCGGTGTTTTAACTTTAATAAGTTCAGGGTCAACAAACTTCATGATAGGCATCAATGTAATTGACTTATCAAAAGTACAACCGGATCACCTTTTCGGAGTAGCATCAAGCTAACAGTCAAGTTTAACCAAGTATTATGGTGTCATATGCTAGGTCAAGAGGGATGTTATTAGCTAAACTAGATGAGTTGGAAGCCCCCAAGTGACCATATGATCATGGAAAAACTCAGCATAGGATATACGGGAGACAATGCTACTACTGCAAAACATCTAGGGTCCAGATAAGCTGGCTTTATTCCATTGATCATAATATGATGAGCCAATAAGGCATGATACCCATGTTTGAACCCTGCATCGTGGCAACTAGTTCTCTTTGGTAACCATTATTTTTTTCGCCAATAAGGCAGGATACCCATGTTTGAACAGTGTATCATGTCAGCTAGTCGTCTTTGGCAACGTCGGCGTTTGGTTACGCCGCATAAGTCAGCGAAAATTTGATGACCGGAGAATTTAAGGTCATATAGAACCCTATAGGAATCGTAAGTCGGTAACTCAGCTAGTGTCGAGTCGGCGGTAGAAGCTGACACTTTTTTTTAAGAACTAATTTTTTTTAGAGACGGAATTTTCTTGAGCTAGATTTCGACCTGGATTTCCTTAAGGAGGATTTGAGTAGGATTTTCCTAAGCTGGATTTCTCTTGAGCTGAACTTTCCTTGACCTCGATTTCAAGCTGGATTTCGAGGTGGACTTTTCTGTAACCAAGTCGGAACTCTTTGGCGACTCGGCCGAAACTTCTCAATCAGCCAGCCGGAACTTTTGGATGATCCTAATACGTCCATTTTGCATCATGTTTTCTTACTGTTATTTTTAATATTTTTGTCTATAATAACACTTTGGGGAGTAATTCTAATGTGTTTCTCTCTCATAATTTGCAAGGTTCACACAAAGAGGGAGAATACAAACAGCTGGAATTTTGGAGCAGAAAAAGTTACGTCAGAGATACCTATTCTGCACATCTCCAAATGGGCTGAAAATTTACGAAAATTATTTTAGAATATATAAAAAATACTGGAGAAAAGGGATTCGGTAGGAGCCCACCTAGGTGCCCACTAGGCACTAGGGCGCGCCACCCCTCCTAGCGACCTGGTGGGCAGTGGGCCACCTGGCCCACTTCTGGCGACCACCTTCTTGTATATATTCACATTTGACCTAGAGAAAATAAAGAGAGGACTTTCGAGATGGAGCGTTGGTTTTTCTCGAGCTTGCGTTGTATTCCCACGAAGAGGAAAGGGTGATGCAGCACAGTAGCGTAAGTATTTCCCTCAGTTTTTGAGAACCAAGGTATCAATCCAGTAGGAGACCACGCGCGAGTCCCTCGCACCTTCACAAACAAATAAGAACTTCGCAGCCAATGCGATAAGGGGTTGTCAATCCCTTCACGATCACTTACGAAAGTGAGATCTGATAGATATGATAGGATAGTATTTTTGGTATTTTTGGTATAGAAACTGAAAGTAAATAAAGCAAATAAATAACGGCGGCAGAAATTGGCAAGTTGACGGGAAAGTAATATGATAAAGATAGACCAGGGGGCCATAGGTTTCACTAGTGGCTTCTCTCATGATAGCAGAATTCTATGGTGGGTGAACAAATTACTGTCGTGCAATTGATAGAAAAGCGCATAGTTATGAGAATATCTAGGCACGATCATTATATATAGGCATCATGTATGTAACAAGTAGACCGAAATGATTCTGCATCTACTATTATTACTCCACACATCGACCGCTATCCAGCATGCATCTAGAGTATTAAGTTCATAAGAATAGTGTAACGCCTTAAGCAAGATGACATGATGTAGAGGGATAAACTCAAGAAATATGATATAAACCCCATCTTTTTATCCTCCAAGGCAACAATACAATACGTGACTTGCTGCCCCTACTGTCACTGGGAAAGGACACCGCAAGATTGAACCCAAAGCCAAGCACTTATCCCATTGCAAGAACTATAGATCTAGTAGGCCAAACCAAAACAATAATTCGAAGAGACTTGCAAGGAGATTATAATCATACATAAAAGATTTCAGAAAAGAATCCAATATTGTTCGTAGATAATCTTGATCTTAAACCGACAATTCATGAGATCTCGACAAACACACCGCAAAAAGATTACATCGAATAGATCTCCTCGAACATCGAGGAGAACTTTGTATTGAGATCCAAAGAGAGAGAAGAATCCATCTAGCTAATAACTATGGACCCGAAGGTCTGTGGTAAACTACTCACAACTCATTGGTGAGGCTATGGTGTTGATGTAGAAGCACTCCGTGATCGATCCCCCCTCCGGCGGAGCTCCAGAACAGGCCCCAAGATGGGATCTCACGGCAACAGAAGGTTGCGGCGGTGGAATTAAGGTCTAGTCTATTGCTTCAAGGTGGTCTACGCGGGGAACGCGGTTAACCGTTGGAGTATCAAACGACCTCCAAACGAGATGAAACTTGACAGGCGGTCTACGCGCACCATAACAACAACGCACGACAACTTTCGCCTCAAACCGAGAACGTTAAACGGCCACTTACAAAAGGAGGAACCGGAGGTGCCACGGGCACGTGTGAGAGTGTCGGAACCCGAAACGGACAACGGGGAGAGACGAACAAGACCGGGTGCAAGTGACAACACAAATGCAATGCAATGCTCATGATGACATGACATGGATGATATGCACACACGCTCAACGCAAAAACACAAAATACCCAAAATGAAGGATGAGCCCAGAATGGAATTGATTAAGTCAACGAATAATATATTGCCATATAAGGAAGTTTTACATCTGGGGTGTTACACTCTGCGAATAGGCGCCCGAGTGCATGCAGTACATCATCATCATATGTGCTTGCTCCAGACAGGTATGGCACGATGTCCGCTCATGGGCGATCCATTGTGACTCGGGCATGCCCAGACACCATGTTCCAATCGTGGTGGGATACCACTTGCTCTGTCGCGCCTTCTTTATGCTACAAAGTCCCCTCATCCCTGCTGTTGTTAACTACTTGGCTCATCCGGTAGCATCGCAACAACTCTGTACTTGACGATGCATCTCCCTCCATCCAACAGATCTCGTTGCTCATCCACAATGAAGCTTGCTTGTGGGCTAGGGCTTGTATGTTTGGCTTGGCCAACATCATTCTTGAGTAATTACCATGTAATTAAGTTGCCGCCGGCCCTTATCCTACTTTTTTCGCTAGGATTTCCATTACGGATCCCTAAAGCGGACACCGTGTATCACTACTGCAGGATGCTGCTAACGCGATACTACGATCAGAGACCCTTTGACGAAATTGTGTGCGATGCATTAATCGCAAACGATGATGCAAAAAAAACATCAAAAAGGATGAAAATGTTTGCGATGGTGGAGACATCAAACATGGTTCATATTTTAGTTGTGTGTGCGATGCTGGGCATATGGTTGATCCATACGAACTTTTTCCGATGAGACGGAACAACAGAAATGGGCAACCATAGCAAGGTGTGTGCGATATATGGCATACAGTTTGATCGAATGAACTGTTTGCTATTAGGGAATGCAACAGAAATGGTTAGCCAGATAAAGGTGTGTGTGATGTATGGCATACGGTTCACTCAGATGAGCCGTTTTCGATTAGGGAACACAACAGAAATGTTTCAACTAAACAACATGTGTGTGATATGCAGCATACAATTCACATAGATGAACTGTGTGCGATGAGCCAAAAGACCACAAACGATTTGTGTAAACAAGATGTGTGTGACAAACGGCAAATATCCCACTCAGATGAACTATTTGCCATGAGAAATTATAACATAGATGGTTACTACAGTTAATTCGTGTGCGATTCTGTGTGTACAAAGAACTTTGACAAATGCAAACTAGTTGCTTGCGGTGGCTAGGAGTATCGCACACGATGCATCTGCCAGTACTCGTGTGCGATGATTAGTAAGTTACACATATGTTTCCTTATGTTAACACGTGTGTGATGGATAACATGAGACACCGCATACGGTACTCGGGTTGTGTGCTCCACTTAGTCTTCCCGTGCTCCAGCGAATGCTTCCCGTGCTCCACATGAGTGAATTGTAAAATCCTCAATCACCTAGCCAGCTGCTAGCTATAAATAACCACAACAATGACCACCGGCGGTGACTCGCTATTGATTTAGTTGCTAGCTAGTTACCCACACATACCGGCATACCCCCAACGGCCGACGATGGAATGGAGTCGCGCGACGGCGGAATTGAGGCTGAAGGCACGCTGGTCGGCTTGGCGGTCGACGACAGCCCTGGCGAGAGCCAACATCGTCTCGCCGAATGTCACCGAGGCAGACCCAGTGGTTGCGGTACCCCTGTTGGGCGTTGCGCCCGATGAAGTACCGGCGATTCCTGATGTCGAGCATGCCCCAGCCTCGATCGATCAAGGTGTGTAGGTCATCGACTTGGCGGCCTCCGCTCCCACTAAGCCCATGATCGACACGCTGATGGACGATGACTGTTATGCATGCTGGGTCAGCGTCAGGTGCATAGTGTGTAGCTCTTTTGTGCACGCACGGTTCGTTATATATATATATATATATATATATATATATATATATATATATATATATATATATATATAGACACACACACACACACACACACACATATATATATATATACTCAATTGATTTCTTCATGCATGTCAAATATGTCAATTGTATGTGCTGGCTTGTCTATATATTATCTGAATTTGCAATATGGACAATCAATATTCAAATGCCTTCTGGACATTAGTGCTGATCCACACTTGCCCGATTTGTGCTCGCTGAACATACCGAGTGCTCCCTCAAGTCATCATGAATGGTGAGATAGAACTTCGTTTCCGACTGGCCGCGGCCACACTTGCTCGATTTGTGCTCGCACTATGGACACATAAATACAAACAAGCTAGAAGAAAAATGAATCCATGGCAGTTTCGGATGGTTGATTAACAGCGACGGACGGACTTCGATAAGAGATGAGTGAATATTTGGCTAAATTTATTACCTTCTCCATGAGAAAAATCCCTGGCCCAATACCGCAGAAAACCCCAATCGACCAGAGCCTAGAATGTTGGTGCAAGTCGGTGCGGATAGGTGGCGGCAAGCGGTAGGGTGAAATCCCGTCGATGACAGCCATCGAGCTTAGGGTGCCGTCGTGATAGAAGTTGATGAGGTGCAGAGTTAAGGAGGAGTTCGCGGCGAGTGGGTGGGGACGAAGTGGGCAGGGGCGAGGGTTTTCATTTTTCCTTTTGCATGTGTGGGTGAACACACACGGTTCGCAGAGGCGACGGAGATGAATCGTGAGTGATAGTAAATCACCGAGATTGAAGGGGATTCCAAATTTCCTTCGTCCTTTATCCATGAGTTTTTTTTCTACGATGAACATACACCTTGCAAATCACCGTTTTCAAATTTGGCATTTTTCCGGGTTCATTTACCATATTTAGGGGATTCTATGCATTTTCTAGGCATTAATGCACATAATTCAAATTCAAACAATCGGTGCATGAAAAGGCGCACGAGAACGGTATGGAAAACCATGCTCGTGCTATTTAGTAAATTCTCATGCCTTTTACAAGGAATGAGCAGAGATTTTAAGGAAATGTGTGCCAATAGTCAACCACAAACACGTCGTTTATTGGTTTTTTAAACTATAGAAAAATGTAATACATGCTTGAAAAACATGACAGCTGGCATGGTGCCATGGTATGGCCTCACCGTGCGCTGGTAAAAAATTGAGAAGGTTTGGCTTATGTCATCGTGCATGTCGTTCATAAATCGAACCATCACCGAGGAAGTTTCATGGTTTCTATAGGGAAATCACCAAGATTGAAGGGGCCGAGAATCCAAATTTCCTTCCTAGTTTGTCATTCAGTTTTGTACTACGATCAACATACCCCCTCCATTGCAACATGATCAAATTTGGCATTTTTTTCGGGCTCATTCACCATATTTAGGGGATTATGTGCATTTTCTAGGTTAATGCACATAATTCAAATTTGAACAATTGGTGCATGAAAAGGTGCACAAGAACGGTATGGAAACCCATGCTCATGCTATTTAGTAATTCCCATGCCTTTTACAAGGAATGGACGGAGATTTCAAGGGAATGTGTGGCAATAGTCAACCACACGCGCGTCGTTTATTGGTTTTTCAACTATAGAAAAATGAAATACATGCTTGAAAAACATGACGCCTGGCATGGTGCCATGGTATGGCCTCACCATGACCTGGTAAAAAGATGAGAAGGTTTGGTTTATGTCGTCATGCACGCCCTTCATAAATCGAACCATCACCGAGGAAGTTTCACGGTTTTCGAGGGGGGGGAAATCACCAAGATTGAGGGGGAATCCAAATTTTCGTCCTAGATTGTCATTCAGTTTTTTTCCAACAATCAACATACCCCCTCCAATGCAACGTGTTCAAATTTGGCATTTTTTCGGGCTCATTTACCATATTTAGGGGATTATGTGCATTTTCTAGGCATTAATGCACATAATTTAAATTCAAACAATCGGTGAATGAAAAGGTGCACAAGAACGGTCTGGAAAACAATACTCATGCTATTTTGTAAATTCACATACCATTTACAAGGAATGGGCAGAGATTTCAAGGAAATGTGTGGCAATAGTCAACCATAAATGCGTCGTTTATTGGTTTTTCAACTACGAAAATTGAAATACATGCTTGGAAAACATGACGCCTAGCGTGGTGCCATAGTATGGTCTCACCGTGCCTTGGTAAAAATTTGAGAATGTTTGGCTTATGTCAGCATGCATGCCTTTCATAAATCAAACCACCACTCGAGGAAGTTTCATGGTTTCGAGGGGAAATCACAAAGATTGAAGGGGAATCTAGATTTCCTTCATCCTTTGTCCATGAGTGTTTTTCTACGATTAACATACACCCCGCAAATCATCGTGATAAAATGTGTCTCTTTCCCGGGTTCATTTACCAATTAAGGGGATTATGTGCATTTTCTAGGCATTAATACACATAATTCAAATTCAAACAATCGATGCACGAAAGGGTGCACAAGAATGGTCTGAAAAACCATGCTCGTGCTATTTAATAAATTATCATGCCTTTTACAAGGAATGGGCAGATATTTTGATGACATGTGTGGCAATAGTCAACCAAAACATTTATTTATTGGTTTTTATACTATAGAAAAATGAAATAGATGCTTGAAAAACATGAAGCCTGGCATGGTGCCATGGTATGGCCTCACCATGCCCTGGTAAAAAATTGAGAAGTTTTGGCTTATGTCGTCATCCACGCCCTTCATAAATCGAACTATCAACGAGGAAGTTCCATGCTTTCGAGAGGGAAATCACCAAGATTGAAGGGTAATCCAAATTTTCTTCGTTCTTTGCGCTTGAGTTTTTTCTACGATGAAAATACACCCTGCAAATCACTATGTTCAAATTTGGCACTTTCCGGGCTCATATACCATATTTAGGGGATTATGTGCATTTTTTAGGCATTTAGCGCATATAAATCCAATCCATCTACAGCTGCACGGGTGTGATGTGAGGGACGTGGATTGTCGTTCGATCGTGGTGCATCCTACGGTGCACACGCACGATCCGCGTGGTTGGGGTCCCGGCCAATCAGAACGCAACACATAATAGGCTCAGCGCACATTGTTTTCGGAGGCGATGGATACGAACCATGTGCGATAATGAATGAGCAAGTTGTAAGGGAAGCCAAATTTCCTTCATCTTTGTCGTTGAGCTCTTAAAAACCACCGCACTATATGGTTGTCCGGCCACTCCATCCCAGAGCTCTCTCCAAGCGTCGTTCATGGCACCGTGACGCACCGTAACTGGTAAGGAAGAGATGGCATCCCGCCGCTCTGAGTTCCTCGCCGCGCGCGGCCGCACACATGGTAAGGAAGCGATTGCGTCCTGTCGCATCGATTTCATCGCCGACCGCAGCCGCACAAGTACGTGAGCATACTTTGATGCTGCCACGGCCGAATGGGCGGTGGATCTAGAGGCGGCGAAAGCCGCGGAAAGGAGCGTAAAAGGCAGAAATCAGTCAAGAAAAGAGAGTCATGCCACTGCAAGAAAGAAGAGGCCGCACCTCGTGCTGAGGAGAGCTCGGCGGAGATCAAAGCACGGTGGGTTGCCGTATACAGGGCCGGGAAGGAGAACGATGACGTCTGGCCAGCATGCCCTGATGCCAGCTTGTGAGAAGTAGTTAGTGCGTGTGTCGCCCGTAAGTTTGTATAATTAATTACAAGCATCTACCAGTAGTACATACCAGTACTCGTTTTAGAGAAAATTACCACTAGTATTTTAAGTTGATACTATCTATTATTAACGTAAAATGTCGGTAAGCGCATCCTTTGAGGGCTTTGAGCGTTGATTAGCATGTGTTCACTGAAGTTTTCTAGCCGCACCCCGACCCTAAATACTCCCGAAATGTCCGCTCGTAGCCATCGGAAGCCAGCGGAGACTAGATCTGGCCGCATCCGATTTTTAGTCCCACCTCGTCGTGCGAGTTGGCCGCACACCGGCTTATATTGTCGTGCCGGCGGATGGCGGCAAGCTTCTCTCTTGTTGCATAGGATCAAATATGGCTATGCGAGCGAGGCAGGTTCACACTTGATTGCATTTCATAAACCGATAATTGTTAATTGGGTGTCACCTTGCCTCATTTATGTACATTGAATAATCCTGATACAATGAAATAGATTTTTGAAATTAGGTGGGGCTGGAGATGTTGATAGATATAAGAATTATTAGAAGATCACAAAACACATGGTTTCTATGGCGTACACGTGTGCATTTTTTGCGTTAATGATCCATAAGTCAGTAACCTATGAGATGTTTCCTAATAAAGCAAGTGTACCATTGACCGAAAAAATCAACTACACGTGTACATCTTTTTTGGAGACGGGATCTGCCAATTTTCTCTTTCCTCGCACAAGAGTATTTTACACGCTTCGTCTGCATTATGTGTTACCCCCACCCAAGTTGCAAGTTTCGTAGCGAAATTTTCATTAGGCGCGCGATTCCAGAATTTATTCCTCCCACCACATCCCCACCCATCAAATTTCCGCAGTATCTGCCCCCTCCCCCCTCCCGGCGGCTCAAACTATCACCACCGCAACCACAGCTTCAACCGCACCTATGTTCTGCCCGAGCATCGTCGATCCAGTCAGGTAACCCACCGATCTCTATCACGGTCTCTGCCTGATTGCTTAAATGGCACCTGCGAGACATCCTCATGCCTCCTAATCCCCACCGCCCCTAACTCCAAAGCATCGCCGCGCAAGCCCAACCACATATCACATGGAGGTTGAGGAGCTGATGGTGGTCGATGGCGCGATGGCCGTTGTGCATGTTGACCCGAAGGAACACCTCGCCTCCGCCACCGCCGACTTGGTCCAGGCTCTAGCCTAGATGAAGTGCCCCATTGACTACCCCCACCCCCCCGGACTTACCAGGTATGATCTGACCAGCTCAATCTTACCAATAGCTCATGCAATGGCTATGTTTTGTATGGTTGATGTATTAAGCATGTTTGTGCCTTGTTTATTTCAGTACTGCACACTCTGTGATGTTCAATTATTAACTATCCAGCTCAATTTCACCAATACCAGCAACAAACTTACAATACATGACTCATGATATCACTAGAGATGCTGCCCATTTGCTATTTTTGGTGGGTTCTAACCGTACTATAGTTAACATGCTTGTCCATGTACTTACGCAGGGCCATAACGGGTGATGCTGTTGTTTGCCGTCGAGGTTAGCTGCATCCCATGTCTTACAGTATTTTACATCGTTTGTGCAATTGCAGTTTAACTTCTAACATTTATTGGTTGCCTGTAGGTACACATGTCAGTGGCACTGATCCATGTTTTGACCCAGAGGAATAGCTCGCCTCTGCCCCCACTGACTTTGGGCGGGCTCTGGCCAAGATGAAGTGCCCCATCAACTACCCCTCAGGACTTACCAAGTATGAACTCACCAGTTCAATCTTACCAATACCAGTTGAAATGGCTATGTTTTGTATGGTTGATGTATTAAGCATGTTGTAGTAAATATTCCTAACACATTTTCGCTATTTTCCCTACCTTTTTATAGACAACTGGACTATACTCTACTCTGGCAGCACCTGCCTTGCGATGTTTGACTCTACCAATTGCATTTTTATCAGTAGTGGTTTCAATGGCTATTAAGCCTATTGCAATTAACAATTGTATCCATTTTTTAGCAGTTGTATTTCAATGGCTACAAACTTACAAAACATGACTTAGGATGCTATTAAGCCTGTTGCAATTAACAGTTGTATCCATTTTTCAATTCGTCCCTTTGCTACTGTGCTACTCTCCGCAATGAACGTATACTAGAGATGTTGCCCATTTGCTACTTTTAGTGGATGCTAACCCTGTTGTACTTAACATGTCTTTCCATGTACTTACGCAGGGCCATAACGGGTGATGCTGCTATTTGCCGTTGAGGTTAGTTGCATCCCATGTCGTAAAGTATTTTACATCATTTGTGCAATTGCAGTTTGGCTTCTAACATTTACTTGTTTCTTGTAGGTACACATGTCAGCTGCACTGATCCACTCTTCGACCTGGAGGAACAACCCGCCTCCGCTGCGGCCGACTTGGGGCGGGCTCTTTTCCATATGAAGTGCCCCAGCAACTACCCCTCGGGACTTACCAAGTATGAACTGACCAGTTGAATCTTACCAATACCAGTTGCAATGGCCATGTTTTGTACGGTACATGTATTAAGCATGTTGTAGTAAACACGCCTAGCCTGTCTTATCTATTATACCTAGCAATTTATAGACAACAGGGCCATTCTCTGCTCTAGCAGCACCTTCCTTGTGATGTATAACTCTGTCAATTTCATTTATATCAGTGCCAGTTTCAATGGCTATACTAGCGGTTATCTGTTGTAGTAAACAATTATATACATTTTTTAATCCGTCCCTTTGCTACCGTGCTACTCTTTCGCAATGAAGATAACACTACAGATGTTGCCATTTTATTACCATTTGCTATTTTTAGTGGATGTTAACCCTGTTGTAGTTAACATTGCCTTTCCATGTACTTACACAGGGCTACAATGGGCGATGCTGTTGTTTGCCGTCGAGGTTAGCTGCATCCAATGTCTTATACACCATATGTTTCTAAATATAAGTATTTTTAGAGATTCCAATATAGACTACATATGGAGCAAAATGAGTGAATCTAGATTCTAATCTAATCTATGTCTATAATTCTATATACATCTGTATGTAGTTCATATTGAAATGTCTGAAAATACTTGTACTTAGGAATGTAGGTAGTTGTATTTTACATAATTTGTGCAATCTCGGTTTAGCTTCTAACATTTAGTGGTTGCTTGTAGGTACATATATGAGCGGTACTGATCCACGCTTCGATCTCTTTTGTGTATGGGACAATGAGATATTCATGAACAAGTGTCAAGTGAGAAAACTAAGAAAGATTGTTAGGCGGAAGAAACGGGTGATGGGAATTAAGCTCTTTATTTACACTTTATCCAAGACAACAATGAACTTTAGGATGGTAAGTAATGTGTTGCATTTTCCCCTGCCCACAACAAGTTACTCTATTATACTTGAGTATCTAATTTTTTTTCTCTTTTCAGTGGTTTCCGAAGCAATTTACTAATGATTACCTTGCAAACTACATGATCGGAGTGGAGGCAACTAAGGTTAAAGTATATAATTCATTCTACCATGATAATGCTCTAGAAGTCTTCCTAGAGGCGGTGAAGGATGGGCGGACGATCATCACAAGGGGTTGGACAAAAGTTATTTGTGCCTATGTGTAATGCCCAGGATGGGACTATATCTCCTACGTGTCGAGGCACGACTTAGAGACATAACCCCATGCTGGAATGATCGCAAATTTGGTATCTTTGCACAACTCATTGAAAAGATGGGGATGGAAAACATAAAATAGTTGGCTTACACTCACCACGTCACACAAATTCATTACATGTTTCAATCATCATACAAATGAACATCACAGCCCATCTAAGGGTAAAATCCAAATGACAAGATACCAAAAATAATTTAAATCCACAGGTCGGATCAAATCCTAATAGAAGTACCACTACTGATCATCGGGGTAACGAACATAGTAACGGCTACGCTCCTCGTCGTACTCCCAGTCTAGCTCGGTGCCATCACCTGGATAGCTCACCATCGGACCTACATCTGGTGTTTGAAGTAACTGTGAGCCATAGAGGACTCAGCAATCCCGTTCCCGGGTAACATGACTATCTAAGCCTTGGGTGTGGAACAAGGCTGAAGAAAGAATAAGAATAAGTGGTTGCAGCAGCATTAGCCTAGCTTACGTTAAAGAGAGCGAGAAGAGAAGGTGCCTCGGTCGAGAGATGATCACTAAGTGATCCTAAACTAATTAAGTCAAACATAACCCCACCGTGTTCATCTCCCGAAACCCCTTTCGGAAAATGACAGTCACGGTACACACGCTGGTAGTGTATTGGAAACATGGTGTCAAGTTTTCTACAACCGGATATTAACAAGCTCCCATCTGCCACATAACCGCGGGCACGGCTTTCGGAAGTTCAAAACCCTGCAGGGGTGTTCCGACTTGGCCCATGACAAGCCCACGATCCGCGGAGTCGCAACTCCAAGGTGGGAAGACCCGAGTATTCTCGGAATCCCGTGCTCAAGATACTCCGAACTATGGTAAGGCTAATCCAGCAAATCCTCCCGGCATGCCGACACCCTGACAATAGCCGCGCGTATCTAGTCTCAGGCCACGACCGGATGGGCGATGCTACAGGTTTATATCAATCCTCGAGTTTCCTCGTGGTGACCCCGCAGGACCCCCGTTTCGGACCAACACTCATGAGGAGCACTGGCCCGGGGTTGTTGATTAAGAACTCGGGTTTGCAAGACCCTATGCAAGTTTTATTAGTTATTAGGCGAATAGTACCAATGTTGGGACTTGCTGGAAAAGACTTAGCACTTAGCGGTTTATCGAGGGGGCCCCATAAACCCCAACCGTGTGAGGAACGCATAATCAAGGAACATAACACCGGTTTATATGGTTCCTAACGGCATGAGTGGAACAAATCACCAAGCAAAAGGCTTAGCCTTCCACCCATTGCCAAAATATAGATGGTTTCATTTAAGCATTTATATAGTGTGATATAACCCAACAAAACTTCAACATGAAGCAAGCATCTTCAACTTCACCTGCAACTAGCAACGCTATAAGAGGGGCTGAGCGAAGCCTACGTATAGCCAATCAAAGGTTTGCATAGGTAGGGTGGTTAGACCTGATCATGGTTACAAGTAGGAGGCTGACATGAAAGACATGGGCATCGAGGCAAAACTATAGATCGAGACTTCTAGCAATAGGCAAAAAATAGTAATGGTATCCGGGTTCGGTCATCTTGCCTGAAGAGTTGTCGTTCGGATCGTAAGAGGGGTCCTCGTTCTCAAGCTCGGTAGTAACCTCGTGCTCGTACTCGTACTCGGTCTTAGCTTCCGGCTCTAAACAATACAACCAAACAAGGCACGAATCAACAAGATGCAATGCGCACACAAAAATGATGGATGCATGATTTATGCACTACGGGAGCAAAATGAGCATGACAATATGCGATCAAGAAAAATGCTTCAAAACATGATAACAATAGGATATTATGAATCTACATGAAAAATCAATCAAGTTTCATATAAGACTTGCTGCAATCGGAGCTACGGGCTAAAAGTTACACACAAAATAATAAACATGCGAAAGCTGAAAATTACAGCAACATAGCAACTTCGGAGCACTAGATAAATAAGCTACATCACTCAAACATCATGGCAAAGGGCATGAACATAAACTAGACATATTCTACAGCAAATAAGTCCATTGGTGCACCCCCAAAGGAGCCACGGATCAATAGCAACAAGCTTGGACATATTGAACTTGACAACAAAATCTTGACAGCAGTATTTTATTGCAACTTTGGAGCAAAAGTTAAATATGCTACAGCCACTCAAATAATAATGTGAGAGCATGAATGGAAAGCCAACAATATATACTACAAGGAACCATCAAGAGTCACCCCAAAACTACCATGGATTGTCCTAGAACAACATGCAAACATGGCATCTGGAAATTACAGATTCCAGACTTAGTGAAATTTCACCAAGTGTTGAAACAGAAGTTTCATCATGGCATCTTTGAGAGCAAGTATAAGTCACCTCAAAACTAAACATGGCAAGTGGTAAGCACCACATCTAAGTACACATGATGGTGATTCCGAAACATACAAGCATGCATCATGGAGGTAAACACAACGATAGCAATGAGCTCAACAAGATGGCATCTCATAACAAGTTAAACAACATAGCAGCCACATGGCACTTTGCAACGGAGATAAACATGGCAAGATTAATTCTATCATGCAAACCTAAGCATTCAACATGTAGAGCATGACAAGACGAACACGTGGACATATCATTTGCATCATTCGGATAAACGAGCACCAAGTTATCACTATGCAAAGGTGGCATGAAAATAACTACAAACAGCAGTTTTTAACGAGATGCACTCTTGCAACAGAATTTTAAGCACCTAGATGATCTCAAACATGCATGGCACAATGGAATGAAACGTAGTGCAAGTCACCACGAACGTCTGGACACCTCATTCACTCAAAACGGAGCAGCACACAAAAAGATATCATCATTTGAAAATTGCATCAGACAGATAAAAACTGGGACTTAGAGGATATTAGAAGTCAACCTCTCAGATCTGAAGGTGCGGGCCGGATCGGGCGGATCGGGCGAAGTCGGCGGCCTGGAGGGGACGGGCCGGCCTAGCGAGGCGCGCTGGCGGCTGGGGAGAGCTGGGCCTCCGGCTCGGGCCCAGGCGGATGCGGACGGAGGCGGCCCACGAGATCGGCGGCTCAGCGCGGAGGGGATCCGGCTCGGGCCTCTGGGGGGCGAGGCGGCCCGACGCGGGGTGGCCCGGCGCTGGCGACGCGCGACGCCCAGGCGGGGCGATGGCCTGCGGCGCAGGAGGAGGCGCCTGGAAGCGGGCCGAGGGAGGCGGGAAGGCCCAGGCGGGATCTGAGTTGTCCCGTTCGGGATCGAGGCGCCGCTGCGCTTCGCCAGCCCAAGTGGGGTCGAGCGCTCGGCCCAACGCGGAGTAGATCGGGATCGAGGCTGGCTCGGCGTTGACCCGATCGAAGCGGAGGAGAGCCCCTCGAGCTCCCCTAGGAGCTTGCCGGCGAGAGAGGCAGGGGCCTGGCGGCGCCCTAGGAGGAGGAGGTGGGGCCCCTCGGCCGGCGGTGATGGCGAGGGGGCGGCGGTGAAGAAGGTTCCGGCGAGGTGGTGATGAGGAGGTGGCGGTGAAGAAGATTCCGGCGAGGTGGTGAAGCTCCGGCGAACTCCGGCGAAGCTCCGGCGAGACTCCGGCGAGGTGGTGGTGGCTGGAGGAAGAGGATGAAGTGGGGCTAGGGTTTCCTTGGTTTGGGGCAAAAATTGGGGGAAGTGGACAAATATATAGGCACAAGGAGCTAGGGTTGTCCAAATGGGGTGTGGTTTTCGGCCACGCGATTAGAATTGGATGGCCTAGATGAAAGGAAGGGTTTGGGCTGGTTTGGTGGGCTGTTGGAGGGGTGTCTCGGGCCTCAAAGTGGAGGCACTTTTAGCCCACGAGAATAACTGTTGGGGTAGCAAACGGACTCCAAACGCGACGAGATTTGACAGGCGGGTTACACACACCAAAACAACAACACACGACAAGTCTCGCGCCAAACCGGTAACGTTACACGGCCAAACACCAAAGTAGGCCTACGGGACGCCACGGACACGTGAGGGAGCTCCGGAACGCGAAACGGACAACGGGAAGGAACGCGTTGGACCGGATGCAATCGACAACACAAATGCAATGCGATGCACATGACTACATGATATGAATGAATGCCACACACGCACACAACAAAACGACGAAAAACCCAAAAGACGAAAACCCGAAATGGAATTGATGAAGCCGGAGATATATTATATGCCCAAAAGGGAAAGTATTACATCCGGGGCATTACAAACTCTCCTCTACTACAAAAAGATCTCGTCCCGAGATCTAGGACTGGAAAAAGGAAGGGTACTCGAAACGAAGATGATCTTCTGGTTCCCACGTAGCTTCTCGGTTGGTATGGTGTGACCACTTGACTTTCAGGAATTTGATGGACTTGTTGCGGGTCTTGCGCTCGGTTTCTTCGAGAATAGCAACGGGATGCTCTCGGTAGGACAAATCTTGTTGGAGATCAATCTCTTCAAACGGAATCATGCGTTCAGGTGCCTTGAAGCATTTACGGAGTTGAGACACATGAAAGACATCATGAACATTGGCGAAGTTGGAAGGGAGCTCAAGTTGATAGGCTAGATCGCCTCTTTTGCCAAGGATCTTGAAAGGCCCGACGTATCTAGGAGCAAGCTTTCCTTTCATACCGAATCTTTGGGTTCCTTTCATCGGAGACACACGGAGATAAACATGATCACCAATGTTGAAGGCCAAATCACGATGCTTGCCGTCATAGTGACTCTTCTGACGCGACTGAGCGGCCTTGAGATTCTCACGTATGACTTTGCACATCTCTTCGGCTTCTGAGATCAAGTCACTGCCAAGAAGTTGACGTTCGCCTGTCTCGGACCAGTTGAGAGGTGTACGGCACTTTCTGCCATGGAGGATTTCAAACGGAGCTTTACCGGCACTTGCTTGAAAGCTGTTGTTGTAAGGGAACTCGCCAAATGGAAGGCAATCCTCCCATTTCATGCCAAAAGATATGACACAGGCTCTGAGCATGTCTTCTAGAATCTGATTCACTCGCTCGACTTGACCACTAGTCTGAGGGTGAAAAGCAGTGCTGAACCTGATCTTAGTGCCCATGGCGGACCGAAAGGAGTCCCAGAACTTTGAAGTGAACAAACTTCCACGGTCTGAGGAGATAACTTGAGGGATGCCATGTAAAGACACAATTCTCGAAGTATACAACTCTGCCAATTGAGTTGCATTGATGGATTCTTTGACTAGAAGGAAGTGAGCGACTTTGGTAAGCTTGTCAATCACCACGAAGATAGAATCATTCCCTCTCTTGGACTTAGGAAAACCAGTGACGAAATCCATTTCAATGTGGTCGAATTTCCACTCGGGAATAGGAAGAGGTTGGAGAAGACCGACTGGACGTTGATGCTCTGCCTTCACTCTTCTGCAGACATCACATTCATTCACGAATTGGGCAATCTCCCTTTTCATGCGTGTCCACCAGTAAGATTGCTTGAGATCTTGGTACATCTTGGAACTGCCAGGATGAATGGAAAGGAGAGAATCATGTGCTTCTTCCATTATGAGCTTCCTGAGATCACCTTTTGGAACCACGAGTCTGTCCTCAAAGAACAAGGTATCTCTCTCATCAACGCGATAGCACTTGTATTTAGGAGTGCCCTTTGCAATACCATGTTTCACCTTCTGCACCATGGCATCACTGAGTTGGGCCTCACGGACCTGATCTTCCAAGGTAGGAGCAATTTGAAGATTTGCAAGAAAACCCTGCGGAACAACTTGGAGGTTGAGTTTCCTGAATGCTTCACAAAGCTCAGGCTGGAACGGCTTGATAAGAAGGCTGTTGCAATATGCCTTTATGCTCAAAGCATCTGCAATCACATTCGCCTTGCCAGGAGTGTATTCAATGCTGGGATCATACTCTTGGATCATTTCAACCCAATGAGTCTGGCGGAGGTTCAGATTCGGCTGTGTGAAGATGTACTTCAAGCTCTTGTAATCGGTGAAGATGTCGACGTTTCTACCCAACAACAGATGTCTCCACGTAATCAAAGCATGTACCACAGCTTCTAGTTCAAGATCATGCGTTGGATAGTTCTTCTCACTTGGCTTGAGCTGACGAGAAGTGTAAGCCACAATTCTCTTGTCCTGCATAAGCACACCACCAAGTCCTTGAAGAGAAGCATCACAGAATACTTCGTAGGGCTTGGACTCATCTGGAGGAGTAAGAACTGGAGCAGAGACGAGCTTCTCTTTGAGAGTTTTGAATGCCACTTCACACTCTGGAGACCAAAAGTATTTGACATTCTTCTGCAGCAAGTTGGAGAGAGGCTTGGCAATCTTGGAGAAGTTCTCAACGAACCTTCTGCAATAGCTGGCCAGACCAAGAAAGCTTCGGAGTTGCTTGACGTTCTGAGGAGCTTCCCAGTTGACAATTGCTTCAACTTTCTCGGGGTTTACCGCAATACCGTCAGCGGAGATGATATGGCCCAGGTACAAAACCTTATCGAGCCAAAATTCGCACTTGGAGAACTTGGCATAGAACTTATGTTCACGGAGTCGGTCGAGAACAAGACGTAAGTGCTTTTCGTGATCTTCTTCATTCTTGGAAAATACCAGAATATCATCCACATACACAATCACAAACTCGCCGGTGTAGGGGTTGAAAATGTAGTGCATCATTCTCGAGAAGGTAGGAGGAGCATTGGCGAGACCAAAGGACATGAATGTATACTCATATGAGCCGTAGCTCGTTCTGAAGGCAGTCTTGGGAATATCTTGCTCGCGAATGCGAATTTGGTGATAACCCATTCGGAGATCAAGCTTAGAGAACACTTTAGCTCCTTTGAGCTGCTCAAACAGTTCGTTGATGTTGGGGAGCGGATACTTGTTCTTTATTGTCTTCTTGTTCAATGGCCGGTAATCGACGCAGAGACGCTCCGTGCCATCTTTCTTCTTGACAAATAAGACACCACAGCCCCAAGGAGACGTACTAGGCCTGATCAGACCCATACGCTCTTGTTCGTCAAGCTGCTTCTTCAGTTCCTTCAACTCTTTAGGAGAGAGCTTGTACGGACGCCGGCATGCTGGCTCAGTACCCGGCTCGAGTTCAGTGACGAATTCCACCTGACGGTGTGGAGGCATGCCTGGAAGTTCTTCGGGAAAGACGTCTTGATATTCATTTACCACCGGAATTTGAGATGTGGCATTAATCTCGCCCTTATCATTGAGAGAGAAAAGCCTGATAGTGTTATCCCTGGAGGCGAAGATAATCACATCTTCATCAGGATGAGTCATCTTGACTTCCTTCCGTGCACAGTCAATGTGAGCACCATGCTGAGAAAGCCAATCCATCCCGAGGATGAGGTCAATGTCAGAATTGCCAAGAACCACCGGAGAGGCCAGAAATCGATAATCACCCATGCGAATAGAAACATCCGGAGCATAAACACTGGAGTGCATTCGTCTCCCCGGAGAAATGACTGTTAACTCCCTTGGCAGATTTTTAGTGACAACATCGTGCTTGGATGCAAATGGATATGACATGAAGGAACAAGAAGCACCCGAATCAAATAACACTTTAGCAGGAAAAGAGTTCACTGGAAGGTTACCCAATATGACATTAGAAGAATTCTCCGCTTGCGCTGCATTCATCAGATTGACCCTTGCTGCCTTTGGATCATGCTTGACCATAGCGGTACCGATAGGTGGAGGTGGCGGAAGGCGCCTTGGGTTGTTGCACTTGTTGGAATAATGACCCTTCTGGCCACACTTGTAGCAAGTCACCTCAGAAAGTGGACGAGTAGGAGGAGCACTTAGTCTTGGAGCTTGGAACTGCTGCTTGGACTGCTTGTTGGAGTTGGGTGGGTGGGAGAAACCATGACCACCAGCATTCTTGTTGCTGTTGGAGTTGTTGGAGTTGTTGTAAGGAGCTCGAATCACTGGAGGAGGAGGAAGCCAAAATTTCTGTTGTTTCGTAGCCACTTGAGAAGATGAGGAGGAGTGAACGGCATCTCGAATCCTCTTTTTGGAAGCCTCCATCTTGAGCTGAGCTGCCTCTTGTTTCAAAGCCATGTTATAGAATTTGTCGAATTCATCGGGCTCGAACAAGGTGAGAGCAAGTTGAAGTTCATCCTTGAGACCTCCGCGGAACTGATAGATTTTGCTCTTGGCATCCGGAATGTCTTGCTTAGCATAGCGGGCGAGATTTTGGAACTTGACATTATACTGGTAGACAGTCAGAGAGCCCTGCTTCAGGTTGCGGAACTGCTCACGCATACCCTCGATGACACTTGTTGGAATGTGGTGAGAGCGAAAGTCCTTGCAGAAATCCTCCCAAGAGATCACACGACCAGGCCTGGAGTCTTTGTACTGCTGCCACCAGTCAGCTGCTTGGTCTTTGAGTTGGAAGGCTACAAACTTCACATAGTCCTCTTCCCTTACGTTACTGCACTCAAAATGTTTCTTGATATTGGTTAACCAATCTTTAGCATCAAGAGGGTCGACGCAGTAACTGAAAGCTTTTGGGTTATTGGCCAAGAACTGGTTGAGAGTAGCATGGTGCTGCTGGTTGAAGAAGTTGCCTTGATTCCCTGGAACACCCTGATTAGCTTGACTAGCTTGCATCTGCTGCATCATCTGCATCAACATCTGGGTGTTCTGATTTGTAGTCTGCATAATCGCTCTCCAAGCCTCAGACGGAGGAGGAGGGGAAGGAGGACGATCTGGGACCTCTTCACCCTCTGGGTTAGCGTTGGGAACTCGTTTCGGAGCCATCCTGAAAGAGATGACCATGAATCAGCAATTGATTGAAAGAAGGAATAAGCTGAATCAACGGATTGAAATGCAACATAGTCTTCACAATAATCATTCGAACAAGAGGAACGAATGAAATTCTCAGTTAAATGATAACATCAATCTTCACGAGAAGCCACATAGGGGATAAAAGGTAAATAAGAAAAACAACAAGATACAGATGGAAACAAACACAAGATAGGAGCTTCGTTCTAACATCTTTGTGCTGAAAGCTTATGAACGCGTTACGAAAGGGTTTTGCAATCCCCGGATCAGCATAGCCAAGGACCCTTTAAGATGCAACACCCGATCGTAACATCGGTCATAAAACCACTTCGCTCAATGTAGAACCCCGAACTCGCTAACCTGCATTCGTTGGAAGAATGCCTACGATCTACTGGATAAACCCACCTATTAATTTCTGAAAGTTTCTAGTTATGCAATCAGGTGTTGGGGATACAGGGGAAGCACCGCGCAATCAACTCTAAACCTACATCCAGCTGTATCCATCCTTCAACACATAGCCAGTCTTTCTCGGAAATTGTCTACCTCGGACCTTCAAAAAGCATCCACTATACCAAGCTATGGCAATACTCCCGAACTACCTCCCCAGTACTGGGTGATGTCGGGGTTATCTTGCCACTAACCGTATAGGAGAGATTTTCGATGTCGGCCGTCTTAAGTATTTAGTACTGCCGCGATATGCTTGTGACGACAATACCCCGAAGCTCAACTCCCCGGGACACTGCCACAACCCCTAATGTCAGGAGGCATCGAGAACAACATTCTCGTCACAAGAACATCGAAACAATCCCACAATACTCGTGAGATTCCTAAAAAAATTTGGTGCAATTTTGAAAGTAGAAGAGGAAAGAGTAGACGTCAGGAGTCCTCACCAGAGAGAAAGGGGATGAGAAGCAAAGAAATCCTACTCTCCGATATAATATAGGACTCAAAATATTTCCAGTGTGTGCCTAGACTCGACCGTCAACGATTCGATCAATCAGTGGGGGCTCCTAGGTCGGAGAAGGCTCTGATACCAACTTGTAATGCCCAGGATGGGACTATGTCTCCTACGTTTCGAGGCACGACTTAGAGACATAACCCCATGCTGGAATGATCGCAAGTTTGGTATCTTTGCACAACTCATGTAAAAGATGGGGATGGAAAACATAAAATAGTTCGCTTACACTCGCCACGTCACACAAATTCATTACATGTTTCAATCATCATACAAATGAACATCACAGCCCATCTAAGGGTAAAATCCAAATGACAAGATACCAAACATAATTTAAATCCACAGGTCGGATCGAATCCTAGTAGAAGTACCACTACTGATCATCGGGGTAACGAACATAGTAACGGCTACGCTCCTCGTCGTACTCCCAGTCTAGCTCGGTGCCATCACCTGGATAGCTCACCATCGGACCTGCATCTAGTGTTTGAAGTAACTGTGAGCCACAGAGGACTCAGCAATCCCGTTCCCAGGTAACATGACTATCTAAGCCTTGGGTGTGGAACAAGGCCGAAGAAAGAATAAGAATAAGTGGTTGCAGCAGCATTAGCCTAGCTTACGTTAAAGAGAGCGAGAAGAGAAGGTGCCTCGGTCGAGAGATGATCGCTAAGTGATCCTAAACTAATTAAGTCAAACATAACCCCACCGTGTTCATCTCCCGAAACCCCTTTCGGAAAATGACAGTCACGGTACACACGCTGGTAGTGTATTGGAAACATGGTGTCAAGTTTTCTACAACCGGATATTAACAAGCTCCCATCTGCCACATAACCGCGGGCACGGCTTTCGAAAGTTCAAAACCCTGCAGGGGTGTTCCAACTTGGCCCATGACAAGCCCACGATCCGCGGAGTCGCAACTCCAAGGTGGGAAGACCCGAGTATTCTCGGAATCCCGTGCTCAAGATACTCCGAACTAAGGTAAGGCTAATCCAGCAAATCCTCCCGGCGTGCCGACACCCTGACAATAGCCGCGCGTATCTAGTCTCAGGCCATGACCGGATGGGTGATGCTACAGGTTTATATCAATCCTCGAGTTTCCTCATGGTGACCCCGCAGGACCCCCGTTTCGGACCAACACTCATGAGGAGCACTGGCCCGGGGTTGTTGATTAAGAACTCGGGTTGTAAGACCCTATGCAAGTTTTATTAGTTATTAGGCGAATAGTACCAATGTTGGGACTTGCTGGAAAAGACTTAGCACTTAGCGGTTTATCGAGGGGGCCCCATAAACCCCAACCGTGTGAGGAACACATAATCAAGGAACATAACACCGGTTTATACGGTTCCTAACGGCATGAGTGGAACAAATCACCAAGCAAAAGGCTTAGCCTTCCACCCATTGCCAAAATATAGATGGTTTCATTTAAGCATTTATATAGTGTGATATAACCCAACAAAACTTCAACATGAAGCAAGCATCTTCAACTTCACCTGCAACTAGCAACGCTATAAGAGGGGCTGAGCGAAGCCTACGTATAGCCAATCAAAGGTTTGCATAGGTAGGGTGGTTAGACCTGATCATGGTTACAAGTAGGAGGCTGACATGAAAGACATGGGCATCGAGGCAAAACTATATATCGAGACTTCTAGCAATAGGCAAAAAATAGTAATGGTATCCGGGTTCAGTCATCTTGCCTGAAGAGTTGTCGTTCGGATCGTAAGAGGGGTCCTCGTTCTCAAGCTCGGTAGTAACCTCGTGCTCGTACTCGTACTCGGTCTCAGATTCCCGCTCTAAACAATACAACCACACAAGGCACGAATCAACAAGATGCAATGCGCACACAAAAATGATGGATGCATGATTTATGCACTATGGGAGCAAAATGAGCATGACAATATGCGATCAAGCAAAATGCTTCAAAACATGATAACAATAGGATATTATGAATCTACATGAAAAATCAATCAAGTTTCATATAAGACTTGCTGCAATCGGAGCTACGGGCTAAAAGTTACACACAAAATAATAAACATGCGAAAGCTGAAAATTACAGCAACATAGCAACTTCGGAGCACTAGATAAATAAGCTACATCACTCAAACATCATGGCAAAGGGCATGAACATAAACTAGACATATCCTACAGCAAATAAGTCCATTGGTGCACCCCCAAAGGAGCCACGGATCAATAGCAACAAGCTTGGACATATTGAACTTGATAACAAAATCCTGACAGCAGTATTTTATTGCAACTTTGGAGCAAAAGTTAAATATGCTACAGCCACTCAAATAAGAATGTGAGAGCATGAATGGAAAGCCAACAATATATACTACAAGGAACCATCAAGAGTCACCCCAAAACTACCATGGATTGTCCTAGAACAACAAGCAAACATGGCATCTGGAAATTACAGATTCCAGACTTAGTGAAATTTCACTAAGTGTTGAAACAGAAGTTTCATCATGGCATCTTTGAGAGCAAGTATAAGTCACCTCAAAACTAAACATGGCAAGTGGTAAGCACCACATCTAAGTACACATGATGGTGATTCCGAAACATACAAGCATGCATCATGGAGGTAAACACAACGATAGCAATGAGCTCAACAAGATGGCATCTCATAACAAGTTAAACAACATAGCAGCCACATGGCACTTTGCAACGGAGATAAACATGGCAAGATTAATTCTATCATGCAAACCTAAGCATTCAACATGTAGAGCATGACAAGACGAACACGTGGACATATCATTTGCATCATTCGGATAAACGAGCACCAAGTTATCACTATGCAAAGGTGGCATGAAAATAACTACAAACAGCAGTTTTTAACGAGATGCACTCTTGCAACAGAATTTTAAGCACCTAGATGATCTCAAACATGCATGGCACAATGGAATGAAACGTAGTGCAAGTCACCACGAACGTCTGGACACCTCATTCACTGAAAACGGAGCAACACACAACAAGATATCATCATTTGAAAATTGCATTAGACAGATAAAAACTGGGACTTGGAGGATATTAGAAGTCAACCTCTCAGATCTGAAGGTGCGGGTCGGATCGGGCGGATCGGGCGAAGTCGGCGGCCTGGAGGGGACGGGCCGGCCCAGCGAGGCGCGCTGGCGGCTGAGGAGAGCTGGGCCTCCGGCTCGGGCCTAGGCGGATGCGGACGGAGGTGGCCCACGAGATCGGCGGCTCGGCGCGGAGGGGATCCGGCTCGGGCCTCTGGGGGCGAGGCGGCCCGACGCGGGGTGGCCCGGCGCTGGCGACGCGCGACGCCCAGGCGGGGCGATGGCCTGCGGCGCGGGAGGAGGCGCCTGGAAGCGGGCCGAGGGAGGCGGGAAGGCCCAGTCGGGATCTGAGCTGTCTCGATCGGGATCGAGGCGCCGCTGCGCTTCGCCGGCCCAGGTGGGGTCGAGCGCTCGGCCCAGCGCGGAGTAGATCGGGATCGAGGCTGGCTCGGCGTTGACCCGATCGAAGCGGAGGAGAGCCCCTCGAGCTCCCCTGGGAGCTTGCCGGCGGGAGAGTCAGGGGCCTGGCGGCGCCCTAGGAGGAGGAGGTGGGGCCCCTCGGCCGGCAGTGATGGCGAGGGGGCGGCGGTGAAGAAGGTTCCGGCGAGGTGGTGATGAGGAGGTGGCGGTGAAGAAGATTCCGGCGAGGTGGTGGAGCTCCGGCGAACTCCGGTGAAGCTCCGGCGAGACTCCGGCGAGGTGGTGGTGGCTGGAGGAAGAGGATGAAGTGGGGCTAGGGTTTCCTTGGTTTGGGACAAAAATTGGGGGAAGTGGACAAATATATAGGCACAAGGAGCTAGGGTTGTCCAAATGGGGTGTGGTTTTCGTCCACGCGATTAGAATTGGATGGCCTAGATAAAAGGAGGGGTTTGGGCTGGTTTGGTGGGCTGTTGGAGGGGTGTCTCGGGCCTCAAAGTGGAGGCACTTTTAGCCCACGAGAATAACTGTTGGGGTAGCAAACGGACTCCAAACGCGACGAGATTTGACAGGCGGGTTACACACACCAAAACAACAACACACGACAAGTCTCGCGCCAAACCGGTAACGTTACACGGCCAAACACCAAAGTAGGCCTACGGGACGCCACGGACACGTGAGGGAGCTCCGGAACACGAAAAGGACAACGGGAAGGAACGCGTTGGACCTGATGCAACCGACAACACAAATGCAATGCGATGCACATGACTACATGATATGAATGAATGCCACACACGCACACAACAAAACGACGAAAAACCCAAAAGACGAAGAACCCGAAATGGAATTGATGAAGCCGGAGATATATTATATGCCCAAAAGGGAAAGTATTACATCCGGGGCATTACACAATGGCATGCGAGAGGGCACATTATGGGCATTTCGCTTCTTCAACACCATCAACAGCCAAAATGATTTACACTTGTCTCTTTACATTTACCGCCCCTAAATATTGTGGTTAATCGTAGTTAATTGCTGCCTAATCCTATAATTACTGAACATATTGTACTACGAATTTTATTTATGGATTGGTTGTTGAACCACTGTGCTGAGAATTTGAATTCCATGTTTCATATGTCAAAATTTCCAATTCTAATAATAAATAACAGGGAAAAATAAAATTAAACAGGAGTGAATGAAATAATGTGCACACGGTTAGAAAGAAAACAGTGTGTGCGATGAAAAATAGAGAACATACAGTTCTTTGAGGTGAAACGTTTGTGATGCCTGACAGACGCCCACACGGTTTCGTCTCATATGCGTGTGTGATTCATGGTCATACGGCAAACATTTCAAATCTGTGTGCGTGTGTGATTCATGGTCATACGGCAAACGTTTCAAATCTGTGTGCGTGTGTCATAGTTACACCTATCACACACGACATTATACATAAAACTGTGTGGGATGTATATACGACGGAAATGTTTTCCCTGGATTGACCGTGTGGGATGTACATACGAATGGAACATACTTCTTGGATTGATTGTATGTGATGTACATAAGAACGAAAACATATTCCTTGGATTAAATGTGTGAAATGTACATAACAAACGGAAATGTTTGTCTAGGACTGACTGTGTGGGATGTACTTACGTCCAGAACCGATTGGGCTTGTATAATTGTATTTGTTCGCTCACCCATCGCACACGATCTCATATTGCCCAGCGTGTGTGACTGGAGGGCCTATCCCTGACGGTTTCTGGGTCGTGTGAGAAGGACCCCCCCCCCCTCGCACACACTCACTCGGTGACGGTTCAGAATGCCGTCGTGGAAAGAGGTTAAAAACCATTTATATAGCACGTTACGGTACCAGTGTATGACTCTACCTTCTGGAAATGAATTACATGCAAGCTTTGTGTATTCCCAAAAAAACGACACCAAAGTTTTCTTAAAGAGGTTACACATTTCAAAATCATTTACTAGTAATACATAATCTACTCCCTCCTTTCTGATTCAATTGTTGAGGGGGGCAATTTTTTGAATTGAAGTCAAATTTACATTTAAACCTTGAAAAATAGAAATCATTATAGTAATCCATGCCTCCCACACACGATTCGCTGCGCCTCTAAGCGAGCTACCGGAGCTCCACCATGTCTTCAGGCTGCGCCACTAGGTGAGATCGAGGCCGCGCACTACGCGAGCTCCACGACGCTGGAGTAGATCGCTCCTTGATACATCTCAAACATATATATATATATATATATATATATATA
Source organism: Secale cereale (assembly GCA_902687465.1). NCBI lineage: Eukaryota > Viridiplantae > Streptophyta > Magnoliopsida > Poales > Poaceae > Secale > Secale cereale. Next base: position 604,449,550 of record LR738710.1, on the reverse strand, counting down.
TATATATATATATATATATATATATATATATATATATATATATATATATATATATATATATTGGTAAATGCTAGTATATTATCATGGTTCCATATGTTGGCCATCATTTATATTGTTTTTCTAGACTAACATATTAATCCAGTGCCTAGTGCTAGTTGTTGTTTTATGATTGTTTTTCATTTTTTTAGAAAATCGATACCTATGAAGGTCCAAACACGACAAAATGTTTTGACAATTTTTCCTGGAACATAAGAGACCCTAGAAGCTTCGGGAAGTGACCAGAATATGAACGAAGGGGGAACAATCAAGGGGCTCCCTAGGGGTAGGGCGCGCCGGCCAGGCTTGTGGCCCCCTGTTACTCCGTTTGCCCTAATCTCTAGCCTATAAATTCACATATATTCCAAAACCTTCTGAGTGAGACCCAAAACAATTTTATCATCGTCGCAAGCCTCTGTTCTGATGCGATCCATCTAGATCCCTATTCTTGCACTTTGACAGAGGGGGAATCATTGGGGAGGCCATCTTCATCAACCTTGTTGCCTCCATGATGATCTGTGAGTAGTTCTTTAAGGACATACGGGTCCATAGTAGTAGCTAGATCTCTCTCTCTCTCTCTCTCTCTCTCTCTCTCTCTCTCTCTCTCTCTCTCTCTCTCTCT
>LR738710.1:604435633-604448765 GCA_902687465.1 Secale cereale | reverse complement strand
TCTCTCTCTTGATCTTCCATACATTGATCTCTTCAGAGATCCATTCGATGTAATTCTTGTGGTGTGTTTGTTGGGATCTGATGAAATGTGGATTTATGATCAGATTGTTCATTGAATTTATACGAATCTCTTAAAGTTTCTTTATTGTGTAATTTTATAGCTATGTATGATTTTCGATCTATGAGTTCTCTGGCCAAGATAGATGGGTGGTTCTTTAGAGGGAGTGGTGCATAGTAGTGAGTTCAATCTTGTTGTGATCTTCTCCAAAGACAGAAAGGACGAAGCATGTATTGTGTTGTTTCTACCAAGGATAAAATGATGGGGTCAATCTTATTGCTAGGTTTTCTTCTATCTACATTATGCAATCTTGCTTATTGCGTTACTCTATTTCTTGCAAATTTAATACTTTGATATGCGTGTTGGATAGCGGTCTTGGGGTGGAGTAATAGTAGTAGACGTTAGTAAGTTTAATGGTCTACTTGTAACGGGCATAATGCCTATGTGAGATTATGCCATGAATGATCATAGTTATAATTTGCGCTATTCTGTCAGTTTCCCAGAAGTTATTTGTCTACCATGCCACTACATGCTTTGGAGAGAGAAGCCACTAGTGAACCTATGCCCCGGGGTCTATTTTCTATCAATACAAAAACTCCTACAACAATAGATTTTTTACATTCTTGCCGCCTTGCCCTATCAATATTTGCTTTTAATCTTGTAGCTAGCAAGAACAAGGATATTGGCAACCTCCTTGCATTTCTTTGGTCCAAGAAATTATTTGTTTGTGTATAGGTATGACCAATGTTGTTAGCTTCATGACTCCTACTGGTTCGATAAACCTTGGTTCTTAACCAAGGGAAATACTTGTTCTTGTTATGCTACATCACCCTTCCTCTTCGGGGGAATCCAAAAAGTCTATCGTGAGTAGAACTCCCTAGAATGGAGCAGATTACTCACATAGGCCGGGGCTGCCAGAGCATATCCTCCCCCAGGCGGGAGCAGATTGATCCCCTAGCCTAGAGCAGATCGACCCCCGAGCTGGAGCTCCAAGATCCAAGCTTGAGACCACCTCGTTGTAGTTCATCAAAGCTCTAGAGCTCTAGGGACCTCGTTGCAGTTCCTCCAAGCTCGAGGCACCTAGTCGATCGTTCCCGTAGCCGACATCAGGTATAGCATGCTAGCTAAAGATTTGAATTTGAGCCATGATGAATAAGAAGAAGGAGTGAAACATGAAGGGGAAAACTTGAAGAAAAAGAATAAGAAGGCACTCCTTTGCAACTTGTACTAAAATGTGACGGGTTTACTTGTTATCCGGCATGTGATTGTTCAACAATGTGACATTTTTACTTTAGTTCCTAAAGAAGAATTTCCAAATCAATTACCTTGTGATTGTTTACTTTCTGCTAAAGCATTTGTGAACTTGTGGCACAAAATATTCTACTCCTTGTGCGTCATGAGTAATGTATTGAAATGTGGCGGAGTAAAAAATATGGTCGCTATTGAAAACAAAGTAATGTATTGCCATCATGAAGAGTGAAAATGTGGTCATCATGAAAACAAAGTAATGTATTGCCATCATGAAGAGTAAAATAGAGTATTGTATTGCCATTATGAAATGTGGTCACTATTGAAAAGAGAGTAATGTGACAGGTTTATTTTCACCTAAAGAAGGGTAAAAATAGGGCAGTGTACTTGTTCTGATGAGTACATGTGATCAGAATAAATTATGCTTCATTTAGTATAACTTATCCTTGTGCATGAGGTCACTACACTACAAAAAGAACCACTTCTGTGATAATACGTGTTTGTCACAGTACGTCACATTTTCTGTCATGTATGTACATCCATGACGATTTTATGATAGAATAAAGATGGTCATACCTGTGTTGTCGTAGAAGTGTTCCATGACAATACCAAAATTATCATCACGGAAGTGTTCACTTCCATGATGATAAATGGCGCGTCATGGAAGTGCTTTCGTCAAGGGTAACCGACACGTGGCATCCATCATAACGGGTCGCCATTAAACCATCGGGTCCGGTTTTGGATCCGATAACCCGCTAACAGCAAGGACCAATGGGAATTTTCCATGTGTAAAATTCTCATTGGCCGAAGGAACCACGTGTTAGCTCCACGTGCAGACAGATGTCAACCAACCAATGGACAGGAGCCACCAATGATACGTCGACACATGGCATGGCCCAACAGGGGCCCATTCAGGTCAAAAGGCCGGTCCATTTGACTTGGTCAAAGGATAACGACCCAGCCCATCGAAAGCCTGCTAACGGCCTGCTCGCGGATAGCCCATTCAGGCCTGATAACTCACGGCCCATTATGGCCTTTCCAAATTTGGCCCACTAGCTTCATCTGGACCGTCCAATATGATTCCAATCCGTTGTAACTTCCGGCTCATGTACGGGCCATGATGTCTTTCGGCCCATATGAGGCCCTTTGTAACTCTTGGTCCACTAACGGCCCGTAGTGAAACTGGCCCATAATGAATAGTACATCGCTTCATACCCATTAACGGCCCATTACTCCATTGGGTCGTTCCCAGCCCGTGTTATCTTTCGGCCTTTTAAGGGCCCATTTATTCTTGGGGCTGATTTGCAGCATTCGGTAGCTTACAGCCCGTTACTGGCCTTTTCCGCTTTTGTTCCAAATTAAGCCCATGGTCACTACAGCAGAAAGCAGGACCATGGTGACAACGGTCCATATGTTGCCCACGGTTATTGTGGCCTAGCTTTAAATAATAGGTTATTGCAGCCACTAGCACACCACGGAAAAAGAACTGCACTGACTACAAGCAAACAAATAAACAAGACAACAAGAAAATAAATAAGCAAGCAACATACACTTGGCTATTACGACTATTACACATATTACAACCACTAAGCATCAAAGTTCACCACCAGTGCAAATATGGGGAACAAAGCAGCATATTACATACACTGGTTGTCAAAGTTGGCGACCAGTGCAAATAAATGCCGCATCAAAACAAGTCTAGAACTGAAACCACTTCACAAGAGCTTAAGAAACAATATCCTCGGTATCTACCATGCTGGCAAGACACTTAGCAAGCTTATTAGCGTTCTTATGTTTGGCGCTTAAATCCTCCAGCGCTTGTTGTTGCACCAGAAAGTATGCATCTGAATTCTCCAGGGACTTCCGCGGTCCTTCCGCTTCTTGTCGCAGCACAGCTGCTCGATGTCTTTCATCTTGTAGTTGAGACTCAAGAAACCGAACTGATTCAGGCAGTGAGTTCGAGGAGCTTGTGCCAGCGGTAGTGGCCAGTAACTCGAACACTACACCAAGATGGCACTTTGGGGTTGTCTCACTGTCTTCGAGATAGTTTTCCTTAGCTGTTTTATCAGCTTTCTTGGAGACTAACAGGGATGTCTCCCTATCTTGAACCTTATCTGCATTACTTCCTTTACCATTGCATAACAGGGTACTCTTCTCCAGTATTTTGTCCGCATTCTAAAAGAGAAACAAGCAGACACATCACATGGTTAGCATGTATATGTATCTCATTTTGGTAAACCAGTTCAGTAGTAAGGTGGACAAGATAACAGCATGAAATAAACATATATCCATGTACTATGGTCACTGTATGGTCTATATCATTCTAGTGTATGTTGCCAAATCAAGATAGAGGCAGTTCAAATCATATCTGTTTAAGACAAAGCAGCATAGAAATAATATAAGTGTGGAAAACTACACAACACTAACAACACTTGTAATGTGCATGGCATGAGAACATAACTGTTTATACAATTGAAACTGAAACCAACATAGAGCAAGTTACAACAGCAAACCAGTTGAAGAAATAGGTTTAAAACATACCTGTCGCGCCATTGGAGTTTCAGTTGCATCCTTCAAATTTGAAATTAGTTGGTATGTGTAAATACAGTGATGCAAGAGCAAAGGAGTATGAACCATAGCTACGGAACCTGACCTGAGAATAATAGTTCTTCTTCTTTAAGCGTTGACTTGGGGTTCGGAGTGGTGGTCCTCGTGCTTTGGGCACTGCACTTGCCTTACTAACTACTCGTGTTTGGGTGCTCTATGGTCGAGACGGTGTTGTGTCAACTGGAACTGGGTTACTATCTGTTGTGCTTGGGGTTAGAAGGGGTGTAGCTGGTTCTTTGTCCAACTGGGTAGGGGTACAATCTGCATGAGTCTGGGTTATGTGTGGTGAGGCTGGTTCTTGAGCAATTACAACTGTGGATCTATCTGCATCGACGGGTAGCACTATCTTTTCTGAAGACTGTGTTTTTACTCGCATAGATACTACCATCACCCCCTCCAATTCAAATGGCTGATAAACAAGAAAAGTAATTGAATGTATAGACATTGTATGATAGACATGTGCAATGGATAGTAGGGAAGAAAACAGGCCACAAAATATTTCACATTTATGTTGTCTAAACAGACAGGATAGCATGACACAATTTCACATATATGATGGCTAACTAAACAGTATAGCATGACACAATTTCACATATATGATGGCTAACTAAACAGAATAGAATGACATACTTCAAAATATGATGACTATGTAAACAAGTTGACATGATATGACTATGTGAAGTGCCTATTAAAGTGGTTGGCATGCCATAATTCACATACATGCCGTCGATGGAAACATGATGGCATGATATAATTCACGGATAGAATGACATAATTCAAAATATGATGACTATGTAAATATGATGAGATGATTTAACTATATTTAAGGACCAATGTAATAATAACACGCTCATTTTTATTTTGAGCAATAACTCGCTAATTTGTTGTTTTTCTATATAATATAATGTCCTGCTCTAGTTTAATTTTTGATACTAATTGCTCAGTCTAACCTAATATTATCTTTACTACAAAGCCCAGCAAATTCATGTATTTTAAGAAAGTGCAAATGGGTTGTGATTTCTTAGAACAAGTGAAATGGGCCGAATTTACGCGACGCTGTTTGTTCACCCAGCCCAGCAAATTGACTGTAAATTCATAAAAACATGGGTTAAATATGAGCCATATATTTGCAGGGTGACATGTAGGCCAATAGGTCGAAACCTACGGCAGGCGTTGTCAACTTAGTCAACAAATCATTCTGACATCCACAGCCATTGGATATATATATATCCAACGGCCGGCATGCATCTTCAATCTCGTCTTCTTCCTCCAGCGCCGCCGGCACCGCCTGCTCCGGCCTCCGGCAGCTAGGCAGCTAGCGGCTCTGCTTAGCACGCATCGCTACGAAGCGCTACCGCATCGCCAACCAGGCTATCCCTCCACCACTCCACACATGTTATTCTCCACCAACTACAGCCCAATGCAGCACCAAACCCAGTTAACCCTCGTACTCCTCTCCGTCTGCGACTCCACTACCCCATCTCCGGCTCGTTAAAGCCAGGGGCATCGCCGACGTCCACCGCCTTGGTGCGCTCGGCGCTGCCTGGTCAACGTGGTCAACAAATGGGGACACACCAGTTCATGGACGCACGCATGAAAATGGCTCCTTATTACGTGGAAAAAATGTTTTCTCTACATCTTTGGACGAAAGGAAGTGCCTCCTTATTATGGGAAAAAACAATTATTCCTCCAACCGACATCCATGACCCACCAGCAAGGAGCCTCACATGTGGGCCATTAGGTCGCCTACGGAATGCTTTGTCAAATTAGTCAACAAAATGATTCTAACATCTGTAGTCGTTGGATGTACGTCTAACGACCGGCATGCACCTTCAATCTCTCATCTTCTTCCTCCAGCATCGGCAGGACTTCCTGTCCCGCCTCCGACGGCCAGCAGCGCTGCTTCGCACGCCTCGCTGCGAAGCGCTACTCCACCGCCAGCCAGGCTACCCCTCCACCCCTCCCGTTATTCTCTGCCGACTGCAGCCCCAGGCCGCACCGAACCAGTCAACCCTCATACGTCGTACTCCTCTCCGGCTACGACCCCACTATCGCATCTCCCTCGGCTCCAGGTTAATCCCTTCCTATTCCTTGCCGTCATCCACCGCCTTGGTGCTCTTGGAGCGGCGTGGTCAACGTGGTCAAGGAGTGACTTCCATCGGAAGAGGACCGTACGTGGAGAGGCTGACAGCCGGGTCCACGGCCGCACGCCAGGAAGTGCCTCCTTATTAGGGGCAAAAAAATGATTTTCCCCTGATAGCTGGGACTCGCTGGCTATATCTTCGCACGCAAGGAAGTGCCTCCTTGTCCTCCCTGATAGCTGGGACCCACCCGGTGGAATCGAACGTAGGGTTGTCTGTCTGGTCGCGAATGTGTACATACATAGCGGTCGATTGGTCTCTCTGCAGCGATGAACCATGGCCGAGCAAGAAGAGACACGTGTAGTAGTAGAGCCCCGACGTAGCAGTTCAGGCAGTCCAGTCAAAACCGTGTACACATACGTATATCTAGATGCCAAAAATAAGGCCACGTGCGTACATACGAGCGGGGTCTCGAGCGCGTACTCGCGCATACATACGGCCATGCAGTCTCGTACATATGGAGACGGCTGCAACGGTGTCGTGTTCATCGGCAGCCAACCGGCGGGGTCGGAACGTAGAAACAGCGTCGTGTTCTTCGGGAGGCAACCGGCTTGGACGGAACAGCCGAAACCTGGTGTGGCGTACCGCAAAACGGAGGGAAACGACCTTCTGCTATAGCGCATACATTGGAAATGGGATCTTGTGCATCGGGAAGGGTCTGGCGTACCGCAAAATGGAGGAAACGGCCTTCTGCTCGACCAACTACGGTCGAAACGGTATCCTGTTCATCGGGAGGGGTCTGGCGTACCGCAAAATGGAGGAAACATACTTGTGTTGGAGCGCTATGGTCGAAACGGGAGTCATGTTCATCGGGAAGGGTGTGGCGTACCATCAACTTCCTCCAGCCTCCACATGCCTTGTTCATACAACGCATCTTCCTCTACCTCCACCGGATACTGTTCAACTAGCCCTCCACCTGCTAGTGTTCAACCAACCCTCCACGGGGTCCTGTTCATCCAACCAGCCCTCCACCGGCTACTGTTCAACCAGCCCTCCACCGACTACTGTTCAACCAGCCCTCCACGGGGTCCTGTTCATCCACCCCCAACGCCTCGATTGTGGTGACCTCGTCTCGGGGTCCTGTTCATCCAACGGCAACCGCCTATACTACTACTACCACGGGATCCTGTTCATCCAACCCCCACCAGGAAATGTTCATCCAACCCCAACCACGCATGTCTCGACTCGTTCAACCAACCCCACGTTCATTGTTCATCAAGAGGCAACAGGTTCGATCGGCTTCAGTAAGCAGTAGCAGCGATCGATCGGGTTCAGTTAGCAGCGAAGGGATCGATCGCTCGGGTTTAGTAACGTAGCTAGTGCAATCACTCGGGTTCAGTAAGCGAACGCCTCAATCGGGTTCAGTTCAAGCCCAGCACCTCGCACACACGCGCGTACGTATATGAGAGAAACACACAAACCTCCGTGCATCGCTCCGCCCCGACCTCCCACCGTAACCGGGAACTCCCTGAAATTTTCCTTGCCCTTGCTTCTATCATGATTTTTTTCTTCATGGACGACCAAAAGAATGTCATGCAGGTGCGTCTCCGGCCCGCCCAGGATGAAAAGCCCATTTTATGTCATGATTTTTTGTCATAGAAGTAGGAGCCCACCACATCTATGATGATACAGGTTTTTGTCACAATTATCGTCATAGCAGTGTCATAAGCATGGCAGGAAAAAAGTCGTTCGGGCCAAAATATGACGGATGTGGCTTTTTTTGTAGTGTTTTACCTTTGCAGGTTGCAAGCGTTGGGATCTCATATGGTCTAAAATATAGCACATGAGTATTAATCCATGGAGTAGAAGGGCACAACAATTCACTAAAATATAACACATGAATTATATGCTTCACAACAATGTACAAGTTTTTCCAATGCACAAGTTCTACTCAGGTGGAAAAAGGAAACAATTCCATGAGTTGAATGAATTCCATGAGTTAACTAAATGCCCAATTCAACTGAATTCCCGAATGCATTTAAGTGAGTGTACAAATGCCCAAATGCGGTTAATTCCATGAGTTTAAATGAACTTATCTATGCAGTATGCATATGGGTACTTTAACTAAACTTATTAGTAGTTTAGTTTAACTAAACTTAAATATGCAATATTTGTAATTGAACTTATCTATCTATGCTCCAGAAAGAGAGGAGTGTGCAGTTAACTGAGTATTTATAACTGAACATATATTCAGTTGACTAAATATTTATAATTGAACTTATCTATGGAGTAGAAGATCTAGATGGACATGAACTTACTATGTAGTTAAGTAAATATTTGCAGTTAATTGAATATATGTTCAAAATTTCATTATGCATATGGGTAGTTTAATTGAGCTTATTTATGCAATTCACTAAATTCCCAAATGCACACATGACCAAAAACATTTTAGATTATCTAGATGGACAGAACAAGTATTTTGACAGTGAGCATTTTGATAGGAAATTTGGAGCATTTTGTAGTGTTATTTAAACCATTTGTGTTATTTAAATGCATGTTCTCTAGCTCATGATTTAAATACATATAAGGGGCTCATGACAAGATTAAGGGGCTCATTTTGACAGTGTTATTTAAACCATTTGTGTTATTTAAATGCATGTTCTCTATCTCATGATTTAAATGCATGTAAGAAAAATGTCAAGATTTAAATGCATGTTCTCTAGCTCATGACAAGATTTTAAAGCATGTAAGGGGTTGGTTAAGAATGAATTTTCATTTGAAAATGACAAGATCATGTTATTTAAACTCTAGCTAGTAGGACAGGACTACGTGTAATAGCCAGATGACCTATCTTTTGTTCCTATTAATAAGAGAGGAGATGTTGATGGATCACAACTTGAGTCCTCCAATAGAGATGTTGAATATCAACTTCAATCCTCCAAGACTACTTGTATGATCTAATGGAGTACTACTTGCAAGCAATTTCCTTTAAAGAAAATCTACTCCATGATCCTGTTATTTTTGCAACAAAGCATATTCCCAAATTCTCCTTTGCTCCTCTTTGCAGGTGTTGATCATTCACTAAGAAGAAATGTAGTAAACCTGTCAGATGAGCATAGATTGAGTGCTTATTTTGCTTTGGGGGTACTTTAGAGCAAAGTTGGAGAGATTCGGAAACAAGACAAGGAGCTTGTTGCAAGCTTGTTGAATATAAGTCTACGAGCATTTGAAAAGAATATGGAGAGAAGGCTTGGACCAGATTGCACAATGGCTAAAAGTTGATGTTTTAAACAACAAGAATGGTAGAGTTGGATGGAAGAGGAAAGATCTAGAACTCTTGAGGATATCGACAATCCCATTGAATAAAAGGAAGACACTTCAAGCTCTATCAAGGTCTCTCGGTGCTAGCTGCATGACCCTACACAGTAGGCTCAAGTGGGGGTGATGAAGCACCACACTAGCAGCTTGAAGCCTTTGCTGAAGCAACCTAATAATATTGCAAGATTAAAGTTCTACATCTCCGTGCTTGATGAGAATTGGATCACATCTTGGAGGCCTATCTTCAAGGAAATGACCAACATGGTCCACATTGATGAGAAGTGGTTTGATATGACTCGGAAGAAGAACACATACTATCTACTCCCAGAAGAATATGAACCATTGCATGCTGTGTAGAATAAGAATAACATTGGGAAGGTGTTGTTTCTCACAGTTGTGGACCGACCAAGATATGGTGAAGGTGGGGTTGTCACATCTGATGGCAATGTTGGCACTTGGGTCATCGTCAAAGAGACTCCGACTGTTAGAAGAAGTCAAACAGAGAAAGAGGGACTCTCACACTGAAATCAGTGATTTTGACCCAATGTCATGAGGGAATATATGTAATAGGAAGTGATCCTTTCTATCCAAGACATGTAACCCAACGAAGGTGTTGGAAGAACCATCTTTATTCATCAGGATAATGCAAGACCTCATGTTCTGCCTAATGATGAGGCTTTCCTACACGTTGTAGCACAGACAGATCTGGACATTTAGTTGATGCAACAACCACCAAACAGTCTTGAGATGAATGTTTTAGACATGTGCTTCTATGGTTCTATTTAGTCCTTAACCAATTGCAGATCACCTACAAATATTGGGGAATTGTTAGAAGCTATGGAGCAATAATACCATAACTGTGAGGTCGACAAGCTAGCTTGAAGCTTCTTCACACTCCAGTCATGTATGGTGGAAAATATGAAACAACAAGGAATAGGCTACAAAATCCCTCACATGAATGAATAATGTCGGTGGAAGAAGGCTACCTCTTGCTCTATCTTGCAAGGTTAAGCTAGTTGCACAGACCTTGAACCTTATAGAAGAAGCTTGAGGGGAGGAAAGAAGGAGAAAGGAAGGGATTGCATAGAGAAAGGAAGGGATTGCAAATAGAAAGGAAAGGAAATGACTGTATAGAGAAAGGAAATGAATGCACATATAAAGGAAAGGAATGCGCAGAGAAAAGAAAGAAAAGGGGTATGTTTTGTGTATTAATTGTATCACAAACAATTCTGCACAATAATTATGTGTAAAATACTTGTGCAAAATAAATGTTGTCACACACAAACAAAGCTACAAAAGGGAAAGAGGAACAAGTGAGCATTCTTTGTGCAAATATACTCATCTCTTTCTCTCTTTGACACACATACTAGATACCGCACACTAATAGAAAAGAGGAACAACGGGGTATTCTTTGTGCAAATAAACTAATGCAAAATTGAGGGGAGTACATGTCTGATTTTACATCATGAGGTGTGAGTTGATCTACTCCAACTACTAAGTTCATCTAGTACATCTACTAACAATCCTCTTTTCAAGAAAAACAAGAAACATGACAACTGATAAAAAAATGTTCATCTACAAGAGCTTTCCTTGTTTACAATTATAATTGTACTTAATCCAGATCTTTCCTTACTTGCCAGAGTTTTCCTTTGTAGCTATTATCATGTTTCTTGCTATGAACAACACCACACTAATTTTCAAATGTTCATCAACTCCTTTCATCCACTGAAGCTACTTCAACTCCGTTTATTGCATATGTGTGCCCAGCTTGGAAGAGACTTATGCGTTTTCAATGATTTGAATAGTAGGATAATTCAGAGTGTGCAGACATGACTTGCTCGGCTGCAAGCTGCAGCCGCACAATCCCGATGTTCGTTTTAGAGAGTGCTTGCTGAGAATTCTATTGAACGCATTGTCATTATCACATTAAACTATGCTTTCGGCAAAATAAATACTCTAATATGAAGAATTACATTGTCATTATCACATTACAGAGTGTGCTTTCAGGAGTATCCATCTGATTGTGTTAGTTACTCCAATCGCAATCACACAAGTTGCACAAGATGGTTTTATTCACTAGGGCTAGGGGAGAAGGAGATGTCTCACCGGCCGTTGAGGACAACAGAGCTGAGGCGCCAGGCCGAGCTGCCTCGATGGAGGAGGACGCACGAAAGGACCCCTAAAATTCATGGCCTTCGGCGTCAGGAACTTGGCGGCGGTGAAGAGCGATGTCTCATCTCCTCCTGCCCGCAAGTCTGTGGCTCACATCACCACTGTCGCGTCGTGGTGGACGACAACACCTCGTTGACGTCTTGCCTTCGTGGCCCCCATCTGGTGGTGGTGGTCCGGATCCGGCGTGTCCGGACTCGTAGCCACCGGATCCAGCCTCACCGACGGCGGATCTAGTGATTCGTCGCCTTCTTGGACCGAAAGGTCCAACCTTTTTCGGAGGTTCGTTGTGGGAACATGGAGGGGAGCGCGGCTAAGGAAGTGAAGGTGGAGGGGAGCATGCGATGCGAGGGAAGGGAGAAGAGCGGAGTGCGGTGGTGAGCCGGAGCAAAGCACGACGACGGGAGGGTGGAGCAAAGCGAGTGCAGAGGGAGAGGTGGAGCGAGTGTGAGCCGTGCCCAAACCAGATGTAGACTACTTGTTGAGTACGAAATGTTCAAGGACTTTTCTGCAAAAATTTCTACTTGCGTCAGTTATTTGAGAACGGGGAATAGGGGTGGGCACTTTGAAACCGAAAACGAACCATACCGAACCTTTTTAACAGAATTATCAGGTGTTCGGTTTTATGGTTTAGTGTGAAAGTTGGCCACTATTCGGTGTTCTATGTTGTGTTCGGTTTCGATTGCTAACAAACCGAATTCATGGAAGAAACCGATCTGTATGTATTCTAGTTCATTTTAACAGCTCGCGTATTCTGGTTGGTTTGTTCCAGTAGTGCAAGCGCAACAGCCGGTAGGCCAATTTGTGATTGGCCCAACCAATAGCTGATCCATACTTGTATGTTTAACTAATATATATTTTTCTGAAAAACTACTCTGTATTGTACAATTGCTGCCACATCAAAGATACTACTCCCTCTGTTCTTAAATATTTATATTTCTAGAGATTTCAAAAAATAACTATACACGAAGCATCTGTATGTTATAGTTCATTTGAAATGTTTAGAAAGATAAATATTTGAGGACGGAGGGAGTACTTCCCTGCTGGCTTCAAGTTCTGGTCTCTCGATGCATTCTACAAAAAGACCTAATATTTTAATATAAGTAGTACGTCATGCCATGCTAGTACGTATGACTATGCTAATAATTAATTTAATTCATTAGAATATTTTACTATTCTTTTGCATCCATAGCTAGTCAAAAGCTAGTGAATTCTTCCAGCAAATGTATGTATGCGCACTCATGCATTTTGTACAAAACCCACCCCTCTTAATGACCGATGTATGCATGTAAATTGATTTTTTGATTAACCGAACAAACCGAACCGATATATTTTTGTTAATATGGTTTGACGTCTGAATTTTGTGTACTTATTTCGGTGGCTATTTCTTCAAAGCCCAAATAAAAGAAAACCGAACAAACCGAACCGTATTAATCATATAAACCGAACGACCAGCCCTAACGGGAAGTATAAAAGAGGAAAACCTGGTAATACTGCTATACTTTTTTCCTTTATTATAAATCGAATATACGTGCCTGTCTGTCGAGAGTCAAATCGATCTCCTCCACGGTTTCCTCTCCACCGTCCCGTACCGGCGCCTTTCTTTCCTCTTCTCGTCCATCTCCGTGCCCTAGAGCTGCCGCCGTGCCGTC
>LR738710.1:604406510-604427313 GCA_902687465.1 Secale cereale | reverse complement strand
CGTTCCCTCACTGCAGGACACCATGGCTCCGCCGGACCTTCCCTCGCGAGTGTCGGCCCTCCTCCCGACCAGATCGGCGACGGCGACGACCAGTGATGAACACATGCGTGCCCCCTTCTTAATTCTCCCGGACAGTCTGTGATGTAGATGCCGCCGCCGCCATTCTTCCGCACAGCCGAGGACCCGGAAGTCGTTGTTGTCTGCAACTCAGTCGCCTTCATCGTGTTCCCTGCGAAGTTGAGGAGGGTTTGTTGTCCGGACATCACATCTTGTTGCTTGTCCTCTACCACAGGGTCGTCGCCATCTTTCGCCACCACGGCCACCTCTACCATGTCCTCTACGACGGGGTCGGCAAGAGCATAGCACCGCATGTCCTCTTCACATGCTAGGTACAGACTTGGCTAAGCGCTTTTATGTCAAACTGCACATAAATATGGTTAAGTCCTTGCTGTATTTTTACTGGTAGGGAGAGCAGGAGAAGGTGTTGTGGATACATATATGAATGCCCGCCGGAAGAAGAGAAAGGTGTTTGGCTGCAAATCAATTTTTTGTCAAACTGTACATAAATATGATCAAGTACTTGCTGTCTTTTTACTGGTTGGGAGAGCAGGAGAAAGGTGTTGTGGATACATATATGAATGCCTGCCAGAAGAAGACAAAGGTGTTTGGCTGCAAGTTATTGTGTTCGTATGCTGTCCATATCACCAGCACTAAGGGGAAATGTTCAACTGCCGCGTTTCTGTCTAATATCATGTGCGAGCAAGCATAAACCGTGGGCTGCTATACCAGGTATTCCACCATATCACCAAGCTCCGTGTATCATTTAATCCATTTGGTAGTAACTATTAGACGACATGATCATGGGAATTGTATGGTGCTGATGTTTATGCAGTCCACACCTTTTAACAGTCCGAGAGCGCATCACCTGTTTCAGCTGCATCTTTGAGGGATCTTTTTGATTTGGCCAAGGAAGCTATTGATGAATCAATTGAATCAGAAAATACAACCCAAGCACACTTTGAGGTATATTTTTCAAAGTTAATTTTAAGTTGCAGGGTTGGTTTTCTGCTTTAATAAATGATGATGATGTGTACTCAGATATATTTTTTGTATGTGCCCGAATGGGAGCCTATACAATATCAATAAACGATAAGCATAACAAGAAAAATAGCAAAGGTACTATCGATTTTCCTTCAATAGTTTGCATCTCACAGCATTGAACATTACATGTCGGAAAAAGAGTGATCTTCTGTTATCTCATATTAATTCTTTCAATTGTAATGACAAAATAAACGGTAAATTAGGGATTCACTGATGGTTTGCTCATGTACTCCGTGTGATTATATATCTACATTGTATTGTATCCCTTTATAAGCAGTGGAAACTGCGAAGAAAATTGAATGACACAAGAAGAGATACTTTTAGAAGCAGCTGAAACAGGTTCCCCTTGTATATCTCTTTCTACCTTTACCCAAACATATATTCAGAAAAATGAAGTGTTGAATGAATATTTATTAATTATCTTTGTATATTTATATTTCTAGCTATTATGAGCACAACAAATCTTGAAGCATGTGCTGTCAAGAGAGTAGGAAGTAAAGAAAAAGGTTATTGTTTAGAAAACCATTTATGAAGATCCTACGGTTATATTTTACTAGAGACATGGTAACTGCTCTATACCTAAACTGTGGAGTAATTAACTACATTTTTTTGCACTCCCTGTTTTATTATATTAATTTGTGTCCTACATGTGCATATTATGAATTATCGGACTTCTAAATTAACATAATTTCATCTTCAATTCATCAATGGGGCATCATTTTGGACTACTCTTCTTAACTGAGACCAAATATAAATGCCCTAGAGGCCTTAACAATAGGATGACATAATCCTTTCAGCATCTAACAATTATTACAAAAAAAAAACTGAGAAAACTCCAGTTATGGTGAAGAATGGATGAGTCTCTCATGGAGATTTGTATTTCGAGTTCTATCACCACTCGATATTTTCTTGTTTCAGTATTGTCTGCAGCTTTGTTTCATGAAGATTCAATTCTGTAAAAAATTATGTCACATTTGAAGGTGTTGGCAAGTAAGCAGCTCTACATCAATGTTGCCAATTCCATTTCTAATAGGCATGAGCCCCTGTGTTCTGGAAAACTAAGGTTACATGCATAATTGCCTAATCATGTACCAATTTTGAGTCAGACGCGTGCATTTGGATTGGACATTGAACCGAGCCCGCCATTTTATTACTCTGATGTGTCGTTGAAATAATACAATTTTCAAATTATATATTTTATGGTCATATATACTTTTTTAAAAGTTACGAGGTTCCGTGAGATTAGATGACGGTTCTGATGTGTCATTTTGACAAAAGGCCCACTACGGATAGTTCTTACAGTTCAATTAGATAATGCAATTTTCAGATGATATGTGATATCGTGATATGCTTTTATTTATTTATTTCATGTGTTCCTTGTCACCGGCATTTGTGCATGAATTGGTTACATGTCTGCAAAGCGTGCCAAATAAGAATGCGATGAATTACGTGTCTGCAAAACTAACCAAATATGAACGAGGTGATTTTCCTGACCACATTTTGTGCCGGACCTTACTATGAAACAAACTATGTATGCCAAAATCACCACTCCCGCATGTTCTATTTTCACTGGTTTACTGACTTCATTCTTCACAAGAAGGCGTGGAGGATCTCTATGAATAAGCCACAACTAGCAGTAACTACGTTTTTTTTTTGCCAGAGAACTATGTTTGATTCTAGGCCGCCCTGCTCCATGTTAGTCCACAATTCTTTTGCAGTTTCAGGCTAATAACAATTGTAATTCTTCACCATATTTGTTAGCATTACTATATCATGCGGGAATCCCTTCTCTCCATTCGCTAGAAGTACTTAACTTCCTTTTTGCAGAATCCACATACCACGTAATACACGTAAAAAATATGTTTATACATGAGATTTTTTTTCTCATGGTTATACGTGCGTGCACGTGCAAGCTTACTAGTAGGGTAGGAGAGAGAAGATTTTTGGGCACAATGTAAAAGACTAGGATTTAAAGAGCACCAACAATACAGCAGTAAAACGGAGCATCCGACGCAAGAGAGCCATCAAGTGTAGGGAGTTTGGCCTTCATATCAACATTAGTAGCAACTGGTTTGCAATTGAGCATACATGCATGCTCAAGCAACTCATGTGCATACTTGTGTTGACGAAGGAAAAAGTCATCTGGTCGCCGAATCACCTCAATGCCAAGAAAAAATTGCAAGGCACCCAGATCCTTGATAGCAAACTCCTCACGCAACCGAGTAGTAATTTGCTGGAGAAGCTCGACGGATGATGCTGTCAGGATAATGTCATCGACGTGAAGTAGTAGGTATGCAGTCGCATGGCCATGATGATAGACAAACAACGAGGCATCCGATCAAGTGACAGAGAACCCAAGTTGATGTAGAAAACCGGCGATACGCTGCTACCAGGCACGGGGCTCTTGCTTGAGGCCATAAAGAGACCGTGAGAGCAAGCACACATAGTCTAGATGAGTAGAGTCGACGAAGCCCGTGGCCTGCTGGCAATACACCTGTTCGGCGAGATGGTAGTGGAGGAAAGCGTTGGAGACGTCCATATGATGCACAGGGCAGGCACGAGAGACCGCAAGATGAAGAATTGTGCGGATCGTGCCCGGCTTAACCACGGGCGCAAATGTCTCGGTGAAGTCAACACCGGCAAATGCCTTGTAATGCTCGAGAGTGTCGTCCGGACGAGTCTTGTGGCGGAAGACCCATTTGCCAGTGATGACATTGGCGTGTGGAGGCCAAGGGACGAGCTGCCAGGTGCGGTTCCATTGGAGAGCGTCAAACTCTTCCTGCATCGTAGCGAGCCAATGAGGATCCCGGAGGGTGGCTCGAGCTGACGATGGGAGAGGATACGGCACGGAAGTCAAAGTAGTGAGAAGATACTCATCGCTGGTGTACCGCATGCTCGGGCAATGAATGCCAGCCCGAGACTAAGTCAGGGGGCGGGGCAGCGGGTCCGGCGCAGCGACGGGGGACGATGCTGAGGAAGAAACTGTCACGGCCGAGGCGTCGGGCAATGATGCACCGGCGGAGTGGGACGCCGAGTGCGCCGGGGATGGCGAGTGCATCGAAGGCGCCGGGGACGCCGAGGGCGCCACAGTCAGCGTGACCGACCCAACAAGGGACGGTTCCACCGAGGCAGTCGTGCAGGGATGTACTCGATTTGCGGCGCAAGGTGGGGCCTCAAAACCAGGAGGCAACCCAAGAGCATCTCGCGAGCGGCCACCACCAGAGGAGGCCGCCGAAGGGCTCCGTGGGACCAGCGATGACGCAACGACCGTAGGTACTTGCTGAAAGGGAAAAACCTTCTCATCAAAGTAAATGTGTCGTGAAGTGATCGCGCGATGTGAGATAGGACCATAACAACGATAGCCTTTGGTGTTCGGTGGATAGCCGATGAAGATGCAAGCCAGGGAGCCAGGAGCAAGCTTGTGAGGAGTAGTGGAAGCAATGCTAGGGTAGCAAAGATATGTGAAGATGCGTAGCTCATCATAAGTCGGTGGAGTGCCAAACAAAAGGTGATGAGGCACAAAATTCCCGTGAGTGCGACACGTCAAATGTTAAGAAGAAGTGATGCGGTGCGAGGGCGTCCGGCCAAAACCATGGTGGCACATTGGCATGAAAAAGAAGCGTGTACACATAGTCATTGAGAGTGCGAAGAACACGCTCGGCGTGCCCATTTTGTTGCAAAGTGTACGGGCAAGTGAGAAGAAATATTGTGTCGTGTGTGGTAAGAAGATTGCGGATAGCGAGGTTATCAAACTCATTCCCGTTGTCAGTTTGCAAAGCATGAATGGGACACCCAAACTGCGTGAAGACATAGGAGCAAAATGCGGTGACAGTGGATATAACATCAGACTTTCACCGCAACGGGACACATAGTGCGAAAAATCATAAGGATAACAAGATAATAAAGATAGCCCGTATTACTTCCAACTGGTGAGGTCCACACATCACTATGAATTAACTCAAATGGGTATGAAGCGACATGCGATGAAGTACTAAAGGGGAGACGAACATGTTTGTTGAGGCGACAAGCATGACAAGTGTGATCGTCGATCTTATTACACGTGAAAGAAAAACTTTGAATTATATGACGAAGGGTGGCGGAGTTGGGATGTTCTAAGCGAGCATGCCAAAGGTCCACTCCGGTGAAGAGAGCCATGGGTGCGGTGGAGGTGGACGAGTGGACCGGGTAGAGCTCATCGGGGCTATCACATCGGTGGAGCACCATCGAGGTACGGGCATCTGAAAGTGCAGTATATTGACCAGAGGGGGGGTGAATAGGCGATTTTTATGAAATGCTTCAAAACATGGAAGTTTCGAAGACAAATGATAAATCCAATCCTATTTATATGCAGCGAAAAGTAGACTACACTAGACAAGCCATAGTCAAGTATTCAATGAAGTGAAAGCATGAAGACTAATAGCAGCTAGGCAGTAAGGATCAGGATGGAAGATGGAATGAAGCCAATCAGAACAAGTAGTCACACAGTGAAGTGAATCAGATAAGGCAGACATGCAATGACTTCACAACATAAGACAGTAAGTAAAGGGAAGGAAAGAATAGAACCGGTAGCTCGGGGAAGACAGTGATTTGTTAGACCAGTTCCAGTTGCTGTGACAACTGTACGTCTGGTTAGGGAGGCTGAGATTTAACTTAGAAGACCGCGTCTTCACCTTATTCCCCTTGAGCTAAGGACACCTAGTCCTCGCCCAATCACTCTGGTAAGTCTTCAAGGTAGACTTCCAAACCTTCACAGACTTCGTTCACCGACGATCCACAATGACTCTTGGATGCTCAGAACGCGACGCCTAACCGGCTGGAGGAAACACAGTCCTCAAGTGTAACAAGTCTTCAGGTCACACACACAGAAAGACTTCAGTGATGCCTAACACTCTTTGGCTCTGGGTGTTTGGGCTTTGTCCTCGCAAGGATTTCTCTCTCAAATGCTTCGGAGGTGGGTTGCTCTCAAACGACAAAAGCCGTGTAATAACTCTGAGCAGCCACCATTTATGGTGTAGGGGGTGGGCTATTTATAGCCACTGGGCAATCCGGCCTGATTTGTCCGAAGTGACCCTGGGTCACTAAGGAACTGACACATGTTCCAACGGTTAGATTTCAAACACTCACACGGCAATTTTACTTGGGCTACAAGTAAAGCTGACTCATCTAGCTCTGGATAAGATTTGCTCTCATTGTCATAGGGTTTGGTTGAGCATCACTTCAGTCACTCTGACTTAGTTCACTTGGACCCCACTTAACAGTACAGTGGTTCCTATGACTCAACAAAGAAGAAAAGGAAACAACGAAACATCTAAGTCGTCGCGCTCCATAGTCTTCACACAATGTCTTCTCTTGTCATAGTCTTCAATATGATTATCTTCATGTACCACCACTGTCGTCAATGTCTTCATACATTTTTAGGGATCATCTCCGGTAGGTAAACCGAATCAATGAGGGACTACTACCTGTGTTATCCTGCAATTCTCACAAACACATTAGTCCCTCAACCAGATTTGTCATCAATACTCCAAAACCAACTAGGGGTGGCACTAGATGCACTTACAGCATCCTTAACAGAAAAGCCGAACATGTCGAATTCAACGGTGACATGATTTTCACGTGTAAAAGAACGAACTGAAATAAGATTTCTAATTAGGCCAGGAGAGACAAGTGTGTTAGATAACGACAATGGCATAGATGTTAATGGAAAAGCAGCATGACCAACATGTGTTATCGGAAGAGATCAACCGTCACCGACGATGATACAAGTGGAGGTATGGACAAGACGGGAGGTGAGGAGGTTATCGGGGTGAGAAGACATGTGAGCCGTAGCTCCAGTGTCCATATACCACTCTTCGCCGCCGGTGTAGTTATGTGGCGTAGGAGCGGAGTGAAGAGACAATAGAAGAGCTGGATCCCATGGAGCCGGAGGAAGCACGGGTGCCGATGGCTGCGGCTATTGTGGGGGCACAAGAAGCAGCGTAGGAAACCCGTCGGTCTGGGGCAGCGACTCGTAGGGTGTCGGTCGTCCATACATCGGCAGTGGCGCGTATGGCTGGTGAGCGGGGTGGAGCGCCTGATGAGCCACAGGTCGGGCGCCGAAGAAGCCGGGGACGGCGGCACGTGGGACAGACATGGAGTACGCGTGGATGACGCTCGTCCATGGGTTGTGCCCGGCGTGCCAAGGGGCCGGCTGGTACTATTGCTGCTGTTGGCACGGCGCCCCTTCCTTGGCGCCAGCCGACTCCTGCTTGCGGCCACGTGATGCTTCTCCAACGTATCTATAATTTTTTATTATTCTGTGCTATTATATTATCTGTTTTGCATGTTTTATATGCATTATTATGCTATTTTATGTTATTTTTGGGACTAACCTATTAACCAAGAGCCCAGTGCCAGTTTATGTTTTCCCTTGTTTTTGAGTTTTGCAGAAAAGAAATATCAAATGGAGTCCAAACGGAATGAAACTTTACGATGGTTTTTCTAGGGGCGCTGGAAAAACAGAGTCCAAATGGAGTCCAGGGGCGCTGGCTGCGGCGGAGTTGGCGAATGAGGGCGCGACAAGTGGCAAGGAGGGGTGGATCTCGTCGGATTTGGAGGTGGAGGTGGCTGGTTGTGGCTGGTGGCGGTGGATCCGAGGAGAAGGGGGTCTAGGGGTAGGAGAAGACTAGGTAGGCCAAAATTGGCAGGTTAGGGGGTTTATATAGGGAAGGGGTCATGGTTTGAGGGTTTTGAGGCCGTCTCGAGCCGTTCGATCTCGATCGGACGGCTCCGGTGAGAGGGGGTGGCATAAGTGGGCTAGTGGGCTAAGTGATGCGTGGGCATAAGTGGGCTAGTGGGCTAGTGGGCTAGTGGGTGAGAGGGTGTAAGCCAAATATCGAAGTATTCGCTTCACAGCTAAGTGATGCGACTCCTTTGGTGCCGCTTGATATCGAGCACACATGCAAACACTAAGCATAATATCTGGCCTAGATGCACATAAATAAAGCAAAGAACCAATCATGGAGCGGTATACCTTTTGATCGAACTCTTTACCATTGGCGTCGGGATCCAGATGGTGTTTAGCTGGCATAGGCGTCGAGTACCCTTTGCAGTCTTGCATTCCAAACTTCTTCGGGCAGTCTTTGAGGTACTTCTCTTGAGATACGAAGATGTCGTTGCTTTGCTGACGAATTTAAAGACCAAGAAAGAACATCAGCTCACCCATCATGGACATCTGATATTGCTCTTGCAGCATGTGACCAAACTCATCACTGTATCTTTTGTCAGTGCAGCCGAAGATAATGTCGTCCACATAGATTTGGCAGACAAACAGTTCATCATCATATGTCTTCGTGAAGAGTGTGGGATCTAGGGATCCAGGTATGAAGCCTTTGCTCTTCAGGAAGTCTTTGAGTGTGTCATACCAAGCACGAGGTGCTTGTTTGAGGCCATACAGTGCCTTGTTGAGTTTGTATACCATATCAGGACGTTTTGGATCTTCAAAGCCAGGTGGTTGTGCAACATACACCTCTTCTTCAATCCTTCCATTGAGAAAGGCACTCTTTACATCCATTTGATACAGAAGGATGTTGTGATGGTTTGCATAGGCTAGAAGTATGCGAATAGCTTCAAGTCTAGCCACAGGAGCAAATGTTTCATCGAAGTCAATCCCTTCAACTTGAGTGTATCCTTGAGCAACGAGACGAGCTTTGTTTTCTGACAACTTGACAATGCTCATCTTGCTTGTTGCGATAAATCCATTTTGTGCCTATTATGTTGTGCTTGCGAGGGTCAGGACGCTTGACAAGTTCCCACACGTTGTTCAGCTCAAACCGTTGAAGCTCTTCTTGCATTGCTTGAATCCATTCGGGTTCCATAAAGGCTTCAGCAACTTTCTTGGGTTCAGATGTTGAGACAAAAGCAAAGTGCCCATAGAAATTTGCAAGCTATGTTGCTCTTGAACGAGTAAGTGGACCAGGTGCATTTATGCTGTCAATTATCTTCTCAACTTGTACTTCATTTGCAACACGAGGATGAGCTGGACGAAGATTTTGCTCTTGCTGTACATTGTCATCATCAGGAGGGTTGTCTTCAGGCTGAGCATTGTCGTCAGGTTGATTTGGAGCAGAAATGATGAGTTCCTCGTCAGGCTGTGCTTCAGAAGGCATGATCTCACCGGTTCCCATTAGCTTGATAGATTCATTTGGTGAAGCCTCATCCAGCATATTTGGCAGGAACTCTCTTTGTGAACCATTCATTTCATCAAACCGCACATCCATAGTTTCAACTACTTTATAGAGAAAGATGTTGAAGACTCTGTAGGAGTGTGAGTCTTTTCCATATCCGAGCATGAAGCCTTCATGTGCTTTTGGTGCAAACTTTGACGTGTGATGTGGATCCTTGATCCAGCACCTAGCTCCAAATACTCCGAAGTAACTTACGTTAGGCTTCTTTCCAGTGAGAGGTTCATAGGACGTTTTCTTCAGAAGCTTGTGAAGATAAACACGGTTGATGATATGGCATGCAGTATCAATAGCTTCGGGCCAGAACCTTCTTGGTGTCTTGTATTCATCGAGCATCGTTCGAGCCATCTCAATTAGGGTTCTGTTCTTGCGCTCTACGATGCCATTCCGCTGAGGTGTGTACGGGGCTGAGAACTCATGAGTAATTCCCATTGTATCCAGATAAAGATCAAGGCCGATGTTCTTGAAATCAGTGCCATTGTCACTTCTAATATGCTTGATCTTGACACCATAGTTGTTCATGGCACGATTGGCGAAGCGTCTGAAGACATCTTGCACTTCAGTCTTGTAGAGAATTATGTGCACCCATGTGTATCTTGAATAATCATCAACAATGATGAAGCCATAGAGACAAGCTGTGGTACAGAACGTGGAGTAGTGAGTAGGGCCAAATAAGTCCATGTGAAGCAGCTCGAAAGGGTTTGGATGTCGTCATGATTGTCTTCGAAGGATGCTTGGCCCTAGTCATCTTCCCAGCTTCACAGGCACCACATAGATGATCTTTCTTGAACTTGATGTCCTCGATGCCTACGATGTGCTTCTTCTTTGCGAGAGTGTGCAAGTTCCTCATGCCGGCATGTCCTAGCCTCCGATTCCAGAGCCAACACTCTGAAGCTTTTGCTAGAAGACATACGGCCATCTGTGGTCCAGCTGAGAAATCTACCATATACAGATCACCTTTTCTGTATCCTTCAAATACTAGAGACTTGTCAGACTCCATTAGTACAAGGCAGCGAAATTTTCCAAATATCACAATCATGTTTAAGTCACAAAGCATTGAGACAGACATTAAGTTGAAACCAAGAGATTCAACAAGCATGACTTTATCCATGTGCTGATCCCTTGAGATTGCAACTCTACCTAGACCCAACACTTTGCTTTTACCAGTATCAGCAAATGTGATGTGACTCTTGTTAGATGGACGTAAGGTTGAGTCCATGAGAAGACTTCAATCTCCAGTCATATGATTTGTGCATCCGCTGTCCATAATCCATTTTGAAGACTTTGGTGTCACTCCCTACAATACAGTTAGGACGATAGGCTTCACCAATAGTCATTCTGAAGCATAGACATTTGATGTATAAGTGGATTATGAAAGCTTAGATCCAACTTAGGACACATAAGATGATTAGCAAGCAATTCATGAACAAAATGGATAGTTAACCATTTGGGCATTTGATCTTGTGCCCTACAAGTGTTTTAGGTCCCCAACAATAGCATCAGACGCCTTTCATTTTCGGCTGGAGACCTTTCCCTGCAAGAGGAAGTTAGTTCTTCTTAACCACCCACATCTTCAGGGGTGGCTTAGAAGCAATGAGTCTAAGAGCAGCATCTGAGAATTTTGGCTTTGGAGCCCTAGCAAATAGTCTTGCAGGAGGAGAATAATACTCATAAGAATAAGCAGAAAAATTCGTTGTTTTATGAATATAGCGGTTTGAGAAAACACGCTCATATTCATGGGTCTGAGTATAACTTCCCTGCAAAACATTGACGTTAGGGTGACTCAGTTGAGTCCTTTGTCTGTATGAAGCCTTAGGACCATATGAAGCCTTTGGTCTGGGGTTTGTCTTCTTCCCAGGTGGTGTCATGATGACATTTGCTGGAAGCTTCTCAAGGCAACCTTTGGGAACCCAGATCTTCTTCATAGGTGGCCCGTTCCTGCAGTTAGTACCAATATACCTGGCAAACACTTCACCTTTTTGATTCTTAAACAGTTTATAGTTTGCATCAAAGGTTTCATCAATGATAGTAGGATTAGCACAAGTGATGCCAGATATGGTAGATGGATCTACTGAAGGTTCCTTTGCAGCAACCCATGTGGTTTTGGGGTACTGCTTAGGCTTCCAGTATGAACCATCAACATTCATTTTCCTTTCGATCCCAACACCCTCTTTCCTAGGGTTTCGGTTCAGTATCTGCTTTTTGAGGACATCACATAAAGTATGATGCCCTTTGAGGCTTTTGTACATCCCTGTTTCAAGCAAATTCTTCAACCTAGCATTTTCATTAGCAATGGTAGTGGTATCCTTAGCAGAGGGGTTAATTACCACATCAGCAGTTGAAGATATTGCAATAGTGGAAGCAATAGAACATTCAGCAACAGATGTAGCGTTATCACGCTCAATGCATTTAAGACATGGTGGTTCAAATCCTTCCAGAGTGGAGCTGATCAGTTGTGCGCGGAGTGACTCATTTTCTTTTTTAAGATCTTCATGAGCCGCTTTCAATTTCTCAAGTTGTCGCTTCCTTTGAAGGTAATCGTGGGAAAGCTTTTCATGAGTTTTTGAGAGCGATTCATAAAGACCTTCAAGTTCCTCGTACTTAACATGAAGATTTTTTATGTCTTCAATTAAGGACTGAGAATGGGTCATTTCCGCGTCCAACAGGTCATCGCTTTTATCTAACAGCTCTTGAATATATTCCATAGCTTTCTGCTGTTCAGTGGCAATTTTAGCAAGTGTTTTGTAGCTAGGTTTTGATTCACAATCAGAGTCATCTTCACTGGATGTTTGAAAGTAAGCATCACGTGATTTTACCTTGGCACCGCGTGCCATGAAGCAGTAGGTGGGAGCAGAGTCGTCATCCTCATCATCAATGTTGGTGACGGGGCCATTGTCTTCAGTGTTTAAGATGGACTTGGCCACGTAGGCTGTGGCTAGAGCTAGACATGCAGCACCAGAATCAGACTCCTCCTCAGACTCCACCTCCGCTTCTTCTGAAGCGAACTCCTCCTCTGAATCCATCTCCTTGCCAACAAACGCACGAGCCTTGCTAGTTGAATTCTTCTTGTGTGATGAATACTTTGATGAAGACTTAGAAGAAAACTTTGAGTATTTCTTCTTTTTCCTGTCATCAGAATCATATTCCTTGCTTTTCTTCTTCTTCTTCTCATCGTCCCATTGAGGACACTCAGAGATGTAGTGACCAGGTTTCTTGCACTTATGACATGTTCTCTTCTTGTAGTCATGAGTAGAAGCTTCATCATTTCTTGAGCTGGATCGTGAAGACTTTCTGAAGCCTTTCTTCCTAGTGAATTTCTGGAACTTCTTCACAAGCATGGCAAGCTCCTTTCCAATGTCTTCAGGATCATCAGAACTGCAGTCAGATTCTTCTTCAAACGAAGAAACAGCCTTTGCATTTAAGTCGCGAGTTCGGCCATAGTTGGGACCATAGATGTCACGTTTCTCAGATAGCTGGAACTCATATGTGTTGAGCCTCTCAAGTATGTCAGACGGATCAAGAGTTTTGAAGTCAGGGCGTTCTTGAATCATCAGGGCAAGGATGTCAAATGAGCTGTCGAGTGATCTCAGGAGGGTTTTGACAATTTTATGCTTGGTGATCTCAGTGGCTCCAAGTGCCTGAAGCTCATTTGTGATGTCAGTGAGGCGGTCGAATGTGTGCTGAACATTCTCATTGTCAAGTCTCTTGAAGCGATTGAAAAGATTGCGAAGGACACTGATCCTTTGATCTCTCTGGGTTGAGACTCCTTCATTGACCTTTGAGAGCTAGTCCCAGACTTCCTTTGACGTTTCCAGGGCACTCACACGACCATACTGTCCTTTGGTCAGATGACCACAGATGATGTTCTTGGCTGTTGAATCCAGTTGAACGAGCCTCTTGACATCAGCAGGGGTGATACCTTCACCAGTCTTGGGAACGCCATTCTTGACGACAAACCAGAGGTCCACGTCAATGGATTCAAGGTGCATGGACATCTTGTGCTTCCAGTAGGGATATTCAGTGCCATCGAAGACGAGGCACGCAGCGGAGACTTTGATTATCCCTGCAGTCGACATAGTGAAAGTGCAATATATCGACTAGAGAGGGGGGGGGGGGTGAATAGGTAATTTTTATGAAATGCTTCAAAACATGGTAGTTTCGAAGACAAACGGTAAGCTCAAGCCTATTAGTATGCAGCGGAAAGTGGACTACACTAGATAAGCCATAGTCATGTATTCAATGAAGTGAAAGCATGAAGACTAATAGCAACTAGGCAGTAGTGATCATAAAGGAAGAAGGAATGAAGCCAATCACAACAAGTAGATACTTAGTGAAGACAATCAGATAAGGCGAGCATGCAATGTCTTCACAACATGGAGCAGTAAGTAAAGGGAAAAAAAGGATAGAACCAGTAGCTCGGGGAAGACAATGATTTGTTAGACCAGTTCCAGTTGCTGTGACAACTGTACGTCTGGTTAGGGAGGCTGAGATTTAACTCAGAAGACCGCGTCTTCACCTTGTTCCCCTTGAGCTAAGAACACCTAGTCCTCGCCCAATCACTCTGGTAAGTCTTCAAGGTAGACTTCCAAACCTTCACAGACTTCGTTCACCGGCAATCCACAATTACTCTTGGATGCTCAGAACGCAACGCCTAACCGGCTGGAGGAAACACAGTCCTCAAGTGTAATAAGTGTTCAGGTCACACAGACAGAAAGACTTCAGTGATGCCTAACACTCTTTGGCTCTGGGTGTTTGGGCTTTGTCCTCGCAAGGATTTCTCTCTCAAATGCTTCGGAGGTGGGTTGCTCTCAAACGACAAAAGCCGTGCACTAACTCTGAGCAGCCACCAATTTATGGTGTAGGGGGTGGGCTATTTACAGCCACTGGGCAACCCGACCTGATTTGTCCGAAGTGACCCTGGGTCACTAAGGAACTGACACGTGTTCCAACGGTCAGATTTCAAACACACACGACAACTTTACTTGAGCTCTAAGTAAAGCTGACTTATCTGCCTCTGGATAAGATTTGCTCTCATAGTCTTCGCTCGAAGACATAGGATTTGGTTGAGCATCACATCAGTCACTCTGACTTAGTTCACTTGGACCCAACTTAACAGTGTGGTGGTTCCTATGACTCAACAAAGAAGAAAAGGAAACATCGACAAATCTACGTCTTCGCTTTCCATAGTCTTCACTCAATGTCTTCTCATGTCATAGTCTTCAATATGATTATCTTCACATATACCACCACTGATATCAATGTCTTCATACATTTTTAGGGGGCATCTCCGGTAGGTTAACCGAATCAATGAGGGACTATTACTTGTGTTATCCTGCAATTCTCACAAACATATTAGTCCCTTAACCAGGTTTGTCGTCAATACTCCAAAACCAACTAGGGGTGGCACTAGATGCACTTACAATCTCCCCCCTTTTGGTGATTGATGACAAACTGGTTGAAGTTTTCAACGGGGATAAAGATATGTGAAATTGTAAAGGATAAAGGTATTGTCTTCGTAAGTAGCAAAAGGCTCCCCCTAAAGATGTGCATATAGTTGATTTGCCTTCGAATGCAAATGCACATGGCAGGTTGTACTTGCGGAGATCCTCTTCAACTTATGAAGACAATTCATCATGCATAATTGATGTCGAAGATAATGACATGCATAATGAAAAATGGACGTCTGCAAAAATGACTAAGTGCGGAATTTCAAGCTAGCAGATGCGGAATTTATCATCGCATTACAAGGTAGCATGAAAATGTAGCAGACGACCATCAGTTTAAGTGTTACAACTCAAAGAACCAAATGTAGCAAAACGAGAGTTGTAAACACTAGGCAAATTATAAAGCACCCTCCCATATGAACCCGCTTGAAGACTATCAACTCATATGCTTCTCCCCCTTTTGTCAGTGATACGTCCAAAACGTATCTATAATTTCTTCTTGCTCCATGCCACTTTTGGGTGATATTGCTATGATATTCATACACTTCCATACACTTTTGATCATATTTGGACTAACTTACTAATCCAGTGCACCCCAGTGCCAGTTTCTGTTTTCGGCTGTTTTTGTATTTCAGGTTTTCACGTTTCGAGAACTGCCCAGAAAAATCCAGAAAAATTATATAAAAAATCAGCGAACCAGAAACAACACTGCGTCCGAAGGGCAGCCTGGGGGGGGCACAGGGGCTCCAGGCGCCCTGTGGGCGCGCCCCCCCTGGGCCGCGCCGGGGGGGCGCCTGGGCCCCCCGAGGCTCCCCCGGTGCCCTACTTTGGCATATATTTAAAGGGTCCTCCGTAACCCTCAGAACAAGACTTCTTTTCGCGATCCCATCTCTGTTCCACCGCCGCCGCCGCTTCCAAGATCGGGAGCACCAGGAGAACTCTTCCCGGCACCCTGCCGGAGGGGAGGATCACCACCGGGAGCTTCTCCACCACCATGGACGCCTCCCGGATGACTCGTGAGTAGTCTCCCTTGGACCATGAGTCCATGACCAGTAGCTATGTGATGTTCTCCTCCCGTTCTTGTGCTTCACTAATTAGTCCACGTGAGCTGCCCTACATGATCGAGGCACCTATGTAATCCTTATGCTGTTGCTATGTTGAGTTTGCTGGGATCCGATGGATTATGAGATTATGTTCAGATTGATCTTGAGTAATATATTTGATTCACCTCTTTTATATTTTAGTTCATAAGTAATTCTTGCATGTTCTCCGTTGTTATTTATTGCTTTGGCCGAGTAGTAAGTAGTGACTCCAAGAGGGAACGTTATGCTCGATTGTGGGTTCATGCCCCTCGATGACTAGCTTGAGTGACAGAAACATGAGTCTAGGGGATGTGCTATTGCCACAAGGGGGAAAACAACGGTGCTTGTGCCTGCGGGTGCAAGGATTGTTTACTTTACGCAAAGTTCTTTTAATGCAGTTGTCTGTTGCATTGAGTTTACACTATGGGTGGGACTCGCAACTTAATACCAGCGAGATGTTCTGGATAGATATCTCAAGGTGGATGATTAGTAGTAGATATTGATGTATTTCGGTCTACTTACTTTGGCGTACCGCCCATGCTTTGAACCTCAACCTTTCTTGCAATGTAATCAGCATTGGTTTGCGTTCGTGGTCCTGTCAATTGCCCAGCTGTAATTTGTTTACCTCACATAGCTATTTTATCGTCTTTTAGGAGAGAGACATCACTAGTGAACATCATGAGACTCCGGTCCATATTACCATCATTGATCACATCCACTATTTACTTTTCGCTATTTACTTACTATTGCAAAACACTATCTATCACTACTATCATATTGCTTTTAACCCTTTGTGAACTACAAGGCCGGAGAGATTGACAACCTCACTGTACTCGTTGGGAGCAATGTTATTTGTATCTGTGTGCAGGTCCACGTTGATTGCTAATTGCGCCGTTAGCAATTGACACCTACTTGTTGAACCTAGGAGTCTCTGGGGATTCGATCCTTGGCATCTTTGCTAGGGGAAAACACTTCTACTTACTGCATCTTACACCTTCCACTTGGGGTAACCAACGAGGGGTTCGAGGCCCATCAAGGAGTATTTTCTGGCGCCGTTGCCGGGGACTCCACTCTTCAGGATAGGGGAGTTGCATGCTATCTTTTACCTTTGCTTTTTAGTCTTGTTAGTTTACTTTTTATTTTTGCTTTAGTTCCTTTTTATCGAAAATTACAAAAAAAATAGTTATCTTGCTTGCTTGCTACTATGGGTTCTACCAAAAACACTAAATGGGAGGAGTACACCCCTACTTCCATTGCCCCACTTATCTCTGACGGGATTTACAAAAAAAATAAACCTTGTGATTATACTAGTTATGATGGAGAGTTATGCCCATGGCATGGTCTTCCAGGAAAAAAGTATGAGCCTCAGTTTAAAATTGCTCCTAAGCTTCCCGAAACTTGGGAAGATGTTCAAACCCTTATAATAGAGAGCGAATTAAACAAAGAGGATGACACTACAATTCTGCCCACTAATGATAAAATTGATTTTGATAATTGTAGTATTTCAGAAGTTGTCGCCTTTCTGCAAGGAATGGCTAAGGATCCCAACACTAGCACGCTTAATCTTGCCTTCACAGAGCATATCACTAATGCTCTTAACAAAGCTAGGGAGGAGAAACTTAGAGTAGAAGCCTCCATACCTAGAAAGCTAGGAGATGGTTGGGATTCTATGATTAAAATTAAGATAAACAACTTCTCATGCTATGCTTTATGTGATATTGTAGCTAGTACTTCCATTATGCCCAAAAGACTATATGATATGCTTAAATTAAAATCTTTTGATTCTTGTTCTTTTGGTAATGCTCTCGTTGATTCTTCCATAAATAAACCTTTGGGGAGGATCGACGATGTTCTTATTGTGTCAATGATAATTATGTGCCCGTTGATTTCACTATTATGGATATTGAATGTGATCCTTCATGTCCAATTATTTTGGGACGTCCCTTTTTGCGCACCGTTGGTGCTGTCATTGACATGAAAGAGGGTAATATAAAATTTCAGTTTCCTCTCAAGAAAGGGATGGAACACTTCCCTCGTAAGAAGGTCAAGTTACCTTTTGAGTCCGTTGTACGGGCTAGTTATTCTTTTACTCTTGATAAAACTTGATCTATGCATTATGCCTAGCTTAAAGGCATAAAAGAAAGCGCTTTTGGGAGGCAGCCCACATGAATAAAATTTTTGCTTTTATTGTGTCTTGATGTTGTTTACTTCTGTAGCATCATCATTGTATCTTTGCTTTTCATATTTGTGCCAAGTATAGCCTCTGATTGCTAGAAAGTTCAAAAGTTGTGAGGTGCTGTCCAGGAAACAGATTCTGTCCTTGGATAGAAAAATTCTTATAAAATCACCAGATCATCTTTTTGGTCTGAATTTTTTCGACAGCGTTCTCTATATAATTGTCTTTCGTGCGTCAGTTCTGAGTTTTTTGATTTGAGTTGCAGAAGTATCCCGAACAGGTCAATTACTGACTGCTGTTCTGTTTTTCACAGATTCTGTCCTGTTTTGCCTTACCTTCACTTTGCAAATTAAGAACTTGCTTTTTCTTTGCAAAAACCTTTTGGAAATCTTGAGAAACAGTAGAAATTCAAGAATATCCTTATTTCCAGCAAGGTATAATTATTTTATTAAGGGTACTAACCTCGCTAATCAGATTATGATGAGTTGTGTATGAAGGGAGTTTTCAAGTGTGCGAGGGAAGATGATAAAAAGATTCAGGAGTGTCAAGCACTCAAGCTTGGGGATGCCCCCGTGCACCCCCAAGAAATATTCAAGGAGACTCAAGCGTCTAAGCTTGGGGATGCCCCCCGTGCATCCCCTTCTCCATCAACATTATCAGTCCGCCTTTCGTTTCCCTATACTTTTATCACTTCATATGTTATGTGCTATGCTTGGAGCGTCTTGCTTTTAGTTTTCTTTTTAGTTTTTCATAACGAGTCAGAACCCAGCATTCCTTTATGTGGGAGAGAAACACGCTCCACCTCTACCTAGAACATTACATAGAATTTTCATGTCTATCTAAGCTGTGTGTGTTCTTTGTCTTTTAATGGCTACTATCATGCTCTGCTCTTAGTATTCATGCTTATATTTTCAAGAGCTTTTATTTAGTTGGTTGCTTGAACTCTCTTTAATTACCATGCTCACCTTATTAAGAGAGTTTGCTTCCGTTGCATGGGTTAATGTGTCTATGATAAAGATGCTACTTTCATGATGGTGCTTAGTAGTTCAGGTTTTCTTATGGTTAATCTCAAATAGCTGGGGGGTTCCCAATGTGTTATTGGAATACCAACTTGGTTTGTTTGCCTATGATGTGGTATGGTTTAGTAATATCTTCCTTCGAGAATTTATTTTGATTGACTTGGCGTATGCTCACGCATATTCAAGACTGTAAAGAAAGTCTTTCAAGCCTTGATGATCTTTTGTTTCTAAGTAGCGATATAACTACCATGCCTGATTCAATATTGCTTTGTCGCTCTGCATGATTATGACCGTCATTGCTCTCTTAGTTGGTCGCTCCTAGTCTTTTGCTAACCTCCACCTGCACTAAGCAAACTAACCATGCAATACATAGCTCATGGGAAAGTAGCCTAAAAACTATTGTGGTAAATAATATGTTGCCTATGTATCTTATTTCTTATAAGTTGCTTGCTGAGCGGTAACCATGTTTCTGGGGACGCCATCAACTGTCACACTTTTGTTGAGTATCATGTGAGTTGCTATGCATGTTCGTCTTGTCTGAAGTAAGGGTGATTCACCGTGGGTTGAATTAATATGCATATTGTTAGAGAAGAACATTGGGCCGCCAACCAAAGCCATGCATCATGGTGGAAGTTTTAGCTTGGACCTTAATCCTCAATCTCTCATGAGAATATGTTTATGCATTAAAGAGGAGTCCATCATCTATTTTCTATGTTGTCCCGGTATGGATGTCCTCAAGTTGAGATTTATCAAAAACGAGAAATCAAATGCGATCTATCTCCTTGGACCTTTGTACAGGTGGCATAGAGGTACCCCTTTGTGACACTTGGTTAAAACATATGCAATGCAATGATAACCCATGGGGATCCGAGCTAATTAGGACAAGGAGCGAGCACTATTGGTATTCGATGCATGAGGCTTGCAACTTATAAGATGTTTTATACATGACACATATGAAGTACTACTACCGTTGACACAATTGCTTCCATGTTTTCAAAATAAAAAGCTCTAGCACTTAACCTTTCTTTTACCTTTATGTTAAAGCACCAACTACCGAGAGCATGATTGTCATTCTGAGTGTAATGTGCATTGTCCCAAAGTAGCATTGTCTTTTGCATGATTGTGATATCGTTTATTCTGAAATGATTGTATCTAGTCATCACTTAAACCTTGAAGGTGCCCCTGCATTTATGTTTTGCATCACTAAAGGGGGCAAGCTAGATATCACTTTATCATATTTGCACATCATGTTCATTGCAAATCTTTTTGATGTTTCAGTTTCATGTTGTAAAACTTTCAGTCATTTGTGGTTTTCTCTTGAGACAACTTAATTACTATAGAATCATTGTCTCAGTAAGCTTTTGTCATATGACTATGAGAAAGTCCTATATGGTTAATAGCATGTCACCGCAGAAATTATTCTTGTTATCATTTACCTACTCGAGGATGAGCAGGAATTAAGCTTGGGGATGTTGATACGTCCAAAACGTATCTATAATTTCTGCTTGCTCCATGCCACTTCTGGGTGATATTGCTATGATATTCATACACTTCCATACACTTTTGATCATATTTGGACTAACTTACTAATCCAGTGCACCCCAGTGTCAGTTTCTGTTTTCGGCTGTTTTTGTATTTCAGGTTTCACGTTTCGAGAACTACCCAGAAAAATTATATAAAAAATCAGCGAACCGGAAACAACACTGCGTCCGAAGGGCAGCCTGGGGGGGGGGGCACAGGGGCTCCAGGCGCCCTGTGG
>LR738710.1:604380715-604406423 GCA_902687465.1 Secale cereale | reverse complement strand
GGGGGGGGGGGGGGGGGCGCCTGGGCCCCCCGAGGCTCCCTCGGTGCCCTACTTTGGCATATATTTAAAGGGTTCTCCGTAACCCTAAGAACAGGACTTCTTTTCACGATCCCATCTCTGTTCCGCCGCCGCCGCCGCTTCCAAGATCGGGAGCACCAGGAGAACTCTTCCCGGCACCCTGCCGGAGGGGAGGATCACCACCGGGAGCTTCTCCATCACCATGGACGCCTCCCGGATGACTCGTGAGTAGTCTCCCTTGGACCATGAGTCCATGACCAGTAGCTATGTGATGTTCTCCTCCCGTTCTTGTGCTTCACTAATTAGTCCTCGTGAGCTACCCTACATGATCGAGGCACCTATGTAATCCTTATGCTGTTGCTATGTTGAGTTTGCTGGGATCCGATGGATTATGAGATTATGTTTAGATTGATCTTGAGTAATATATTTGATTCACCTCTTTTATATTTTAGTTCATAAGTAATTCTTGCATGTTCTCCGTTGTTATTTATTGCTTTGGCCGAGTAGTAAGTAGTGACTCCAAGAGGGAACGCTATGCTCGATTGTGGGTTCATGCCCCTCGATGACTAGCTTGAGTGACAGAAACATGAGTCTAGGGGATGTGCTGTTGCCACAAGGGGGAAAACAACGGTGCTTGTGCCTGCGGGTGCAAGGATTGTTTACTTTACGCAAAGTTCTTTTAATGCAGTTGTCTGTTGCATTGAGTTTACACTACGGGTGGGACTCGCAACTTAATACCAGCGAGATGTTCTGGATAGATATCTCAAGGTGGATGATTAGTAGTAGATATTGATGGATTTCGGTCTACTTACTTTGGCGTACCGCCCATGCTTTGAACCTCAACCTTTCTTGCAATGTAATCAGCATTGGTTTGCGTTCGTGGTCCTGTCAACTGCCCAGCTGTAATTTGTTTACCTCACATAGATGTTTTATCGTCTTTTAGGAGAGAGACATCACTAGTGAACATCATGAGACTCTGGTCCATATTACCATCATTGATCACATCCACTATTTACTTTTCGCTATTTACTTACTATTGCAAAACACTATCTATCACTACTATCATATTGCTTTTAACCGTTTGTGAACTACAAGGCCGGAGAGATTGAGAACCTCTCTGTACTCGTTGGGAGCAAAGTTATTTGTATCTGTGTGCAGGTCCACGTTGATTGCTAATTGCGCCGTTAGCAATTGACACCTACTTGTTGAACCTAGGAGTCTCTGGGGATTCGATCCTTGGCATCTTTGCTAGGGGAAAACACTTCTACTTACTGCATCTTACACCTTCCACTTGGGGTAACCAATGAGGGGTTCGAGGCCCATCAGTCAGTAAGGACCAAAAAGGTTTGAAGACATAGAGCCTCTACTCGTTCCCAGGTGGAGCAGAAGAGGATGCAGGGTCGGTGTTGTCGTTTGGCGGTGCAGAGGTGGTTGGTGCAGTGTCGATGCGCGCTGAAGTAGGAGGCGGTGAAGTAGCATCATCCTGATCATCGATCACCCTGGCGTCAATTGTTGCAGCGGAGGAGGAGTACTCAGAGTCTTCAAGGGATGGAGTTCGATGCATAACAACAGTCCTTGGAGGAGTGTTGTCAAACTTGAATCTCTCAGTGAAGCCATCGTCTTGAAGATCCGCTTCAACACTCAGTAAGGTCAAACTCTTCCAAGACCGTCTGCATGTTTCATGAGTAACAAAAGCATTCTTGGTGGCAAGATTGCGAATGCAATTGACATCCACCACGAGGCTCTGCAGCTGACGCTTTAACCAGAGGTTATGCTTGTCTTGTTTCTGATGAAGTGCTACCAGAAGCTCTTGATTATTCAGGACACGAGATCGCTTCTGAGGCCTTTGAGCGATGGTGCTTTCAGTGGCTTTGGTTTCAGCGTGTCGAGGTAGATGAGTACGGCCAGCCAGAGGATAGACGCGTGAAACTGCTGGAACCCCTTCAATCTGCTCAGTGAAGCTTTGATGATCAACGTTGTGAAGACTAACTGGCTCTTTAGCAGGCTCTTGGTAAATGGCTTCAGCTGACATATCAACCTCAGGCAAGAAAATCTGATGGTTGCGAGCAGAGGGTTGATAAGTGACAGCTGAGTGCAACTTGATGAGGCGCATTATCCAAGGGGCATAAAATTTCAGTCCAAATAGATCAGCTCCAGACATAGCCATTTGCCTGATGAAGAAATCTTGAGCATTGAAGCTGATGCCATTGAAGATATAGAAGACCAAAGTCTTCATAGTGCCTTCAAGTTTGTCTGATGAAGAATGTCCTTTGATTGGCCATAGAGTACGCCTTATGATGTGATAGATGGTGCGCGACAGGTACTCAAGGTCTTCAACAAAGAATTCCTTAGGATATTCAGCTTCACTTGGCAGAGGCTTCATCATGCTGAGCATTTGGCTCATGTTGGGCTGACGCTTCTGAAAGATACTCTCCAAGGCTTCAGTGTGCAGTTGACAGCCAGGTTCATAGAGATCTCCTGGAGTGAGCAGGCCTATAAGCTCAATGAGATCGAAGGCTTTAGCTTCATGATGCACATTGCTTGTCATCCACTCAAGGATCCATGTCTCCGGATCCCTGCTGTAGCCTCGGATGTGGAGTGTTGCATAGAATTGCAGAAGCAGCTCTTCATTCCAATGCTCTTTATCCAGGAAAAAATTGAGGAGGCCAGCATCACGGAAGCAGTCAAGAGCTTCCTCCAAGCAGGGCAGGCCAGCAATAGCTTGAGTGTCAAGACGCATATGAGGGAAAATGCGGCCTTGACCATAGAGTACTCTTGAGTAGTAGCTGCGCTGTTGATGGCTCCAGAACCTATCTGATGATATTCTTGGCTTGGAATATTGGTTCTTGGTGCTGTCAAAGAAGGTGTTGTGCGCAGTGAAGCTATTGGCATTGAATGATCCTGAAGATGTTGCAATACCTGGAAGCCTTGGCAGTCTTGGCTTAGGCTTCTGAACTTGGGGCATGTGCGCAACATGATGATCAAACTGAGGACCAGCAGCACGCGGTTCAGTAGTAGGTGGCGAAATCAGAATGGGCCACCGGACAGTAACAAGCTGATCATCCCTGTTGTATGCTTGCTCAATGGTGTGAGGCGGTGGAGGCGGAACAGGACCAGAGGCATTGTCTTCAAGCTGCAAATTGGCGTCAGGTGCAACATTAGCTTCAGGCACGACGCTGGCTTCAGGAGCAGTAACTTCAGGCGCAGGTTCTTCAGGCGCCACAGTATCTTCAGGTGCCACAAAAGCTTCAGCCATGACCACATCATTGGCTTCAGTGTTGGTGGTGGCAGCCTCTGAATTTGTTACCTCCACTTCAGGAGTTGGAGGGTCGGACACGTTCTCCTCGAGAACAGGTGGTGCGGTAGTACTTTCTTCAGCAACTTGGGGTTGTTCTTCTTCTTGTTGGGGTGGTTCTTCTTCGGCTGATGCAGCCGGAATATCTTCAGCCACTTTGGCTTCAAATTCTGAGTGACTTCCAGTAGGAGCATGATACGTCTCAAACGTATCTACTTTTCCAAACACTTTTGATATTGTTTTGATCTCATTCTTGCATGATTTGGACTAAACTAACCCGGACTGACGCTGTTTTCAGCAGAGCTGCCTGTATGGTTTATTTGTGTGCAGGAAAACAGATTTTTAGGTACCTCAGAAAAATCCACGAAAAATCACAGAAAATCCACGCACCCGAAGGAACCAGGAACCAGAAGTGGGGCCAGAGGGGGGCGAGGGGGTGCCCAGGCGCCCTGTGGGCGCGCCCCCCCTGGGCCGCGCCGGGGGGCGCTTGGGCAGGTCCCACGCCCCCTGGTGCCCTTCTTTATCCCGTATTTTTACTCCCGACGCAGAAACCCCAGATTGGAAGTTCTTTCGCAGTTTTTCGTCGCGGAGCCGCCGCCATTCTCTGTTCTTCCTCGGGAGGGCTAATCTGGAGGCTGAATTGGCCTCCGGAGAGGGGAGATCGTCGCCATCGTCATCAGCATCACCACTCCATCATCCCTCCATGTCTTCTCCCTCCATGTGTGAGTAATTCCCCCGCTGTAGGCGAAGGGGATGGTAGGGATTGGATGAGTTAGATCATGTAATAGTTTATCAGATTGTTGGGGGCATGTTGCCTATCATCTACTATGGTGTTTATCATCTTTGCTTCAACTTATTACTCTTAATGCTTGACACTTAGGGCCCGAGTGCCATGATTTCAGATCTGAACCCTATGTGTTTGTATGAATATATTTGTGTTCGTGATCCTATCTATGAGTTGTTTGCACCTGTTACGGTTCGGAACCGGCGATCCCAAAAGTGACAGCTTGGGACACCAAAGGGGATGGTCCGTAGTTTGAGGATTACATGTATCCATTGAGTTCATTGCTTTGTTCCGGTGCTCTTTGACAGGAGCACCTTAATATCCATAAGTTCCTTTTGGCCCCGTTCGTAGCGGGATGGTAGGACAAAAGATGTTGTGCAAGTTCTTATTGCAAGCACGTACAACTACCTACGGGATACATGCCTAATGTTTGATATTTGCCTAGATGATCATTACTTTTCCGTGTGCCGTGCCCCAAGTTAAATCTATCTCATCCATGCAGCGCCCAACCATCCATCTCCCTAGCCTACAGTGTTTTAAACCCTGCTTGTCACTAGTTGCTACTTTTGCCGTTTACTACTGCTATTTACTGTTGCTATTTACTTTTGCTGTTTACTTTTACTATTACTATCATCACTATCATATCACTGTTACCACTTATCTTTTGTTGCAAGTAAGTATATTTCAGGTGCGGTTGAATTGACAACTCAACTGTCAAAGCTTATAAATACTCTTTGGCTCCCCGTGTGTCGAATCAATAAATTGGGTTATTCTTACCCGCGAAGACTATCTCGATCCCTTACGGTTGAGGGTTATCAAGTACCGTTTTTTGGCGCCGTTGCCGGGGAGCATAGCAATATTTACAAGTCTACTTGAGGTATCCTACCTGCTGCATTTTATCTACTATGGGTAAGAAAGGAGAGCCCAAGGTTCCTATCTTACTATCTACTACAAGAAGAGGTACTGCTCTGAGCACTAGTGCTACACTTGATTCACCTTCCGTTATGAGTAAGTTTGCCTCACCACCACCACATGATGCTCCTACTAAATCTGTTACTATGTCTGATACTCTTGATGATGCTTCTACTACTTTTGATGATGATATTAGTTCGCTTGGTTATGCTCTTGAGAAACAAATTGCTGCTGCTGCTAAAAAGTCTGGAATTGAACTTCCTGTTACTCGCTACCCTATTGGTGAAACTTATGATTATCCTGATTTGAGTAAACTTAAAGAGAGGCTCCTTGATGATGATTACTATATACTAGATGAAGATTTATGCAGGGAACTGACAGAGTTTTCTGGCTCTGAGCCTGAAGCTATTAAGAAACTGTTTGAAAAACACTCTCTGAAGAACAAAACCGTTCCTAATCCTGAATTTGCTACATCCCCTATATGCATTGATGATCCTGATTATGATTTCTCTGTTGATCTTTCACTTATACCTATGGTTGAAGCTGACCCCTTTTATGGCAGAGAAAATGATGATGCTATTGCACACCTGACTAAACTCGGTGAGTTGGGTAGCCTGTTTACCACAGATGAGAAGATACGATACTTTTATGTGACCAAGCTTCTTCCTTTATCCTTGAAGGAGGGTGCTAAAGCATGGTATGATTCACTCCCATGCGGTTCCATTAAGAGTCCTCAGGACTTAGCTCACTCTTTTGTTGATAAGTACTTTCCTGCTCACATGCAACTTGCTGCTTTACAAAGAATTTATAACTTTAAACAGTTGCAGGATGAGTCCCTCCCTAAAGCTTGGGGGAGGTACTGCGGTCTGATTCGGGCTAGACCAGGACATGAAATCCCTAAGAATGAATTAATCGATATATTCTATGCTGGTCTAACTGATGAATCCAGGTCCTATTTGGACAGTTGTGCTGGTTGTGTTTTCAGGAAAAGAACACCGGACGATGCGGAAGATTTAATGGGCAGGATTGCCAAAAACCATGAAGATTGGTTCGTCCCTGAACCACCTCCACCAACAAAGAAGAGGGGCATGTTTGTTCTGAGCCCCGAGGATATGCGAGAAGCAAAGAAGTCTATTAAAGAGAAAGGTATTAAAGCTGAAGACGTGAAGAATCTACCCCCTATTGAGAAGCTGTGTGAGCCTACTACTCACCCTCCTATGGTAGAGGTACACTCTCTTTTAGATTTCAACGCAAGTGACATCCCTCATGGTAACCCTCCTGATCAATGTTTAGATGAGTTTGATAATTTTATTATGAAACAAAATCATTTTAATGAGAGGATAGAAAGTCAGTTGCATGATAATTCCCTTGCTATCAAAAAACTGCTTGATGTTTTAGATAGGACAGTTAATGATGTTCAATGTCTTGTGAAGCATTTTCATATGGTTCAAACTCAGCTTGATCAAATTTCTAATGTGCAAAGAGATTTGCTTGCTAACAATGCCAAACAAGATAATTTGCAGGCTTTCGGGATTAAGACCCGAGGAGGAACTAGCACTCAAGATCCTCTTTATCCAGAGGGGCATACGAAGAGAATCGAGCAGGATTCTCAAATGCAGGAAGAAGAAATTGTTGGCTCTCCAAAGAAAAAGAAGAAACATAAGGAGACTGACAATTCTAATGATCCCATTGCAGATGAAGAACCAGATATTGATCCCAACAGTGTATCTATCTCCGATGCTGAGACAGAAGACGGTGCTGAACCTGAAGGTAATAATAATGAGAAGAATGATCCGCCTGAAGTTCGAGAAGAAGAAGCACCTGACAAACGTAAGAGGTACACTAAAGAAGACTTCATCGCAAGAAAACATGGGAAGGAAAGAGAACCATGGGTACAGAAACCCATGCCCTTTCCAGGTAAGTCCATCAAATCTAAAGAAGAAGAGCATTATAATAAGTTTTGTGAGTGGATTAAACCTCTTTTTCTTCAGATACCCTTGACTGATGCTATTAAGTTACTTCCTTATTCAAAATATATGAAAGATATTGTCACTAATAAAAGAAAAGTTCCTAATGATGCAATATCTACTATGCTTGCTAACTATTCTTTCAGTGGAAATATTCCTGAGAAGCTCGGTGATCCAGGTATACCCACCATTCCTTGCTCCATAAAGAATAATTATGTCAAAACTGCTTTATGTGATCTTGGAGCAGGAGTGAGTGTTATGCCTCTCTCTCTTTACGAGAGGCTTTGTTTAGAGAAACTAATTCCTACAGACATCTCCCTTCAGATGGCTGACAAGTCAACCGCTGTTCCGATAGGTATTTGTGAGGATGTTCCAGTTGAAGTTTCTAATTGTTTAATTCTTACTGATTTTGTTGTGCTTGACATGCCCGAGGATGGGAGCATGTCCATTATTCTTGGTAGACCCTTCCTTAACACCGCAGGTGCTATTATTGATTGCAACAAAGGGAAGATTACCTTCCATGTGAATGATAAAGAACACACGGTATATTTTCCGAAGAAGACCGACAGGAGGCATGGCATCAACTCTATAGAAAATATCGAGACCGTGAAGATTGGAGAATGGGATTGTCCACTACATGTGCCTCACAAATACAAAACAATCATGGTAGGGACAATGTCCATCAAGGTAAAGGTTCAGTAACTACTTCGTAGGAGGTGAGACTTTTTGCTCTATATATCGCCTGTTTGTTGGTAAGACTTGTTCAACCTTATTAGCAAATATGTTTTATATGGATAAAAAGTTGAGCCTGTTATGTTTTCACTTGTTTTTAGTTTTGTCCTACTTGCTGTACCAAGTATTTATGTTTTTGAAGCTTCACAATACTACTAACTGCTTCAAGTTTTCAGAGAGTTTCGCAGCTTTTTGAACTTTGAAAAAATTTCAACAGTGAAGTTTTCAGAAAAATTCCAGAAAAATTATAATAAAAATTTCCACGACGGGAGAGACCCAGAATGTCCTGGGGCCAGCCAGGGGAGGCCACCAGTGGCCCAGGCGGCCAGCTGGCGCGGCCCAGCCCCTGGCCGCGCCCACAGGGCGCCTGGGGCCCACGGGACCCCCCTCCAGGTACTTCTTCTTCCTCCCTCTCTCTCTTTCTCCAAAAACACGAGTTTTGCTTTTGTTCTTGTGTTCTTGCTGTTCTTGGAGGCGATTCTTCGATCTCTCTCTACAGCCCATCATTTGAGCTGAAATTTTGAGCAAATACTCCCTGGTATGTGACTCCTCCACCCCTCCAATTAGACTTTTGATTGGTGGCCTCATTTGTGAGTATTTAGTAGTTCTTGGTGCTGTAGAGATGAGCTTGCATGCATGTGTAGAAAGTTATTTTCCAAGTTTTGATGCAAGTTTATGCCTTGGGCAAGTGAGTTGAGTAGTTTGCCTTAGCTCACTTTGTTTCAATCCTCGTTTTTGTAAATTGTATTTTTTTTTCAGAAATGAGTTTGTTAGGAAGGGCAAAAGGGTGGCTTGAGAAGAGGAGGCCCACGCACTCCGATCGAGTTACTAGAGCCGCAGCTTCACCGTCGACTGCTAGGGTGAGCTATAATGAAGATCATGTGCCCCTGGAGTTGTTGGAAGATACAAGTCCAGCACGTGCAATGACGTTTCCATGTGATGAATTCATGGAAGCTGCGGGAATCAAGGATGAGTTTTATAATCTTTGTGCTAATGCAGGTTTGACACGACTCGTCACGAGCCGTGTAACTCAGTATCAAAAACTCACCTCCAGTTTCATTAACAGTTTTAGATATAATCCTGATTCAGGTGCTATTGAGTTTAAAATTTATAATGATCTTATCACCATGACTTTGGGAAATTTTTGTGAAATAATAGGTGTGCCGAACGTTGGGAGGATGGCTAGGATGGCCACTCAGCCCTTCGAGCTGAAAACCGTCATCAACTCTCTCTGCAGCATGGGTACGAGGGATATTCATCGGTCGAAGATCTCCAGCATCTTGTTTCCTCACCTCAGGTATTTTGCATATTATATTGCCAGAGGGGTGTTAGCTCGTGACAACACGAGCATCATTTCTGCTCCGGATATTGCTATCCTGACAGCAGCCCTCTCAGGGAGGTCTGATTATAATCTGGGTACCTTAATTGCTCGACGCCTTGCTATGAATGGTAACAAGGGGGACTTATATGGTGGCGTTTACGCCACACTTATCTTAGAGCATCTTGGAGGCACCACACACCCTGATGATACTCCTTTTACTTATTTAAGCTTTGATCTTGCTGCTATGAAAAGGCATAAGTTTGTTACCATGGGTTTTGAACTTAATAATCTTATCTATATCCTGCATTTCGGAACTGCCGCGGAACGCGAGATCCGTCTACCTGCACCTCTTTTATTTGATTTTTCTCGCAGGAACGGATGGTCCTTTAATGTTGTTCAGTTCGATGAGTTCATGGTCCAGCATCAGTTTCATAACCCCATGCAGGGGGTTGTGCCCGACGAGGAGATGCACGGTGAGATACCACATTTTCAGGAAGAGACCGCCACCGAGTTTGGTGAAGGGTCTTCCTCTGTTTGGCGTTCGAAGCCTTCCTCGTGGGAGACTCCGAGGAGTTCGGTGTACGCGCCAGCATCCTTCTACGACCCGTGGACTCACCACCATACCCCTGGAGCAGGAGGCTCCTGGTGGCAGTAGCTGCTACCAACTTAGGCCAAAAGCCTAAGCTTGGGGGAGTACGTGCCCTTCTCACTTTTCCATTGTATTATCCGTTTTATTCGCTTTGATCTTTTCGAAGTTTTTGCCCATTCTTCTTTATTTCTCTCTTTGCAAAAACAACAAAAATATTTTCTCTTTCTTTTGCTTTTTATTCAACCTTTGAAAAAACCAAAAAGATTTCCTTTCTCTCTTTAGTTTGCTTTGTTTTCAGAGATCAGCTCGAGTCCGTGATGGCATTTGATTATATTTCCTACGTTCCATCGTGCAAGTGACAAGCAGTAATGACGAAGATCGACTGAAAGGAAGCAACAAGGAAGACCGGTATGAACTCTTATTGTTTCTACTTTTGTACATATGCCTGTACTTATGATCTAGA
This sequence comes from Secale cereale, assembly GCA_902687465.1. Classification (NCBI taxonomy): domain Eukaryota; kingdom Viridiplantae; phylum Streptophyta; class Magnoliopsida; order Poales; family Poaceae; genus Secale; species Secale cereale. The sequence goes on along the minus strand of LR738710.1, from coordinate 604,396,342 downwards.
GACCAGCTTGTAGCGACATAGTGCTATGTTTACAACGCTCTTCCAGTGGTTCATGCTTTCCTTGTGGCTAGTCCCGAATAACTGGAGTATATAATGTGTTATTGAAATGATCTACATGCATTGAACTGTTCATAGTCTGGTATACTAAGGTGGTATTTCCCTTTAGAGAATTTTTGGATTGACTTGGCACATGCTTATACATGTTTAAGACTAAAAAGTCTACTTTGCCTTGATGATCTTTGAGTTTTAGAATAGTTATATCACTTTCATGCCTGATTCAATGTTGCTTTGTCGCTCTGCATGATTATGACCGTTATTGCTCTCTAGTTGGTCGCTTCCCAGTCTTTTGCTAAACCTCCACCTGTACTAAGCGGAATGACTGCTTGTGCATCCAAACCCTTTAAACCAGTTATGCCATATGAGTCCACCATACCTTCCTATACATGGTATTTACCTGCCATTCCTAACGAAGACTTTCATGTACCATCTCGAAACTAATCAAAAGCATTTCTCTTTTATGCCTATATTTTAGCTCATGAGGAAGTAGTAGTTAATTCATGATCTTTTTAAGTTGGACAAGTTTCACCCCTGGATTGCATGTATAATGTGCAAACCCCTAAATGAAAAGGAACTGGCATTGAGTGCGCCCGGCTCAAAAAGATAATATAACAAACAAACCCTCCTTCACGCTTTGTTCATGAGAAATCAGAAAACTTTGGCAGTGATAAACAAAGGAGATTAAGAGGATGTGATCGTCCTCATGCGGGAGCCGTTCCTCGAGACTTGTCCACTTAAAAGGTGATTGAGTTATCTGCTAGCATTCGTTGACGAAATATGCACTTCTCAAAACATGTTTACTTCTATCTTTTTAAAACCAAGAGCTCTGGTACATGTTTAGTTTTTGTTTCCGACCACGGGTTTTCAACCTTGCCAATAAAAGCCACGGTTCGAGAGTCTCATCTTCTTTCTTCAAAGCACTAACTAGGAGAGCATAATTGTCATTCTGAGTGTAATGTGCATTGTCCCAAAGTATTACATTGTCTTCTGCATACTTGTGATATGATTTATTCTGAAATTCTTAGTTCTAGTCTCCTTTAAAACTCTGGAGGAGTCTCTGCATTTATGTTTTGCTTCACTCATGGAGGCTAGCGAGATACCACCCTAATATGCTCAAGCTATGTGCAATGTAATCTTGTCTTGATTTTCAGTAATATATTATTTACCTTAAGTATTTGTGACTGGTCACTTGAAAGAAGGATTGCTCTTTGTATTGTCCTCATAGTACTGTTTCAATACTTGCTAAACTCTTTTCGTAGTACATGCTTATATACATCTAATGAAGCAAAAGAGTTTGTCAAAGTTTTCTTTGTCGCGTCCAGTTCGTTGAACTGAATTGCTTGAGGACAAGCAATATGCTAATCTTGGGGGAGTTGATACGTCTCAAACGTATCTACTTTTCCAAACACTTTTGATATTGTTTTGACCTCATTCTTGCATGATTTGGACTAAACTAACCCGGACTGACGCTGTTTTCAGCAGAGCTGCCTGTATGGTTTATTTGTGTGCAGGAAAACGGATTTTTAGGTACCTCAGAAAATCCACGAAAAATCACAGATATCCACGCACCCGAAGGAACCAGGAACCAGAAGTGGGGCCAGAGGGGGGCCAGGGGGTGCCCAGGCGCCCTGTGGGCGCCCCCCCTGGGCCGCGTCGGGGGGGGGGGGCGCCTGGGCAGGTCCCACGCCCCCCTGGTGCCCTACTTTAGCCCGTATTTTTACTCCCGACGCAGAAACCCCAGATCGGAAGTTCTTTCACAGTTTTTCGTCGCGGAGCCGCCGCCACCCTCTGTTCTTCCTCGGGAGGGCTAATCTGGAGGCTGAATTGGCCTTCGGAGAGGGGAGACCGTCGCCATCGTCATCATCATCACCACTCCATCATCCCTCCATGTCTTCTCCCTCCATGTGTGAGTAATTCCCCCGCTGTAGGCGAAGGGGATGGTAGGGATTGGATGAGTTAGATCATGTAATAGTTTATCAGATTGTTGGGGGCATGTTGCCTATCATCTACTATGGTGTTTATCATCTTTGCTTCAACTTATTACTCTTAATGCTTGACACTTAGGGCCCGAGTGCCATGATTTCAGATCTGAACCCTATGTGTTTGTATGAATATATTTGTGTTCGTGATCCTATCTATGAGTTGTTTGCACCTATTACGGTTCGGAACCGGCGATCCCAAAAGTGACAGCTTGGGACACCAAAGGGGATGGTCCGTAGTTTGAGGATTACATGTATCCATTGAGTTCATTGCTTTGTTCCGGTGCTCTTTGACAGGAGCACCTTAATATCCATAAGTTCCTTTTGGCCCCGTTCGTAGCGGGATGGTAGGACAAAAGATGTTGTGCAAGTTCTTATTGCAAGCACGTACAACTACCTACGGGATACATGCCTAATGTTTGATATTTGCCTAGATGATCATTACTTTTCCGTGTGCCGTGCCCCAAGTTAAATCTATCTCATCCATGCAGCGCCCAACCATCCATCTCCCTAGCCTACAGTGTTTTAAACCCTACTTGTCACTAGTTGCTACTTTTGCCGTTTACTACTGCTATTTACTGTTGCTATTTACTTTTGCTGTTTACTTTTACTATTACTATCATCACTATCATATCACTGTTACCACTTATCTTTTGTTGCAAGTAAGTATATTTCAGGTGCGGTTGAATTGACAACTCAACTGTCAAAGCTTATAAATACTCTTTGGCTCCCGGTGTGTCGAATCAATAAATTGGGTTATTCTTACCCGCGAAGACTATCTCGATCGTTACGGTTGAGGGTTATCAGAGCAGCATCAGGTGCAGATGGTTGCTCTACTCCTTCTGGAGCAATTAGGGCAGTGACTTGAGGCCTTGGTCCTTTGCGAAGCCTGCGAAAAGCTGGCGACACCTGAGGAGATGGAGGTTGTTGGGCCTCAAAGTCTTCGTCTTCAAGCACCATACTGGTGTCTTGAGTTTGCTGGGGAGTGTCTTGGGTTTCCTGTGGGTGATCAGCCCACGAGTCATCCTAAGCAATTGGCGTCAATGGACAACCAATGCTGATGCGTTCGCTGTTCGTGAGAACAGGCGAAGAGTCGATGTTGTACTCGATCTGAGGAAGGATGGCATCATCTTCAACATTGTCTTGAGGACCAATGTCTTCAGCTGCGGTGGGGTCGGCAGCTGGAATGTCTACAACCTCTATGGGAGCAGGCTCATGAACAGTCAGTCTTCTTTCTCTCTAGACAGATGCAGGGCGAGCAACTGAGATTGGCTCGACAAAGATAGGCTCTTTGTAAGCAGCCTTATCCTTCTTGGTCTTTCGCTTCTTGGTGGGTGGAGCTTCATCAGTAGATTGCTTACGCTTGCGAGCATCAGCTTCAGCCACCTTAGTCTTCCTGAGCGTTGAAGCGGTTGGAGTTGCCTTAGGCTTCATGCCAGTCATGCTAGCAGGGAAGACTGTGCGAGGCATTTCCTCCCCAGATGCTTCAGCTTCGGGCACAGACTGCTTCTTCTTCTTCTTGGTAGCCATTCTTGGATCAATGCCAGGACGCCCAAGTGCCTTGCGCTTTTCAACTTCATTGAATGCTTGAACACATTTTGCAGCCAAGTCCTTGATGCGCTCATGTGAACCTTTAGCTTCTTCACGCCGCTGGCGAAAGGCTTCCTTGAGCTCTTGCATCATAACTTTCAAGTTTTGAACTTCTTGCATGCTGAGCTTGTCCATATGCTTCTTGAACTGAGCTTTTTCATAATCTATCTTCTGCTTCAGTTCAACAATTCTTTGAGCCAAAGCCAGCTCAGAAGCAATGGCGCCATGGAAGGAGACGCTGAGACCAACTGGAAGTTGAAGATCGTCGAAGCTCAGGTTGGGTGTGTCAAATCATTCATCAATGAAGTTATTGAGCACTTCAACGTCAAAGAGTGGCAAATCATTGAAGATTTCAGCATCCTGCTTGCTCTTGATCAATAGCTCCAGAGCATCATCACCAAGATCTTCATCACTTGAGAGATCAAGGACATCATTGGTAGTCTTCAGTACTGCATCAGGAGTGAGAGCTGGACTGGGGTTGCGCGTTGGCTTCCTCTTCAGCTGTCTGCTCTTAGAGATTCTAGAGTGTTCCTCAGATTGCACACTTGGTGCAGGTGGAGCAGTGGCCAAAGGCTTCACTCTTGAAGCTCTTGGTGGAGTAGCCTTTCAAGCCTTTGATTTCTTCTTCTGAGGCTTCGGCGTGACAGGTGCTTCTTCAGAGTAATCATCTGCTTCAGGCTGATCTACATCTGCCCCTTGAACCCTTATGTGACTGATGAGCCCCTCTAGGTTGTAGAAGGGCCCAACCAGATTCGGTTCAGCTTCGCGTGAGCCATCAGCGCGGGGTGCAGAGGGGCCATGATTGAAGTCTAATCGCCACAGCTTCTTGTTTTCCTTGGCAGAGTTCTTGGTGAATTGAAGATTTCGCTTGAACAGATTGTCATCGCGACACCAGAGCAGAGAGCTTGGATCAGCATCAGTAGGCTGTGGCCCTCTAACCATGCAAGGATAGAAGCCTTGAGCAATGGCTTTAGCACGAGTCTTGGGGGGAAGATTCTTATAAGTGATATTTCCCCATGGATGCTTGATGGCGTTTTTCTCGGCATACTCTCGGGTCACGAACCTATATTTGAACCATTGTTCAGCCCAGTATCTTCGAATCCATTGGATTCGGGTCTTCCTCTGATTGTAATCCTCCTCTGGATCAGTCTTGTATATTTCACTGAGATCAGGAGGCAAATCACGAGAGGTGTTGCCATGGCGCTGTCTGCCACCCTTTCTTGCTGTCTTGTCAGTTGTCATTTGCTTCAACCTGAATGGCTTCAAATTGAATGGCTTCAAAACTGGCAAATGCTTCGGTTTGCTGGTCAGACAGGAACTAGCTTCAGGAGAATGAATGTGACGCTACAAAAACTCTACAAATGAATGCAGACTATGAGAACCAAGGGATTCTCCCACGGACATGTACCTGTGACAACATTAGAGATGCGAGGGAAGGGGAAGAGGTCATATGCATTCTCAGAAGTTTTGGAGATTAAAACAGTTTTAAAGACTTTGACCTCATAGTGCGAAGACATTCACTCATGGGAGTTGGTTCCAGATTTGTACGAGTCCACAAATAAGTACAAGTGAGGAATCTAACTATAGTTGAAGCATATGTGAATGTACTAGGCAAGATATGAGATGCGACAGGATAGATCTATATATCTAAGTAGGCAGAAACCTCTTGTGGTAAAGTAGATGAATCTTTATGGATCTAGAAGATGGTAAAAAGCAAGTTTATTTACCACACGATGAACTGCTTAGACGGAGTAGGAGTTGGATGCCCAGCAGTTTGGTCGTCCGTGCCCTAACTTGGCAACGGAGGACAACTACGGCGACGGCGGAGAGGAAGACGTCCGCGGCCGGCGTGAGGACGGCATCGACAAGTTGCGGCAGCGAAGCGCTTCGTCGCCGGCGTCGTCGAAAGCTAGCGGAGGCGCTAGGGTTGTTCGAGGTGGAGAGGTGGTGGAAGAAACTTTTGACCGTGATGGGACGTGCATTTATAGGCATGGGAGACGGCACAGCGTAATTACTCAGGTGCCCCTGACGGTTCACGTACGAGTGACACGTGGCGGTCATGTAATGCCTTGGGAGTTGTCCCACGATCCCACGTACACCACGACTATTGGAGTAGTCGTTCCGGCTTCTCCGGGTTTCAGGCATAACGGATGGAGCATTAAAATCAGATTTAAAGTTTTGTCTCCATATCTTCTGCTGACAAGGACGCAGAGAAGATATTCGACTGTTTCAACATAATGCATATGATTTGGACAGACAGAGTGAGATGAGAAAGCATAGAGAGGTTAGGGTCCAATCACATTCACTTAGTTCAAAAGATTCAAATATAAAGACATAGCTATAAGTGAATGCTGTTGAGGACAGAACACAACTCTACATATATATATATCCTATGTGAAGACAAACCAAGTGCGAAGACTTTGCAAATGTAACGCCACGAGAAACGCTTCAAACAAGAATTTGGTGGTGGCGTTACCCACCGTATAGGAAGTATTAGACCCAGACACAGCGCACAATTATCGTGGTGCTCCGAAGTCAAATTCCATGTTAATGTATTCACACTTAGAATGTAAGTCTTCATTGATTGAAGATATACTTTACTTCGTGTGTTGCACATCTAAGTCATCAATATGCATAAGTGTTAGGATGTGTGCCTGATTACAGGACATTTGAGGATTCTAAGATATTTAGCTCACACCGCAACCTGCAAAACCTTTTCTCATCCAAGGGCTTTGCGAAGATATCTGCCAGTTGCTCTTCAGTGTTGACGTGTATGATATCAATATCTTCCTTCATAACATGATCCCTGAGAAAGTGATGACGAATTTCAATGTGCTTTGTCTTCGAGTGCTGAACTGGGTTGTTGGAAATCTTGATGGCGCTTTCATTATCACAGTAGAGTGGCACATGCTTCAGATGGACTCCATAGTCCTTGAGAGTTTGCTCCATCCATAGAAGCTGAGCGCAGCAAGATCCAGCAGCAATGTATTCTGATTCTGTAGTGGAGACTGATACATAGTTCTGTTTCTTTGAAGACCAACAGACAAGTGATCGTCCTAGAAAGTGACATGTGCCAGATGTGGACTTACGATCAACTTTATCACCAGCATAATCAGCATCTGAAAATCCTACTAGATCAAACTCTGAGCCCTTTGGATACCATAATCCTAGTGTTGGGGTGTAAGCCAAATATCAAAGTATTCGCTTCATAGCTAAGTGATGCGACTCCTTTGGTGCCGCTTGATATCGAGCACACATGCAAACACTAAGCACAATATCTGGCCTAGATGCACATAAATAAAGTAAAGAACCAATCATGGAGCGGTATACCTGTTGATCAAACTCTTTGCCATTGGCATCGGGACCCAGATGATGTTTGGCAGGCATTCGCGTCGAGTACCCTTTGCAGTCTTGCATTCCAAACTTCTTCAGGCAGTCTTTGAGATATTTCTCTTGAGATATGAAGATGTCGTTGCTTTGCTGACAAATTTGAAGACCAAGGAAGAACTTCAGCTCACCCATCATAGACATTTGATATTGTTCTTGCATCATGTGACCAAACTCATCACTGTATTTCTTGTCCGTGCAGCCGAAGATAATGTCATCCACATAGATTTGGCAGACAAACAACTCATCATCATATGTCTTCGTGAAGAGTGTGGGATCTAGGGATCCAGGTTTGAAGCCTTTGCTCTTCAGGAAGTATTTGAGGGTGTCATACCAAGCACGAGGCGCTTGTTTGAGGCCATATAGTGCCTTGTTGAGCTTGTATACCATATCAGGACGTTTTGGGTCTTCAAAGCCAGGTGGTTGTGCAACATACACTTCTTCTTCAATTCTTCCATTGAGAAAGGCACTCTTTACATCCATTTGATATAGAAGTATGTTGTGATGATTTGCATAGGCTAGCAGTATGCGAATAGCTTCAAGTCTAGCCACAGGAGCAAATGTTTCATCGAAGTCAATCCCTTCAACTTGAGTGTATCCTTGAGCAACGAGACGAGCTTTGTTTCTGACCACTTGACCATGCTCATCTTGCTTGTTGCGATAGATCCATTTTGTGCCTATTATGTTGTGCTTTCGAGGATCAGGACGCTTGACAAGTTCCCACACATTGTTCAGCTCAAACTGTTGAAGCTCTTCTTGCATTGCTTGAATCCATTCAGGCTCCATAAAAGCTTCAGCAACTTTCTTGGGTTCAGATATTGAGACAAAAGCAAAATGCCCACAGAAATTTGCAAGGTGTGTTGCTCTTGAGCAAGTGAGTGGACCAGGAGCATTTATGCTATCAATTATCTTCTCAACTTGCACTTCATTTGCAACACGAGGATGAGCTGGACGAAGATTTTGTTCTTGCTGTGCATTGTCTTCATCAGGAATATTGTCTTCGGGCTGAGCATTGTCGTCAGGTTGATTTGGAGCAGAGATGATGAGTTCCTCATCAGGTTGTGCTTCAGAAGGCATGATCTCACCAATTCCCATTAGCTTGATGGATTCATTTGGTGAGGCTTCTTCTAGCACATTTGGTAGGGATTCTCTTTGTGATCCATTTGTCTCATCGAACCTCACATCCACAGTCTCAACAGTTTTATAGAGAAAAATGTTGAAGACTCTGTAGGAGTGTGAGTCCTTTCCATATCCGAGCATGAAGCCTTCATAAGATTTGGGTGCAAATTTTGACTTGTGATGAGGTTCCTTGATCCAGCACTTAGCTCCAAATACTCTGAAGTAGCTTACATTTGGCTTCTTTCCAGTGAGGAGCTCATAGGATGTTTTCTTCAGAAGCTTGTGAAGATAAACACGGTTGATGATATGGCATGCAGTATCAATAGCTTCGGGCCAAAATCTTCTTGGTGTATTGTACTCATCGAGCATCGTTCGAGCCATCTCAATTAGAGTTCTGTTCTTACGCTCAATGATCCCATTTTTTTGAGGTGTATATGGGGCTGAAAATTCATGAGTGATTCCCATCTCATCCAGATGAAGATCGAGGCCAGTGTTCTTGAATTCAGTGCCATTGTCACTTCTGATTGTTGGGGAACGTAGCATAAATCAAAAAAATTCTACGTCTTCACCAAGATCCAAGTATGGAGACATCTAGCAACGAGCAACTAAGAGTGCATCTACATACCGTTATGAAGATTGCGTGCGGAAGCTTTCAACGAAGCAAGGATGAAGTAGTCGTACTCTTCACGTTCTTCGTCACCGATGATCTAGCGCCAAACGGACGGCACCTCCGCGTTCAACACACGTACGGTGCAGCAACGTCACCTCCTTCTTGATCCAGCAAGGGGGGAGGAGAAGTCGTCAGAGATCCGGCAGCACGACGGCGTGATGACGGATGCAGTGGAGATCGCAGTAGGGCTTCGCCGGGCGCCCTGCGTGGGAGTTGGGAGGTGTGACGGGAGGGGGAGAGGCGCCAGGGCTGAGGTGCGGCTGCCCTCTCCCCCCCACATATATATAGGGGGGCCAGGGGGGGCGCCAGCCCCTTGCAGATCCAATCTGCAAGGGGGGGCGGCGGCCAGGGAGGAGTCGCCCTCCCCCAAGGCAAGTGGTGGCCCCCCTCCCCTTAGGGTTTTATCCCTATGGCATGGGGAGGTAGGGCCCCCTTGTGGTGCGCCAGCCCAGAGGGCTGCACACATCCCCTTGCGGCCTAGGGGCCCCACCGGGATGGGTGGCCCCACCCGGTGGACCCCCCGGGCCCCTCCGGTGGTCCCGGGACGCTCCCGGTGACCCCCGGAGATCACCCGTTGGCCGAAACTGGACTTCCCATATATCAATCTTTACCTCCGGACCATTCCGGAACTCCTCGTGACGTCCGGGATCTCATCCGGGACTCCGAACAACTTTCGGGTTTCCACGTGCATTTATCTCTACGACCCTAGCGTTACCGAACCTTAAGTGTGTAGACCCTACGGGTTCGGGAGACACGTAGACATGACCGAGACCACTCTCCGGTCAATAACCAACAGCGGGATCTGGATACCCATGTTTGGTTTCTACGTGTTCCTCGATGATCTTCATCGGATGAACCACTGTGTCAAGGACTCACTCAATCCCGTATGTTATTCCCTTTGTCCATCGGTACGGTACTTGCCCGAGATTCGATCGTCGGTATCCCCGATACCTTGTTCAATCTCGTTATGGCAAGTCTCTTTACTCGATCCGTAATCCATCATCCCGTGACTAACCACTTAGTCACATTGAGCTCATTATGATGATGTATTACTGAGTGGGCCCAGAGGTACCTCTCCGTCATACGGAGTGACAACATCCCAGTTTCGGTTCGTACCAACTCAACAGACACTTTCGGAGATACCCGATGCGTACCTTTATGGCCACCCAGTTACGTTGTGACGGTTGGCACACCCAAAGTATTCCTACGGCATCCGGGAGTTGCACAACCTCATGGTCTAAGGAATAAATACTTGACACCGAAAAGCTTATGCATTACGAACTATACGATCTCGTGTTATGCTCAAGTTTGGGTCTTGTCCATCACATCATTCTCCTAATGATGTGATCCCGTTATCACCGACATCTCATGTCCATGGTCAGGAAACCGTGACCATCTGTTGATCAACGAGCTGGTTACTAGAGGCCTACCAGGGACTCATTTTGGTCTACGTATTCACACATGTATCGCTGTTTCCGTACAATACAATTCAAGCATGAATAACAGACAATTATCATGAACAAGGAGATATAATAATAATGCTTTTATTATTGCCTCTAGGGCATATCTCCAACAGTCTCCCACTTGCACTAGAGTCAATAATCTAGTTACATTGTGATGAATCGAACACCCATAGAGTTATGGTGTTGATCATGTTTTGCCCATGAAAGAGGTTTAGTCAACGGGTCTGCTACATTCAGATCCGTATGCACTTTACAAATATCTATGTCTCCATCCTGAACATAATTCCGGATGGAGTTGAAACGACGCTTGATGTGCTTGGTCTTCTTGCGAAACCTGGGCTCCTTGGTAATAGCAATAGCACCAGTGTTGTCACAGAAGAGAGTCATCGGGCTTGACGCGCTTGGAATGACTCCGAGGTCGGTGATGAACTCCTTCATCCAGACTCCTTCCTGCGCTGCTTCAGAAGCAGCTATGTACTCCGCTTCACATGTAGATGCTGCCACCACGCTTTACTTGCAACTGCACCAGCTGACTGCCCCTCCATTCAAAATATACACGTATCCGGTTTGTGACTTAGAGTCATCCAGATCTGTGTCGAAGCTAGCATCGACGTAACCCTTTACGACGAGCTCTTCGTCACCTCCATAAACGAGAAACATATCCTTAGTCCTTTTCAGGTACTTCAGGATGTTCTTGACCGCTGTCCAGTGTTCCGTACCGGGATCACTTTGGTACCTCCCTACCAAACTTATGGCAAGGTTCACATCAGGTCTGGTACACAGCATGGCATACATGATAGAACCTATTGCCGAAGCATAGGGAATGACACTCATCTTTTCTCTATCTTCTGCCGTGGTCGGCGACTGAGTCTTACTCAATCTCATACCTTGCAAAACAGGCAAGAATCCTTTCTTTGACTGATCCATATTGAACTTCTTCAATATTTTGTCAAGGTATGTACTTTGTGAAAGACCAATGAGGCGTCTCGATCTATCTCTATAGATTTTGATGCCTAATATGTAAGCAGCTTCTCCAAGGTCCTTCATTGAAAAACTTTTATTCAAGTAGGCCTTTACATTTTCCAAGAATTCTATATCATTTCCCATCAGCAATATGTCATCCACATATAATATGAGAAATGCTACAGAGCTCCCACTCACTTTCTTGTAAATACAGGCTTCTCCATAAGTCTGTATAAATCCAAACGCTTTGATCACCTCATCAAAGCGAACATTCCAACTCCGAGATGCTTGCACCAGCCCGTAAATCGAGCGCTGGAGCTTGCATACCTTGTTAGCGTTCTCTGGATCGACAAAACCTTCCGGTTGCATCATATACAACTCTTCCTTGAGGAAGCCATTAAGGAATGCTGTTTTGACATCCATTTGCCATATCTCATAATCATAGAATGCGGCAATAGCTAACATGATTCTGACTGACTTCAGCATCGCTACGGGAGAGAAAGTCTCATCGTAGTCAATCCCTTGAACTTGTCGATAACCTTTAGCGACAAGCCGAGCCTTATAGACGGTCACATTACCATCCGCGTTTGTCTTCTTCTTAAATATCCATTTATTTTCTATGGCGTGCCTATCATCAGGAAAGTCCACCAAAGTCCATACTTTGTTTTCATACATGGATTCTATCTCGGATTTCATGGCTCCAAGCCATTTATTGGAATCTGGGCCCGCCATCGCTTCTTCATAGTTCGAAGGTTCACCGTTGTCTAACAACATGATTTCCAGTACAGGGTTGCCGTACCACTCTGGTGCGGAACGTGCCCTTGTGGACCTTCGAAGTTCAGTAGTAACTTGATCTGTTTCTTCATGATCATTATCATTAACTTCCTCCCTTATCGGTGCAGGCACCTCAGGAACAGTTTCCTGCGCTGCGCTACTTTCCGGTACAGGAGGGGTGACTGTCACCTCATCAAGTTCTACTTTCCTCCCACTCACTTCTTTCGAGAGAAACTCTTTCTCCAGAAAGTATCCATTCTTGGCAACAAAGACTTTGCCTTCGGATCTGTGGTAGAAGGTGTACCCAATAGTTTCCTTTGGGTATCCTATGAAGACGCATTTTTCCGATTTGGGTTCGAGCTTTTCAGGTTGAAGTTTCTTGACATAAGCATCGCAACCCCAAACTTTCAGAAACGACAGCTTCGGTTTCTTGCCAAACCAAAGTTCATACGGAGTCGTCTCAACGGATTTCGACGGAGCCCTATTTAAAGTGAATGCGGTAGTCTCTAAAGCATAACCCCAAAAAGATAGCGGTAAATCGGTGAGGGACATCATAGATCGCACCATGTCCAACAGAGTACGATTTCGACGTTCCGACACACCGTTACGTTGAGGTGTTCCGGGCGGTGTCAATTGTGAAACAATTCCACAGCTTCTAAGGTGTGTGCCAAATTCATGACTTAAATATTCACCCCCACGATCCGATCGCAAGAACTTTATTTTTCTGTCACGTTGATTCTCAACCTCATTATGAAATTCCTTGAACTTTTCAAAGGTCTCAGACTTGTGTTTCATCAAATAGATATACCCGTATCTACTCAAGTCATCCGTGAGGGTGAGAACATAACGGTAGCCTCCGCGAGCCTCAACACTCATTGGACCGCACACATCGGTATGTATGATTTCCAACAAGTTGGTTGCTCGCTCCATTGTTCCGGAGAACGGAGTCTTGGTCATCTTGCCCAAGAGGCATGGTTCGCACGTGTCAAATGATTCATAATCAAGAGACTCCAGAAGTCCATCCGAATGGAGCTTCTTCATACGTTTGACACCAATATGACCAAGTCGGCAATGCCACAAGTATGTGGGACTATCATTATCAACTTTACATCTTTTGGCATCTACACTATGAATATGTGAATCACTACATTCGAGATTCATCAAAAATAAACCATTGACCAGCGGGGCATGATCATAAAACATATCTCTCAAATAAATAGAACAACCATTATTCTCCGATTTGAAAGAATATCCATCTCGCATAAGACGAGATCCAGAAACAATGTTCATGCTCAAAGCTGGTACTAAATAACAATTATTCAGGTTTAAAACTAATCCCGAGGGTAGATGTAGAGGCAGCGTGCCGACGGCGATCACATCGACCTTGGAACCATTCCCGACGCGCATCGTCACCTCATCCTTCGCCAGTCTCCGTTTATTCCGCAGCTCCTGTTTTGAGTTACAAATGTGAGCAACTGCACCAGTATCGAATACCCAGGAGCTACTACGAGTGCTAGTAAGGTACACATCAATAACATGTATATCATATATACCTTTGACGTTGCCGGCCTTCTTGTCTGCTAAATATTTGGGGCAGTTCCGCTTCCAGTGTCCCGTTCCCTTGCAATAAAAGCACTCAGTCTCTGGCTTGGGTCCATACTTTGGCTTCTTCCCGGCAACAGGCTTGCTAGGCGTGGCAACTCCCTTGCTGTCCTTCTTGAAGTTCTTCTTACCCTTGCCTTTCTTGAACTTAGTGGTTTTATTGACCATCAACACTTGATGTTCTTTCTTGATGTCAACCTCCGCTGATTTCAGCATCGAATACACCTCGGGAATGGACTTCTCCATCCCCTGCATATTGAAGTTCAACACGAAGCTCTTGAAGCTTGGTGGGAGCGACTGGAGGATTCTGTCAACGAGCGCTTCATCTGGGAGATTCATTCCCAGCTGAGACAAGCGATTGTGCAATCCTGAAATCTTGAGGATGTGCTCACTGACAGAACTGTTCTCCTCCATCTTACAGCTGTAGAATGCGTCGGAGACATCATATCTCTCGACTCGGGCATGAGCTTGGAAAACCATTTTCAGCTCTTCGAACATCTCATATGCTCCATGGTGCTCAAAACGCTTTTGGAGCCCCGATTCTAAACTGTAAAGCATGCCGCACTGAACCAGGGAGTAATCATCACTACGCGACTGCCAGACGTTCAAAACATCTTGGTCGGCATCGGGAGCAGGTGCATCACCTAGCGGTGCTTCTAGGACATAAGTTCTCTTGGCAGCTATGAGGATAATCCTCAGGTTACGGACCCAATCCGTATAGTTGCTACCATCGTCTTTCAGCTTGGTTTTCTCTAGGAACGCGTTGAAGTTGAGGGAAACCTGAGCGTGGGCCATTTGATCTACAAGAGATATTGTAAAGAATTTAGACTAAGTTCATGATAATTGAGTTCATCTTAATCAGATTATAATGAACTCCCACTCAGAATGACATCTCTCTAGTCATCTAAGTGATACACGATCCGAATCGAGTAGTCCGTGTCCGATCATCACGTGAGACGGACTAGTCAAAAACGGTGAACATCTTCATGTTGATCGTATCTTCTATACGACTCGTGTTCGACCTTTCGGTCTTCCGTGTTCCGAGGCCATGTCTGTACATGCTAGGCTCGTCAAGTCAACCCTAAGTGTATTGCGTGTGTAAATCTGTCTTACACCCGTTGTATGCGAACGTTAGAACCTATCACACCCGATCATCACGTGGTGCTTCGGAGCAACGAGCTTTAGCAACGGTGCACAGTTAGGGGAAACACATTACTTGAAATTTTTAGTGAGAGATCATCTTATTTACTACCGTCGTTCTAAGTAAACAAGATGCAAAAACATGATAAACATCACATGCAATCAATTAAAGTGACATGATATGGCCAATATCATCTTGCTCCTTGGATCCCCATCTTCGGGGCACCATGATCATCTTGTCACCGGCTCGACACCATGATCTTAATCATCATGATCTCCATCATCGTGTCTTGAAGAAGTCGTCACGCCAACTATTACTTCTACTACTATAGCTAACGTTTAGCAACGAAGTAAAGTAATTACATGGCGTTATTCAGTGACACGCAGGTCATACAATAATTAAGACAACTCCTATGGCTCCTGCCGGTTGTCAAGTTCATCGACATGCAAGTCATGATTCCCTATTACAAAAACATGATCAATCTCATACATCACATATATCATTCATCACATCTTTGTTCTTGGCCATACCACGTCACAAAACACATGCTGCAAAAACAAGTTAGACGTCCTCTAATTGTTGTTGCAAGTTTTACGTGGCTTCTATAGGATTTCTAGCAAGAACGTTTCTTACCTACGCCAAAACCACAACGTGATTTGTCAACTTCTATTTACCCTTCATAAGGACCCTTTTCATCGAATCCGATCCGACTAAAGTAGGAGAGACAGACACCCGCCAGCCACCTTATGCATCTAGTGCATGTCTGTCGGTGGAACCAGTCTCACGTAAGCGTACGTGTAAGGTCGGTCCGGGCCGCTTCATCCCACAATACCGCCGAATCAAGATTGACTAGTAACGGTAAGAAAGTTGAACAAGATCATA
>LR738710.1:604284756-604375172 GCA_902687465.1 Secale cereale | reverse complement strand
TTTTATGAAATGCTTCAAAACATGGTAGTTTCAAAGACAAACGGTAAGCTCAAGCCTATTAGTATGCAGCGGAAAGTGGACTACACTAGATAAGCCATAGTCATGTATTCAATGAAGTGAAAGCATGAAGACTAATAGCAACTAGGCAGTAGTGATCATAAAGGAAGAAGGAATGAAGCCAATCACAACAAGTAGATACTCAGTGAAGACAATCAGATAAGGCGAGCATGCAATGTCTTCACAACATGGAGCAGTAAGTAAAGGGAAGAAAAGGATAGAACCAGTAGCTCGGGGAAGACAGTGATTTGTTAGACCAGTTCCAGTTGCTGTGACAACTGTACGTCTGGTTAGGGAGGCTGAGATTTAACTCAGAAGACCGCATCTTCACCTTGTTCCCCTTGAGCTAAGAACACCTAGTCCTCGCCCAATCACTCTGGTAAGTCTTCAAGGTAGACTTCCAAACCTTCACAAACTTCGTTCACCGGCAATCCACAATTACTCTTGGATGCTCAGAACGCGATGGCTAACCGGCTGGAGGAAACACAATCCTCAAGTGTAATAAGTCTTCAGGTCACACAGACAGAAAGACTTCAGTGACGCCTAACACTATTTGGCTCTGGGTGTTTGGGCTTTGTCCTCGCAAGGATTTCTCTCTCAAATGCTTCAGAGGTGGGTTACTCTCAAACGACAAAAGCCGTGCACTAACTCTGAGCAGCCACCAATTTATGGTGTAGGGGGTGGGCTATTTATAGCCACTGGGCAACCCGACCTGATTTGTCCGAAGTGACCCCGGGTCACTAAGGAACTGACACGTGTTCCAACGGTCAGATTTCAAACACACACGGCAACTTTACTTGAGCTCCAAGTAAAGCTGACTTATCCGCCTCTGGATAAGATTTGCTCTCATAGTCTTCGCTCGAAGACATAGGATTTGGTTGAGCATCACATCAGTCACTCTGACTTAGTTCACTTGGACCCCACTTAACAGTGCGGTGGTTCCTATGACTCAACAAAGAAGAAAAGGAAACAGCGACAAATCTACGTCTTCGCTTTCCATAGTCTTCACTCAATGTCTTCTCATGTCATAGTCTTCAATATGATTATCTTCACATATACCACCACTGATATCCATGTCTTCATACATTTTTAGGGGTCATCTCCGGTAGGTTAACCGAATCAATGAGGGACTATTACCTGTGTTATCCTGCAATTCTCACAAACACATTAGTCCCTCAACCAGGTTTGTCGCCAATACTCCAAAACCAACTAGGGTTGGCACTAGATGCACTTACACATAGCTTAAACTCCAGGTGGTTAAACCGAATCACACAGAACAAGGGAGTACCTTGCTCTGATACCAATTGAAAGTGCAGTATATCGACTAGAGGCGGGTTGAAAAGGTGATTTTTATGAAATGCTTCAAAACATGGAAGTTTCGAAGACAAATGATAAATCCAATCCTATTTATATGCAGCGGAAAGTAGACTACACTAGACAAGCCATAGTCAAGTATTCAATGAAGTGAAAGCATGAAGACTAATAATAGCTAGGCAGTAAGGATCAGGATGGAAGATGGAATGAAGCCAATCAGAACAAGTAGTCACACAGTGAAGTCAATCAGATAAGGCAGACATGCAATGACTTCACAACATAAGATAGTAAGTAAAGGGAAGGAAATGATAGAACCAGTAGCTCGAGGAAGATAGTGATTTGTTAGACGAGTTCTAGTTGCTGTGACAACTGTACATCTGGTCAGGGAGGCTGAAATTTAACTCAGAAGACCGCGTCTTCACCTTATTCCCCTTGAGCTAAGGACACCTAGTCCTCGCCCAATCACTCTGGTAAGTATTCAAGGTAGACTTCCAAACCTTCATAGACTTCGTTCATCGGCGATCCATAATGACTCTTGGATGCTCAGAACGCGACGCCTAACCGGCTGGAGGAAATACAGTCCTCAAGTGTAACAAGTCTTCAGGTCACACAGACAGAAAGACTTCAGTGATGCGTAACACTCTTTGGCTCTGGGTGTTTGGGCTTTGTCCTCGCAAGAATTTCTCTCTCAAATGCTTCGGAGGTGGGTTGCTCTCAAACGACAAAAGCCGTGTAATAACTCTGAGCAGCCACCATTTATGGTGTAGGGGGTGGGCTATTTATAGCCACTGGTCAACCCGACCTGATTTGTCCGAAGTGACCCTGGGTCACTAAGGAACTGACACGTGTTCCAACGGTCAGATTTCAAACACTCACACGGCAACTTTACTTGGGCTACAAGTAAAGCTGACTCATCCAGCTCTGGATAAGATTTTCTCTCATTGTCTTCGCTCGAAGACATATGGTTTGGTTGAGCATCACTTCAGTCACTCTGACTTAGTTCACTTGGACCCCACTTAACAGTACGGTGGTTCCTATGACTCAACAAAGAAGAAAAGGAAACAACGAAACATCTAAGTCGTCGCGCTCCATAGTCTTCACACAATGTCTTCTCTTGTCATAGTCTTCAGTATGATTATCTTCATGTACCACCACTGTCATCAATGTCTTCATACATTTTTAGGGGTCATCTCCGGTAGGTAAACCGAATCAATGAGGGACTACTACCTGTGTTATCCTGCAATTCTCACAAACACATTAGTCCCTCAACCAGATTTGTCGTCAATACTCCAAAACCAACTAGGGGTGGCACTAGATGCATTTACAGCATCCTTAACAGAAAAGCCGAACATGTCAAATTCAACGGTGACATGATTTTCACGTGTAAAAGAACGAATTGAAATAAGATTTCTAATTAGGCTAGGAGAGACAAGTGTGTTAGATAACGACAATGGCATAGATGTTGATGGAAAAGCAGCATGACCAACATGTGTTATCGGAAGAGATCAACCGTCACCGACGATGATATGAGTGGAGGTATGGACAAGACGAGAGGTGAGGAGGTTACCGGGGTGAGAAGACATGTGAGCCGTAGCTCCAGTGTCCATATACCACTCACCGCCGCCGGTGTAGTTATGTGGCGTAGGAGCGGAGTGAAGAGACAATAGAAGAGCTGGATCCCATGGAGCCGGAGGAAGCGCGGGTGCCGATGGCTGCGGCTATTGTGGGGGCACAAGAAGCAGCATAGGAAACCCGTCGGTCTGGGGCAGCGACTCGTAGGGTGTCGGTCGTCCATACATCGGCAGTGGTGCGTATGGCTGGTGAGCGGGCTGGAGCGCCTGATGAGCCACAGGTCGGGCGCCGAAGAAGCCGGGGACGGCGCCACGTGGGACAGGCATGGAGTACGCGTGGATGACGCTCGTCCATGGGTTGTGCCCGGCGTGCCAAGGGGCCGGCTGGTACTATTGCTGCTGTTGGCACGGCGCCCCTCCCTTGGCGCCAGCCGACTCCTGCTTGCGGCCGCGTGATGCCTCTCCAACGTATCTATAATTTTTTTTATTGTTCTGTGCTATTATATTATCTGTTTTGCATGTTTTATATGCATTATTATGCTATTTTATGTTATTTTTGGGACTAACCTATTAACCAAGAGCCCAGTGCCAGTTTATGTTTTCCCTTGTTTTTGAGTTTTGCAGAAAAGAAATATCAAACGGAGTCCAAACGGAATGAAACTTTATGATGGTTTTTCTAGGGGCGCTGGAAAAACAGAGTCCAAATGGAGTCCAGGGGCGCTGGCTGCGGCGGAGTTGGCGAATGAGGGCGCGACAAGTGGCAAGGAGGGGGTGGATCTCGTCGGATTTGGAGGTGGAGGTGGCTGGTTGTGGCTGGTGGCGGTGGATCCGAGGAGAAGGGGTCTAGGGGTAGGAGAAGACTAGGTAGGCCGAAATTGGCAGGTTAGGGGGATTTATATAGGGAAGGGGTCAGGGTTTGAGGGTTTTGAGGCCGTCTCGAGCCGTTCGATCTCGATCGGACGACTCCGGTGAGAGGGGGTGGCATAAGTGGGCTAGTGGGCTGTGTAGAGGAGGTGGGCTGCAGGGAGAGAAGAGAGATAGAGGCCCGACGGGGGTTTTCGGAGACTGAAAACGTCTAACGAATAAACCGGCAACGGTGCCACTATACTTATCCGTTGGGCTACCAAACGAACTCCGAATGCGACGAAATTTGACAGGCGGTCTACCTACACTATAATAAGACCACACACCAAGTTTCATCCCATTCTGAGAACATTTTCCGGCCACTTCGAAAATAAATATTCGGAGTTGCCGCGGGCGCGTGCGAGTGTGTCTTGGCTCAGAACGGACAACGGAAAGGACGAGGGGGTTCGGTCGGATTCAAGTTTTGATAACATGCTGATGACAATGCACATGATGACATGGCAAGATGCAACATGCAAGCAGATGACATGGCAACGGCGATGAATAACTGACTCACACCTGGCGCATCGGTCTCGGGGCGTCACAACACTCCCCTACTAACAAGAGATCTCGTCCCGAGATCTTAGGAACGAGACGGAAGGTAAAAGGAAGAAGGTGAAATCAAGGAACCTTGAGAGGTTGAACAATTTGAAAAGAAGAATACAACGGAGATGGATGAGTTTGAGAAGCTCTGTTACAACAAAGGAACGGGGAAGTGTACGAGAGCCTTAACGGATGAAAGACAAGAATCAAGGACTTAACGAACCACAAGAATTTGAAACTTCACCGATATAACGAGATAGAACAAGAATGAAGAATTTGGATAGGAGTCCGATTAAATTGGAAGGAATATGGACTTGAAAAGATGATACGATACTTGACGAAATGAACAACACAATGCCTCTGGAACAAATTAAGAATGAGAAGAAAGGAGGTATAACAACATCTTCTAGCGCAAAAGAATTGAAAGCATCCTTGCGAAGAAGGGACGAATGGAGTTGTTGTAAAATCAACAATGAAAAGAATTAGCTTGATGTGGGCTTATGGAAATCATCCCAAAACTTGAGGTGATATTATGCCATAACCAAAAGATTGAATAGGTGAAATGAAGGAAGAAATGCAAAACTCTACTTCGAAGAATACAGAGAATTATTTGCACTTCGAGGTGCGAGAAGAAGAATACTTGAGCTGCTCCACAAGAATTTGACGAACACTTGAAGAATGAATTACTCATGAAGAACCACCATGAAGAACTCCGGTAACAAAAGGATGATGAGAATAAGATTAAGGCCTTGCGATGATTTAGACGGGGTTCCGATGAGATAGCCGAGAACACTTTGCACTCCGGAAATGAAAAAAGATGAAACACTTGGGATTAGAATTTATTCGTCATGAACAAACTCCGAAGGAAGGGAATAATCAACTTGAAGAATAAGAATTATGTTATGCTTATCCTCCACCAATTAAATCGATGAGAAGTAATGGATTTGCATACCACTTATTCACGTTGAAAAATATTAGGGGGAGATATATCGCGAACTTGAGAAAGTCTTCATGAACCACTGGTAGGATTGAAAGAATTAATGAATTGATATGATTAATAAGAAAAAGATTTTGAGTGAACCACCGTGAGAACTGAAACCAAGGGATGAAAGAGAACAAGCCACCGAGAAGAATTGAAATTGAACGAAGAAAAGAGAATGAATTACCGGGAAGAATAATGCACTTGAGGAAATTTAGATACAAGAGAACGAAGAGATCGCGAACTGATTAAAGAATACTTGGACGAAGCATCAGAATAATACGGAGACAAACGAAGAGGCATCAATGAAGAATATTTGGAGGGCGAAGTTGAAAAACTGAGAACGAAGAAATCTTCTGAAATGATGGCCTTCAGAGGAACACAATGAAAGGAATTCACGAAATACTCCGGATGGTTAAAGAAAATAATTTATGACAAACGAGACAATTTAATAGGATAGCATGAAGCTAGAACCACGAATCTTCGAGAAAACGGACAAGATTTAAGGGAAACTCTTCTTCGGTGTTCAAATGGCGACGAGGAGCATCAGTACAATTATTGAGATACCCCAGAAGAATAAAAAGAGGATAAGTTGAACCAACATTGAAAAGAATTTGAGAATGAACTTCGGAAGGCACGTGACTGATGTAATCCATACTTACGTCACACTTGAAAAGAATTTAGGAATACTCCAGGAAATATTAGAAGAATCAGGTAAGATCCTGGGAAGAGACCTGTGGGTTATGAGCCCATCAAGGAGAAAACACCATTGGAAAGGATTATTCGAATGAGAAATGATGCACCAGAACGATTGAAAGACTCGAATGATGTGACAACCTCGAATAGTTTGAAGGCAAACACGAATCTCGTGAGATATCTTTGGAACTCCGGAACGATTAAATGGCGAGAGGTGAGCGAGCAATTGGAATCATTTGAGCAGACGGAAAGAATATGATGAGCACCGAATACTTGAATTGAATCCACAGGAAACGAAAAGAGATGAAGAATGACGAACTTAGACGAGAATTCACGAGTTGAAATAATTGAGGAAAGAAAGCAAAGGCTTCACATGAGTAGGATGGATACTCGATTAAGGACTCCGGCTCCGAGAAGAAAAAGGGTGGGCGGGTGGGAAAAGAAAGACCACTTCAGATGGGGAAATGACATCGGTTGAAAAGAAATGAGGATCGATCATGCCAAAGACGAAGATGATCAAATCCACTTGACGAGAAATGCACCAGTTGAAAAGAGTTAACATCACAACGAATGAAACTAACCGCGTGATCCTAAAAAATTGAAGGGGAAGAGGAGTAATTCAAAACACCTACGTCAAGATTCCTCACCAGAGTGACGAAGGGGCCGAGGAGTAAAAATAATTCCTACTCTCCGATATAACTAGACTCCAAAAATAGTTTTTTCTAGACTCAACAATGGCAAGCTACGATCAATCAAGGGGGCTCCTATGGTCGGTCGAGGCTCTGATACCAACTGTCACGCCCAAGATGTGATTCTATCCTGATAACGTGATACACTCATGATTGGGGCACAACCGCATTTCGGGCGCTTAGCAAGATGGATATCATTACATCGTACCATTACATAAATACATGGGGATACAACAATTCATACAAGTCACATGAGTACAACAACATCAATACAAGACATCCGACTATGGATGCAAACATGAAAAGCACAATGACATCCATCCTGCTATCCCAGGCTGCCGACCACGAACCTAACCCAAGACTGATGAAGAAGAAAGAACTCCAACACAAAGAACATCTGCACCTGCAACTGTTGTTGTAGTATCTGTGAGCCACGAGGACTCGGCAATCCCATAATCATGAGTATCAATACTAGCAAAGCTCAAAGGGTATGGAGAGGTAAAGTGGTGAGGTTGCAGTAGCGGCTAAGCAAAAGTATGGTGGCTAACTTACGGGTACAAGAATAAGATGAGCATCTACGCAAACGGTCGCAAACTAGTAATGATCACTAAGAGATCCTAAACTACCTACGAGTCAAACATAACCCCACCGTGTTCTCTTCTCAAAGTTAAAAGAGACGGTCACGGTTACACACATGGTTGGTGTGTTTTACTTCGGATCCTCTGTCAAGTTTTCTACAACCGAACATTAACAAATTCCAATCAGCCACATAACCGCGGGCACGGCTTTCGAAAGATCATAACCCTGTAGGGGTGCCCCAAATTAGCCCATCACAAGCTCTCACGATCAGCAGAGGTAAAAACCCCATATCTTACGGACAACCCGACCAGACTCGGAATCCCGGTGCACAAGACATTTCGACAATGCTAAAACAAGTCCAGCAAGACCTCTTGGAGTGTCGACACCGTGATAGTAGCCGCGCGTATCTCGTCTCAGGCCACGTCTGGATGGAACATCCTACAGGTAAAACCAATCCTTGAGTTTCCCCGTGGTGGCCCCGCAGTCTACCCGTTTGGGACCAACACCATCAACACTGGCCCCTCCCTGTATGTAGAAGAATCCTCGGGTAGCGCTAACTCCCTATGCAATTTAATTAATTAATTAAGTTTTTATTATGTTGCAAATTAAAACCAAAGTTGGGCCTTGCTGGAGGAGTTTTATTCAAAGCGAACTGTCAAGGGGTCCCCATATACCCAACCGCGTTAGGAACACAAAATCAAGGAACATAATGCCGGTTTATCGGTTCTTAAGGCGGCATGAGTGGAACAAAATACCGAGCAAAAGGCCAAGCCTTCCACCCATTGCCAAGTATGTAGGTGTGTTAATTATAGTAATTGATATTGTGATATTGCAACAACCAAGATCCGACATGGAGCAAACTTCATCTTCACCTGCAACTAAGAACGCTATAAGAGGGGTTGAGCAGCAGTAACATAGCCAAACAACGGTTTCCTGGGATGGTGTCAAAGGTTAGAGGTTTCATGGCAACAAGGAGAGGATGACAACAAATAGATAGGTAGTGCGAGATATAGCGATAGCATCGAGATAACTAGCATGGCAATGATAATAATGAGATCCAAGGTGACGGTCATCTTGCCTGAGATCCCGCAAGGAAGAAGAACGAGTCCATGAAGAAGATGAAGAAGAATCCACGAAGATGAACCAAGTGTAGTCGAACGAATCCTCATGATCGCAACGAAACAAGCACTAACGAGAAGAAGCAAGCAACACTATAAACACACAACACAAATACAAGACAAGATGCTCAACCAAGTATGATGCATGACAAGGCTACATGATGCAAAACATGGCAAGAGATGAAGCATACAAGAAAATCACACAATGCAAGTTTAAATGAGGCCGGAAACAATATATAACAATTCCAGTATGTCCTCATATGCAAATATCAAAATTGGTCCAGATCTGAACAAATATTAAGTTAAAGTTTTTAAACAGCAAGTTAACATGCACCATGATGATCTACACGAAATTCTAGTCAAGTTACATATAAAGTTTACTTAATTCGGAGCTACGGCCTAGAAGATATGAGCAAAACAAGTTAAGCATGTCATTGATGCAAAACACATCCAAACCTCAAGCAAACACACTCCAAACAGGTCTACAACAGGTTATTATGCATCTACATGCAAAGACACACAAGTTTCATATAGGACACGCTCAAAACGGAGAAACGGTTCATCACATACACACGAATCGAGTTTGATACACAATCAGCCCCAAACAGCAAGTAGGCATATAGTTGACATCAAAACAACATGATACAATAACATTTCATGGCATGAAAGGGCATGGCAAGCATGTAAATGTCAAGCACTACAAGCATGATCACTGAGCTACTACCAAACACCACTAGAACATGTTCAAAACATCATGGCAAGATTGCAAAAGATAACAGATTCACCGACTTAGTGAAATAAACTAAACATGGCAGCAACAACGACAAGTAGGCATGTTTGCAAGCTTGTGCAACTCATCTCAAAGCATATCATGGCATGTGAATATAACCAACAGCAATAAGACATGTTTATGCAGCTACTCATGGCAAGAACATGGTCATAGGATGCATAGAACACTAGCTATTCACATGGCAAAACTGAACTTACTGTTAACAGGCTGGCAGAAACATTTTATAGTATGAGAGCATGAAAACAACAAGCTACAGCAGGCCATACTTGCAATCAAGGGCATGGATGGATAGAGCATAACATGGACATCAAGACATGGTCATTGGGCATCTCCAAATGTGCATGAATTTGAGTGGGGCATCAAGCAAACATGGCACCACAATATAACAGTTTCAGACTTAGCAGTTTTCAACGAGTCATAGAAATCGGCAACAGCGAGTAGGTCACTTTGCAAGCTTGTTGAACTCACCACAAGGCATATCATGAAAAGTGGATTGCACCACATCAAAGATGGCATGATTATGCTTCTAAAACATGTTGACATGTTGCTCAAACAAAAATCACACATAAAGATATGAAAAAGACAAATCATCATCTCATAACAATTTCCAGCACTTAACAGCCACATGCACTTTTGCAACAGAGATAAACATGGCATAATGCAACCTAACATGAATGTAACAACCACCATCATGTAGAACACATCACAATGAACAATTTGACATATCATACACTTCATTTGGACCAACATGCACAAAGATACAACCTCACAAACATGCTAAAATAATGTTGACATGCAACAATGACTTGGCACTAACATCACATAGCAGTTTTGCAATGAAGATTAAGGCATCAAGATGAATAGTAACATGCATGCAAATGCAACTAACATGTAGAGCATCACGATACGAACATTTTGACATATTATTCATCATCATTGGACAAACGAGCACAAAGTTACACCATGATAAATATGCACACATATTATGACAATTCAAGGATTTATTAAAAAAAACCTCGGGGCTGGTTGATTGGACATGTCCGGAAGGAGGGTCGAACATGTCCGATGGGCTGGGCCCATGCGTCATTGGTTCGGGGAAGACCGGCGGTCCAGGGACGGTTCGGGTGCGGTTGGGTCGGCGGGTGAACCGGGCTGGTCTGGCTCGACCGGCCGGTCCAGGTCGGTCCTTCCGATCGGCGGCTCGGGTCGGTCCGATGGAGGTGGCCGGAGGTGAGGACGTGGTGCGGCGGGGACGGCAGGACGACGGCGATAGGGCAGGGCGAGGTGGTGCAGCAGGGATCGACTGGATCCGGCGGCGGCTTGCTGGATAGGGGCGAGGGCGCGGTCAGCGGCGCTTGCGAGGTTTGCCGGCGTGAGGCGCGGACGATAGGCGTGGGGCGGAGCAGAGAGAGGCGAGCGATGATGGCGTCGATGCGAAGCGGCG
This sequence comes from Secale cereale, assembly GCA_902687465.1. Classification (NCBI taxonomy): domain Eukaryota; kingdom Viridiplantae; phylum Streptophyta; class Magnoliopsida; order Poales; family Poaceae; genus Secale; species Secale cereale. The sequence continues at coordinate 604,364,489 of LR738710.1, read as the reverse complement.
GCGGAGCGGCCGGAGGTGTGAGGCGAGGTGGATCTGGTGAGGGGAGGCCGGATCCGGGGCGGTGGCGGTGACGAAGCCTGGTCGGCGGCGGGGCTGTACAATGCGGGCGGCGGCGCGGCTGTACGAGCGGGGCGGCGGGGACGATGGCTCGGGGCGACGGGGGCTGGCTCGGGCCCATTCACGACCCGGGACGGGCCTGGCCCGGGCCGACGCGGGCCTGCAGTGGGGCAGGAGAGAGGAGGCGGGGTGGAGCATAGTGACAGTGCCACATGGCGGCTGGGGATTGGCCGGGGGCACTGGCTGCGGCGGAGCTGGCGAATGAGGGCGCGACAAGTGGCAAGGAGGGGGTGGATCTCGCCGGATTTGGAGGTGGAGGTGGCTGGCTGTGGCTGGTGGTGGTGGATCCGAGGAGAAGGGGTCTAGGGGTAGGAGAAGACTAGGTAGGCCAAAATTGGTAGGTTAGGGGGGTTTATATAGGGAAGGGGTAAGGGTTTGAGGGTTTTGAGGCCGTCTCGAGCCATTCGATCTCGATCGGACGGCTCCGACGAGAGGGGATGGCATAAGTGGGCTAGTGGGCTGTGTAGAGGAGGTGGGCTGCAGGGAGAGAAGAGAGATAGAGGCCCGACGGGGGTTTTGGGAGACCGAAAACGTTCGACGAATAAACCTGCAACGGTGCCGCTACACTTATCCGTTGGGCTACCAAACAAACTCCGAATGCGACGAAATTTGACAGGCGGTCTACCTACACTATAATAAGACCACACGCCAAGTTTCATCCCGTTCTGAAAACATTTTCCAGCTACTTCTAAAATAAATATTCAGAGGTGCCGCGAGCGCGTGCGAGTGTGTCTGGGCTCAGAATGGACAACGGAAAGGACGAGGGAGTTTGGCCGAATGCAAGTTTTGAAAACATGCTGATGACAATGCACATGATGACATGGAAAGATGCAATACGCAAGCAGATGACATGGCAACGACGACGGATAACTGACTGACACGTGGCACATCGGTCTCGGGGCGTCACAGGGCGAGAGCCCCAACGAGATTAGATCTGTCTCTCAATCCTCTTCTGTTTTGTGTTCCCAAGATCTGGCCCTTCACCGTTTCTTAAATTTCCGAAGATCCGTAACTCTGATTGCGCTAAAATTTGATTTTTTCCATAAATTAGCTTTCTTGCACCAGAAGAAAGGCCCCAACCAACGTTCGAGGAGGACACAAGACACCTGAGCGCGCCGGGCACCCACTGGCGTGCCCTGGTGGGTTGTGGGGCTTGTGGGCCTCGTTTGCGTTGATTCCAAGCCCCAAAAATCACATATATTCTAAAATAATTCTCCATAAATTTTATCGTGTTTGGACTTCGTTTGATATGGATATTCTGCGAAACAAAAAACATGCAACAAACAGGAACTGGCACTGGGCACTGGATCAGTAAGTTAGTCCAAATAAATCATATAAATTGTTGCCAAAAGTATGTAAAAGTTGAATAATATTGGCACGGAACAATAAAAAATTATAGGTACGACAGAGACGTATCAGTACCCTTCATAAAACTCTCATCTCTTGAATTTACATTATTTACCATTCGCTCTCGTTTTCCTCTCCCCCACTTCTAAAACGTTTTTCAAAAAGATTTGCCTTTTCTTCGCCCTTTTTTGGTTCATCTGCCTCGCTTGCTTTTTGTGTGCTCGTGTGTTGGATTGCTTTGTCACGATGGCTCAAGAGAATACCAAATTATGTGACTTTTCCAACACCAACAATAATGATTTTATCAGTACTCCGATTGCTCCCGCTACTAATGCGAAATATTGTGAAATTAATGCTGCTTTATTGAATCTCGTTATGAAAGATCAATTTTTTGGCCTTCCTAGTGAAGATACTGCATCCCATCCAAACAATTTCGTTGATTTGTGTGATATGCAAAATAAAAGGGATGTGGATAATGATCTTGTTAAGTTGAAGCTATTTTCGTTCTCACTACGAGATCGGGCTAAAACTTGGTTTTCATCTTTGCCTAAAAATAGTATTGATTCATGGAATAAGTGTAAAGATTCCTTTATTGCCAAGTATTTTCCTCCCGCTAAGATAATCTCCCTTAGGAACGATATTATGAATTTTAAACAACTTGATCAAGAGCATGTCGCACAATCTTGGAAGAGGATGAAACTTATGATAAGAAATTGCCCTACGCGTGGTTTGAATTTATGGATGATTATACAAAAAAATTATGCCGGATTGAACTTTGCTTCTAGAAATCTTTTAAATTTAGCCACGGGAGGTACTTTTATGGAAATCACTTTAGGAGAAGCTACTAAACTCCTATATAATATAATGGTTACTTATTCTCAATGGCACACCGAAAGATCTTCCACTAGTAAAAAAAAGTGCATGCAATTGAAGAGATTAATATTTTGAGTGGAAAGATGGATGAGCTTATGAAATTATTTGCTAAAAGGGGTATTCATGTTGATCCTAATGATATGCCCTTGTCTACTTTGATTGAGAATAATAATGAATCTATGGATGTGAATTTTGTTGGTAGAAACAATTTTGGTAACAACGCGTATAGAGGAAATTTTAATCCTAGGCCATTCCCTAGTAATTCCTCTAATAATTATGGTAATTACTACAACAATTGTTGTTCCATAGCTTACAAGTTGCCTACCCTGTACATCAAGAAAATTATCCTTTGGCATGTAAATGGTGTTGTCATGGTCTTCTTGTTCTCTGGTGACATGGTGTTGGATTTGCACATGAACATATTGGCCAAGCAAGTCACGTGTATATCCATTTTCCTTTTGCGCAGTGCTACAACATGCAGTACCACACAAAAATTGTGAAGCACTGCTACAACCCTCATTAGACTGTCATCTTCTCTTATAATCATTTCCCATGTCCAAGTATATTGCTGCATGCTTATCTTTACCAAAAATTGTCGACACATGACCACATCTCCTTTTTCTACACATAGAAGATTGTGTAGCAGTGCTACAACTCACACCATCACACGACATTCTTATATTGTCCTCACCACTATTAATCAAGTATGTTGTCCGTATCCGCTTTTGCGAAACTGTTGTCTCATAAGTGCAATGTGATGTCGATAAGCCAGATGGATTTACCATGATCTGCCTTCCAATAACTGGGTTGACTAAACTTTCTTGAAAGATAATTTTATCAGATGGAGGCATGCTTGGATCTCCAATTGCGTCCACCGTAGTGATTTAAAAAAGTTGCATGATGAGAGACAGATTAAATATTGAAGCATACATGTTTTGAATATTTTTGTGGCCATAATTATCTTTTAATTTATTTACTCATTAAACTGTACCCAGGAAACATCAATGGATTACACCATTTAGAATGATATTATCAAGAAAGAAATAATACCAATTAATAAATTAAAAAAATTATACCTTTTGTTTTTTTACTCATTTGAGTTGATGAGTTTGTTCCGCCATTTCTATTTCTACTGGTATGGCTAACTGCAGGTTGCATACCATCGCTATTGTATCATAATTTTGCCTCCTACTTTGTTTGTACTCGCAATTTCTTTGCAGATAGACATCACACTGTTCTGGAGTCATACGCAAGTATCTTTCCCGATTATTCTAACGCTTTTTCTCAAGAGCATTTGTTGGCCCAACACCTCTACATTCAATTGAGGAAGGATTATGATCACTATATACAGCAACTGGATTTAGCGAATGCTGAGTTCTAGCAATAGAATGGCCCCCAGACTGAAGAAAATCTTATGCTGAAGTGGAAGCTTGGACACCACCAGTGAGCACTAATTTACTAAGTTATAATTGTTCATGTGTACATACTTTCAGAAAAAAGTATCATATGAGACAAACTCCATACCAGATTTAACTTCCAATGATTGCCGAGAATCAGCCACATTCGTGATATCTCTGAATGGATTACGTGCTTGTACTCCAAGAAACCTTGGTAATTGATTTTTTAAGTTTTCCTTGCTGCCCTCATGTATGATTTCTGATCTTACACAAATTAGATCAAGTCGTTGCATGACAAAGTATACCATCAAAAAATTGTTCAATGTGAGATTCTCGTAGTTTTATCTTGTATGCAAGCATATAAGATCGGACTTAAAAAACCGAAAGCTTATGGACATAAACACAAACACTTGAAGGTCGAACTTTAGGATCTTTACAATATTTGACAGGCTTAATTTGAGATATGCCACTCCAATTATAGTGATTTCGAGAAATGCCACTGCAATTTTCAAACTTTGAAAAATGCCATTTCATGCCATTTCCAGTGGCATTTTTTGAAGTCTGCAGTGGCATTTTTCAAAGTTTGCAAAAATTGCAGTGGCATTTTTCCAAGTTTGGAAATTGCAGTGGCATTTTTATGAATCACCATAATTGGAGTGGCATTTTTCTAGTTAACCTATTTGATATCCCCTTGACTGGATTGTACAAATCATCAACGTAGGAAAACAAAAACTTTGTGCACATAAACACAAATAGTTGGTGGTCGGTCAAAAAATTAGAATGGGAGACATTATTTGATTTAAGTAGGATCAGAAGACACAAATCAATAAGTCAAGAAAAACTGGCTATACTGCCAAAATTATTCTACTTTACCTGTTTCTCAACTTGGTGAAATTGAATGATATGGCCAGTACGTGGTCCAAATTCCAGTAGCACCCGTGCAGCTCTCCAACGATCCCTCCTATATCCACGGGATATTTGGATATTGTAGTGGGCGAGAAGACACCCAGCACACCAGGTTTGTGTACCAGAATAAACGCCTTGAGCGGCTCAATGATGACAGGAGGTTAGCGCGAATTGATGCCCCGGCTAGAGTGGCGAGTAGAGGGAGGAGCATAGCGCGATCTGCTGACTGGATCCAAGGATCGGATTGGTGAGGGAGAGGGAGAGGGAGAAGCGATTGGAAGGGTGGCGATTAAGGTGTGACGGATGTGCGATTGATGGGGCGGTTTGAATCGATTTTGGAAATGTGGATCAGCAAAGGGGATGGGCTGGACAATGGTATGAGCAATCACGCGGGGGAACAATCGAGGTAATTTTGTCGGTGGAAATTCCCGTTGGTTCTAGACCATAGTTGTGCGCCGTGGAGTCCCTGTAAAGTGTGTGCGCGACAAATTCAACTTTTCACTCATATCCACGTGGAAGGATCTGTGTAGCACATGACTTGATCTGACGGCGAGCAGCTCCTGGATTTGCCAATTCACAGTCGTCGGATTGAGCACATCCAACGGCTGATAATAAAAGTTATTCCCACACTATATAGGGGTATAGATAAAGAGTGGCAAAAGCCTAAGCTTGGGGATGGCCAAGGCACCCCAAGGTAATATTCAAGGACAACCAAGAGCCTAAGCTTCGGGATGCCCAGGAAGGCATCCCCTCTTCCGTCTTCGTCTATCAGTAACTTTACTTGACGCTATATTTTTATTCACCACATGATATGTGTTTTGTCTGGAGCATCTTGTATGATATGAGTCTTTGCTTTTCAGTTTGACACAATCATCCTTGCCATACACACCTTTTGAGAGGGACACACTTTGTAGGATCGAAAGTAAGTCTAGAGGGGGGGTGATTAGACTACTTGACAAAATAAAAAATCTGCCTTTAGATCATGCAATGTTTTTGGCAGTTTCACAATTAAGATCAATTCAAGTAACACCCTACACATGCAATTCTAGAGTATATGCAGCGGAAAGTAAATTGCACATGTAAAAGAGAGGTGGAGAAGATCAAACGCAGTTTGGTGACACGGAGATTTTTGTCGTGGTTCCGATAGGTGGTGCTATCGTACATCCACGTTGATGGAGACTTCAACCCACGGAGGGTAACGGCTGCGCGAGTCCACGGAGGGCTCCACCCACGAAGGGTCCACGAAGAAGCAACCTTGTCTATTCCATCACGGCCTACGCCCACGGAGGACTAGCCTTACTCGGGGTAGATCTTCACGAAGTAGGTGATCTCCTTGCCCTTACAAACTTCTTGGTTCAACTCCACATCATCAAGACGGAGGCTCCCAAGCGACACCTAACCAATCTAGGAGGCACCACCCCCCAAAAGGTAATAGACGGTGTTGATGATGATGAACTCCTTGCTCTTGTGCTTCAAGTGATAAACTCCCCAACACTCAACTCTCCTCACTGATATGGCTGTGGTGGAAGAAAGATTTGAGTGGAAAGCAACTTGGGAAGGCTAGAGATCAAGTTTCATATGGTAGGAATGGAATGACTTGATCTCAACACAAGGGTAGGTGGTTCACTTCTCAGAAAGTGTATGGTAGAAGTGGTGGTACTTTCTGATGGCTCTCCTCACGAATGAGGAGGGGGTGGAGGGGTATATATAGCCTCCACACAAAATCCAACCGTTACACACACATTTGACCAATCTCGGTCAGACCGAAGTGAAAACTCGGTTAGACCGAAAGTTCAAATATAGTGAACGTTGGGATTTTCGGTGGGACCGAAAATACCATCTCGGTGAGACCGAAGTGAGTCAAAGGTTAGGGTTTGCCATCTCGGTGAGACCGAAAATATAAACTCGGATATTCCGAATTTATGTCAACTGACCACAGAAGGTTGGCAGCCCTTTTTTGGTGGGACCGAAACTCAGAATCGGTTTGACCGAGAAGCTAGGGTTTGGAGAAACAACTGAAGTGGTTCATCTCGGTGGGACTGAGTTGGAGAAATCGGTGTGACCGAGATGTTAGGGTTTGTAGAAATAACTTCATCTCGGTGGGACAGAGTTGGATTGACCGAGATTACTTATGGGTGTGTGTTAAGTAGTGAATAGTGCTGATAGTTGAGGGAGTTAGATCACCAAGCACTTGAGCAACAAGAACATTAACACAACCTCATCCCCTTTTAATAGTATTGGCTTTTCCTATGGACTCAATGTGATCTTTGATCACTAAACCACAAATATAGTCTTGAGCTTTTGCCAATGCTTGTCTTAGCATTTTGAGGGGTCCACTTCTTCAGACATTTCCATACCCACATCATCGAACTTTTCTGAAATGATTCTCAAGAGAATATTAGTTCAATGATATATATGTTGTTATTAATTACCAAAACCACCCGGGGATTAGTTGCACTTTCAATCTCCCCCTTTTTGGTAATTGATGACAACATATAGATCAAAGCTTCGACAAAAAATATAATCAATGAATAATATCGTCGCTTTGAGAAGTATGTGATAAACAAGAGCTCCCCCTAAATTTGTGCATTATTTAAAATTTGCGTTTGAATGCAAATGCACAATCGATTAGGATTATGGGTCACTCTTCCATGTCACATACATCTTGGTGGAGCGCACAAAATGATAAGAATGAATAACATGCACTTAATCACCAAGACAAAAGTAAATAGCCATACAATAAGGAATAGCACATGATAAGCAATAAGCACACATTAAAGCATAGTATGACTAAGCACTCATTAAGGTAGCATCAAACGTAGTAGCAAGCACACTTAAAGTATCTGGAACCAAAAGAAACCAAAGTATCTCAAGGAAAACCGGCAAAAGAACGAAAAGACGAAAGAGCACTCTCTCTCTCGAAGCCTTATGATCTATAACAATTTCTCCCCCTTTGGCAACAAGTTACCAAAAAGTTCGAAAAGGTATAGAGCTAAACGTCACTGCGGGCTCGGCTGGCGGCTCCCGTCTGGGTCGATGTCGGTGTAGAGATGGCTGCATCTGCGAAGACTTCTGCTGATGTCTGCTCTGGAGGAGTGGATGCTGGAGCTGAAGGAACTGCTGGAGCTGTAGCTGGTGCTGAAGTGGTAGCCCTGGAGTCTGTCACTGGGATAGCTGCAGACCTGGATCCTCTGGGAACCGGAGCAGTCTGGCGATGAGAGTCCTGGACTAGATCATCCTGCATAAGCTCTGCTCTCTCCTGCCTAGTCTCCTCCATGTCTGCCTCAAGCTTGTTGACAGACACCTGAATCTCAGTCAGCTTCACGTCCAGAGCGTGGATCTTGTCCTCGACAATCCTCTCAAGGCTCTCCTGAGATTGCTCAATGCTGGCCAGGCGTTGTTCAATTCTCCGGGTTGCTTCAAGAATCTGATCTCCGAAGCTCTTTGGCTTAGCTGCTGCTGCTGCTGCCTCTTTGTCAGCTTTGGCTTTCTTCGCAGCTTCAATCTTGGCTTGCCCTTCAACTGAGGTAGGATCCTCTTCATCCATCACAACTACGTTATCCTCATGCTCTGGCTGCAGTGACAAGTGCTTCCTATCCAACATGAATTTGCCCGTGCCAAACTTGGCGTTGATAAGCATCTGTATCTGCGGTGCAAACCCACACGACCTCTTCTGGTCAGCTGCAGTCCTCTTGATGGTCTCTACCATCAAGTCCATCACCTTAAAAGGTGCCTTCTCATCGAGAATGTGCAGCATGTTGATAGAATAGCCTCGTATCATCCGGTGGTCACCTGACTTAGGCATCAAAGTATGCCTCAGGATAGTGTTAGTGGTGGTCAGACCTGCCTGGAGATAATACACTGAGCCGAGTTTCCATCCCTCCAAATCAGCAGCTGGGATCTCCTTGTACATATTCTTCATGGAATCATGACTCTTCTTAGGAATCCCATAGACATCAATGTCGTCCTCTCTCTGCACTGGAGCGTTCAGAAGTTCTGCCCATTCTGCAACAGTTGAAGAAAACCTTTGACCTTCAGTCATCCAGGTGATCTTGCCATCAGGATAGAAATGGGCTGTGGCATAGAACTGCATGATCATCTCGTCATTCCAGGCTGTCAGTTCTTGACCCACAAAGTCAGCAACTCCACATGCAGTAAAGCTCTCATGCACATGGGGAAAGAAGTCCCGATGCTCTCTGCTGTCAATATACTTCCAGTCGACATACCTGGTGTCAGCAACAATGGGCTTCTTATCCATTAGCACGGTCTCATAGAAATCCTGCTGCTCTTTGGTGTGGAATCTGGGGTCCACAGCAGTCCTTCTTCTTACGGCATATGGATCAGATTGTCTCCATAGCCTGAGACCTTTGTCCTTCCTTGCCTTCATATCCTCAGCTTGAGGATGAGCATCATTGTGGAGTGGCAACTTGGGACGGAGCTTGAGCAACACATGCTCTTCATCTGACTCAGACGGTGGCATCTCACCTTTGTTCTTCTCAGAAGCTGGAATGCTTCTGGTTGTTCTCTTGGGCTTGACTGGAGCTGCCTTAGCTGGAGCAGGCTTCTTGGGCTTGGAGGAGGCTTGAGCCCGAATAGCATCACCCATGAACTTAGCTTTCTGAGGAGGAGGCTGGGGTGCATCTTCTTCTTCTTCTTCTTCAGCAACCTCTTGAGGTTCAGCATATACAACTCTCTTCCTTTTGGAAGTCTTCTTCACCTTGCTTGGAGCTGGCTCTTCCAAGTTGAGCTTCTTAGCAACTGCAGACTGCTTCACTTTGCTTGTGCCTTTCTTTGGCTGCTGCCCTTGGAGCTCTTTGGCAACCACTTGCCTCTTTGGCTTGGAGGTAACTTCCTCAGCAACAAAGTCGGAATCCTCATCATCAGACGTTCTCTTCTTCCTGGTTCTCGTAGCAGCAGGAGGCAGACCACTAGGGGTACTCCTCTCACCATCATCACTAGAGCTGCTAGCCTCAGGACTTGTACCTGCCTCTGGAATCTCAGCAAACGGTGATTCGGACCTGTTCTGGCTGTCACTGACATCTGACATGGCTGAAAGACCTGTGAATAGATAAGGTGTAGGCAGAGTAGAAGAGTTATCACAACTGCAGAAGTTTTGCAAAAAAATGAGTTCAAAAACTTAGTTTTGAGTTTTCACAGAATGTATTTCGGTCAAACCGATTTCAAGATTCGGTGTAACCGAAGTGTTCAACAGAACCTACACACCACTTTCGGTCAGACCGAAATGGGTTTCGGTCCTACCGAAAACTTAGGGTTTCACAGAAACTTTAATTCGGACATTCCGATTTTCACAACTCGGTCAGACCGAACTATGTAGTGCAATGGTCAGAGACCAAATCGGTCAGTCCGAGTTTCAGGAATCGGCTTCACCGAGATGCATTCCGTGGAAACCTAAACCTAAGAATTTTCCTCGAAACTAAACGATCTGAACAATGTATTGGGATCATATCAAACGTGGATTGAATCAGGGCAGTCCTATCATGCAAGAATCAGAAGTGGAGCATGAAAGGGATCGGGACACACCCTAACTTGGTGGTGTCCCTCTACGGCAGCAACGGCGGAGAAGATTACCGTTGACGGCGGCGGAGACCTGCGGCGAGGGCGCACAGGCGACGATCCTTAGATCAGGGCGACGGCAGCAGGGGTCTTGGAGGGCGAACGGTTTGAAAGGAATAGATCGCGCGCAGCCCTCAGTATATATAACCCCGTGCTGTCGGTGGGACCGATTTGAAAAACTCGGTGTCACCGAGATGCATAATTGCAGTGCAGTTACGCATATCGGTCAGACCGAGATTTTGAACTCGGTTTCACCGAGATGAAACCTAGATCAATCTAAGTGTTTCGGTTGGACCGAGATTGAGAAACCGGTCAGACCGAAATGGACTTAGAAGGTTTTGGAAGTCAGCCTTAGACGAATCGGTGGTTCCGAGTGCTCCTCACTCGGACTGTCCGAAAAAGACTTGTTCAAAGTTGTGATATGAGCATGAAAAGAATTTTTGAGACAAGAAAGCATAGATAGCTAGGGAAGGTGCTTAGGCATTCTTGTCCATCCATTTGGCCAGAAGAAGAAACCAAAACAATCAAAACCACAAATGGATGTCCTTGAATGGATAAAATCATGCATTCAACATGCTCACACAATAAGATAGCAAATGAAATATGTGTCAAACATGCACAACCAATCACTCTAGCTACTAGCACACAATTTGTCGATGACTAGGTCATCTATATATGAGTATGTTGACTTAGGAGTCAAATGAGAACATTTGATCATAGGTCATACTCATCATTTAAGCACAAGTGGGGTTACCACTTTTACATAAAGCATTTATGTGTTCACATCATTAGAAGATGCTTTAGCTCAATTTTTAGAGCAAAGCTCCCCCTAGATGTGAGAACCCCTTTTAAAGGGTCAAACTAACCTTGGGTTGTCGTAGAAGACTTCATGTAGATGTTGAAGATGTGGATGCTCAATGTTGATGTAGATCATCATGAGTTAGGAGCAATCCTTTGAATTAGGGCACTTTCAATACCTACATGGGTTAGTCCCACAAGGAACAAACAAGAATATCCATGGACATAGAGTGAAGTACACAAAAGATGATGTCCATGAAAGCAATGATTACCTTGTCCCTTGACTTACCAACAAGAGGGTTTGTGACTCCATGAACAAGTGCATGATGTGGAAGTTGATTGCACAAGTTCTTGCCAAAATGAATATGAGTGAAGTTTGTTGGCGGAGTCACCCTCAAGAACCTACTAGTTCTTCTTCTTTGGGATCCACATCATCTTGATGGGAATCCTTGGTGTTGTAGTTGAGCTTGACGAAGTAGAACTTGATGTGTCCTTGGGAACCCACTTGACCATGGCTTGGGGTGCTTCAATGAATGCATCAATCTCTTCTTGAAGCTTGTCCTTGGCCTTTAGCTTGTGGTCTTGTGGTGGAAGGTCATCTTGAGCTTGTTCCACATTGGAAGAAGTAGGATCATACTTCTCCTTTTGTGAAACAAACTGTGGAGTAGGGTATTGACCTTCTTCCCACTCAACACCTTTGGCGTTGAACTTTCGCTCAAAACCAATCCCTTGATTCTTCCGGTGTCTTCCTTGTTTGCGAACAATCTCCTCAAAGTTCTTGCTTCCGGCAAGACTCTTGTAGACACCTTTCTCTATGATTTCCTTCAATAGGCTATTTTCTTGCTCAAGTGTAACTTGGCTTGAAACATTGTTAGTGGAATCAAGAGAACTACTAGAAGCAACAATATTGGATTTAACATTGTTATTGTTGCTACTAGAGGAAGAATTTTTCTTATGCTTGTCATGCTTAGTCTTAATAGGTGGCAAGAAATTAGACAAGAGAAGTCGTTTGGCAAGATATGAAGAACTCTTCTTTCGAAGATCGTCATTGATCGCTTTTAGAAACTCATGTTCTTGCTCTAGAGTGAGCTTCTCGAAGCGTAGCTTCTCATGAGATCTTAGGAGCTCTCTATGATCTTCTTGAGTTGTTTCATGAGCTAACTTAAGAGTGTTTAGTTCTTTAGTTAGACGCTCAATCTCCTTCATAGCATTGTCATTCGACTCTTCTCGACTATAAAGACTACTAGCATTTTCATCATTACTAAGCTCACTAGATTTATCGTGCAAGAGCTCATCTTCACCAAGTAAGTCATCCTCATCACTATCAAAGTCAATGAATTCAGGGTGTGTTACCTTGGGGCCTTTAGCCATGAAGCATCTTCCAATTCCCTCATTTGGTGAATCAAATAAGTCGTAGGGGTTGGAGTTGGAGGATACGAGTGCAAGTCCGGCAACACCTTCATCTTGACTATAGTCGGAGTCGGAGTGATAGCTTCCATCGGATTGACTGTCAGAGTCGGAGCCGGAGACCCATTCACCAACATGAGCTTGATGTCTTCTTCTTGTGTAGCTCCTTGATGACTTGTCTTTCCTCTCCGAATCCTTGCTTCTCCGAGAAGGTCTTCGTTCATAACGATCATCTCTACTCCTTCTCTCTCTCCGAGGTGACTCATCTCTTGCTCTTCTTCTTGGAGATTCTTCTCTTCTCTTGTGGGGAGCCGTACACTCATTTGAGAAGTGTCCGGGTCGTCCACAATTGTAGCAGTTTCGATCACGACTAGAAGATCTCTTTCCATCATATGATCTAGACTTTGAGCTTCTTTCTTTGCCTCTATTCTTGTAGAACTTGTTGAAGTTCTTGACCATTAGGCTTATGTCTTCATTGGAAATTTGCTTGTCACTTGAGGTAGTAGGAGCATCACTTGTAGCTTTGTAAGCACCACTTGACTTGTTGTGAAGCTCTTCCTTATCCTTAAGTGTCATCTCATGAGCAACAATCCTTCTAATGACTTCAGTTGGCTTGAGAGTCTTGTAGTTTGGCATCATTTGGATCAAAGTGCACACGGTGTCATACTTTCCATCCAAAGCTCTGAGAATCTTCTTAATGATGAATCGGTCGGTCATTTCTTCGCTTCCTAAGCCTGCAATCTCATTTGTGATGAGAGCAAGCCTAGAGTACATTTCAGCGACTCCTTCACCATCCTTCATCTTGAACTTGTCAAGTTGACCTTGAAGAATATCTAGCTTTGATTCCTTAACAGATTCAGTACCCTCGTGCATTTCAACCAAAGTATCCCAAATCTCTTTAGCATTCTCAAGACGGCTGATTTTGTTGAACTCTTCGGGACACAAGGCATTGAAGAGAATGTCACAAGCTTGAGCATTGTTTTGCAACATCTTCAATTCTTCGGGTGTAGCTTCGCGATCCGGAACTTTTCCATCTTCAAAGAAGTCACCTTGCATACCAACCCAAATAATGCCCCATGCGGCTGGGTTATGACCAAGAATATGCATTTTCATTTTATGCTTCCAACTAGCAAAATTTGTACCATCAAAGTAAGGACCTCTACGATAATTACCCTCACTAGACGCCATACTCTCCTAGGTTGTGAAACCAAGCTTATGGAGTCCAATGCAATGGAAACCAAGGCAATGGAGACCAAAGCTCTGATACCACTTGTAGGATCGAAAGTAGGTCTAGAGGGGGGTGATTAGACTACTTGACAATATAAAAAATCTGCCTTTAGATCATGCAATGTTTTTGGCAGTTTCACAAACAAGATCAGTTCAAGTAACACCCTACACATGCAATTCTAGAGTTTATGCAGCGGAAAGTAAATTGCACATGTAAAAGAGAGGTGGAGAAGATCAAACGCAGTTTGGTGACACGGAGATTTTTGTCGTGGTTCCGATAGGTGGTGCTATCGTACATCCACGTTGATGGAGACTTCAACCAACGGAGGGTAACGGCTGCGCGAGTCCACGGAGGGCTCCACCCACGAAGGGTCCACGAAGAAGCAACCTTGTCTATTCCATCACGGCCTACGCCCACGGAGGACTAGCCTTACTCGGGGTAGATCTTCACGAAGTAGGCGATCTCCTTGCCCTTACAAACTTCTTGGTTCAACTCCACATCATCAAGACGGAGGCTCCCAAGCGACACCTAACCAATCTAGGAGGCACCACCCCCAAAAGGTAATAGACGGTGTTGATGATGATGAACTCCTTGCTCTTGTGCTTCAGATGATAAACTCCCCAACACTCAACTCTCCTCACTGATATGGCTGTGGTGGAAGAAAGATTTGAGTGGAAAGCAACTTGGGAAGGCTAGAGATCAAGTTTCATATGGTAGGAATGGAATGACTTGATCTCAACACAAGGGTAGGTGGTTCACTTCTCAGAAAGTGTATGGTAGAAGTGGTGGTACTTTCTGATGGCTCTCCTCACGAATGAGGAGGGGGTGGAGGGGTATATATAGCCTCCACACAAAATCCAACCGTTACACACACATTTGACCAATCTCGGTCAGACCGAAGTGAAAACTCGGTTAGACCGAAAGTTCAAATATAGTGAACGTTGGGATTTTCGGTGGGACCGAAAATACCATCTCGGTGAGACCGAAGTGAGTCAAAGGTTAGGGTTTGCCATCTCGGTGAGACCGAAAATATAAACTCGGATATTCCGAATTTATGTCAACTGACCACAGAAGGTTGGCAGCCCTTTTTCGGTGGGACCGAAACTCAGAATCGGTTTGACCGAGAAGCTAGGGTTTGGAGAAACAACTGAAGTGGTTCATCTCGATGGGACTGAGTTGGAGAAATCGGTGTGACCGAGATGTTAGGGTTTGTAGAAATAACTTCATCTCGGTGGGACAGAGTTGGATTGACCGAGATTACTTATGGGTGTGTGTTAAGTAGTGAATAGTGCTGATAGTTGAGGGAGTTAGATCACCAAGCACTTGAGCAACAAGAACATTAACACAACCTCATCCCCTTTTAATAGTATTGGCTTTTCCTATGGACTCAATGTGATCTTTGATCACTAAACCACAAATATAGTCTTGAGCTTTTGCCAATGCTTGTCTTAGCATTTTGAGGGGTCCACTTCTTCAGACATTTCCATACCCACATCATCGAACTTTTCTGAAATGATTCTCAAGAGAATATTAGTTCAATGATATATATGTTGTTATTAATTACCAAAACCACCCGGGGATTAGTTGCACTTTCACACTTGTATCGTGATTTATTAGAATACTCTATGTGCTTCACTTATATCTTTTGAGCTAGGCAATTTTGCTCTAGTGCTTCACTTATATCTTTTTAGAGCACGGTGGTGGTTTTATTTTATAGAAATGGTTGAACTCTCTTGCTTCACTTATATTATTTTGAGAGTCTTTAAGAACAACATGGTAATTTGCTTGGGTTATGAATTTAGTCCTAATATGATTGGCATCCAAAGGAGATATAATAAAAACTTTCATATATAGAGCATTGAATACTATGAGAAGTTTGATTCCTTGTAATTGCTTTGAGATGTTAAGATGGTAATATTAGAGTCATGCTAGTGGTAGTTTGTGAGGTTAAATAAATAATTGTGTTAAGGTTTGTGATTCCCGTAGCATGCACGTATGGTCTATGTAACCAAATTGGTGCGCACTGTATCTTGATTGTTTATCTTTGCGTGAATGTCGGGGACGGGCGATGGTTAACTCCTACCGACCCCGCCCCTAGGAGCATGCGTCATAGTGTTTTTCCTTGAGGGCTAAGTAGATTTTTTGCAATAAGTATGTGAGTCCCTTATGACTAATGTTGAGTCCATGGATTATACGCACTCTCACCCTTCCCCCTTGCTAGCCACTCTAGTGCCGCGCAACTCTCACCGGTGCATCAAACCACCTTACTCCCTTCCTCAAAACAGCCACCATACCCACCTACTATGGCATTTCCATAGCCATTCCGAGATATATTGCCATGTAACTCCACTGTTCCGTTTGTTATGACACACATCATCATTGTCATATTGCTTTGCATGATCATGTAGTTGTCATAGTATTTGTGGCAAAGCCACCGTACATATTTTCCACACATGTCACTCTAGATCATTGCACATCCCGGTACACCACCGGTGGCATTCATATAGAGCCATACTTTGTTCTAGTATTGAGTTGTAATATCGAGTTGTAAGTAAATAAAAGTGTGATGATCATCATTATTAGAACATTGTCCCATGTGATATTATAAATAAAAGAGGCCAAAGAAACCCAAATAAATAAAAAGTAGCCAAAGAAGCCCACAAAAAAGAGAGGCCAAAGAGCCCAAAATAAAAAAAGGAATAAAAATGAGAGAAAAAGAGAGAAGGGACAATGCTACTATATTTTTCCACACTTGTGTTTCAGAATAGCACCATGTTCTTCATGATAGAGAGTCTCCTATGTTGTCACTTTCATATACTAGTGAGAATTCCTCATTATAGAACTTGGCTTATATATTTCAATGATGGCCTTCCTCAAATGCCCTAGGTCTTCATGAGCAAGCAAGTTGATGCACACCCACTAGTTAGTTTTTGAGCTTTCATACACTTATAGCTCTAGTGCGTTCGTTACATGGCAATCCCTACCCACTCATATTGATATCTATTGATGGACATCTCCATAGTCCATTGATTTTCCTAGTTGATGTGAGACTTTCTCCCACCTTTTGCCTATCACCACCTCCTATTCCACCCATAGTGCTATGTCCATGGCTCACACTCATATATTGTGTGAAGAGTTGAAAAAAGGCTTGAAAAAGTAGAGTATGAAAGCCATTGCTTGGTTGACACCGGGATGGGCATGAGGGGTATCTTGTGTTAAGAAAAGGGAGCATAAAGACTATATGATTTTGTAGGGATAACTTTCTATAGCCATGTTATTTTTGAAGCTTCGTAGATTTCTTTTGGTATGCTCGAAGTATTATTGTTTTGATATTGATAAACTTTTATTTCAAGTCTTATGAATCTGAACATACATGCCACAATAAAGAAGAATTACATTGATAAATATGATAGGTAGCATTCCACATAAAAAATTCTGATTTTATCATTTACCTACTCGAGGATGAGCAAGAATTAAGCTTGGGGATGCTTGATACGTCTCCAACATATCTATAATTTTTGATTGTTCCATGCTATTATATTATCTGTTTTGGATGTTTTATATGCATTACTATGCTATTTTATATTATTTTTGGTACTAACCTATTAACCTAGAGTCTAGTGCCAGTTTTTGGTTTTCCCTTGTTTTTGAGTTTCGTAGAAAAGGAATATCAAAGGGAGTCCAAACGAAATGAAACTTTACGATGATTTTTCTTGGACCAGAAGACATCCAGAGGACTTGGAGTGCACGTTAGGGAAGACACGAGGCGACCACAAGGACAGAGGGCGCGTGATGTCTACTACACAACCTGTTCTTGTAGACTCATGTTGGGCCTCCAAATGCAGAGTTTTGTAGGACAGTAGCAATTTTCCCTCAAGTTGATGACCTAAGGTTTATCAATCCGTAGGAGGTGTAGCATGAAGATGGTATCTCTCAAACAACCCTGCAACAAAATAATAAAAAGTCTCTAGTGTCCCCAACACACCAAATACAATGGTAATTTGTATAGGTGCATTAGTTCGGCGAAGAGATGGTGATACAAGTGTAATATGAATAGTAGATATTGATTTTTGTAATAGTAACAATAAAAAATAGAAAGGTAGCAAGTAACAAAAGTGAGCACAAACGGTATTGCAATGCTTGAAAATGAGGCCTAGGGTCTGTACTTTCGCTAGTGCAATCTCTCAACAATACTAATATAATTGGATCATATAACCATCCCTCAATGTGCGATGAAGAATCACTCCAAAGTTCCTATCTAGCGGAGAACATAAGAAGGAATTGTTTGTAGCTATTCTTTCCGGTCGATCTATCCAAGAGTTCGTACTAAAATAACACAAGTTATTCTTTCCGATCGATCTATCAAGAGTCCGAACTAAAATAACACAATTTATTCTTTCCGATCGATCTATCAAGAATTCGTACTAAAATAACACCAAACAAAATTCATATTCATAATACTCAATGCAACACAAAGAACTTCAAAGAGTGCCCCAAGATTTCTACCGGAGAAACAAAGACAAGAACGTGCATCAACCCATATGCATAGATTACCCCAATGTCACCTCGGGAGTCCGCGAGTTGAGTGCCAAAACATATATCAAGTGAATCAATACGATACCCCATTGTCACCACAAGTATTCAATTGCAAAACATATATCAAGTGTTCTCAAATCCATAAAAGTATTCAATCCAAAGAAATCTCAAAGGGAAAACTCAATTCATCACAACAAGATAGAGTGGGGAAAACACCATATGATCCGACTATATTAACAAAGCCCGCAATACATCAAGATCGTGCATCTCAAGAACACGAGAGAGAGATTAAACACATAGCTACTAGTACAAACCTCAGCCCCGAGGGTGGACTACTCCCTCCTCACCATGGTGGCCGCCGGGATGATGAAGATGGCTACCGGTGATCATTTCCCCTTCCGGCGGAGTGCTGGAAAGGGATCTAGATTGGATCTCGTGGACTACAGAGCCTTGCGGCGGCGGAACTTCTGATCTAGGTCTACCCCGAAGGGTATCGGAATATTTGTGAATTTATAGGGTAAAGAGGCGGTGCGGGAGGCCACCGAGGTGGGCACAACCCACCTGGGCGCGCTAGGGGGGCTGGCGCACCCTGGTGGGTTGTGCCCCCCTCGGAGCACCCCCCAGGTGCAACTTTGGCCCATTGGGTGTCTTCTAGCCCATCAAAAATCTCCAAAAAGTTTTGCGGTGTTTGGACTCCGTTTGATATTGATTTCCTGCGATGTAAAAAACATGCATAAAACAACAACTGACACTCGGCACTATGTCAATAGGTTAGTACCAAAAAATGATATAAAATGACTACAAAATTATTCTAAAACATCCAAGAATGATAATATAACAACATGAAACAATCAAAAAGTATAGATACGTTGGAGACGTATCAGCATCCCCAAGCTTAACTCCTGCTTGTCCTCGAGTAGGTAAATGATAAAAACAATTTTTTTTTGATGTGGAATGCTGCATATCATGTCATATCATATTCTTTTCTTTATAGCATGGATAATTGGACTTTTATATGGTTCAAAGCAATAGTCTAGTTTTGACATAAGATTTAAATACTCAAACATATCAACAAGCAACCATATCTTTCAGAATATCAAATGCTAAAGAACGTTAACCCTACAAAAACATATAGTCTTGTCATGCTCTGTCTTCCCAACTCAAAGTATAAATCATGTACTACCCCGGTGTCAGCCAAGCAATTGGTTCATACTTTTTAACGCGCTTCAGCATTTTCAACTCTCACACAATACATGAGCGTAAGCCATGGATATAGCAATATATGTGGAATAGAATGCAGTGGTAGTGGACAAAAGAAGGGAAGAAAGTCACATCAACTAGGCAAACTAATGGACTATGGAGATGTCCGTCAATCGATATCAATGTGAGGAGTATGGATTGCCATGCAACGGATGCACTAAGAGCTATAAGTATATAAAAGCTCAATATGAAACTAAGTGGGTATGCATCAAACTCTACTATAGAAAATTCCCACTAGTATATGAAAGTGACAACATAGGAGACTCTCTATATGAAAAACATGCTGCTACTTTGAAGCACAAGTGTGGTATTTGCATGCCCCTTCTCTTTTTTCTTTCATTCATCATTTTTTCTTTTCTTTTTCTCTCTCTTTTTTCTTTTTTTTCTTTTAGTCCGGAGTCTCATCCCGACTTGTGGGGGAATCGTGGTCTCCATCATCCTATCATCATTGGGACATGCTCTAATAATGGATAATGATGATCATCACACTTCTATTTACTTATAACTCAAAAGAAATAAAAATTACAACTCGATACCTATAACATAGTATGACTCTATATGATGAAAAATGAATGCTCACGTCAACTATAAGATGGAAGTGCATGGAAATATATCTCGAAATGGCTATGGAAATGCCATAATAGGTAGGTATGGGGCTGTTTTGAGGAAGGTTTAATAAAGTTTATGCACCGGCAAAAATTGCGTGGTATAAGAGAGGCTAGCAATTATGAAAGGGTGAGAGTGCGTATAATCTATGGACTCACATTAGTCATAAAGAACTCACATACTTATTGCAAAAGTTTATTAGCCCTCGAAGCAAAGTAATACTATGCATGCTCCTAGGAGGGAGGTTGGTAGGAGTTAACCATCGCGTGCCCCCGACCTTCACAAAAGATAGACAATCAAGGATAAATTATTGTGCTCCAACTTCCCGGCATAACGAGAGACTATACGTGCATGCTTCGGGAATCACAAACCTTAACACCAATATCTTACTAAACACAATTATTCATCAACATGACTCAGATATCACATCATCATGTCTTAGGACTATTACAATACAAGGAATAAAGTTTATTTTGTCCAATGATGTTCATGAAAGTTTTTATTATATCCTTGTTGGATATCTATCACTTTCGGACTAATTTTCATGTGTTGCTTTTGATAAACTCAAACAAATGTAAGTGAAGATCACAAGCATAATTTCTTTCTCTCAAAATAATTTATGTGAAGGAAGATAGAATTTCTTCAAAAATACTACAGCGCACCGTGCTCAAAAAGATATAAGTGAAGCACTAGAGCAATGGTGCCAGAAAAGAGCTTCGTTGACGGGATGTGAATACCGCTTATCTAGCCTCTTTGACAACTATTTGGGGGCTCTATTTTATTAAAAAAACTTTCAAATCTAAGTATTTTATTAAAACAGCAAGCAAACAAAAAAAACATTTCAAGAATAGCACATCTCATGTGAAGAAGCAAAAACTTAGGATCAACCGATACTAACCGATAATTGTTGATGAAGAAAGGTGGGATGCCTATCGGGGCATCCCCAATCTTAGATGCTTGAGACTTCTTGAAATATTATCTTGGGGTGCCTTTGGAATCCCCAAGCTTGATCTTTTGTGTCTCCTTAATTCTTCTCATATCATGGTTTTCCTAAATCTCAAAAGCTTCATCCACACAAAACTCAACAAGAACTCGTGAGACAAGTTAGTATAAACCAATGCAAAACCTTATCATTCTCTACTGTAGAAAATCACTAAAATTACTATTAAACATTGCATACTAAATGCCTTTGCATATTTAATACTCCTATCCTCAAATAGAATCATTAAACAAGCAAACATATGGAAACAATGCAAACATAACAACAATCTTCCAAAACAGTACAGTCTGTAAAGAGTGGAATTGTTCTCATACTTCCCTAGCTCTAAAAATTCTGAAAACTTACCACGTTACAGAGAACTTATTCATGCTAACTCTGTAAAAATTTCAAGAATTTATCATGTTCTGACTATCCAAAAGAATTCATACAATGATAGAAAACTTTCTGTTTTCAAACAGCAACATATATTCTTGCAAAATAAACATGGTAAAGGGTATACTTGTCTTTTTTTATTGAAATAAAAGATAGAAAACACTATTGTAAATATCAGCAAGAAAATCCTAACAAAATAAAATGACGCTCCAAGCAAAACTCGCATCATGTGACGAATAAAAATATAGCTTCAAGTGAGGTTACCGATAATGTCGGAGATGAAAGAGGGGATGCCTTCCGGGCCATCCCCAAGCTTAGTAGCTTTGGGTCTTCCTTGAATATTACCTTGGGGTGCCTTGGTCATCCCCAAGCTTAGGTTATTTCCACTCCTTATTCTCCTCATATTAATATCTCACCTGCAACTTGAAAACTTCAATCACACAAAACTTAACAAAACTTCGTGAGATGGGTTAGTATGATAAAACAAATCATTCACTTTGGGTACTGTCAAAGACAAGATTCATAAATTTTCCCACTCAATGCCTACTGTAGCATATCATTTCTAAATTTTTTATTGATCAATATAAGCCATAGAAACTAGAAAACAAGCAAACTATGCATTGAAACAGAATCTGTCAAAAACAGAATAGTCTGTAATGATCTGCACAACCACCATACTTATGCAACTCTAAAAATCTTGAAAAAAATATGACCACGTGGGCAATTTGTATATTAACCTTCTGCAAAAATAATCAACTTAAAATCACTCTTTTGTTAAAAATGAGATTTTTTTCTCGTGAGCGCAAAAGTTTCTATTTTTCAGCAAGATCAAATCTATTATCACCCAACATGATCCTAAGGCTTTGCTTGGCACTTTATTGAAACAAAATCTATAAAATATGATTACTACAGTAGCATAATCATGTGAACACACAAAAACAGTAGGTATAAGTGTTGGTTTGTTTCCCAACAAGCGCTTTTCTTTAATGCCTTTTAGCTAGGCATGACGATTTCAGTGATGCTCACATGAAAGATAAGGATTGAAACATAAAGAGAGCATCATGAAGCATATGACTAGCACATTTAAGTCTCACCCACTTACTATGCATAGGGATTTTGTGAGCAAACAACTTTTGGGAACAAGAATCAACTAGCATAGGAAGGCAAAACAAGCAAAACTTCAAGATTTTCAACACATAGAGAAGAAAGTTGATATTATTGCAATACCTAGAAGCATATGTTACTCTCTCATAGTAATTTTCAATAGCATCATGAATGAATTCAAAAATATAACCATCACATAAAGCATCTTTTCATGATGCATAAGCATAGAAATTTTTCTACTCTCGACATAAGCAAATTTATTCTCATGAATAGTGGTGGGAGCAAACTCAACAAAATAACTATCATGAGATTGAAAATTAAAATCATGATGACAAGTTTTATGGTTATCATTATACAATATAGCATACATATCAGCACCATAACCATCATATATATCAACTTTGTTATCATAGTCAATTGAAACATCCTCCAAAGTAGTGGATTCATCACAAAATAAAGTCATGACTCTCCAAATCCACTTTTATCAATGTAATCATCATAAATAGGAGGCATGCTACCATTATAACAAATTTCCACATCAAATCTTGGGGGGCTAAAAATATCATCTTCATCAAACATAGCATCCCCAAGCTTATGGTTTTGCATATCATTAGCATCATGGATATTTAAAGAATTCATACTAACAACATTGCAATCACGCTCATCATTTATGACGAACATTTTATAGCATTCTTCTTCTAAGAACTGAGCACAATATTTTTTCCATCATTTTCACGAAAGATATTATAAAGATGAATAATATGATGCAACCTCAATTCCATTTTTTTGTAGTTTTCTTTTACAAAACCAAACTACTGATAAAACAAGAAACTAAAAGATTTGATTGCAAGATCTAAAGATATACTTTCATGCACTCACCTCCCCGGCAACGGTGCCAGAAAAGAGCTTGATGTCTACTACATAACTTGTTCTTGTAGACTCGTGTTGGGCCTCCAAGCGCATAGTTTTGTAGGACAGTAGCAATTTTCCCTCAAGTGGATGACCTAAGGTTTATCAACCCGTAGGAGGTGTAGGATGAAGATGGTCTATCTCAAACAACCCTGCAACCAAATAATAAAAAGTCTCTTGTGTCCCCAACACACCAAATACAATGGTAATTTGTATAGGTGCACTAGTCCGACGAAGAGATGGTGATACAAGTGTAAGATGGATAGTAGATATTGATTTTTGTAATAGTAACAATAAAAAACAGCAAGGTAGCAAGTAACAAAAGTGAGCACAAACGGTATTGCAATGCTTGAAAATGAGGCCTAGGGTCCTTACTTTCGCTAGTGCATTCTCTCAACAATACTAATATAATTGGATCATATAAGCATCCCGCAATGTGCGATGAAGAATCACTCCAAAGTTCCTATCTAGCGGACAACATAAGAAGGAATCGTTTGTAGCTATTCTTTCCGATCGATCTATCCAAGAGTTCGTACTAAAATAACACAAGTTATTCTTTCCGATCGATCTATCAAGAGTTCGTACTAAAATAACACAAGTTATTCTTTCCGATCGATCTTCAAGAGTTCGTACTAAAATAACACCAAAAAAAATTCATATTCATAATACTCAATCCAACACAAAGAACTTCAAAGAGTGCCCCAAGATTTCTACCGGAGAAACAAAGACAAGAACGTGCATCAACCCATATGCATAGATTACCCCAATGTCACCTCGG
Organism: Secale cereale; assembly: GCA_902687465.1. Classification (NCBI taxonomy): domain Eukaryota; kingdom Viridiplantae; phylum Streptophyta; class Magnoliopsida; order Poales; family Poaceae; genus Secale; species Secale cereale. Next base: position 604,340,277 of record LR738710.1, on the reverse strand, counting down.
GAATCCGCGAGTTGAGTGCCAAAACATATATCAAGTGAATCAATACGATACCCCATTGTCACCTGATACGTCTCAAACGTATCTACTTTTGCAAACACTTTTGCCCTTGTTTTGGACTCTAACTTGCATGATTTGAATGGAACTAACCCGGATTGACGCTGTTTTCCACAGAATTCCCATGGTGTTATTTTTGTGCAGAAACAAAAGTTCTCGGAATGACTTGAAAATCCACGGAGAATATTTTTGGAATATATAAAAAATACCGCGTAAGAATCAAGACCAAGAGGCCCACACCCTGCCCACGAGGGTGGGTGCGTGCCTGCCCCCTGGGCGCGCCCTCCTGTCTCGTGGGACCCCTGAGGCTCCACCGATCTGGACTCCAACTCCATATATTCACGTTCGGGGAGAAAAAATTAGAGAGAAGGATTCATCGCGTTTTATGATACGGAGCCGCCGCCAAGCCCTAAACTCTCTCGGGAGGGCTGATCTGGAGTCCGTTTGGGGCTCCGGAGAGTGGAGATCATCGCCGTCGTCATCATCAACCTTCCTCCATCACCAATTTCATGATGCTCACCGCCGTGCGTGAGTAATTCCATCGTAGGCTTGCTGGACGGTGATGGGTTGGATGGGATCTATCATGTAATCGAGTTAGTTTTGTTAGGGTTTGATCCCTAGTATCCACTATGTTCTGAGATTGATGTTGCTATGACTTTGCTATGCTTAATGCTTGTCACTAGGGCCCGAGTGCCATGATTTCAGATCTGAACCTATTATGTTTTCATGAATATATGTGAGTTCTTGATCCTATCTTGCAAGTCAATAGTCACCTACTATGTGTTATGTTCCGGCAACCCCGAAGTGACAATAATCGGGACCACTACTGGTGATGACCGTAGTTTGAGGAGTTCATGTATTCACTAAGTGTTAATGCTTTGGTCTGGTACTCTATTAAAAGGAGGCCTTAATATCCCTTAGTTTCCAATAGGATGTAATGCCCAGGATGGGACTATACCTCCTATGTGTCGAGGCACGACTTAAAGGTATAAGCCCATTCTGGAATGATCTCAAGTTTGGTATCTTTGCACGACTCATGTAAAAAAATAGGGATGAAATTGCAAAAGGAGATAGTTGGCTTACACTCGCCACTTCACACAATACATTACATAAGCAAAACATCATTCAGAAACATCACAACCCGACTACGGGCGAAGATCCAAAAGAAAGATACCAAAAACAACATAAAGCCATAGGTCTGAATCGCCCCTAGTAGAAACCACTACTGATCGTCGAAAACATCACAAGCATATGGCCACTCTCTTCATCGGGCTCCCGGAGAAGTACTTGAACCAGCTCCTGCATCAGTCTCGGCTGAACCTGCATCTGGTGTTGTAGTATCTGTGAGCCACGAGGACTCAGCAATCCCATAACCATTGGGTATCAAGACTAGAAAAGCTTTATGGGTAGGAAGAGGTAAAGTGGTGAGGTTGCAGCAGCGGCTAAGCATAATATGGTGGCTAGCTTACGAGTACAAGAGTAATATGAGCATCTACGCAAACGGTCGCAACTAGTAGTGATCGCTAAAGATCCTGAACTACATACGAATCAAACATAACCCCATCGTGTTCACTTCTCAAAGTGAAAAGAGACAGTCACGGTTACTCACACAGTTGTGTGTTTTACTTCGGATCCTCTGTCAAGTTTTCTACAACCGGACATTAACAAATTCCAATCTGCCACATAACCGCGGGCACGGCTTTCGAAAGATTATAACCCTGCAGGGGTGTCCCAACTTAGCCAATCACAAGCTCTCACGATTAGCTGAAGTGATAAATATAATATCATCACCCCTTATCTTAGGGAAATCCGATCAGGCTCGGCATCCCGGTGCATAAGACATTTCGACAATGGTAAAACAAGTCCAGCAAGACCTCCCGGCGTGCCGACACCCTGATAGTAGCCGCGCGTATCTCGTCTCAGGCCACGACCGGATGGGCAATTCTACACGTTATACCAGATACCTCGAGTTTCCCCGTGGCGGCCCCGCAGAACCCCCGTTTGGGACCAACACCATCAGCACTGCCCCCCCCTGCTATGTAGAAAGAATCCCCGGGGACGCGACCCCCTATGCAAATTTAATTAATTAATTAAGTTGTTATTATGAGCAAATTAAAACCTATGTTGGGCCTTGCTGGAGGAGTTTTATTCAAAGTCGAACTATCAAGGGGTCCCCATCCACCCATCGTGTAAGGAACGCAAAATCAAGGAACATAGTGCCGGTTTATCGGCGCCTAAGGTGGCATGAGTGGAACAAAACACCGAGCAAAAGGCCAAGCCTCCACCCATGCCAAGTATATAGGTGTGTTAATAATAATAATAGATATTGTGATATTCCAACAACAAGTTCCCACCTAGAACGATCTTCATCTTCACCTGCAACTAACAACGCTATAAGAGGGGCTGAGCAAGCGGGTAACATAGCCAAACAGTGGTTTTTGCTAGGAAGGTTTCAAAGGTTAGAGGTTTCATGGCAACAAGGAGTGGCTGACATAAAAGATGGGTAGCGCGACATGTAACGATAGCATCGAGACAACTAAGCATGGCAATGGTAGTAAAGGTATCCAAGGGTATGATCATCTTGCCTGGGATTCCGCACGGGAGAAGAACAAGTCCATGAAGTAGACGGAGCAACATAGTCGAGCGAATCCTCACAACTCCGGAACGAAACCGAAGCTAACAAGAGAAGCAACCGGAAAGAAACAAACAACACGGTAAACACACAAGCATAAACATGGCATACGATTCACATCCAAGTATGATGCATGTCCGGTTTAATTATGCATGGCATGGCAAAGTGCACAAACAACACTACAAGTTAAGTGGATCTCAATATGCAACGAGTTGCATATTGACGAAACACCACATTTTATTTATTTAATTGACTCTCGTTTATTTACAAGACAAGATTAAATGTTTGTTAACATGGCAAGAGGTGAAGCAAGAGCAAACTACCTATTTAGTCATTTTAAATGAGGCCGGAAATAACAACAACAATTCCGTAAACTCCTCATGAGCATGTTTAGCAATTTTTAAGCAAACAACAATTCACACATTTTAATGTTGTTAACATGATGCGGATGACATGATAAAGTTTTATGCAATTTTATTAAAAGTTGACATGAAGAAGATATGAAGTATTGTCACCGTGGTGGAGGGAAAGGGTGCCACGGCAACAATCCGAAAATGATGCAACGACAACATCTCGGTTCCGGTAACCCGTTGAGAGACCGGGGAAAAAGAAAGGTGGCGTGAGCGAGTCGAACAAGATGAAAAGGTGGGGTGAGCCCGTCACCGGGTTCCCACGGGTCGGCGACGAGGCAACCGAGGAGCATGACAAAAGTCAAAACGGGCACGGTGCACACAAGGGAAAACATTTCATACAACCCAAGCATGACACGGGTCATCGTCTCGGGGGTATACCTTAGAAGCGTTCGTTCTCGGAGGGGTTCGAGTCGTCGAGGGACGTAGTGGAAGTAGTGGTACACGGGTCGTAGAGGAAGTAGGCATTCTCGTTACGTAGATGTACTTGACGGTTTCGAGTGCTTCGGGCGTCATTGACGTAGGGGTACATGAGGGTCGTCGTTGGAAGTAGTTGTACTAGGCACCGACGACGGAGGTACTTGGCGCTTTCAAAACATTCGTCGTGGTACTTGAGGTCTCCGAACTTGTCGTTCTTGTTAAACGAAGGGGTACTTGGTGTTTCCGGCGACGGTAGTCGTACACGTTTTATGTAGTGGTACTTGGTGCGTCTCCGAGTAGCCGAACTTGACGGAGAGGAACTTGGCGAACCCGAAGGTGTACTCGTCGGTCTTGGTGTCCCTCGTTCGATGAACTTGGCGTATCCGTGCGTAGACGTACTTGCTGCTCCGTGGGTACTTGCTGGACAAAAACAAAACACGAGGCCGAAGGAAGAAGCGGGAGGCAGCGATGGTGCGGGGCAGCACCGGCAAGAAGCGGAGGACGGCAGGGTCGACGAGCTGGACGAGGCCGCGGAGGAGATGGAGCAGAGGCGAGGCGCGCGGAGATGAGGCCTTGGCGGCGATGGCGGCGCTCCTGGCCGGCCCTGGCTGCGGCCTTGGCGCGCAGGGAGACGAGGCGCGGGGCGCTGCGGCGCTGGTCGAGGGGAGGAATGGCGCTGTTCCACGTGGATCCTGGCCCTGCTCGCGGGGCGCCAGGCGCGTGCGGCTACGAGGAGGCAAGGGCGCGGGGCGACGCGAGGAGATCGATGGGGATTCGGGCGCTGGGGATCGGGAGGTGAGCGAGGGAGCTGCTCGAGGGGGCTCGAGCGAGGGGGATCGAGGGAAAAGAGAAGCTGGCGGCGGGGGAGGGAGAGCGAGGGGAAGAGACGAGAGGAGGGGTGGTCGGGCTAGGTTAGGCCAAAAGGAGGAGATGGCCTGATGGGCCTTGGGCCAGAAGGCCTGAGCTGGGAGCAGGCCAAGCTGCGGCTGTCTTCTTCTTCTCTCCTAAAAGAGAAAAGAAAAGAAAAAGCAAAGAAGAAAAGGAGAAAAGAGGAAGCGTTTGGGATAGTGTTTAGGCATGGGGTTAATTTTCCTGGACTCGCAAAAATGTCCACGGTCCACGAAAAATAGGAGAGGCAAGAAAAGAGAAAGAGAAGGCATGGGGAAAATATGCAAGTGTGTTGCGGTTAATTCCAAACAACGGAATAATTTATTTATAATAGCTCCATAATACAAGGAGGATATGTTATAAAGAGAAGTCATCCTTCCCTCGATTTAAATGGACCGAAGGTCCACACAATTTATTTAGGTTGAGATGCAAAAGATTAAAGACATGATGGCATGATGACATGATGCAAAGCAAAATAAATAACACAAGCACAAATGAAACACACGGGAGAACCCGGAACATCTGGAATCTTCTGGGACGTCGGTCTTCGGGCGTCACATAGGACCCCGCTGCCACGGGAGGGTAGGACAAAAGATGTCACGCAAGTTCTTTTCCATAAGCACGTATGACTATATTCGGAATACATGCCTACATTACATGGATGAACTGGAGCTAGTTCTGTGTCACCCTATGATATAACTATTACATGAGGAATCGCATCCGACATAATTATCCATCACTGATCCAATGCTTATGAGCTTTTCACATATTGATCCTTGCTTAGTTACTTTTCTGTTGCTACTGTTACAATTACTACAAAACTGCTACAATTACTTTTGCCACTGTTACCGTTACTTACATACTACTTTGCTACTAAATACTTTGCTGCAGATATTAAGTCTTTCAGGTGTGGTTGAATTGACAACTCAACTGCTAATACTTTAGAATATTCTTTGGCTCCCCTTGTGTTGAATCAATAAATTTGGGTTGAATACTCTACCATCGTAAACTGTTGCGATCCCCTATACTTGTGGGTTATCATCACCATGAGTATTCAATTGCAAGACATACACCAGGTGTTCTCAAATCCATAAAAGTATTCAATCCAAAGAAATCTCAAAGGGAAAACCCAATTCATCACAACAAGATAGAGAGGGGAAAACACCATATGATCCGACTATATTAACAAAGCCTACGATACATCAAGATTGTGCATCTTAAGAACATGAGAGAGAGATTGAACACATAGCTACTGGTACAAACACTCAGCCCCAAGGGTGGACTAATCCCTCCTCACCATGGTGGCCAGTGGGATGATGAAGATGGCCACCGATGATGATTCCCCCCCGGAAAAGTGCCGGAAAGGGCTCTAGTTTGGATCTCGTGGACTACAGAACCTTGCGGAGGTGGAACTTATGATCTAGGTCTACCCCAAATGGTTTCAAAATATTTGTGAATTTATAGGGTAAAGAGGCGGTGCGGGAGGCCATCGAGGTGGGCACAGCACACCTGGGCGTGCCCCCACCCTTGTGGGCCCCCCATGACTCCATCGACCTATTTCTTCCGCCTATATATTCACATATATTCCAGAAACCCTAGAGGAGGCATCGAAACCACTTTTCCACCGCTGTAACTTTCTGTTTCCATGAGATCCCATCTGGAGGCCTTTTCTGGTACTCTGCCGGAGGGGGATTCGACCACGGAGGGCATCTACATCAACCCTATTGCCCTTCCACAGACCTACGGGTCCATAGCTAGTAGCTAGATGGCTTCTTCTCTCTCTTTGATTCTCAATACCATGTTCTCCTCGATATTCTTGGAGATCTATTCGATGTAATCTTCTTTTGCGGTGTGTAATCTTCTTTTGCGGTGTGTTTGCCAAGATCCGATGAATTGTGGATTTATGATCAGGTTATCTATGAATATTATTTGAATCTTCTCTGAATTCTTATATAAATGATTTGATATCTTAGTAATTCTCTTCGAATTTTCGGTTTGGTTTGGCCAACTAGATTGGTTTTTCTTGCAATGGGAGAAGTGCTTTGCTTTGGGTTCAATCTTGCAGTGCTTTCACCCAGTGACAGAAGGGGACGAGACACATATTGTATTGTTGCCATCGAGGATAACAAGATGGGGTTTTCATCATATTGCTTAAGTTAATTCCGCTACATCATGTCATCTTACTTAATGCGTTACTCTGTTCTTTATGAACTTAATACTCTAGATGCAGAATTGTTTCGGTCGATGTGTGGAGTAATAGTAGTAGATGCAGGCAGGAGTCGGTCTACTTGTCATGGACATGATGCCTACATTCATGATCATTGCCTTAGATATCATCATAATTATGCGCTCTTCTATCAATTGCTTGGCAGTAATTTGTTCACCCACCGTGATATTTTCTATCTTGAGAGAAGCCTCTAGTGAAACCTATGGCCCCGGGTCTATTTTCCATCTTACAAGTTTCTGATCTACTATTTTGAAATCTTTTCCTTTCCAATCTATAAACCAAAAATACAAAAAATATTTACTTTATTGTTTATCTATCTCTATCAGATCTCACTTTTGCAAGTAACCGTGAAGGGATTGACAACCCCTTTATCGCGTTGGGAGCAAGTTGTTTATTGTTTGTGTAGGTATTTGGCAACTTGCGCGTTGTCTCCTACAGGATTGATACCTTGGTTCTCAAACTGAGGGAAATACTTACTCTACTTTGCTGCGTCACCCTTTCCTCTTCAAGGGAAAAACCAACACAAGCTCAAGAGGTAGCACCGCATCAGCCGCCCTGACGGCGATCAACAGGGACCACCTGGTGCGACGGTGATGGGGGATGAAAGAACCCCGCCGACGGCTGCTGATAGGGGTCCGAGATGGGTCGCTGCCGAGGAGGGGCCGGGCGGGTGGGGAGCCACCGCATGATGTCCCAGCGGTGAGGGCAGTGTGGGTGGCTCGGGTGCGCGCCATCTTCATCCATCGCTCCTCCAGTTTCAGATACGCCACAACCTTGGGAAATGTCGGATCAGTGATGAAGGTGCGGTTGCAGGCAGCGTTCCGGAACTCGTCGTTCGAACCGGCGGTGAGGGTGCTGAGGAGAAGCTCATCGAAGACCTTCTTGCCAAAGTCACGTGGCTCGTCGGAGAGCTTCTTAAGGCGCATGCAATAATTGTCAATGGACGAATCATGCTGCTAGCACCCAAAAAACTCGCCATGAAGGAAGACCTTGCGCTAAAGTTGATTGCCGGTGAAGAGACCGTTGAGCTTGGTCCAGACGGCATGAGCATCATCCTCATCACATACAACTGTGTGAAAGAGATCCTTTGAGATGGTGATGTAGAACCATCGAATGAGAGTGGCATCGATGGTCGTCCACTGATGATCGTTCACCATGAGGCTGGAGTCCACGGAGCCATCGACATGATCCCGAAGATAATACTCACAAAAGACGAGAGAGAAATAGGTTTTCCAGGCATAGTAGGTGGAGGTGGGGTGGTTGAGGACTACGGGAACATGGGCAAGGATGTCGAGATCGTAGATGAGCACGGGATCGGGACCGGCAAACGAGTGGGTGCGGTTGGAGATGGAGGAACCGGGGGAATTCATGGCGAAGAAGGAGAGGTGCGGCGGCTATGGTAGATGGGGGCAGCGGCGGTGGTGGGAAAGTGGGAAGCGGTCGGAAGCAGTGAGGGAGGGTGGTGGCGGTAGCACAAGGCGGCGGTGGCGACAGGTAAGACAAGGGCGGCGGTGACAGAGTGTGGGGGCGGCGATGGTGGCGATGATGGGAGTCACGGCGGTCGCGAGGGGTTAGGGTTAGGACCGGGAAGGTAACTAATATCATGTAGAAGACTAGGGTTTGGCAATGCAACTCTCGATGTATTGATCGGGTGCAAGTGCGCATATATATGATGTACAAGGTGGGACTCAACCTCATCTATACAAAGAATAAGAGGTGGGACAAGAATACAAAATACACATTGTCAGATTCAGGGCTCCGCAAAAACCTACTAGGTTCGAACTCTGGGGTGCGTGCGAATATCTCAGCCTCGCCTATCTACTTACTCCTCATCCCACGAACTAGCTCAACGAACAAGAATGTAAAAGAGACACGAGGTAGTTTATCCTGGTTCAGGCCACCTAGCGATGAGCGGCCCTACTCCAGCTGTATGGTGGATTAGCCTCGAGATGAGCTGTGGATGAACTAGTACAATGGGCGAACAACCTCCGGAGGTGTGTTCTTGCCTTGTGGTGGAGAGGAAGGTCTGAGTGATCTGTTCTCCGACTGATCCGACCCCTTTCTATGGTGGTGGCTATCCTATATTTATAGTGGCCTCGGTCCTCTTCCCCCGAAATGTTGGCGGGAAGGGATCCCACAACGTCCAATTTTGAAGGGAGACAACTAGTACATCTTATCCTGACTAAAGGTGGTCTTCGCCTGCAAAGCCTCTGATCCTGACGCCATGGTGGGCTCGGTGATGACCTCCGTCCCGCCGTCCTGGTGGTCTTGGTCTTGTTGCACTGGAATGGAAACCTTTGGCAGATTCCTCAGGACTCTACGCCTGAGCCCGCTTCCTTAGCACCAAAGAGGAAACTGTTGTACTGCGCCCGCTGGCGCCTGCCTGGCCTTGGTTGTCATGGATTGCGTCACGAAACCTCGTGAGGTGGGGGGTTGCATAGAGTTATCCGCTCCTGAGGAGCCATCCAGACGAGGTTGCCCTTTCTAGAGGTCTTGGTGTCGTCCGCCCCGCCAGGCTTGGCCCCTTGCGAGGGTCTTGAGTGTCAATGCTGAAGATGGGCCGTACCAGGCCCGAAAAGGAGCCACGTCGTGGGCCACACGCATGTAAGTCTGGGTACCCTGGTTCCCAGAACGCCGACAGTAGCCCCCGGGCCCAAGGCGCGCTCGGACTTGGCTTCGAGGTGAAGCCAAAGGGCAAGGGCGAAGCACCGTGATACGTCTCCAACGTATCTATAATTTTTTATTGTTCCATGCTATTATTTATGAAGTCCTGGATGTTTAATGTGCTTTATCATTCACTTTTATATCATTTTTGGGACTAACCTACTAACCCAAAGGACCAGTCCAGATTGCTGTTTTTTGCCTGTTTCGGGGTTTTGTAGAAAAAGAATATCAAACGGAGTCCAAACGGAATGAAACCTTCGCGAGAGATATTTTTGGAGAAAATCACGCACGCGGAGCTTGAGAACCACGTCAGGGGACGGAGGGCTGGCCCACGAGGGTGGGGGCGCGCCCCCCTACCTCGTGGCCCCCTCGAGCGTCCCCCGGTGCCCTCCTTCTTCCTATATAGGTCTACGTACCCCAGAAACTCCGTGAACAGAGAGAAAACCCTAATTCCACCGTCGTACCTTCTGTTCCCGTGGAGATCCCATCTTGGAGCCTATTCCTGAGCTCCACCGGAGGGGGATCCATCACGGAGGCCTTCATCATCATCATCATCATCGCCCTCACCATGAGTTGTGAGTAGTTTACCACAGACCTTCGGGTTCATAGCTAGTATCTAGATGGCTTCTTCTCTCTCTCTGGATCTCAATACAAAGTTCTCCTTGGTCTTCGAGGGGATCTATTCGATGTAATCTCTTTTTGCGGTGTGTTTGTCGAGATTCGATGAATTGTGAGTTTATGATCAAGGTTATCTATGAAAGATATTTGGTTCTTCTCTGAACTTTTTATGTGTGCTCATAATATCCTTGCAAGTCTTTTCGAATTATTGGTTTGGTTTGGCCTACTAGATCTATAGTTCTTGCAATGGGAGAAGTGCTTGGCTTTGGGTTCAATCTTGTGGTGTCCTTTCCCAGTGACAGTAGGGGCAGCAAGGCACGTATTGTATTGTTGCCATCGAGGATAAAAATATGGGATTTATATCATATTGCTTGAGTTTATCCCTCTACATCATGTCATCTTGCTTAAGGCGTTACTCTGTTCTTATGAACTCAATACACTAGATGCATGCTGGATAGCGGTCGATGTGTGGAATAATAGTGGTAGATGCAGGCAGGAGTCGGTCTACTTGTCTCGGACGTGATGCCTATATACAGTGATCATGCCTAGATAGTCTCATAATTATTCGCTTTTCTATCAATTGCTCGATATTAATTTGTTTACCCGCAGTAGAATATCGCTATCATGAGAGAAGCCACTAGAGAAAACTATGGCCCTCGGGTCTATTCTCAACATATCAATCTACATCTACTTTACTTTTATCGCTTTTATTTGCTGTTTTTTATAAACTAAAAATACCAAAAATATAAACTACCATCTCTATCAGATCTCACTTTCGTAAGTGACCGTAAAGGGATTGACAACCCCTTATCGCATTGGATGTGAAGTTCTTATTTGTTTGTGCAGGTGCGAGGGACTCGTGCGTGGTCTCCTACCGGATTGATACCTTGGTTCTCAAAAACTAAGGGAAATACTTACGCTACTGTGCTGCATCTCCCTTTCCTCTTCGAGGGAATACAACGCAAGCTCAAGAGGTAGCAAGAAGAATTCCTGGCGCCGTTGCCGGGGAGGCTTACTCAAAAGTCATATACCAAGTACCTATCACAAACCCTTATCCTTCGCATTACATTTATTTGCCTCTCGTTTTCCTCTCCCCCACTTCTCCCTTGCCGTTTTATTTGCCCTTCTTCCGCCGTGTGTTTATCGTTCGCTTGCCTTTTTGTTTGCTTGTGTGTGTTGGATTGTTTGCTTGTCACTATGGCTCAGAAAAATACCAAATTGTGGGACTTCTCCAATACCAACAATAGTGACTTTATTAGCACTCCGATTGCTCCTATTACCGATGCTGAATCTTGTGAGATCAATGCTGTTTTGTTGAATCTTGTCATGAAAGATCATATTTCCGGCCTTCATAGTGAAGATGCCGCTACCCATCTAAACAACTTTGTTGATTTGTGTGATATGCAAAAGAAAAGGGATAAGGATAACGATATTGTTAAATTGAAGTTATTTCCGTTTTCACTTAGAGATCGTGCTAAAACTTGGTTTTCCTCTTTGCCTAGAAATAGTATTGATTGGTGGAATAAGTGCAAAGATGCTTTTATCTCTAAGTATTTCCCTCCTGCTAAGACCATCTCTCTTAGAAACGATATTATGAATTTTAAGCAACTCAATCATGAGCATGTTGCACAAGCTTGGGAGAGAATGAAATTGATGATACGTAATTGTGGGGACCCCGACTTAGAAGTCGAGATCACCGAATGCACGTGTACAGTGATCCCAGAGATCAATGCTCACTGAACACACAGAAGTTGAATAACAAGAGTCTTACATCCATACATATCGTCTTACACAAATTATGGCCATTATGGCCAAGTCTTACATAGATAAAGCCGCACGGGCTGAATAGCAAATAACTCAAATAGCGGAAGTCTTCGATGATAGGTAGAACCCATGCCATCTGCCTTAACCCTACAGGCATTCTGACTGGGATAGCGTCCTAGTTCGCATGTTCGTCTCCAAAGAACTCTTCATCAAATTCCTGTTCCTCCATGCCTGGCCAATTAAATAACCAGTGGCAAGCCAATGAGTACTTTGAATGTACTCGCAAGCAACCCATGATGTAGTTCAAAGTAACAATGCAATTTGAACAGTAATGAGCAATCTAGCAAAGGGCTAGAATGAATATATTACCATCAAGTTTATGCATCAATAAACTCGCGTAACCTCGAAGGCAGGTTACCGATATCAACATGAATATGATTCAACTCATCGAGTCAAGCCTCCACCTTGACTTTCATGCACACACATGGTTTCACAAACATTGGACGTAGCCCAAGAGCGGTTACCCAACTGTCCTTGACCGTGGACACGGCTATTCGAATAGTTTTACACTCTGCAGAGGTAGTACACTTTACCCACAAGATCCGGGAAGCTTTCGTGTCATCCACGATCCGCAGTACCTCAAGTACTCGGGGGAAGCACCCGGTCATTACCTTTCCTTAGACGGCACTAACATAGAGTCCACTCGTTGGTACACGGCCCTCGGGTACAAACAATAGATCACGGGACTTGCCCTAATTCAATGTCACGTGTATCCGAAGGGACCAACGGTGTGTCCAGTGCCCTGTGAAAACAGTCATGGTCGTCTATCCAAGCACGACCCCGTCCCGGGAAAGACCTCAAGTCTTCCCGTCACTAGTAATGCGGGCACCATGCTAGTATCGACCTAAGTAATAAATAAAGCCCCGTCCCATAAGGGGTAGTGTGGTTGCACAGGTATGGTTGGAATAACGGTCGCAACTTAAACCAATCCGTTTGAAAAACACACACTTGTCTTGGTACACCACTTCGTCATCAAGTGGTTACCCAACTCATCATCTCCCTCGGGCATGAATGGCACCCGATGGGGTTTTATGCAAAGATTTCAACCACGAAGGTTCATGTCACACATGCATCACTATTCATTACTACTAACCATATGCATTGCATCTAGCACATGGCAAGATCAAGAGTAAAGCATGCATCATGTGGTGATTTCAACTAGGTCACCACCGTAACCCTATCATCATCCATCGGAAACAAACGGGTTCCGAAGAACAAGTGAATCATGGTCAAAGGGCTGCTTGCCTGGATTGGCTTGGTCTTCAAAGTCTTCAAATCCTTCTCCTTCTCCTTCTTCAGCAACTTCGTCAAATACGGTATCTATACGTCGCATTATAACAACGGAAAAATAAGACCACAAATAAAACAGAAAAATCAAAGTGCTCAGAAAAATGTCAACTTATTTTTGTAAAATACTAGAGGGAAATCTAAGATGGGGAAAATTCTTAGTTGGAGTTTTGGAGTAACAGAATGGAATCTAATGATTTTTGAACAGGAGTTTTATTGCTCAAATTTGAATTTAAATTTGAACAGAACATAAAAGTTTCAAGGATGTGTGTGAAAGTGACACCATTAAATAGGTTGGAATATTACAAGAATTTAGGAGTTGGAATCATTTCATTTGGACCAATATTCATTTCTGTAAAAATGTTTGAAATATTTACAGAAAAGAAAAGAAGAAAATGCCCTGTGCAACTGGGCCAGAGGGGCCACAGTGCACGGCCCAGGGCATCCAGCCCGGCCACTCGGGCGCCAGCGCGCGCACGTCAGGTTTTCAAACCTGACGGGCGGGGCCCGGCGGTCAGCGGCTGTGAGGGGGGGGGGGGGGGGGGGGGGGGGGAGGATGACAGGCGGGGCCCTCCTGTCATCTCCAACCTCACGACCACGGCGACGGCGAGCTCACCGGCGTTGATTCCGACCACGGCGACGGCAACGGAGGGCAGGGATGAGTTCAGCGTCGTGTTGCGGAGGTAGTGGTGGTGGTGCGGCACGCCGGGGAGGTCGGGTTCGCCGGCGGCGAGGTGGGACGGCGGAGGGTCGTCGGTAAGTCGTCGCTCCGGCCGATTCCGACTGCTACAGAGAGGGGAAAATGAGGGGAAAGCATCAGTGATGCATGGTGGTTCTAGATCGAGCCAAAGGAGGGGCAGAGAAGGCCTGTACTGCGAGATCACCGGCGGCCCGACGCGGCGGAGCTCCGGTCGATCCCGAGCACTGAAGCTCTTCGGGGATGAACTGGTGGTGCTGGGGTGATGCTGGGGATGAGGAGAAGCTGCTGGTGCTGTTGGAGAGGCTCGGGGGGGTCCTATTTATAGGGGAACGGCGGGGTCCTGTGGACCGGTGCGCCGGCGAGCTCTTGCTCGATGCTACATCGCACGGGAGGCGACGGGAGCGTGTCTGCGGCGTTGCTGGACGAGTCCTACGTCCATTAGAGGAGAGAGGAGGAGCGGGGAAGCTTCCAGGCCGTGCGCGCATGTGAGGCCGAGGAGTGGGTGTTGCGGGCGGCCGGTGCGCGTGCGGCGACGGCCACTGGAGGGCGCAGGAGGAGGGGGACAGCACCGGAGTGGTTGCGGACGTCGAGGGGCATCGACTGGCGCGAGGGGGGAGCCCGAGGCTATCGGGGGCAGACGATTGGCCAAAGCTACAGTGCGTGGGTGCACTGTAGCGCGCTCTGGAGCGCCCTTATTGCATGCCACGGCATGCCATTGGCCTTCTGGACGTGCCCACCGTGTCTGGGGGGTCCAGGGTGATGCAAGCAACACGGTTGAGGCTTTGGATGCTCTGGAGAGTCAAGGAGAGAGAGGTGTAGCTGGTAACTTGGTGAGTTTTGGCTGTCCAGCAAGGTGAACCAGGGTTTTTACCCCTCAATCATGGAGCTGGGGTCCTGGGGAAGTTACTGGAGGTAGCTAGTAACTGGTTGAACGTGTGGTAGAAAGTTGAGGCTAAGGTAAAGGGTGAAAGTGATCAAGAAGAGGGTTTTAGTAAAAAGCCAGAAGGTGTTTGATCAGTGTTTGGTCAAGCAAATGATCTCCACTTGCCATGACACTTAACATGATTGAATTACATGTGAAAATAGGGTGCTTCACCAAATTTGGGCTCATTTGAAGAAACTAGCCAATGTAACTTTGGTGAACCCTAGAAATCAACAGAAATGGCTTCATCTTGTTTGAGTCAAGCTAATCATCTCCCCTTGATGCACCACTTGGTGTAGTTTCATCATTTGGGGTATTGATCATGCCCACAAAGTTTGAAGCTCCAGGTAAAAAGTTGGTAATGTAAAGTTGTTCAAATTTGCATTTGAACAGAAAGGGTTTTGGGGTGTTCTGGTCAAGTTGCTCTACTCCAAATCTTATGCCATTTGGTCTAGATGCCTTATTAGGCATTTCTAGCATGTGCACCAAATTTGAGAGCATTTGGACAAGTTTGGCAATGTAAAGTTTCTCAAACTTCAAATATGGACAGAATGGTTATGAAGGGTTTTGAGGAGGTTTTCTTGCTTCCCAGGGCATGGGACTTGGCAATATCATCAAATATGCCATATGTGACATGATAGAATTTCCCTGGAATTTTTGGAGAATATTTCCTTTGTAAATATTTCAAAAGCTTGAAATATCCAGAAAGGGTTTTAGAGGGATTAGCCCATTATTTTGAACATGACCAAGTGTTGAAACTCTGATATATGGACAATATATGTCCTATGAGTCTCCCTGAATTTTGGCAAATATTTTTGAAAATACTTAAATAATTTTTCCCTATTAAAGACCATTTCTGGCCTTAAGAAAAAGCTTTTAAATAAAATAGGAAAATAACTTTTAAAATTATACTTTTGTGGTTTCTGGGAGTCCTATGACTACTAGGTTTCAAATATACTTTTTGAAATAATTTTCTCACCATAATCAAGCACTTGCAGTGCAAATCTCAATTCAGGGGTTTTTGGAAAACTAAATTTATAAAATACATTTTGGCCAAATTAATTTTGTAAGAAAATACTATACTGTTATATAACACTTGGTATGATCATTGGGCAGAAGTTTTGGGTATGGAGATGAATTCTACAAGAGGTAATAGTTGACTTTAATGAGCACATGAAGAAAAACTCAATTCCAAATAAAAGCCAAATGATGCCAAAAAATTTTGTTGGTCCAAATTTTCATGCTTCATTGATGCAAATAACATGTTACAAAATGTAGGGTGTGAAAGTAATTGCCCTAAACATGGTTTGAATCTATGGATGATTATTCAGAACTTTTATGATGGCTTGAATTTTGCTTCTAGAAATCTTTTAGATTCGGCCGCCGGAGGCACTTTCTTGGAACCTGCCCTAGGAGAAGCTACCAAACTCCTAGATAATATTGTGGTTAATTATTCTCAATGGCACACCGAAAGATCTGCTAGTAAAAAAGTGCATGCTATCAAAGAAATTAGTGTTTTGAGTGGAAAGATGGATGAACTTATGAAATTATTTGCTGCTAAGAGTGCTTCTTCTAATCCTAATGATATGCCTTTGTCCACTTTGATTGAGAATAACAATGAATCTTTGGATGTGAATTTTGTTGGTAGGAATAATTTTGGTAACAATGCTTATAGAGGTAATTTTAATCCTAGGCCTTTTCCTAGTAATTCCTCTAATAATTATGGTAATTTCTACAACAACTCTTATGGAAAGATGCCTTCTGAGTTTGAAACTAGTGTTAAGGAGTTTATGATCTCGCAAAAGAATTTCAATGCTATGCTTGAAGATAAATTGCTTAAGGTTGATGAATTGACTAGAAGTGTGGATATAATTACTCTTGATGTTGATTCTTTGAAACTTATATCTATCCCACCTAAGCATGATATCAATGATTCTCTCAAAGCCATGAGAATTTCCATTGATGAATGCACAGAAAGAACCGCTAGAATGCGTGCTAAATGAGAAGACTATATTAAATCGTGTTCTTCTAGTTATCATGAAAATAAAGATGAAGATCTGAAAGTTATTGATATGTCTCCTATTAGATCCTTGTTTTCTAGTATAAATCTTGATGAAGATAGGATTGGAGATGATTCTGCTTTAAGGTGTCCCAATGATTTGGAGTTTTTAGATCTTGATGCTAAAATTGCTAAAAGTGGGAGTGAAGAGATTAAAACTTTGCATAGTATGAACCCACTACTTTGGATTTCAAGGGATTCAATTATGATAATTGCTCTTTGATTGATTGTATTTCCTTGTTGCAATCCGTGCTATATTTTCTGCATACTTATAGTCAAAATAAAGCTTTCACTAAACACATAGTTGATGCTTTGATGCAATATTATGAAGAAAAATTTGAGTTGGAAGTTTATATCCCTTGAAATATTTATGATGAATGGGAACCTACTATCAAATAAAAAATAAAAGATCACGAATGCTATTCTTTTTGTGATTTGGGTGCTAGTGTCTCCACTATCCCAAAAACTTTGTGTGATTTGCTAGGGTTCCATGAGCTTGATGATTGTTCTTTAAATTTGCATCTTGCGGATTCCACTATTAAGAAACCCATGGGAAGAATTAATGATGTTCTTATTGTTGCCAATAGGAATTATGTGCCCGTAGATTTCATTGTTCTTGATATAGATTGCAATCCTTCATGTCCTATTATTCTTGGTAGACCTTTCCTTAGAACGATTGGTGCAATTATTGATATGAAGGAAGGAAATATTAGATTCCAATTTACGTTAAGGAAAGGCATGTAACGCTTTCCTAGAAAGAAAATCAAATTACCATATGAATCTATCATGAGAGCCACTTATGGATTGCCTTCCAAAGATGGCAATACCTAGATTTATCTTGTATCGTGCCTAGCTAGGGGCATAAAACGATAGCGCTTGTTGGGAGGCAACCCAACTTTTTGTTTTTTTGTTTTTGTTGCTGTTAGGGAATAAATATTGCATCTATCCTCTGATTAGATGTGGTGTCATGTTTTGTTTAGTGTTTGTGCCAAGTAGAACCTTTGGGAAGACTTGTGTGAAGTTTATGTGATCTTGCTGTGAAAAACAGAATCGTTAGCGCTCGCTAAAGTAGTTTTCTGATTTTACTGGTGTGTGATTTTTAGTTGATTCTTTTTGCAGATGATTGGTAGAAAAATTCCGCAAATTTAACAATTTAGTTTGAATTTTTTGGAGTTCCAGAAGTAGGCGAAACCTGCAGATTACTACAAACTGTTCTGTCTTTGACATATTCTGTTTTTCATGTGTTGTTTGCTTATTCCGATGCATCTATGAGTAGTATTGGAGGATATGAACCATAGAGAAGTTGGAATACAGTAGGTTTAACACCAATATAAACAAAGAATGAATTCATTGCTGCACCTTTGAGTAGTGGATTGCTTTCTTATACTAACGGAGCTCACGAGAATTTCTGTCTAAGTTTTGTGTTGTGAAATTTTCAAGTTTTGAGTATTGCTTTGATGAACTATGGAACAAGGAGTAGCAAAGGCCTAATCTTGGGGATGCCCATGGCACCCCAACTAAATTCAATATAATCAAAAGTCTAAGCTTGGGGATGCCCTAGGAAGGCATCCCCTCTTTTGTCTTCATCCATTGGTAACTATACTTGGAGCTATATTTTTATTCGCAACATGTTATGTGTTTTGCTTGGAGCGTCTTGTATAATTTGAGTCTTTGCTTGTTAGTTTGCCACAATCATCCTTTCTGGACACACCTATTTGAGAGAGTTTAATATGGCCTAGGAATTGTTAGAACACTCTATGTGCTTCACTTATATCTTTTAAGTTGAATAGTTTTTGCTCTAGTGCTTCACTTATATCTTTTAGAGCACGGTGGTGATAATATTTTTAAGAAATTGTTGAACTCTCATGATTCACTTATATCCTTTTGAGAGTCTATTAAAACAGCATGGTAATGTGTTTAGGCTAAAGAAACTAGTCTTCACATGATAAACATCCAATGTCAATGTAGTAAAAAAATTCACACCAAGTGCATTGAATAGAATGAGATGTTGGATGCTTGATAATTTTTTTGAGATATGAGGATAGTGATATTAGAGTCATGCTAGTGGAGTTATTATGAAACTGAGAAATACTTGTGTTAAGGTTAGTGATTCCTGTATCATGCACGTATGGTGAACCGCTATGTGACGAAGTTAGAGCATGAGGTATTTGTAGAGTGCCAACCTTTGTGTGGAGGTTGGGGGCGTGCGATGGTTAACTCCTACCAACCTCCCCCCTAGGAGCACGCGTTGATTGCTTTTTTTGATGACTCGTATATTTTTGCAATAAGTATATGAGTTCTTATGACTAATGTTGAGTCCATGGATTATACGCACTCTCACCCTTCCACCATTTCTAGCCTCTCTTGTACCGCGCAACTTTCGCCGGTGCCATCAACCCACTATATATCCTTCCTCAAAACATCCACCATATTGTTCCTCAAAATAGCCACCATACCTACCTATCATGGCATTTCCATAGCCATTCCGAGATATATTGCCATGCAATTTTCCACCGTTCTGTTTATATGACACACATCATATTGTCATATTGCCATGCATGATCATGTAGTTGACATCGTAGTTGTGGCAAAGCCACCATGCATAATTTTTCATTTATGTCACTCTTGATTCATTGCACATCCCGGTACACCGCCGGAGGCATTCATGTAGAGTCATACTTGTTGTAGTATCGAGTTGCAATAAAAAGTGTGATGATCATCATTATTAGAGCATTGTCCCATGTGAGGAAAGGCCAATAAAAAAAGAAGATGGCCCAATAAAAATAGAGAGGGGCTAATAATAAAAAAAGAAAGAGAAAGCCCCTCCAAAAAAATGAGAGAAAAGAGAGAAGGGACAATTGCTACTATCTGTTTTCCACACTTGTGCTTCAAAGTAGCACCATGTTCTTCATTGTAGAGAGTCTCATGCTTAGTGACTTTCATATACTAGTGGGAATTTTCATTATAGAACTTGGCTTGTATATTCCAACGATGGTCTTCCTCAAATGCCCTAGGTCTTCGTGAGCAAGGAAGTTGGATGCACATCCACTAGTTTCTTTTGTTGAGCTTTCATTCATATTTAGCTCTAGTGCATCCGTTGCATGGCAATCCCTACTCACTCACATTGATATCTATTGATGGGCATCTCCATAGCTCGTTGATACGCCTAGTCGATGTGAGACTATCTCCCTCCTTTTTTGCCTTCTCCACAACCACCTCTATTCCACCCATAGTGCTATATCCATGGCTCATGCTCATGTATTGCGTGAAAGTTGAAAGGTTTGAAAAGATAGAGTATGAAAACACATGCTTGGCTGAAATCGGGGTTGTGCATGATATGAATATTTTGTGTGATGAAGAGGGAGCATAGCCAGACTATATGATTTTGTAGGGATAACTTTCTGTAGCCATAGTATTTTGAGAAGACGTGATCTCTTTGTTAGTATGCATGAAGTATTTTCATTCCTTATGTCAATATAGACTTTTATCTTGAATCTTTCAGATCTGAACATTCATGCCACAATTAAGAGAATTACATTGAAAAACTATATTGGTTAGCATTCCACATCAAAAATTCTTTCTTTATCATTTACATACTCGAGGATGAGCAGGAATTAAGCTTGGGGATGCTTGATACATGTCCAACGTATCTATAATTTTTGATTGTTCCATGCTATTATTTATGAAGTCTTGGATGTTTAATGGGCTTTATCATTCACTTTTATATCATTTTTGGGACTAACCTACTAACCCAAAGGACCAGTCCAGATTGCCGTTTTTGCCTATTTCAGGGTTTTGTAGATAAAGAATATCAAACGGAGTCCAAACGGAATGAAACCTTCGCGAGAGATATTTTTGGAGAAAATCACGCACGCGGAGCTTGAGAACCACGTCATGGGACGGAGGGCTAGCCCACGAGGGTGGGGGCGCGCCCCCCTTCCCAGGGCGCGCCCCCTGCCTCGTGTCCCCCTCGAGCGTCCCCTGGTGCCCTCCTTCTGCCTATATAAGTCTACGTACCCCAGAAACTCCGTGAACAGAGAGAAAACCCTAATTCCACCGCCGTACCTTATGTTCCCATGGAGATCCCATCTTGGAGCCTATTCCGGAGCTCCACCGAAGAGGGATCCATCACGGAGGTCTTCATCATCATCATCATCATCGCCCTCACCTTGAGTTGTGAGTAGTTTACCACAGACCTTCGGGTCCATAGCTAGTATCTAGATGGCTTCTTCTCTCTCTCTGGATCTCAATACAAAGATCTCCTCGGTCTTCAAGGAGATCTATTTGATGTAATCTCTTTTTGCGGTGTGTTTGTCGAGATCCGATGAATTGTGAGTTTATGATCAAGGTTATCTATGAAAGTTATTTGGTTCTTCTCTAAACTTTTGACGTGTGCTCATAATATCCTTGCAAGTCCCTTCGAATTATTGGTTTGGTTTGGCCTACTAGATCTATAGTTCTTGCAATGGGAGAAGTGCTTGGCTTTGGGTTCAATCTTGCGGTGTCCTTTCCCAGTGACAGTAGGGGCAGCAAGGCACGTATTGTATTGTTGCCATCGAGGATAAAAAGATGAGGTTTATATCATATTGCTTGAGTTTATCCCTCTACATCATGTCATCTTGCTTAAGGCATTACTCTGTTCTTACGAACTCAATACACTAGATGCATGCTGGATAGCGGTCGATGTGTGGAGTAATAGTGGTAGATGCAGGCAGGAGTCGGTCTACTTGTCTCGGACGTGATGCCTATATACAATGATCATGCCTAGATAGTCTCATAATTATTCACTTTTTTATCAATTGCTCGATAGTAATTTGTTTACCCGTCGTAGAATATCGCTATCATGAGAGAAGCCACTAGAGAAAACTATGGCCCTCGGGAATACTCTCAACATATCAATCTACATCTACTTTACTTTTATCGCTTTTATTTGCTGTTTTTTATAAACTAAAAATACAGAAAATATAAACTATCATCTCTATCAGATCTCACTTTCGTAAGTGACCGTAAGGGGATTGACAACCCCTTATCGCGTTGGCTGCGAAGTTCTTATTTGTTTGTGCAGGTGCGAGGGACTCACGCGTGGTCTCCTACTGGATTGATACCTTGGTTCTCAAAAACTGAGGGAAATACTTACGCTACTGTGCTGCATCTTCCTTTCCTCTTCGATGGAATACAACGCAAGCTCAAGAGGTAGCACATCGCGAGCCCCAATCGCCGGCGGGCCTGGTCGACGCGTGGCGCCTGGATTGGACGTGGGCGTCTCCACTTCCCATGCCGCCTGGCAACCGCTTAACCTGACGGCCGCTTGTTGCTAGCACAGCCCTGCCAGACTTGCACGCCACGCCCAGACTTGTCCTTCCCTTCGTCTCGCCATCTTGCCACCTGTAATGCCCCTGATGTAACACTTTCTAATTATGGCAATATATGAAACTTTGACTTCATCAATTCCATTCCGGGCTCTTCTTTCATTTCGGGTTTCTTCTTTTGTCGTGTGCGTGTGTGCACTTCATCCATGTCATGTTGTCATGTGTATTGCATTGCATTTGTGTTGTCACTTGCACCCGGTTCCACTCGCCTCTTCCCGTTGTCCGTTTCGAGTTCCGGCGCTCACACACGTGCCCGTGGCATCCCCAAGTCCTTCTTTCGTGTGTGGCCGTGTAATGTTTCCAGAATGACGTGAGACTTGTCGTGCGTTGTTGTTTTGGTACGTGTAGGCCACCTGTCAAGTTTCGTCGCGGTTGGAGTTCGTTTGGTACTCCAACGGTTAACCTAGTGGGCTAAAAGAACATCTTCTTTAAGGCCCAATACCCCCTCCACAACATCCCACTAACCCAGCACAACCACTCCCATCATCTCGGTCGTCGAATTGTGATCGCGTGGCCGAAAAACGCTCCTCATTTGGAGTTTCCTAGTTCACAGAAACTATAAAATAGTCCCAATCCCCGAAATCCCGGTGCAACCCTAATTTCCCTCTCCCTCCGTGCGCCGGAAACGTCCGACCCGCTGCCACCTCACTCCAACCAATCCGAGGCAGCCACGTCATCCCCGCTGCCACGTGGCGACCCCCCATTCGCCGGGCCACCTCATCCGCCGCCACCTCAGCCCGAGGCCCCGCCATCGCCGGACTCCGCCGCCGGGTCGCCGGACCTCGCCGCCGCCATCGCCGCGACCTCGCCGGACCTTTGCCGGAATCCTGCCGGACCCGCCTGCACCTCGCCGGACCTCCACCTCGCCGGCCTCCCACGTCGCCGCCGGGCCGGGCGCGCCGCTGCCGCACCGACCCCGGCGATAGCCGCCACCGCCGGCCTCCATCAACCACCGCCGCCGGCGGCCTTCAAACCCCCGCCGCCGCCGGCCCTTCAACCACCGCCGCTGCCGCGCCCCCTCGCGCCTCCGCCGCCGGCGCCGCCCCACCAAATGTCGGCCGCCGCCACCCCAAGACGCCAGCCCCTCTAACCTCCACTCCGGCCATCTTCTTCCTCGACTCCGGTCATCTTCCTCCTCGTCTCCAGCGAACTCCGGATCAGGACGAGATCCACCCATCCCTCCATCCAAACGCACGCCTCCATCCCGCACGGATCCATCCACGTTTGACTTTTGGAGGTATAAAAACCACTAAGTCCCTGAGATCTGTTATTTTGTTACATCTTTGCATGCTTGTAACTTTGTGCTCGTAGATCCGTTTTGTGCATATGATATATCAAAATGATCGTGGTGATGTGCTCTACGTTTTGTTCCATTGTGGCATGCTTGTTTGAGATCATCTAGATGTCCTAATCTTTGTGAAAAGAGTGCTACTTGTTATAAACTGCTGTTACTTGTTATTTTGTTACCATGTTTGATATGTGATAACTTGGTGCATGTTTATCCAAATGAAGCAAATGATATGTCAAAATGTTCATTGTGAAATGCACTACATGATGGTTGCTGTAGCATTCATGTTAGGGTTCATATTGCCATGGTAATCTCTGTTGCAAAACTGCATGTGGGTGTTAAGTTAAGAATCATGTTATGAGATGCCGATTTGAAGTGTTCTTTGCTATTGATGTGTTAGTCCCCATGTCACATGTCAATATGTTTTAGAATCTTGATCATATGGTCTTTGCTGTGGTTCAAACCATTTTCCATGATATGCCTTGAGGTGACTTAAACATGTTTGTAAACATGCCATGCCAACATAACTGTTTTTATACTTAGTGAAATTTCTGCTAAGTCTGGAATCTGTCATATCCTGATGCTATGTTTGCTTGATGCCCTAGTCAGATCCATGCTTATTTTGGAGTGGCCAATGATCACTCCTTGTTGTCCATGTTATTGTCTATCCATCCATGCCCTCACTAGCACTTTTGGCTTGCTGTATCTTATTTATTTCTTGCTCTCAAGTTGCTATAAATTATAACTGTCAGGTTTTTAACAGCATGATCAATTTGGTGTAGCTTGTTGCTATTGATCCATGCCTCCTATGGAGTTGCTCCAATAGAGTTGTTTGCTGTAGGATATGTCTACTTCATGTCCATGCTTCTTGTCACCATGTTTGAGTTCTGTAGAGTATATATTTCTTGCTCCAAAGTTGCTATGTGGCTGTTAATTTCAGCTTTGCATTGTATCTTGTTTCGTGTGTATGTGTTGAACCGTTGCTCCGTTTTGAGTGTGCCCTATATGAAACTTGTGAGATTTTCCATG
Organism: Secale cereale; assembly: GCA_902687465.1. NCBI lineage: Eukaryota > Viridiplantae > Streptophyta > Magnoliopsida > Poales > Poaceae > Secale > Secale cereale. Next base: position 604,315,886 of record LR738710.1, on the reverse strand, counting down.
TAGAATCATAATATCATGTTGTTAAAATGTTTGGAGTGTGTTTGCTTGACGTTTGGGTGCATCTTGCACCGTTATCATGCTTGTCTTGTTTTGCTCATATCTTCTAGACCGTAGCTCCGAATTAAACGAATTTTATATGAAACTTTACTATAATTTCTTGTAGATCATCATGGTGCATGTTAAATTGCTATTTAACAACTTTAGCTTAAGGTTTGTTCAGATCTGGACCAATTTCAAAATATGCATATGAGGACTTACCGGTTTGCTATATGTTGATTTCGACCTCATTTAAACTTGTGGTTTTGTGTTGTTCTTGTGTGATTCATCCCTTGCCATGAAATGCATCATAATTGCATCGTGTTGATTGTGCATTGCACCTTGTTTCATATTGTGCCATGTTGTGTTGTTGTGTTGAGTAGAGCCGGAAGCCAAGACCGAGTGCGAGGTTCCTACCGAGGTTGAGTACGAGGAGCTGTCTTACGATCCATCGACGACTCGACAGGCAACATGACCCGACCCATATATCATTACTATCTTTGCCTATTGCTAGATATCTCGCTCTTTAGCTTATTGCCTCGATGCCCATGTTTGTTTGTCAGCCTCCTATTGTAACCATGAATCTGTCTAACCACCCCACCTAGCAAACATTTGTTTGGCTACGTAAGCTTCGCTCAGCCCCTCTTATAGCATTGTTAGTTGGAGGCGAAGATTTGAAGATTCTTGCTTCATGTTGAAGTTTGTTGGGATATCACACTATATAATCTGTTTAACTAAATCATCTATATATTGGTAATGGGTGGAAGGCTAAGCCTCTCGCTTGGTGTTTTGTTCCACTCATGCCACCCTAGGAACCGTATAAACTGGTGTTATGTTCCTTGATTATGCATTCCTAACACGGTTGGGGTTATGGGACCCCCTCGATAACCCGCTTAGCGCTAAATCTTTTCCAGCAAGGCCCAACATTGGTACTCCATTTGCCTAACAACTAAAACTTGCCGAGGGAGTAATTAACCTGAGGATTAATTAATCAACCCCCCTGGGACAGTACTCGATTTGAGTGTTGGTACAAACTAGAGCCACTTGCGGTGCCACCCAGTTCGCTGGGGTCTTCGGTTGCTGTACGTACTGCTCATCCGGTCGTGGCCTGAGACTAGATACGCGCGGCTACTATCAGGGTGTCGGCACGCCGGGAGGTCTTGCTGGATTAGTTTTACCTTAGTCGGAATATCTTGAGCATGGGATTCCGAGAATACTCGGGCCTTCCCACCTTGGAGTTGCGACTCCGCAGATCGTGAGCTTGTAATGGGCTAAGTTGGGACACCCCTGCAGGGTTTTGAACTTTCGAAAGCCGTGCCCGCGGTTATGTGGCAGATGGGAATTTGTTAATATCCGGTTGTAGAAAACTTGACACCATGTTCAGAACACACTACCAGTGTGAGTAACCGTGACGTTCATTTTCCGAAAGGGGTTCGGGAAGTGAACATAGTGGGGTTATGTTTGACGTGCTTAGATAGGATCACTTAGTGATCACTTTGACGCTCGTGGCACTTCTCTTCTCGCTCTTAACACGTAAGCTAGTGCTAGTGCAGCTGCAACCTTTATTTGCTTCAGCCTTGTTCCACACCCAAGGCTTAGATAGTTTTGCTACCCGGGAACGGGATTGCTGAGTCCTCCGTGGCTCATAGATTCTACACAACACGAGATGCAGGTACTATGGTGGACTACACAGGTGATGGCACAGAGCTGTACTGGGAGTTCGATGAAGAACGTAGTCGATACTATGTGCACTATTCCGATGATCAGTAGTGGCTTCTACTAGGGGCGATCGGACTTTGTGGCTTTATTTATTTGGTATCTTTCATTTGGATCTTCGTCCGTAGTCGGACTATGATGTTATTTGGATGATGATTTGCTTATGTTAGGTATTGTGTGACGTGGCGAGTGTAAGCCAACTACTCTTTTGCAATTTCATCCCTATTTTTACATGAGTCGTGCAAAGATACCATACTTGAGATCATTCTAGTATGAGCTTATGCCTTTAAGTCGTGCCTCGACACGTAGGAGGTATAATCTCATACTGGGCATTACAAGTTGGTATTTAGAGCCTTCTCCGACCTAGAAGCCCACACTGATTGATCGAATCGTTGACGGTTGAGTCTAGGCACACACTTGAAAATGTTTTGAGTCCTATATATATATCGGAGAGTAGGATTTCTTTTTGCTACTCATCTCTTTTAACTCTGGTGAGGACTCCCGACGATTACTTATCTCTTCTACTCTAAAAAATTCACCAATTTTTTTTAGGATCACGCGAGTATTGTTTGGATTGTTCCGATGTCTTTGTGACGAGAACATTGTTCTCGATGCCTCCTGTCATTTAGGGGTTGTGGCAGTGTACCGGGGAGTTGAGCTCCGAGGTGTTGTCATCACAAATATATCCCAGTACCGGGGAGTTGAGGGCCGACATCAAAAACTCTCCTATGCGGTTAGTAGCAAGATAACCCCGACATCACCCAGTACTGGGGAGGTAGTTCGGGAGTATTGCCATAGCTTGTATAGCAGTTGCGTTTCGAAGGTCCGAGGTAAACGGTTTCCGGAAATAATTGGTTATGTGTTGAAGGATGGATACAGCTGGATGTAGGATTAGAGTTGAGTGTGCGATGCTTCCCCTGTATCCCCAACACCTGATTGCATAACTGGAAACTTTCGGAAATTAATAGGTGGGTTCATCTAGTAGTTCGTAGGCATTCTTCCAACGAATGCATGATATGGAGTTCGGGGTTCTACATTGAGTGAAGTGGTGTTATGGGCGTTGTTCTGATCGGGAGTTGCATCTTAAAGGGTCCTTGGCTATTCTGATCCGGGGATTGCAAAACCCTTTTGTAACACGTTCCATAAGCTTTCAGCACGAACATGTTGAACGAAGCTTCTATCTTGTATTTGTTCTATCTGCTCTTTGTTGTTTTTTATTTACCTTTTGTTCTCCCAAGTGGCTTCTCGTGAAGATTGTTGTATCATTAAACTGTGGATTACATTCGTTCATCTTGTTCGAATGTTCTTGTGAATACTTATGTTGCAATTATAGCCGTTGATTCAGCTTATATATTTTCTCAATCAATGGCTAATAGTTGTCATCTCATTCAGGATGGCTCCTAAAAGGGTTCCCAACGCTAACCCAGAGGGTGAAGAGGTTCTTGATCGTCCTCCTTCCCCTCCTCCTCCGTCTGAGGCCTGGAGAGCAATTATGCAAGCAACGAACCAGAACACCCAAATGCTTATGCAAATGATGCAGACCATTCAAGCAAATCAAGCAAATCAAGGTGGTCATGGGAACCAAGGCCAAGGCAATTTGTTCAACCAACCTCACTTTGCTACACTCAACCAGTTCCTGGCAAACCAATCGAAGGCATTCAATTACTGTGTGGACCCGCTAGATGCTGAAGACTGGATAACAGACATCAAGAAGCACTTTGAATGCAGTAACGTGAGACCTGAGGACTATGTGAAGTTTGCCGCCTTCCAACTCAAGGGCCAAGCCGCTGATTGGTGGCAGCAGTACAAAGATTCCAGAGAAGGACGTGAAATCTCGTGGACTGACTTCTGCAAGGATTTGCGCTCCCACCACATTCCAACAAGTATCATCGAAGGTATGAGTGAGAAATTCCGCAACCCGAAGCAAGGCACCATGTCTGTTTATCAATACAATGTCAAGTTCCAGAACCTTGCCCGCTATGCCAAGCAAGACATCCCAGATTCCAAGAGCAAGATTTATCAGTTCCGTGGTAGTCTGAAGGATGAACTCCAACTAGCTCTCACCTTGTTTGAGCCGAAAGAATTTGATCAATTCTATAACATGGCACTTAAGCAAGAGGCAACCCAACTCAAGATGGAAGCTTCCAAAAAGAGGATCAGAGATGCTGTTCACTCCTCCTCTTCTTCCCAAGTGGTTGCAAAGCAGTAGAAGTTTTGGCTTCCACCTCCTCTAGTGATCCGACCTCCCAACAAGAACAACAAGCATTCTGGTGGCCGTGGTTTCTCCCACCCACCCAAACCAAGCAATCTGTCAAAGAGTCATTTTCAAGCTTTGAAGTCAAGTGCTCCTTATCACTGTCCTCTCTCAGAAGTGATTTGCAACAAGTGTGGCCAGAAGGGTCATTATGCTAACAAGTTCCCCAACCCAAGGCGCCTTCCGCCTCCTCCACCTGTCAGTACTGCTATTGTCAAGCACAATCCCAAGGTTGCAAGAGTGAATCTGATGAATGCAGCTCAAGCAGAGAATTCTTCAGATGTGATACTTGGTAATCTTCCAGTTAACTCTATTCCTGCTAAAGTATTGTTTGATTCGGGTGCATCGCTTTCTTTCATTTCAAGACCATTTGTTGCCAAGCATGAATTCGTCACTCAAGTGTTGCCAAAGCCTTTGAACATTATTTCTCTTGGATTGCAAATGTCCTCTCGGGTGCATGTTCCGGACGTATCTATTCGCATGGGTGATTACCGCTTCCTGGCTTCTCCGGTTGTTCCCGGAAACTCCGGCATTGATCTTATTCTTTGGATGGATTGGCTTTCCCAGCATGATGCAAACATTGATTGTGCAAATAAGGAAGTCAAGCTTACTCATCATGATGAAGACGTGACTATCTTCGCGTCTCGAGATAACACAATCAGGCTATTCTCTCTCAATGACAAGGGCGAGATTAATGCCATCTCTCAGATTCCGGTGGTCAATGAATATGAAGATGTTTTCCCTGAAGAGCTTCCAGGCATGCCTCCTCATCGTGAAGTTGAATTTGTTATTGAACTCGAGCCCGGTACCAAGCCAGCATGCCAGCGTCCGTACAAGCTTTCCCCTAATGAGTTGAAGGAGCTGAAGAAACAACTCAATGAGCAAGAGCGTATGGGTCTAATCAGGCCTAGGGCTGTGGTGTTCTATTTGTCAAGAAGAAGGATGGCACGGAGCGCCTTTGCGTTGATTACCGGCCATTGAACAAGAAGACAATTAAGAACAAGTATCCGCTACCCAACATCAATGAATTGTTCGAGCAACTCAAAGGAGCAAAAGTGTTCTCAAAGCTCGATCTTCAGATGGGTTATCACCAGATCCGTATCCGTGAAGAAGATATTCACAAGACTGCATTCAGACAAGCTACGGCTCCTATGAATACACAGTCATGTCTTTTGACCTCGCAAATGCTCCACCCACCTTCTCGAGGATGATGCACTACATATTCAACCCCTACACGAACGAATTTGTTCTCGTCTATCTAGATGACATCTTGGTATTCTCCAAGAATGAAGAAGACCATGCCAAGCACCTGCGTTTGGTTCTGGACAGACTCCGTGAACACAAGTTCTATGCGAAGTTCTCCAAATGTGAATTTTGGCTCGATAAGGTCTTATATCTTGGCCATATCATTTCTGCTCAGGGTATTTCTGTCAACCCCGAGAAAGTTGAAGTGATTGTCAACTAGGAACCCCCGCAGAACGTCAAGCAACTCCGAAGCTTCCTTGGTCTCGCTAGCTATTGCAGAAGGTTCGTTGAGAACTTCTCCAAGATTGCCAAGCCTCTCTCCAACTTACTGCAGAAGAATGTCAAGTACAACTGGTCTCCTGATTGTGATGTGGCATTCAAAACACTCAAAGAAAAGCTCATCTCTGCTCCGGTTCTTACTCCTCCAGATGAGTCCAAGCCCTACGAACTATTCTGTGATGCTTCTCTTCAAGGACTCAGTGGTGTTCTAATGCAAGACAAGAAGATTGTGGCATACACTTCTCGTCAATTGAAGCCGAATGATAAGAACTACCCCACACATGATCTCGAGCTAGCAGCAGTGGTACACGCCTTGATCACGTGGAGACACCTTCTGTTGGGCTGAAAAGTGGACATCTTCACCGATCATAAGAGCTTGAAGTACATCTTCACACAGCCGAACCTGAACCTTCGCCAGACTCGTTGGGTTGAGATGATCCAAGAGTATGATCCAAGCATTGAATACACACCTGGCAAGGCCAATGTCATTGCAGATGCCTTGAGCAGAAAGGCATATTGCAACAGTCTCCTTATCAAGCCGTTTCAGCCCGAGCTTTGTGAATCATTCAGGAAGCACAACCTCCAAGTTGTTCCACAAGGCTTTCTTGCAAATCTTCAAGTTGCTCCTACCTTGGAAGATCAGATCCGTGAGGCCCAACTCAGTGATGCTATGGTGCAGAAAGTGAAACATGGTATTGCAAAGGGTACTCCCAAATACAAGTGCTATCGTGTTGATGAGAAAGACACCTTGTTCTTTGAGGATAGACTTGTGGTTCCCAAGGGTGATCTCAGGAAGCTCATAATGAACGAAGCACATGAATCCCTCCTCTCCATTAGTCCCGGAAGTTCCAAGATGTACCAAGACCTCAAGCAATCTTACCGGTGGACTCGCATGAAAAGGGAGATTGCCCAATTCGTGAATTAATGTGATGTCTGTAGATGAGTGAAGGCAGAGCATCAACGTCCAGCCGGTCTCCTCCAACCTCTTCCTATTCCCGAGTGGAAAATCGACCACATTGAAATGGATTTCGTCACTGGGTTTCCCAAGTCTAAGAAGGGGAATGATGCTATCTTTGTTTTGATTGACAAGCTAACCAAAGTAGCTCACTTCCTTCCCGTCAAAGAATCCATCAATGCAGCTCAGCTGGAAGAGTTGTACACTTCCAGAATTGTGTCGTTACATGGCATTCCTCAAGTTATCTCCTTAGACCGTGGAAGTTTGTTCACATCCAAGTTCTAGGACTCCTTTCAGTCAGCCATAGGCACTAAGATCCGTTTCAGCACTGCGTTTCACCCTTAGACTAGTGGTCAAGTCGAAAGAGTGAACCAGATCCTCAAAGACATGCTCAGAGCTTGTGTCATCTCTTTTGGCATGAAGTGGGAAGATTGTCTCCCGTTTGCCGAGTTCTCTTACAACAACAGTTTCCAAGCAAGTGCCGGCAAAGCTCCTTTTGAAATCCTCTATGGCAGAAAGTGCCATACCCCTCTCAACTGGTCCGAGACTGGTGAACGTCAACTTCTTGGCAATGACTTGATCTCAGAAGCCGAAGAAATGTGCAAAGTCATACGTGAGAATCTCAAGGCCGCTCAGTCGCATAAAAAGAGCTACTATGATGGCAAGCATCGTGATTTGGCTTTCGACATTGGAGATCATGTCTATCTCCATGTTTCTCCTATGAAAGGCACCCTACGATTCGGTATCAAAGGAAAGCTTGCTCCTAGATACGTGGGCCCTTTCAAGATTCTTGGCAAAAGAGGCGATCTAGCCTATCAACTTGAGCTTCCATCCAACTTTGCAAATGTTCATGATGTGTTTCACGTGTCTCAACTCCGCAAGTGCTTCAAGACACCTGAACGCACCATTCCGTTCGAGGATATTGATCTTCAACAAGACTTGTCTTACCATGAGCACCCTGTTGCTATTCTTGAAGAAACTGAGCGCAAGACCCGCAACAAGTCAATCAAGTTCTTGAAAGTTAAGTGGTCACACCATACCGACCAAGAAGCTACGTAGGAACGAGAAGATCACCTTCGTTCCGAGTACCCTTCCTTCTTCCAGTCCTAGATCTCGGGACGAGATCTTCTCGTAGTAGATGAGAGTTTGTAATGCCCCAGATGTAACACTTTCCAATTATGGCAATATATGAAACTTTGACTTCATCAATTCCATTCCGGGCTCTTCTTTCATTTCGGGTTTCTTCGTTTGTCGTGTGCGTGTGTGCATTTCATCCATGTCATGCTGTCATGTGCATTGCATTGCATTTGTGTTCTTACTTGCACCCGGTTCCACTCGCCTCTTCCCGTTGTCCGTTTCGAGTTCCGACGCTCACACACGTGCCCGTGGCATCCCCGAGTCCTTCTTTCATGTGTGGCCATGTAACGTTTCCTGAATGACGTGAGACTTGTCGTGCGTTGTTGTTTTGGTACGTGTAGGCCGCCTGTCAAGTTTCGTCGCATTTGGAGTTTGTTTGGTACTCCAATGGTTAACCTAGTGGGCTAAAAGAACCTTTTCTTTAAGGCCCAAGACCCCCTCCACAACAGCCCACTAACCCAGCACAACCACTCCCATCATCTCGGTCGTCGAATTGTGATCGCGTGGCCGAAAACCACTCCTCATTTGGAGTTTCCTAGCTCCCAGAAACTATAAAACAGTCCCCATCCCCGAAATCCCGGTGCAACCCTAATTTCCCTATCCCTCCGCGCGCCGGACACGTCCGACCCTCTGCCACCTCACTCCAACCAATCGGAGGCCGCCACGTCATCCCCTCCGCCACGTGGTGACCCCCCATTTGCCGCCACCTCAGCCCGAGGCCCCGCCATCGCCGAACTCCGCCGCCGGGTCGCCGGACCTCGCCGCCGCCATCGCCGGACCTTCGCCGGAATCCCGCCGGACCCGCCTCCACCTCGCCGGACCTCCACTGCCTCCACCTCGCCGGCCTCCCGCGTCCCGTCGCCGTTGCTCCGCGCCGCCGCCGGGCCGGGCACGCCGCCGCCGCACCGACCCCGGCGACAGCCACCGCCGCCGGCCTCCATCAACCACCGCCGCCGCCGGCCTTCAAACCCCCGCCGCCGCCGGCCCTTCAACCGCCGCCCGCCGCGCCCCCACGTGCCTCCACTGCCGGCGCCGCCCCGCCACACATCGGCCGCCGCCACCCCAAGACGCCGGCCCCTCTAACCTCCACTCCGGCCATCTTCTTCCTCGACTTCGGTCATCTTCCTCCTCGTCTCTGGTGAACTCCGGATCGGGACGAGATCCATCCATCCCTCCATCCAAATGCACGCCTCCATATCGCACGGATCCATCCATGTTTGACTTTTGGAGGTATAAAAACCACTGTCCCTGAGATCTGTTATTTTGTTGCATCTTTGCATGCCTGTAACTTTGTGCTCGTAGATCCGTTTTGTGCATATGATATATCAAAATGGTCGTGGTGATGTGCTCTACATTTTGTTCCATTGTGGCATGCTTGTTTGAGATCATGTAGATGTCCTAATATTCGTGACAAGAGTGCTACTTGTTATAAACTGCTGTTACTTGTTATTTTGTTGCCATGTTTGATATGTGATAACTTGGTGCATGTTTATCCAAATGAAGCAAATGATATGTCCAAATGTTCATTGTGAAATGCTCTACATGATGGTTGCTGTAGCATTAATGTTAGGGTTCATATTGCCATGTTAATATCTGTTGGAAAAGTGCATGTGGCTGTTAAGTTATGAAGCATGTTATGAGATGCCGATTTGAAGTGCTCTTTGCTATTGATGTGTTTGTCCCCATGTCACATGTCAATATGTTTTAGAATCTCCATCATATGGTCTTTGCTGTGGTTCAAACCATTTTCCATGATATGCCTTGAGGTGACTTAAACATGCTTGTAAACATGCCATGCCAACATAACTGTTTTTATACTTAGTGAAATTTCTGCTAAGTCTGGAATCTCTCATATCCTGATGCTATGTTTGCTTGACGCCCTAGTCAGATCCATGCTTATTTTGGAGTGGCCAATGATCATTCCTTGTTTTCCATGTTATAGTATATCCATCCATGCCCTCACTAGCACTTTTGGCTTGATGTAGCTTATTTATTTCTTGCTCTCAAGTTGCTATAAATTATAACTGTCAGGTTTTTAACAGCATGATCAATTTGGTGTAGCTTGGTGCTATTGGTCCATGCCTCCTATGGAGTTGCTCCAATGGAGTTGTTTGCTGTAGGATATGTCTACTTCATGTCCATGCTTATTGTCACCATGTTTGAGTGCTATAGTGTATATATTTCTTGCTCCAAAGTTGTTATGTGGCTGTTAATTTCAGCTTTGCATTGTATCTTGTTTCGTGTGTATGTGTTGAACCGTTGCTCCGTTTTGAGCGTGCCCTATATAAAACTTGTGAGATTTTGCATGTAGAATCATAATATCATGTTGTTAACATGTTTGGAGTGTGTTTGCTTGATGTTTGGGGTGCATCTTGCATCGTTGCCATGCTTGTCTTGTTTTGCTCATATCTTCTAGACCGTAGCTCCGAATTAAACAAACTTTATATGAAACATGACTAGAATTTCGTGTAGATCATCATGGTGCATGTTAACTTGCTGTTTAACAACTTTCACTTAAGGTTTTTTCAGATCTGGACCAATTTCAAAATACGCATATGAGGACTTACCGGTTTGCTATATGTTGATTACGGCCTCATTTAAACTTGTGGTTTTGTGTTGTTCTTGTGTGCTTCATCCCTTGCCATGAAATGCATCATAATTGCATCATGTTGATTGTGCATTGCACCTTGTTTGGTATCGTGCCATGTTGTGTTCTTGTGTTGAGTAGAGCCGGAAGCCGAGACCGAGTGCGAGGTTCCTACCGAGGTTGAGTACGAGGAGCCGTCTTACGATCCCATCGATGACTCGACAGGAAATATGACCTGACCTAGATATCATTACTATCTTTGCCTATTGCTAGATGTCTCGCTCTTTAGCTTATTGCCTCGATGCCCATGTTTGTTTGTCAGCCTCCTATTGTAACCATGAATCTGTCTAACCACCCCACCTAGCAAACCTTTGTTTGGCTATGTAAGCTTCGCTTAGCCCCTCTTATAGCATTGTTAGTTGAAGGCGAAGATTTGAAGATTCTTGCTTCATGTTGAAGACTTGAAGTTTGTTGGGATATCACACTATATAATCTGTTTAACTAAATCATCTATATATTGGTAATGGGTGGAAGGCTAAGCCTCTCGCTTGGTGTTTTGTTCCACTCATGCCACCCTAGGAACCATATAAACCGGTGTTATGTTTCTTGATTATGCGTTCCTAACATGGTTGGGGTTATGGGACCCCCTCGATAACCCACTTAGCGCTAAAGCTTTTCCAGCAAGGCCCAACATTGGTACTCCATTTGCCTAACAACTAAAACTTGCCGAGGGAGTAATTAACCCGAGGATTAATTAATCAACCCCCTGGTCCAGTGCTCGATTTGAGTGTTGGTCCAAACTAGAGCCACTTGCGGTGCCACCCAGTTCGCTGGGGTCTTTGGTTGCTATACGTACTACTCATCCGGTCGTGGCATGAGACTAGATATGCGCGGCTACTATCAGGGTGTCGGCACGCCGGGAGGTCTTGCTGGATTAATTTTACCTTTGTCGGAATATCTTGAGCACAGGATTCCGAGAATACTCGGGCCTTCCCACCTTGGAGTTGCGACTCCGAAGATCGTGAGCTTGTAATGGGCTAAGTTGGGACACCCCTGCAGGGTTTTGAACTTTTGAAAGCCATGGCCACGGTTATGTGGCAGATGGGAATTTGTTAATATCCGGTTGTAGAAAACTTGACACCATGTTCAGAACACACTACCAGCGTGAGTAACCGTGACGGTCATTTTCCGAAAGGGGTTCGGGAAGTGAACACGGTGGGGTCATGTTTGACGTGCTTAGATATGATCACTTAGTGATCACTTTGACGCTCGTGGCACTTCTCTTCTTGCTCTTAACACGTAAGCTAGTGCTAGTGAAGCTACAACCTTTATTTGCTTCAGCCTTGTTCCACACCCAAGGCTTAGATAGTTTTGCTACCCGGGAACGGGATTGCTGAGTCCTCCGTGGCTCACAGATTCTGCACAACACCAGATGCAGGTACTATGGTGGACTACACAGGTGACAGCACAGGGCTGTACTGGGAGTTCGATGAAGAACGTAGTCGATACTATGTGCACTATCCCGATGATTAGTAGTGACTTCTACTAGGGGCGATCGGACCTTGTGGCTTTATTTATTTGGTATCTTTCATTTGGATCTTCGTTTGTAGTCGGACTGTGATGTTATTTGGATGATGATTTGCTTATGTAATGTATTGTGTGACGTGGCGAGTGTAAGCCAACTACTCTTTTGCAATTTCATCCCTATTTTTACATGAGTCATGCAAAGATACCATACTTGAGATCATTCTAGTATGAGCTTATGCCTTTAAGTCGTGCCTCGACACGTAGGAGGTATAATCTCATACTGGGCATTACACCACCCTACGGCTCTCCTCCCTCACTCGGTGCCTCGCTAATCTTCCCTTTGCCTCCATGGCCCCTAGGTTGAAGAAGAAGAAGAAGGGGAGGAATAGCGCTCCCCCTGAATCTCGACCCGACTGGGAGCCTGCGCTCGACTAGTCGATAGTGATTAACTTGGAGGGGCTGGCCAAGGTCCGGCCGGCCCTCGCTGCCAGCTCCAATGAGTGGAAAGCGACGATGGTGTGCCCCGCTTCTCGACGCATGGTGGACATGGAGGCCACTGAAATCCCTATCCACCTCCATGCTCTTCTGGCAGGATTGGTTCCCCTTTCTCCGATTTCTTCAATGCCGTACTTACGCATTACTGGATCCAGGAACTGCATCTGGATCCCGCGTCCATCGTCCTCCTTGCCGACTTTGCCTTCCTGTGCGAGGCCATGGTAGGCATCGCCTCGTCTGTCGTCTTGTTCCACCACTTCTTCTCGCTCCACCTGATCGACATCCGGCAGTGCTCGGAGTGCGTGGCCTTCCAAGCTGAAGCGGCAATGTCTGGCTCGGGCATTGACTTCGTGCTCCATCCAAATGTGAAGGGGTTCCAGAAGCAATGGGTGTTTGTGGATGCCACCACTCTTAGCCCTTTGCTCCTACTCCCGCGAAGGCCAACGGAGCCCAGCTCCGGCTGGCGCCACGAGAAGCTTGTCGACCGACGGCTCGCCTTTGTTTGGACCAGGCTGGTCAGGTTGAGGAAGACCGGTGTGACTGCTCCGATGGTGGCGAGGGAGTTCATCGAGAAGAGCATTGCCCTGCTCGAGCGCCACTCTCGCTCGATGTGGACCTTTTCTGGCCCCGAAGACCTGATAAGGCTCTAGATGCCTTCGCTCCCCCTTGAGACGCTATACGCAGTGCTTGAGATCCTGACCAGTGACCCAGTGCCTGCTAAGCTCCCTAAGAATGGCTGCCTTCTATACAGCTGCTCGAACGAGGAGAGCTTTGTGAAGTAGATGCCCCTCTTCGACGAATGGGGGCCGCACCCAGAGGGCCTTGGAGGGCCCCGTGAGAACCCTGTCTCCGTGACTCCAGTACTCGCCGATCCCACGATGCACTCCCCCAATGCGGGTGTCGAAGGCGGGCGCCGCCGGACGCTCTTGAAGCGGTTGACGAGGAGAAGGGCTCGCCCGATGTTCCTGAGATGGCCATTCTGGAGCTCCCGCGTGTGCTGCTGAGGTTGCCTGCCACGAGCAGGCACGGCCTGCAGCTGCTGACGACGCCACGCCCACAGCTCGTGAGGTTAGCGCACCTCCGGGGGGGGGGCAGTGGCGTCCTGTGTCCTTGCCTTGGAGCTGCTTCTGAGGTGTCGAGGGCGTGCCGAGGGCTCTCCCATTCATCCTTGCCAGCTGCTGGGCTTCCTTGGCTCCATGTCCACTTTCTATTGCCGGGGCCGCGCCGTCCGACCATCCTGCAAGGGCCGTGCCGTCTGACCCATCTGCAAGGGCCGATATGGAGGTTGGGGGAGTGCCAGATACCATCCCCTTGCAAGGGACGGGCAGGACTCCCTACGCCCCCTCGGCAGCCCCCTGCGCCGAGGAGGGGTTTGGTCATGCGCTGGAGCTTGCATGCGGACGCAGTGCTGTTCATCACGACCTCTTCCAAGAGGTCGTCGGCGCACTCGGTTGGCTTGGGGAAGAGCTCGCCGATGTCAATGTACGCCTCGAGTCGTAGAGTCTTCGCTTGGCGCAGGAGTAGCACAAGCTAAATGTGGCTATCAATCTCGGGAATCTTCAGCATGAGAGCGCCAATGCGAAGGCCGCGCTATCACTCGCGACCTCACGCGAGGCCTATGCCCGGTCCTTGGAGGAGGCCAGGGCAGCCAACCTTTGCCGCGAGGTTACCGAGAAGCGCGAGCGGGAACTCCAGGCCTTGAATGCTGCCCTTGAATAGCGGATCCAGGCACGCAGGGCCGTCTTGGTGTTGATGAAGGGGGCACCTTCCGAAGAAGAGGAAATCCGGAAATGCGAGGAGGCGCTGATGCTGGAGGCCTCAGAGCGCAGCCTGGAGCTTGAGCGGCTTGAGGCGAGGGACCGCCAGGTGACCTTGGCTGAGGATGTCGTCACTGTGCATGAAGCCAAGATCCAGGAGGAGGTTGACTGGAGGGTGGCGAAGGCCCGCACGGCTCTCGCTGACGAGCACCGCATGAAGCTAGAACTCCTAGGAGCCGATGCTGAGGGCAGGACCGCCGCCCTCAGGACAAGGCTGGACGAGGCAGAACAGTGTGAGAGGGCCGCTAAGGAAGCCCATGCCTTAGCCCAAGGTGACTTGGCATCAGCTCGCGCTGACCTGCATTCGCTCTAGCTGCAGATCGATGACGCCACATCTTTTGCGAAGAAGAACGCAGATGAGGTGTGCCACCGCCTGATGCTACGGCACGAGCATGCCTCAATGCTCTAGGCTCTCAGGGTGAGGGCCAATCGAGCTTTGGGCACCATCTGCGAGGAGAGCACCCCCACCCGCACGAGGACGACTACACCAGCCACCTCCGTTTCTTCACCGAGATCGTGACTCGCCTGGAGGGTCAGGCCGCGAGGGGCCAGGAGCTCGTGGAAGAGAGAAGTTGTGTCCTTCTCGGGCGCGCATTCTCGCGCGTATTCATCCATCTCCAGAATCTTGACCCCCATTTTGATTTTGACATTGCGATAGCCCTAGTGCCGTGGGTCCATGTCGATGATCTGATCGCAGAGTTCGCTCCTGAGGACGACGCGGTCGTGGTCGCGGCCGAAGCAGGCAATGCAGATGACGACGATGAAGACAAAACCAGCGACAACACGGGTGACGCAGGTGAATACAGCGGCAGCGGAGCTGATGAAGACGACGCCGACGGCAGCTTCAGTGGCGTGGGTGAGGCCTCAGTGTCCTCCAACTATGCTCACGTTTCCCTTTTACCTTGACCTGTATGCAAAAACCTTGGGGGCGTGAAAGCATTTTTGAAAGGGTGTGCCCTTTTAATGTATGACACGATGATGTGCTTTTGAGGTAGGATCTGAATTGAGCCGTCGCGAGCCTGCGGGCTCCCGGGTGGGGTCGCTGTTCTTACTTATCTTTGGTCCAAGATCTTGAGTGGGTCCTGATGCCGTGGTAGAACCATCTTCTTGAGACAAGCCTGGGGGCTTGTGAGGTCCTGAGCCTCTAGAGGAGCTTGCTAGCCCACCCCAGAGTGCCTTGCGAGAAGCCAACTGTCGGATCACAGCAGGGTGTGCGCGTGGCGACTGTGCCCCTGATCCCCAAGGGGGCCTTGGCATCCCCGGGCTGGCCCGAGGATGCTTGGTACGTGCATGCCATGCCCAACCACCGCTCGCGGGGTGCTCGCAAGGAGGGGTAGCAGGCGTGAACCTTACTTGCTAAACACGAAACCAGAAAGCAAGAAATCGCTGCAAGACAAGAGAAAAAAGCAACTCCCCCCCCCATTTCTAACAACATAAAAGAACTTCAAATCTCAGTCCAGAAGGCGGCGAGTTGAATTACAGAAAATGGGGCAAAAGCAAATAGTCGCGTCCGGGACCTTGCTAGTCTTCTTGTCTTCCCACCAACGCGGAGCTAAGTGCTTTCACTAGATGTGAGCATAGTCATTGGGGGACAGTGGTGATGGCTAGCACAGAGCATGGTGCTTCCACTTGGACATGGGGTGGAGCCCACGTGAGGCCCGAGGGCGGCACTCAGGACACTCCGGGGCATGTACAACCCCACTCAATATTACATGAGAGTGTCACAAGCGGAGACCTTCACAGGCGTGGGCCTTACTTCATATTGCCAGACTAGGGTCCTGCCTTGCGCCACCCCCGACCACCGTTGGGGCGTTCGGAAACCAGGACGAGACCAAGGGGCAAGGGGGATGCTAGCGGCAGCCTCGATGACCACGGGCCCTCTGCTAGGGGCAAGGGCTCGCCGGTGCATCCCCTGCCAGAGGACCTACCTCCGTACAACACCTTGCTCCATGCGGCGCGGGGAAGGCCCTGGCTCCAGGTTTCTCCCGCACAAACCCTAACGCGCCACCTCTGCCTGGGGCGGAGACACCGCCGTGAGGTCTCTGGCCACCGTTGTGGTCTGGTTCACCTGTGGTTCACGGTTAGAGTAAGCATGCTCCAAAGACATCGGGTGTACCATGAGGCTGTTGTTGATGAAGGCGTCAATGAAGCCCCATGGAGCCCGGAGATGGGCTTCTGACTCGCTTGGCCCCGACGTCCAGGTCGGTTGGGGAAACAGTTGAGGGTTCCCAGGTGAATACGACGGGTCTGCTGTCGGTGACGTGGCAGTGTCAGTTTCTCTCGCCCTTGCGTCATTACGTGGCCATGCGACATCTCTGTCCGATTGACGCGGTGTTTCGTTGAGGTGATCACATGGCGTCGACCCATTGCTGCCTCGCGGGACGTCGCTTGAGCCCGCCATGTCCGTGAGCATCACCCCTCTTGCCTGGTGAACTGTGCTGCGGCTCGGGTTGGTGTCATGAGGAACCCGAAGCTCCCTGAGAGGAGCTGGGCGAGCACCGCGGAGGCTGGCGTGTACTCCCAACGGCGCCCGAGATGCCGGCACGCTGCGGATGAACTAGTACAATGGGCGAACAACCTCCGAAGGTGTGTTCTTGACTTGTGGTGGAGAGGAAGGTCTGAGTGATCTGTTCTTCGACTGATCCGACCCCTTTATATGGTGTTGGCTATCCTATATTCATAGTGGCCTCGGTCCTCTTCCCCCGAAATGTTGGGGGGAAGGGATCCCACAACGGCCAATTTTGAAGGGAGACAACTATTACATCTTATCCTGACTAAAGGTGGTCTTCGCCTGCAAAGCCTCTAATCCTGACGCCATGGTCGGCTCGGTGATGACCTCCGTCCTGCCATCCTGGCGGTCTTGGTCTTGTTGCACTGGAATTGAAACCTTTGGCAGATTCGCCGGGACTCTGCGCCTGAGCCCGCTTCCTTAGCACCAAAGAGGAAACTGTTGTACTGCGCCCATTGGAGCCCTCCTGGACTTGGTCGTCATGGCTTGCGTCACGCAAAATTCGCGAGCTGGGGGGTTGCATAGAGTTCTCCGCTCCTCAGGAGCCAGCCAGACGAGGCTACCCCTTACGGAGGTCTTGGTATCGTCCGCCCCGCGAGGCTTGGCCCCTTGCGAGGGTCTTGAGTATCGATGCTGAAGATGGGTCGTACCAGGCCCGAAAAGCAGCCACGTCGTGGGCCATAGGCAGGCAAGTCTGGGTACCCTGGTTCCCAGAACGCCAACACACGTGCAAACCATATATTCAACACACGATTTTTATTCCGCCATAACAGATGCCCTAAAACTTTCAAACATGAGCATGATTCATTGTATATTCTGAAATTTCAAACTCAAATACAAAATGTTCAACATTAAGCTATCCTATTGAAGCTTGGCTTTTGTGTAAATTTGGTGAGATTGACTATGAAATATGTTTTCGTTAGTTCGATTATTAGTTCGTGTGATGAAGAATTGCTACATTATTTCACCCCTTCTAGGGCCCCTCGGCAAGGTGACCCCATGGCAGCATATCTTTTTTCTGCTATGTGGCGTAGGGTTTTCTTCACTTATAAAGTTCTATGACAATTTTGGTGATAGAGGTATTATAGCAAGCTTGAGGGCACCTTGGGTGAACCACTTGCTTTTCACTCATGATAGTCTTAATTTCATGAAGGTGACTGTGGAGAGTGCAATTATACTCAATGAGATCCTAGGAATTTATGGGGATGCGTTGGGATAATGTGTTATGAAGAGCAATACTTCTATCCATTTCAGCCCCAACTCACCCACAACTTCTCAGGCATAATCCAAAACAGCTTCTCGCCATTCAGGTGGAAGCTTTTTCACAATGTTATGTTGGTCTACTCACTGTTGTTGGAAGGATCAATAGTCGAACTTTTGACAACATCAGACATCGGGCTAGAGGTAAGATACAAGGGTGATCACAGGTTGTTTGCATGTGTTAGCTAGAGAGACTTTGCTCAGTCATTCAAGCAATACCAATGTATAGCACGAACTGTTACTTCTTGACAAAAAGGTGTATACCAGTATTATCCTGAGTATGGCAAAATTCTGGTGGGGGGTTCTCTGGATAGAATACCTCTTCACTGGATAGCATGGGACAAACTAGCAACACCCAAGGCTAAAGGCAAAATGTGATTATATATGTGACTTTCATTTGTTTAGCTTGACACTTATTGGGAAACCTAGATGGAGATTTATGATAACCCTAACTCTCTTCGTGACAGAGTTATGAAAGGTATATACTTCCTAGATTCTGATTTCATGCTACTGTTCCAAAATCTTTCACGTGTACATGGAGGGTGAATGTCATTGGATGAGGTGCACTTCAAATCGGGTTAGTGGAAAAAGTTGGAGATGGTTGCTCTATTTTGGTGTGGGATGTGACAGCCCGATTTTTGGCCCTTTTCTTTTTCTTTTTGATTTATTGGTTTTTCCTCTGTTTTTCTTCTTGGAGTGATTCTGTGGCCTTGTCACCTGGGAAATCATCCTATTTTTCCCTCCCAAGTGGCTCATCATTCTCAAAACCTTGCCAAGATCATGTCACTCCACTTCCTGACCAAACCTTAATTTCTTTTTCTAGGGAACATTCCTTTTTCTATTAAAGGAATAACCCTGTCCACCCTAGGTTGTGAAGCAACCTATATTTCTGTCACTCCTAAAATTCACAAATAAATTTTAATAAATTGTTTGGGTCATATATTCATCAAATATGGCAAAACTTTTTCTTTCCATGTTAAAAAATAATCCTCCAATAATCCTTTTCCTATTCTGCCCTAAATGACACTTTGTGAAGCAAGTGCTATTTATCTTTGCCCAATGGACCCCAAACTTGTTGGGCATTATTTTATGTCCAAATAATTGCCACATGCCAAAATTCAACTTTATTTGCCTAGCCAATCTTCCTCAGTGAATTTTCAAAGTTTCTGTCAAACAGAAGCCACTGTGAAGGAAGTACTAGCTAGGAGCATCCAAATGAGTTGAAATTTTGCATGCCTCTTATTGTGATCATATTATACCACTCCTCCAAAATCCAGATCCATCCAATCAACCATGTGAGCACACCTTCAAATCTTTGTTTCTAGCCAAATTTTCAGTTTGTGAAGCAAATATATTTTATCTTGCTCCACTATGGCTGAAAATATTCCAGGACCTTACCGCACCCATATAACCTACCTCCACCAATGTTGGGCACATTTTATGTAGCCATTTTCCCTCAGGAATTTTCCTAAGTTTCTGGACAAAAAGGATGCTTGTGAAGGAAGTACCAATTTGGCTTGTCCAATTGTTATGAAATTTATACATCATCTCTATATGTCCAAATCCCTCAGCCCTTCCAAGTTTCAGCCCAAATGGACTCACCATTTGAGTGCATCATCCTAATCTAGTTTCTGACCAGATTATGTGGTTGTTAAGCAACTACATTAAATATTTATCCTAAGCTTATCAAACTTACCAGGATGAAAGTCCTTTACCTCAACCTCCCAGACAAACTCTTTGCTTCCAAAGTTCTTCCTGTTGATCAGCAGCTCTCTTCAAAGTTTACTGCAGTAAACTTTA
This sequence comes from Secale cereale, assembly GCA_902687465.1. NCBI lineage: Eukaryota > Viridiplantae > Streptophyta > Magnoliopsida > Poales > Poaceae > Secale > Secale cereale. Next base: position 604,296,269 of record LR738710.1, on the reverse strand, counting down.
GAGGGTCTTTACCATTTAACCAGGGCCTTTTTCACCATTCTACCATCGTAGTTTAGACTTACCGTGCAAGGACTTACCAATACACAACATTTTACAGCCCCTTTTACCCACTACCTGCCAGTGCTCGTGGTGATCACGACAATGGCATGCCTGCGCACGCGCCCTGTGCACTGCGGCCGCGCCCAGAGCGCCGTTTCTGCTTCGGCTGCTTGCCTCTCGTCTTCTGCGCGCGCGTGAGCATGTCCCTTGGCGTCTCCTCATCGTCACCGACCCCCTGGACCCCTCTCCCCCGTCAGCATCTTCCTCACCACGCAAGCCGCCCGCACCCACGGGCGAACCGATACGGTTTGGCTCGGAGCTCGCCGTCGACAGCCTCCCTGCGCCCCTCTTGGCCTCCTCTACCCCTTGGCGTCCGCGACGACGACAGCGCAACACACCCCCTCCCTCGCCTATTTAAGCCCACCCCGAGGCCTCTCGACCTCACCACTCGTCTCCTGCACCTCCACTAGCCCCACCCAGCCACTCGCCCAAGACCCCGAGCCCCTCCTCGTCGTAGTAAGCCGCCATGGCCGCCGCCCCCTCCGGCCTAAATCTGAGCGAGTCGAGCTCTCTCCCTTCGTTGTAGCATCACTAGAGGCCTCCTCATCCATGCTAGATCCACCCCAGTGCCCCATTCCTCCTTCGGTGGCCTCTGGCCATGAGTTCGCCGGAGCCCGTAGAGCCCCGTTCGCCCCGGCCAAAGCTGCTCTCTCTCTGGTGCACCTCGGCAAGTGTGAAGGGCCCAGGCAGGAGCGCCTCGTTGCCCTGAACTCGTCGATAGGCGGAGCGTCACCGGAGGCCCTCTGTGGTGCCGGCAATCGCCGCCCGACGCCGGCGGCCTCCCTCTGTCTCGCGGGCGAGCGCGATGGAGAAGAAGACGACCGAGTCGCCCTGCCAGCTGGCCGTAGGCCCCGCGGACCCCACCTGGCAGCCGCACAGCCGTTGACCCCGGCCTACCTAGCTGGATAAGTGACAGGCCTCACCCCGTGGGACCCGCACATCAGTGACCCCAGCCCCGTGGGACCCGCCCGTCAGCTACACAATGCCCCGGGCCTCGCTGCCATGTCATTTAAGTGGAAGCGTATTTCCACCAAATACGCTTTCGTTTTAGTGAAAGCGTAAACCATTGCGGCTTCGGCCAAAAATACGCCTTCACTGTCCCGAAAGCGTAGTTCCTGGAGTGCGCTTTCAGTTTTCCTGTTTTGGCCCAGTCTGTAAAAGTTTCTGTTACAGATAGGTCCCTCATAGAAAAACATTCATATCTTTTTGATCCTAACTCCAAATGAGGTGATTCCAAAGCCCATCTCTTCGTCTCGTCGAGTCCGTTCTGTTGACATCATTTTAATTATGTTTCAACATTCTGAAAATGACCATTTTTCCCTTGCCGTTAAACAGCTCCCTCCGAGAGAGAATGTTTTCCGGCGATTATTTTCGCGAGCTTTCCGCCTTTCTTCCGGTGATTTCTTCCACCCCAGGAAAGCCACACCCCCCATTTGCATGATTGCATTGTAGTGACTTGGTTCTTTATTTGAACTTATTTAAAAGATTGTAGTAGCTATGTACGATCTTGTTCATGGCATTTCTCGGAGTTCTATTTTGATCTTGTTATTGCCATGATATTGCTTGGAGTTCTAGGACATATTTTTTTATGATTATCTGGATGACATATTGCCTTTGGATTGTTAGTGGCTATTTTCATGATAGTATCTGGTATTATTTTTGGAGTATTAATTTGGACATCATGTTGTCTTTGGATTTATTATTGGCTAGTGTTACTTCCATCATGATGCTAGTTGATGTTATGTTTTGGAAATGATTCTTGTATGCCGATCATAGCTGGATAGTTATTTCTTTATATTTGCGTAGTAGTGTTATCGTTCTTGGGTTTTTCATGATAAAGATATTATGCTATCCTTGTAGTATTTTTGTTATGATGATATCAAGCCTTGGATGATTTGTTGTATATTGCTATGACTTGGAATATTGGTTTGATAATTGATATCGGAGTATCCGTATCATAGTTATATTTTTTGAGAATAAATTCCGTCATTAAGTTGGTCAGGTGCCACCGAACCGGGCTTTCCCTAGTGCAACCACATTTTCCTTTTATGGGAAGGCCCTAATGCGATGCAATTGTCATGCCTCTCGCCGGTGCCTCCAACTAGGGAAGGTTATGGGCACGCGCTACCCTGATCAGGTAGTCGGACATAACCTTGTGTGCCCGTAGTTGGATGATAAGCGCTTTTGTCCCCGTCTGGGACGGTTACTTATTTTGGCCACGACGGTGGCCGTTGGTGTCTTTGGTAGACACGGAGCCACCCAGGACTAAGCCTAGCGGGGAATGAGTCGGAGTGGCCGAGAGAGTGTCATGACAGTAGATCGATTTTGTCGGAACGTCATTGGTCTGCCCGAATGGGAGAATGAGGCCATGGGTTCTGTGGTGTGGGTACAGTGCACTTCCTCTACAGAGTGTATTTGTTTAATCTATCGATAGCCGCGTCCTCGGTCATGGGCATGGGTTCGTACTAGGTCACACCGTTCGATCAACACTCAAATGACGGAATAACAAAAATAAAATTATAAGTGATTTATAAATTGATATTTTGAGCAGTGCAAATGGACATGATGTTGATGATGATTTTGGTGACCAAGTGTTAGTCATGGTAGTGATCGTCGGAAAGATCACGTTTGATTTTGATCACGAGGTGATCAAGATGGTATATTACTTGGCCGGTTAGCCAAGAGAGATACGGCTATGTAAATCTCAGATGGTGATTTATCAGTATTGTATCAGTTTCATACCATGCTTAGTAGTTGCTTCATCATGATAGTTGTTAATTAATTAACCTATTAATGCTATGTTGTTGTTTTGCCTTGATGCTCTTGGTTGTTGTGAGCTTGCAAGTACATTCAATGTACTGACCTGGCGTGCCATGCCAGATTGCAGGTGATGCCATGATTGCTTGATTGCTTGTCAAGGTTGCCGTGCGCGCGAGCTAGATCGTGTCCCAGCCAGAGTCCCTGCGGAGTGGAGTTCACCACCTTCGTCATTGTTCTGCTGCTAAAAGTATTCTGCTGCTACGAGTTGTTCCGCTGCTAGCATAGAACAAGTGTAGTATCGCCGGCGTAGTGTCGCCCTGCTGATGTGCTTCCTGTAACATCAGACCCTTGTATTATTATTCTTGTAATAAGAGCTGATTTGTTCTATGTCAAGCAATACCGTTTTCCAGAGACTTCTCCTCGATCTCTGGGCTGGAAAGCGGGGCGTTCCGGTTTCTCTGAGCCGGGGTGCCACATGGGAAGATAGGTGGATTCCCTCTACTGTTTCAATGACAACTATGTTGCGGCCAACAACAAAGACAATGCAAACTCTCAAATGATTTGTTTGACACATATACTTGGACTTGGTGACATGAGCTTGCACGAGACAATGCATACCACCTAATGTCGATGCAATCTCGAACATCCCTCTTTGACATGGCGGTGGTGAAGATTTCTTAGCTTGGGACATGAGAAATCCAACATCTACTCTATTAAATTGTCGTATCGAGCTCTGTTGAATCAAAATGAGCGTCCAGATCTAAAGGAAGGGAAGGATACGGGATCTTCAGTGGACCCACAACAAATGTGTAAGGCTATTTGGAAACTCGACATAGTTCCCAAGGTGGAGGTTTTCTGGTGGCGTGCGATTCGAGGTGTTATACCTGATGAATGTACTCTGAAGCACAAGCAAGGAACTCAACACTTGCAAAGTTTGTGTAGCCATGGATGATGACCTAGAGCATGCTCTTTTACTTTGTTCTCATGCTCGTCAATTCTGGTAGGAAGCCAAGCTCCTATTCGATATTCATGTCCCCCAACTTCATCCTAGTAACCTACACTACAAAAAAAGACAAATCCGTGACATTTTGGGCCGAACGAAAAAAAATGCTCTCATACTTATGACACTTCTATGACAATAATTGTGACAAAACACGGTATCATCATAGATGTGGTGGGGTCCTACTTCTATGACAAAAAAACATGACAGAAAATGGGCTTTTCGTCCTGGGCAGGCCGGAGACGCAGCTGCATTACATTCTTTGGGCCGTCCATGACGAAAAAACCGTGGTAGAAGCGAGGGCGAGGAAAATATCGGGGTGTTCCTAGTTACGGTGGGTGGTCGGGGCCGAGCGATGCACGTTTCTCTCGTACACGCACGCGCGTGGGTGCGAGGCGTTGGGCTCTAACTGAACCCGAGCGAGGCGTTGGGCTCTAACTGAACCGGAGCGATTTCACTGCGGGATACACGTTACTGAACCCGAGCAATCAATCGATGTCTGTTAACTAAACCCGATTGAGCGATTCCTTTGCTACTGCTGCTAACTGAAGCTGATCGATGCTGCCTCTGGATGAACAGTGAGCGTTGCACCCGATCAAGCGATTCCTTCGCTACTGCTGCTAACTGAAGCAGATCGATGCTGCCTCTGGATGAACAGTGAGCGTTGCTGGGGGGTTTGGATGAACAGTTCCCGGTGGGGGTCGATGAACAGGACCCCGTGGTGTTGCCTCTAGATGAACAGGACCCCGATCGATCGAGCCGGTTGGGGTTGGATGAATAGGACCCCGTGGAGGGCTGGATGAACAGGACCACCCCGTGGAGGGCTGGATGAACAGTAGACGGTGGAGGGCTGGATGAACAGTAGCCCGTGGAGGGGTGGTTGAACAGGAGCCCATGGAGAGGGCTGGTTGAACCGTAGCCGGTGGAGTAGCGCATGGTGGAGGCTGGATGAACAGGAGCCCGTGGATGAACAGTCGCAGGTGGAGGCAGGAGGAAGTCGACGGTGGATGAACAGTAGCCCCATGGAGGCTGGAGGGGGTCGACGGTGGAGATGAACAATATCCCATGGAGTCCCGTTTTGCGGTACGCCACACCCCTCCTGATGAACAGGACCCCCGTTTCGACCGTAGCGCTCCAACACAAGTCCGTTTCCTCCGTTTTGCGGTACGCCACACCCCTCCCGATCAATAGGACCCCCGTTTCGACCTTAGGAGGTCTGTTTCCTCCGTTTTGCGGTACGCCAGGCCCCTCCCGATGAACATGATCTCATTTCGACTGTGGCCGGTCAAACACGAGGCCGTTTCCTCCGTTCTGCGGTACGCCAGGCCTCATTTCCACCGGCTGTTTCGTCCAAGCCCTCCCGATGAACACGACGACGCATTCCGTTCCGACCCAGTCGATTGGTTCCCCATGAACACGACAACGACGCTGTTTCTCCATTCCGACCCAGCCATGTACACGAGCCCTGGCCGTACGCATGTGCGAGTAGGTGTTCGAGACCCTGCCCGTATGTACGTACGTGGCCGTATTTTCTTTCTTGCACACTTGCCGCTGTACGTACGTGTACATGCTACGTGCGCGCCTCTACTATGACACGCGCACGCCTCTACATCGACCAGTATGTACGTACGCATGCGTGACCATAATTACAACGCTACGGATGCTTCGACCAGGTGGGTCTTGACTCTCAGACACTTCCTTGCCTGCGAAGATGTAGCTGGTGGGTCCTAGCAGTCAGGGTGGCGAATCGTTTTTTTTGCCCGGACGCACTTCCTTGCATGCGAAGATGTAGCTGGTGGGTCCCAGCAGTCAGGGGGAAACGTTTATTTTTCGCGAAATATGGTGGCCCGTCCGTTGGGTCCCCGCTGTCAGGTGGAGGAATAATTATTTTGCGCGTAATAAGGAGGCACTTCCTTGCTGCGGCCGTGGACCCAGCTGTCAGCATCTCCACGTATAGTCCACGTCCGATGGAAGCCGTTCCTTGACCACGTTGACCATGCCGCGCCGAGAGCACCAGGGCGGTGGACGACGATGAGGCCTAGGAAGGGGACGACGCGGAGCCGGGGAAGACGCAATAGTGGATGCCCACATGTAGAGGAGTATGAGGGTTCACTGGTTCACTACGGTGTGAGGCCGCCGTCGCCGTAGAATAACAGGGGGTGTGGGTGAGTAGAGGGATGGCCTGGCCGGCGATGTGAGTAGTAGGGGGTGGTGAGGCCTCCGCCGCATTGCAGCCGGCCAGGGGAGGCAGGAGCATGAGGCACGACCTGCGCTGGTTTGGGCGGCTGGAGCAAGAAGACCAGAGGTTGAAGAAGCACTACAGCCGTTGGATGGACATCGTACAGTCACTGGAGCTAGAATCATGCATATTGACTAAGTTGACAAAGCTCTCCATCCCCGTCAACTTACTAGGCCCACAAGTCAGCCTGCCACTATACTGGGTCCCAGCTAGCAAGGGGGAGTATTCATTTCTTTGTGCGTAATAAGGAGGAACTTCCTTGCGTGCGAAGATATAGCTGGTGGGTCCAAGCTGTCAGCGGCGGTAACGTTTTTTCGCAAAATACAGAGGCCCTTTCGGTGGGTCCCAGATGTCAGGTGGAGGAATCATTATTTTGTGTGTAATAAGGAGGCATTTCCTTGCGTGCGGCCGTGGACCTAGCTGTCAGCCTCTCCACGTACAGTCCACTTCAGATGCATGTCGGTTGTTGACCACGTTGACCAGGCCGCGCCGAGAGCACCAGGGTGGTGGACGACGACGAGGCCTAGGAAGGGAACGACACGGAGGCATGGAAGACACGGCAGTTGTTTCCCACACGGTGGAGAGTACGAGCGTTGACTGGTTCGGCTGCCGTCGCCGGAAAATAAAAGGAGGTGTGGGTGAGTAGAGGGATAGACATGCCAGGGATGCGAGTATATGATGGGGCCGTGAGGCCTGCCCGACAGCACAGTCGGCCACAGGAGGCGGGAGCAGGCGGTTTCGACCGCACTGGTTTGGGCGGCTAGGGTAGGAAGATCAGAGACTGAAGAAGCACGATTGCAGTTAGATTGACATCTAACGGTCTGACGCTGGTAGAGTCGATTGTTGACTAAGTTTCTTTTTTGATAAACCTTGTGTACGCATGAACTTAGTAGGCCCACAAGTCAGCCTCCAAATCTATGGCAGACAACATAGAGCCCATTTGCTATTTTTTAATAATTTGCAGCCCATTTGCTAATTCTTAAGTAATTTATTACACCCCATTTTCTGTCGAGGACCACGGTCAAAAAGTTCAACCTTATTTTGCATATTTTGGTGGAGTCCAAACTTTTGTAATCCCGAAATGATAAGCATTTTTTAAGAACTTATTGATTTTCCAAAAAAAATTGTTTTGCTTTTGTAAGCAAATAAGACGTGGGACAATTGAGTTGGTTTAAGGGAAAACCAGTGGTAAAAAAAATCAGCGCTGGGAGGGAAAACTACAACAAAAATAAGGATGTAAATATGAAAAGTGAATTTTATGTATTTTCAATATAATGATACGTGTATATGAACTAGTAAAACTATAGGTAGAGATTAGAAAACGGATGTAGGACATGTGTTTCAAGAGGAAAATAGAACTGGGCTGTGTGTTTGATTCAGTAAAAAAAGTGTGTGCGAATGTTGTAAGACAAAATATTACTAACGCTGGCAGGCTAGAGGCCAGTAGATACCTGCTGGATCTTTGTGCCCCGTTGTCGTCATGGGCTGGGCCCGTTAAAAACAAAACCAAGCCTGGGCAGTCTACAACCCAGTTGAAACTTGCTTGACCTGAAAAAACAATATACGTGCTCAATAAATGAGAGAATTCTGTAAGTACACACTGATAACTGGGATGCATCAGGGATATTGTTTTTTCATCGTGACAATAAGAGCATGCACTTGTTTCGAAAAATTTGGAGAACTGGGAATTCGAACGGCAGGTGCTTATGCTACCCATCAAATAAAAATCAGGTGCCTGAAAATTCATTTCGAAACAAATGATTTAGCTTTATATCCATGTCGACCCTCGGCATGATGGTGGGAAGCAAATGCCAAGTTCATACCAAAAGATCGTTAACAACAATACCAACTTGCGAACGACAAGGTAGTGCAAGTACCAATACCAAACTAACTTATAATCTTTTTACTCCTGGCCCTAGTGTTCGTCTGGTAGAAAATCTTGCAGAGGACCAGCTCCCACTCCTTCTCTTGCTCCAGGTCCCCGAGGTGGTACTGGTGCATCACCTAGTTGGTCCTCTGCTGGTCGAAGTTCTTGTTGGTGTGCAGCACCAGAACCTGTTTGCTGCCCGTCTGCCGGCCGTTGACCATCACCGGCAAGGTATTGCTGGTGTTGTGCCACATCGCGTGCATGCCGCACTCCGACTGTATCTTGTGGCACGTCCACGTGCCCCTTTTGAATGCCCTGGAAGAAATGCTTGCTTAGGCCACTCAGTGTGATACCTGCAGTACTGTCGAGTACAGGTTTTAGTGTACGTAGTTGGCATTTTCATAACATCGTTGGCATGTTGCAGTCACTTGTTTCACTTTTTATTAACTGTCAAATTGTAATTGCTTCACCAGGTCTGCGTCTAAAAAGAAAATAGAGCTATAAATAAAGGAATATGTTTGTGCAAGTAGACGGCCGATTGGTGTCTTACCTGGAAGTTTCTCAGGATGGGTGTAGCATATGCTGTGCTCGCTGTCGATGGTTGGTATGAACAAATCGATGAGAGGGTGAGATCTCGCGCTGGCAGCACTCACTTTGGCCTCAAGGTGCTCGATCAGCTCCTGATCCGTGGGATCGAACTTGACGCCAGCCAGCAGCACCGGCCAATCCTTCTTCGACTTGCATCGGTTAATTCCAATTATATGGTACTCAATATATGATCAATCGACTGTTTTAAGTGAATGATGAAAGATTTCGAAAGATAAGTGGTACTCCAAATCTGAAGTCCAGAATACCCGAACACGCCGCCGGGACTCTTGTGTCACCTCACGCGCAGCGTGTTGTCACGTCAATTCAATGTGTGGACATGATGAATAATTTGACCAACGTATACTAGTACTGCTACTTTACTACTTACTAGTCGTATTTAGTGTCACATTTTGACCGTAGGTTTAACTAACAAGTACGCACTTGAAGCCTAAGTGATATATATATATATATACTGCACAACATCTCCATCATCATTATCAGTACATCCTGCGCAGGTGAGTTAGGATGCACTTGATCCCAGAAAGGTATCTATCCTTCAAACCAGAGGAGTGCTTCAAACTAACAACAGTACATAATATCCAACAAAAGAGGGTCGTGCTACAATAGCAGAATACATGGCTCAGTCTACATATCAGTACAAATCAAATTGTGCATATTTGCTGTTGGCATGAACCACATCGCCGCATGTCGGGTTTGCAGAAGCCATCCATCACATGGAAGCTTGATGCCTTTCACACACTGAAGATTATCCAGCAACAAGCTGTGTCGACGAATCTCTGGATATGGTGATTCATGAAACCCATGGTATGATGTGTAAACACAGCCCCCCTGGCAAATGGAAGTTGCATAGCACGGTAATCATCGCCGGTGATATGATCGATGATTGGTTGGATGATCGGATAACCGAGCCCGAGGAACATGGAGTGGATGCTGAGGTTGTAAACCCGCCTCCAATTGAATACGACTGGCCCAACGGAGCTGGGATCTTTCTCAAACACGAAGCAGCCATAGCCATCAATGTCACGAATGCCCTAGGCATTGTACTGCATGTGGTTTGGTGAAATGGTTTGGTCAATTTGGTACGTGCAAATGAGCATCAAATGACCACCGTCAGCTGAACGAGCGATAAACCACCACCCATTGGCTGGTATGATTCCAGGTCCTGGAATCATGAAGGCTAGCGCATTTGCGTCTGCTGCAACAATTCAAATTGGAGACCAAACGGACAAAAATAAACAATCATGTTCAGAGTATGTGTGGAATTAATATTATTATAATAGTGACACATATCATAGACAGAGAATTGCAATGCCGTGGTCATAATCATACCCCAAGTGAAAAAAAATAAGCCAATGGCTTTCATATTCTAGCAATATATCATGGTTCAAACATCATGTAACAATGAGAGGAAAACAAATATGACAGGGCCTACTCATATTCTACCATAGCACTTACTACAGTTATCATATCAACTCTAAGCAATAACATGCGTTATTATAAAAATGCTGGAAATGAGAGTAACATATAGCAATCATGAGGTTATACTCATAATATCTATTCTAACAATCATTAGATACCAATTGTTCTCATATCAACTCTAACAATAACATATGTGGTCATAAAAATCTAGGAAATGAGAGGAACATATAGCAATGATGTGGTTATGGACATACTATATATTCTAAAATTGTAACAATGAACAGGCAGTCGTATTCTTAAGGTAAAGCTGAGATGAGATAGAACAATTACACGACGATAGATTCCACCAGTATAGGCAGCCAATCTGTGTGTCGATCGCATAAATGATGCCATCGTGCACTATAGCATCAGACAGAAGTGTTAGGTAAAGAGGATCGATGATGAGACATAACCATGTATGGCAACCGGCTTCCAGATAGACTAATCCCATGTTGAACACGACAATGAGCTTGTAATCGATGTTGTCTTCTAATGGTGTGGGCACTTCACAGATTACAACCTTCAGCAAACAGAGGTCGAGCCAAAAGCCCGACGCATCTCGTGCGTAGTAGGAAGGAGTGTCCGGCGGGCCGCGAGGCTCGATGGCGGCGGTATCCAAAGATGGAAGGGTGATCTCTCGCTGGGTGTAGATATCCACGAGATGCCACGGACTACTAGATTGTGATGAGGACGATCCAGTTGGCCTTCATGCCCGCCCAATAGTGGCCGCGCATGAAGGACAAGTGGACGGGTAGTGGTAGCATGTCGAGGGGCACCACGAGAACCTCCGTAGGATCGTCAAGTCGGTGTCTAGGCCACCTGCGAGGACCGGGCATCAGCAAGCAGGGTGTCTTGAAAAGAGCCGGCCGGTTGTAGACGAGTAGACGGTACAAAGACACTGAGCATGCGGCCAGACGGACGGTGCTGAGAAGGTCTATACGATTACATATCTGCTCCAAGAGAACATCGGGGAGGGAATTCCAATCACGGCACTGCGTGTCAGTCGGTTCTACCATTGGGGTTTTCGGTGCCTGCGAGCCAGCGGGGAAGTGGATTCGGGAGGGCGAGCAAAGAAGCTTCTCCTTGTGTGGACGAGCAGTGGGCCGGGGGATATGGTATGCGCGAGCTACCAAGGAAGATAGCGTGGGCGGGCGAGCAGAGAGCGGGGGGGAAATGGTTTATACATATCCAACGTATCTGTAATTTTTGATTGTTCCATGCTATTATTTATGAAGTGTTGGATGTTTAATGGGCTTTATCTTACACTTTTAGATCATTTTTGGGACTAACCTACTAACCCAGAGGCCCAGTCCAGATTGCTGTTTTTTGCTTGTTTCAGGGTTTTGCAGAAAAAGAATAGCAAACGGAGTCCAAACGGAATGAAACCTTCGCGAGAGATATTTTTGGAGAAAATCACGCACACGGGACTTGAGAGCCACGTCAGGGGAGCCTTGGTGTGTCCACGAGGGTGGGGGGGGGGG